>OX382180.1:4122484-4722484 GCA_947507545.1 Clistopyga incitator
TTCGCTGGTGGCCGCCGGATCACATTGAGTCCCTACGGATGTCCCGGGCCGCGGCCAATCATGTATTTCGTATTTTAAGGCCATTTTCGGAGGAGGTTTCAGCGCGTCGTTGGCCAGGCAACTCTGACCGGGGTGATGGGTGAGCAGCTGCACGTACTCCCGTAACACATCGAAAAACCCGGGTTTGCTGAACTCGATAGCCGCCAAGTAACGTAGGTAGGGCTGGAGTTTGTCCCAAAACTGGTGGGGATCCTTGGCCAACTCCTTTTGTTTGGCTAGGATATAGTCCAGTTCGTCCACTTCCTCGGGCTTAGAGTGGGGTTGCGCGGGGTCCTCGGTGGCGGGGTCGGTGAAGTAATCCTTGGAGTCGTCGGCCTCCTCGTCGCTAATGATTCCTGCCCAGTCGTCCCCTTCGTAGAGGTCGTCCTCGAGGATGATCTCCTCAACCGACGACGACTCCTCCTCGGAGGGTTTGTTGGCGGTGGGGTCGGGCGGCCCCCGACTGTATCCGCGACCGCGACAGCGTGGCATATCGACGTGGCAAAGCACAAGGTAGTAGGGGAGAGGCGCGTGATACCAAAAAAAAAACGAGCAAAAAAAAATTGTAGCGTGAAGGAATGGGGTAACGGTTAGGTAGCGGTGGCGGCTGGGGACGTTAAGGCGTTTAGGTAGCTGTACGGAAGCAGAAAGCATTAAGAGTCAATGAATGGTTTCAAATATTGAACATGCGATTTTCCCGTCCATGGCCCATGCGGATCGGCCAACTGAACCACCACTGGGGATAAAAATTGAGTGATTTGGAAGGGGCCATGAAATTTCGGGGCTAACTTGGCTGCGATGTGCTGTGCGGCGGATGACAATACGTGATGTCGTTTCAATACCAAGTCACCGAGTTGAAACGTTGGTTTACGGCGGCGGAGATTGTAATAGTGCGCCTGCTTACAGAACGCCTCCGCCAAGGCATGCTTCACCGTCTCTCGAAGGGATTCGACCCGTTGCATGCGCTCTTTCCAAAGTTTGGGTGGGGTGATCGTGACTTCCAACTCGGGTTGCGTACGGTCGTATAGAGTGATCGCGGGGCGAGGTTCTCGGCCGATATTCAGAAACGCAGGACTAGCTTCTAGAGAGCTGTGGTAGGCCGTATTGTACGCGAAACGGAACTCCGGCAGGTAGCGATCCCATTCCCGATGGTCGGTCTCTAAAAAGGACACGATCATAGTTTTCACCACTCGATTAACGCGTTCCACGGGATTAGCTTGTGGGTGGTAGGGTGGGGTAGTGCGGTGCGTGATCCCGGTCCGTTCGGTCAGGGAGCGAAGGTCACGGTTTACGAATTCGGTACCGTTGTCCGTTAGTAGGACCTTGGGGGTACCCCATCGACAGATCACTAAGTCATCTACGGCTTCGGCGATCTTTTTGCCGGTCGCTTTGCGTAAGGGGCAACACTCCACCCACTTGGTGAATAAATCTTGGAGTACCAAGATGTACGCAAAACCCGCCTTACTGGTTGGAAACGGACCCATAATATCCGCTGCGACGACATCCCAGGGTTGCTCCACCACTCGCTTAGACATCCGACCGGTAGGGGCGGCTTGCTCGACTTTGCACCGCTGGCAAGTCGGACAACCGCGTTCGTAGCGTGTGACATCGTGAAACATGTTGGGCCAATAATAACGAATCGTCATCCAACGGTATGTTTTGTCGATACCCAGGTGGCCACCCTGCGGGGTGTCATGCGACTCCGCTAAAGCTCTAGGCCGGTCCTCACGCGGAAGGACTAATTTCCAGGCGTCTAAGTCACCTACTTCGTACGCCGCGAGATCGGGAGCGCGGTTGTAATAAAGGTGACCGTTCTCGTAATGCCAGTCGGGATAATAGTCGGGATTATGCAGGACATCTCGCACGCGCCTGTTGTATCACGCATCTCCACTGGTCCCGACGGGAGTTAACGCGAAGCAGTTCTCCTCTGGTATTCGCGAGAGGGCGTCGGGGACGTGATGTAAAGCCCCCTTTCGATGGGTGATGGTGTAGTTGTACTCCTGTAATTCTAGGGCCCAGCGGCCGAGACGGCCGGCCGGATTTTTAAGATTATGAAGCCAACGCAAGCTCGCATGATCGGTGATAACGGTGAAGTCGTAACCCTCTAGGTAGCAACGGAACTTCTGAATAGCCCATAATACGGCGAGACATTCCTGTTCGGTGGTCGTATAATTGCGCTCGGCTTTATTTAGGGAGCGACTGGCGTACGCGATGACATGTTCTACCCCGTCGACCTCCTGGGTCAATACGGCGCCTAAGCCTACCCCACTAGCGTCGGTCTGCAGGGTAAAAGGTAGCTTAAAATCAGGGCATATTAGCGTGGGTGCGGAGGTCAACCGACGCTTGATCTCGTCGAACGCCTGTTGCTGCTCCGTTTCCCAATGCCAACGCATGTTCTTCTTGAAGAGGGCTGTAAGACAGGTAGCGATAGTAGCAAAGTCAGGGATGAATCGACGGTACCAGGAAGCCATGCCCATGAACCGACGTAGCTGTTTGACATTTCTCGGGGTGGGATAGTTAACGACCGGGGCGGTTTTGTCAGGATCAACCTGGAGACCGTGGCGGTTGACTAGGAAGCCTAGGTATCGTACCTCCGAACAACAAAATCCACTTTTTTCGCGGTTGATGGTGAGACCGGCCTCCCGGATTTTACTCAGAACTTTACGTAGCCATACAAGATGCTCCTCAAAGGTTTTGGTTACTATTATAATATCGTCCAGGTAGACATAGACGTATGGTTGCATTTCCGGACCCAGTAACCGATCTAGTAAACGTTGGAAGGTAGCTGGTGCGTTAGTTAGGCCAAAAGGCATGCGCGTGAACTGAAAGAAACCTCGTCCCGGGACGGTGAAGGCTGTTATCTCCCGGCTATCTCGGGCGAGGGGAACTTGGAAATACGCCTGGCTAAGATCGAGGGTGGAAATATAATGTGCCTTTCGTAGCTTGTCGAGAATACTAGTCATTAACGGAATCGGATACGCGTCTCGCTTGGTGACACTGTTAACCTTCCGAAAGTCCAGGCAAAATCGGCGCTTACCGTTAGGCTTTTTGACCATAACGATCGGACTAGACCAGTCACTGGCCGAGGTCTCAATTATACCGTCGGACAACATCTGGTCCACCGACTCGTGGATGATTTGTTCGATAGCGGGGGACACCGCGTAATACCGTTGTTTGATTGCCGCGTGACCCCCAACGTCGATGTGATGTTCGGCAAGCGTGGTCGCGCCGGGCTTTTGCGGGACGGGAGGTATTTCCTCATCGAGAAGGCGTTGTAGGGAGCGACTCTGGTCATCAGATATCTCCTGCAACCCGCAACAGAGAGCTTGTACTGGGCCCGAGTCCTGTTGCACCTCGAACCGGTAGTAACGAAACGGGTTAGATTTACAATACCACTTAGCTTCTTCGAAATCTACTACGAACCGGGCGGTTCGTAGAAAGTCCAACCCCAGAATACAAGGTAGCACGAGATCAGGTAGCAGGTACGCGGTGAACGGAAAGGTATGCCCGTTTAGCAAGATATTAGGGGACACGGTTTGGCGGGCGACAGCCCGTTGACCTCCCGCCATTTCTACCCCACGCGGAGCGGTATTTTGCCGAGGGATATTAAGCTCGTCCATCCAGCGGGTAGCGGTCGGCCCGAGGAACGTTCGGCTGGACCCGGAGTCCACTAGGGCCCGAATTGGCCAGCCGTTTACGGTAAACGTAATAAAGAAAGCTGTGACGCTCTCTTCCGTCTGAAGTTGACCGAACCAACAGTCATCGACGGGGTTACCGGAGGACGAACGGTTAGCGGCAGCAGTCGGGTTCGTGGAGGAGCGGGGATCTGCGTCCGACCGTCGCGCAGGCTCCTTTACGCGTTTCCCGAACAGAATGGGCAATTTCGAGAGGTGACACCCGATTTTCCACAACGATAACAGAAGGTACGACGTTCCGCGTCGCAGTCATTAAAGTTGTGGCCCGGACGTTGGCAATTCCAACACAATCTGATTCGCGGCGCGGGGCGATTCGTGGGAAGGGTTGGAGTCGGATCGCCGGTCTCCACTGTCTCGGACCAAAACGGGTTGGTTGAGGCCGGGTTAGGTAGCGTCTGGCGGGTAGGTAGCGTCTCGCGAGTAGGTAGCGTCCCGGCCGGGGTTGGCCTCGAGGTAGCCGATCGCGGCGGAGGTGTCGGTGGTGGGCCGTGTCGTCGCGCCGTTCGCTGCCGATTTTGCAGCGCGTTCAAAGACTCGGTAGTAGGTAGCGTCTCGTTCCCGGCTTGAGCCGGGGATGGTTCACCCAGCGAAGAGGTAGCTATAGGGGTGGGCTCGTATTGCTCGTATTCGCCCAACTCGAGGGCGGCGAATGCGGTATGATTGGGAGGGTTGCGCGGGGTTCGCGGACCGGTATAGGCTAGTTCCGGACAAAGCGATTGCTCGGCCGTCGGCGGCGACCTATAAGTTCGCGCGGCTCTAAAACTTTTTTCCGTGCGGATCGCGACATGTTGCAATGAATCGAAATCGAAAACGTCATCACGGTGAATGGCGATTTGTAGCCTAGGTAGCATATTTCGGTGCGCGTACTGAATCTGGTCGTTGTCGTCCCAGGGCGGTCGGAGTCTATTAAACAACCCGCGTAAACAAGTTAGGTAGTCGGCTACGGGCTCTAAAATACCTTGCGTCCGACGCATAATTTCCTCCCGGAGAGCATACTGATAGTCTGGGTCCCCAAATCGTTGGACGCACGCGCGTTTAAACCCGACCCAAGAATTCCACGTTCCTTGGTGGTTACGGAACCATTGGAGGGCGATACCGGTGAGAAAGAAAGGTAGGCAACGTATGATCTCTGCGTCGCGAATCGGCATAAGGGCGCGTCCTTCATCCACTCGCAACAGAAAAGTCTCGACGTCTTCCCCGCGCCTGCCGGAGAATGACAAATCCCACTTGCGCATAATGTGTAGTACAGTCGTGGGAGACGGTGGATAACGCGGGCCAGAAAATTGTTCAATGGAGGGAAGGTTCCCCTCCGATTCGGCTGGAGGAGGGTCGTACGCGTTTGAGGGAAACCCCGAGAAATGCCGTGTCTGTGGGCCGCGCAAGGTGGAATTGCGCTGATATAACTGCCGGTCGGCGGCTGCGGGCAGTTGCCTTCGCGGGGTTGCGGCCGACGGATCGTGCACGGACCCGGCGCGCTCGCTCGGGGCTGGCCCCGGATTTAGACCGTTCCGGCGGGTCGTATCGGCGAGATCGAGGGCCTCTAGGCTCGGCCGAGGGTTTATAGCGGTCGGCCCCATTGGGGAAGACAAGTTAGGGCCGGTCCCATTCGAGGTAGTACTACCACATACCTGCCTCTCCGTACTGGTGGCGTTAATGGAATTCCCTTGCACTCGACCGTAACCCGAGTCGCTGGTGGTATCGCCAGGCGGTGGCCGTGACTGGGTATCGGACGGCATCGTGGAGGGGGGTGGTCAGTAAGCTCGCTCGTGGCAGGGGTATGATAGGTAGCTTTTAAGTTCGGGAGCACTTTCCGACCTCTGGTAACGATAGCACCAGGTAGCAGGCGGTCGCGTCCCCTCCAAGGGGCACTACGTAACAAACTCCGTGGGTTCGATAATCGGCTTGCCCCGCGTTACTTGCCGCAAACAGGCGAGCGAAGATAGCGATTACTGGCAGTAAATAGAGAAGGAGGTGGCGAATCGAATTTTTAATTCCGACGATTAGAGGTAGCGAAGGCGAATTACGGATTAATGAAAGATTTTACAGGTAGCGTTGGCGAATAATGGATTAATAAAAGATCCTAAAGGTAGCGTTGGCGAATGATGAACTAATAAAAGATTCTAAAGGTTGCATTGGCGAATTACGAATTAATAAAAGATTTTAGAGGTAGCGTTGGCGAATAATGGATTAATAACAGATCCTAAAGGTAGCGTTGGCGAATAACGGATGAATAAAGATCCTAAAAGTAGCGTTGGCAAATAATGAATTAATAAAAGATTTTAAAGGTAGCGTGGGCAAATAATGAACTAATAAAGGATCCTAAAGGTAGCGTTGGCAACTAATGAACTAATAAAAGATTCAAAAGGTAGCGCTGGCGAATAACGGATTGATAAAGATCCTAAAGGTAGCATTGGCAAATAATGAGTTAATCGACGATTTTAAAGGTAGCGTTGGCAAATAATGAATTAATAATAGATTTTCAAGGTAGCGTTGGCAAATAATGAACTAATAAAAGATCCTAAAGGTAGCGTTGGCAAATAATGAATTAATAAAAGATTTTAAAGTTAGCGTTGGCAAATAATGAATTAATAAAAGATTTTAAAGGTAGCGTTGGCAAATAATCAGGTAGCCAAAATTTAACCCAATAAATTGAGGTAGCGTCGCCTAATAATTGGTAGACCAATTTTAAAACACGTTAATTGAGGTAGCGTCGCCCAACAATCGGTAAACCGATTTTAAAACAAGTTAATTGAGGTAGCGTCGCCTAATAATAGGTAACTGAGGTTAAACACGATAATGAGAAGGTAGCATCGCCTAATAATAGATAACTGGGGTTAAACACGATAATGAGAAGGTAGCGTCGCCTAGTAATCGACAGCACAAAATTTTCTAGCCAATTTTCAAGGTTGTTACTGCCAGTACTAAGAAGCAATTTCAGTAGGGTTAAAGATGGGTAGCACGAGGTACCAATATGCAACGATGGTGAACGAGTAATCGTTCACAACGAATTAACCGCTTCGCGAAATGTCGACTGTTATCGGACGGTTCCGGGATCAGACTGACCGATCCGAAATTCTAAACGCTGGGAGACGCCAAATTCCTACTACGAGTCGCATTTTCTTCCCCCCCTCGATACCGGCTGGAAGGTGGGTGGGGAAGACAGATAACACAAGATTACTTGTTTTTGCACGGCAGTCCGAACTGGCGTTACGCCCTACCGACTGGTGGATCTCGGACGTAAATAAGTTGGACAATGGGCACGCGTGAAGGTCGCAGGAACGCGTGATCGTTAATCCGCGTCGGCTAGTTTTTCGAATAATTCCTGTAAATACTTTATTCGATCCATTGTCTTGTTCCGGTTGTCAACACAGACCGTCGAAGCACGTTGCTAACGGATCGAGCGCAAGAAACGGGCAAGAAAGAACTTTGGGTCAACAAATCGCGTAAACACGAAGACTTAAGTGAGAGACGGGTAGGCAAATACGCTGCTGAAATATAAAACGTAAACACCGCACATCGCATCCTAAAGTATTCTATCCCGTCGATACCGGGTCGCCGAAAGACGGGTCAAATTCCCAGTATCGAAACAATAATGGTAGAGGGCGTACATTTATAGACAACACCAATGGGAAAAACAAAGTCGGTAGCTTAAGTTAATCTGGGCAACTGTTTGCCCCGTCTTAATCCCGAAATAATGGGTGAGAATTTTACGAATTTTAGTTATAGGGCAAGAAATATTTACTGAGCACATAAGAAGAAAAACTACGTCAAATTTTATAATTTCAAAACTAAAGTAGCCAAAACTCGACTCGAGATTTTATCTGTCCTCCATGCGAAACAACAAAAAAAAATAAAACTATATCCTACTCATTCTTTTCTAAATTTTTGTCACCTCTGGCCCCACGTTGGGCGCCATTTTGTGAGGCATTTCCCTGGCGGGACTCACAACCCCGGCTCCCCTCCCCTCGACACGACCCGCAACTCGAAATCACCCTAAGACACTAAACCACTTAAACTCACCTTTAACTTATTGCTTAATCTCAAAACTTAAAATGGTGTGCGGATCCACCTCACGGCCGACTGGACGCCAGGTACCGAGGTACCGCCGATTCTCATCGACTTTTATTTGTCGCCCATGAGGCGGAATCAGAAGCGGGGTCGCGCGAGGACGCGGTGAGAAGCCACAAGGCACACGACTAACTCAGGCTCCGCGAGCTGATATATGGTAGAGGGGCTGGACGAAATGAGGTGACAAAACTAGAATATTAAAGGAATTATTTGGTTTATTGACCAGTTCCCGGGCGTCACTTGACCAGGTCAAGGCGCATTTACGATGACATGATGGTGGACAAAATGAGTGTAATAATACGGGGAATCGATATAAAATAAATAAATGAAAGCAACCAAGCAACAAATTAGCCACGTGAAGTTAAAGGTAGCGTTAACTCGAAGCGGCGACTCAAGCAACAGGTAGCGTGAATAATAATAATTTGGAATATTAAATAATAGCCGCAGAACAAAAGGTACCTTGAAACAAATGATATTTAAAGAATCGCGGAACATAATCATAATAACGAATTCGGGAAAGAAAAACATAGGCAGAACAAATAATTTACGCAAACCAAAAGGGCAAATTAACAATCATAATTAACAAATAATCGCTCGCACGGGGAATCGGCAAAAATCTGAAGGAGGGGCAACAGATAAATCTCGAGTCCTGAAAATATAGCTAACGCAACAGTAACATAATAAAATAACAAAATAGCAATAATGAAATCACAAATCCACAGTAATCGACAAAACGCCAGTGTCGAAGATCGTAATGGGTCGTATAGGCGGTATACTATAGGTAGCCTCAACGACAGCAAGATTCATAATATCGCCGAATAAAATGTACAGAAAATTTACGAGAATCCTAAACCGTGAATATTCGGGCAGCTCAAACAAAGATAGTAAGGTAGCATAGGGGAGGTAGCGCGAGCCGAACAATACGCGCGAGATGTAAACAACGCGCCGGTCCCAGTGACCTTCGGCGAGTACCTCAACGGCAAACAAGCAAAAGACAGAAAACTAAGCAGATTTAATTTACACTCATTAAATATTACGGCGCAGTAACACAAAATTAACGCAATTCCAGAGAGCCAAACTAATACAATAATTAAACGATCGGAAAAATAACGTAACTCAAAATATGGAATCTTAACAGCAAGAAGATAGCAAAACTAATTCAGTCAGAAGCAATCGCGATTAAACAAATATCTGTATCCATTAACTTGACGCAAAACTCAGATCAAAATAATTCAAAACCGAAGCTAAACAAAATTTACGACCAATTAATGGTCGGGCGATTCTCACTCCCGGCACGCCGCCGGGGAAGGAAGTGACCCGAGTCCTCCGTGAGTAACTCTACGCAAAATTCTCAAACTCTCAAAATCTCAAATACTAAACTTCAATAAAAACTCAAAAAGCAAAACTCACTCACGGGGCCGAATCACTACTTCCTGAAAGACGGCTCGACTCACAGTAGTAGAGGGTGGGCTGAGTCTCACCGGAATCTCCTTTGTCCCGACGATGGTCGCGAGGTCCTGATTTTACGAAGGTAGAGATGTTCTCGTGCACGTGGTCAGTAGAAGAACTTGTTGACGGGTACGTAGTCAGCAGCGGAGTCCCGAAGTTTCGCGATCCCTCGTGGGCCGTGGATCGATAATCCCACTCCGCCCGCTCGCCGGCTACCGGCTCGCGCACGCGCCCCGATGGAGAGTGGCTCCCACGGTGTTTGGGGAGGTGCGGCGGCGCACTGTGAATTTCGCGCACTGGCGCGCGCTTCAAATGTTGGTTTGAACTTTTCCGCTGCACTTTGGTTGACGTAGCGGCCCGCACCGTTGATATCGCCGTTTCCCTCCAATTTCTTCATGCGGCCAATTAATACTGGAGCGTGGGTGTCTTCCCCTCGGATCCGGTGGCCCCAGTGGACGAGGGCGGAGTCCCTCACGCCGGAATTCGTGGCCACGATTCATCGGCGGTATTGGACCCACAATAAAAGGCGCAACACTGCAATTCACTCGTTCCACTGGTGCTCCTAGACCCTTTCTTCATGGGGCGCCGGGTTAGCCGGACCGCGACAGTCCAAGCGCCAGGGGATGGTCCAGCGCCGGGCTGGGAAGTCGTGGGGAGGCGGGTGGCACAGTAATGTTTCGGCCCATTTTCCAGCGCGCTCCTCGGGCATCCATAATCCACGGGCACTGATGTTCGGTGCCCGCCCGCGATTCTGATCCTCAGAATCTCAATATTCAAATCGGGAGTTTCGGGCCATAATCCATAACTCAAAACAAATATCCAAACAAAATACCCGTAGTCCCTCGGTGTAGGGGCACATCGGAAACGTAAGAGAGCGATAGGCAACGGTACGAGCGGTCGGCGAGCGCGTGGGCGCCAGGTAGCGGTTTGCAGGCGAAGGGGTAGTCCCTCGGTGGTCGTAGGTAGCTGGGGTGAGACTCAGTAGAGGGGGAACAGAGCGGTCAAATCAATACTAAATCTAAAGAAACTAATTACTGTCTAATCAAAAACGCTTAAAATTCCGATCGCAAGGTAGCTCTGACGAAAGTAAGGTAGGGAGCGAAAATAGAGAGCGACTCCGCTGTTGACCCGCGGTTGGTAGAAGCGAACGTGCACCGACCCAAGTGTCGTAAATCCGACACTCCTTGCCGTTTACACTTCGCGCAGGTGGCGTGGCAAAAAATCACGTCACAGAGTCCCCTCCCCTCCGAGGAGCTCCATGAACACATTGCCAAGGGGCCGTTCGCGACGTTGGTGTGAGCTGCATTCTTCCCGACTCTGCTGAGTACGGCCTCACTCAAATACGGAAGGCATTAGTGAGATACTGCGCGAAGCGCAACGGTTCGGGTGGACCATTCGGGAGCTGAAACAGAGAAACCGGCACGAGACCCAGCCTTTTCGGGGCCCAGATCTCAACCACCAACCAGGCTTTAACAGCACTAGCCCACTCCTGTGATTAATTGGTCGATTGCAACAACAATAAAACAAACCGAATGCAGGTGACTGAACGACTGGAACACGATATTCTCTTGCCGAAGGGTAGACGCCGCGGGCTCAATTGTACCACAGGCAAACAACAACAAAGCCAAACCGAATAGATATCAGAAACAAACTTACTAAGCTAAGAGGAGAGGTGGATGCTCAGCAGGCATTAAACCATGAGATTGACTATTTTTACAAGGTGAGGGTAAGGCAGTCACAGATATCCCAGTAACGTAGCATTTATTATGACGGTAGTGATGACAGAGTAGGTAGCGTGGTAACAGAAAAAACACAAGTTGTCTGAATTATACAAATTAATGGAGGTAACGGAGGTAGCAAACTTAGCGGGGTGAAGCACGAGGAAACTATGGACGCTGTTTAGGTAGCGCGCGGTATCATGACTGTTCCCAAACTTGAGATAGCGCTTGATTTTCGGCGAGGTTCCACTAACTCCGATCGTGATCGTAGGGACTGCGGCGCGAGGGTTGGCTGGGCTGACGGGATTGGCGGGTGGTGAGCTGCTGGCGCGGAATATTCCGGCCGGCGCCGCGGATATAGGGTCCTTCGGCCCTCCATTCAGGCCCATCGACGGGGCAGGTCTTCACCGTATATCCTGGTCGCCCACAACGGCGGCAGTAGACGGTCGGTGGTTCCGGGCAATCTCCCCGACGGTGGTTGGGATTACCGCAGTTAAAGCAGCGCCCGAAGCGTGGTCCTGGTATCTCCGGGCCTTCCTGAGGGGCAGTGGCTGTTACGCGAGGCTCCTGACTCCGCATGGCCCTGGGCTGACGAAGCTCGGTCGACGCGCCGGGTAAAGGGGGGTTGGCCGGTCGGCTGTCCCATGGCCGGTCGCTCGGTGATCGCAACTGATAGCCGCCAAGACTATCTAGCGACACGTGAGGTGGTATGGGCGACGTGTTGGCATCGCGGGTGGTGTTGGTGGCGCGGTGGTGAGCTGCAGTTGGCCCGGTCTGGCAGGAGGCATCGGCGCTTGAAGTGGCCGTTTGGGTCCCACGTTCGCTGGTGGCCGCCGGATCACATTGAGTCCCTACGGATGTCCCGGGCCGCGGCCAATCATGTATTTCGTATTTTAAGGCCATTTTCGGAGGAGGTTTCAGCGCGTCGTTGGCCAGGCAACTCTGACCGGGGTGATGGGTGAGCAGCTGCACGTACTCCCGTAACACATCGAAAAACCCGGGTTTGCTGAACTCGATAGCCGCCAAGTAACGTAGGTAGGGCTGGAGTTTGTCCCAAAACTGGTGGGGATCCTTGGCCAACTCCTTTTGTTTGGCTAGGATATAGTCCAGTTCGTCCACTTCCTCGGGCTTAGAGTGGGGTTGCGCGGGGTCCTCGGTGGCGGGGTCGGTGAAGTAATCCTTGGAGTCGTCGGCCTCCTCGTCGCTAATGATTCCTGCCCAGTCGTCCCCTTCGTAGAGGTCGTCCTCGAGGATGATCTCCTCAACCGACGACGACTCCTCCTCGGAGGGTTTGTTGGCGGTGGGGTCGGGCGGCCCCCGACTGTATCCGCGACCGCGACAGCGTGGCATATCGACGTGGCAAAGCACAAGGTAGTAGGGGAGAGGCGCGTGATACCAAAAAAAAAACGAGCAAAAAAAAATTGTAGCGTGAAGGAATGGGGTAACGGTTAGGTAGCGGTGGCGGCTGGGGACGTTAAGGCGTTTAGGTAGCTGTACGGAAGCAGAAAGCATTAAGAGTCAATGAATGGTTTCAAATATTGAACATGCGATTTTCCCGTCCATGGCCCATGCGGATCGGCCAACTGAACCACCACTGGGGATAAAAATTGAGTGATTTGGAAGGGGCCATGAAATTTCGGGGCTAACTTGGCTGCGATGTGCTGTGCGGCGGATGACAATACGTGATGTCGTTTCAATACCAAGTCACCGAGTTGAAACGTTGGTTTACGGCGGCGGAGATTGTAATAGTGCGCCTGCTTACAGAACGCCTCCGCCAAGGCATGCTTCACCGTCTCTCGAAGGGATTCGACCCGTTGCATGCGCTCTTTCCAAAGTTTGGGTGGGGTGATCGTGACTTCCAACTCGGGTTGCGTACGGTCGTATAGAGTGATCGCGGGGCGAGGTTCTCGGCCGATATTCAGAAACGCAGGACTAGCTTCTAGAGAGCTGTGGTAGGCCGTATTGTACGCGAAACGGAACTCCGGCAGGTAGCGATCCCATTCCCGATGGTCGGTCTCTAAAAAGGACACGATCATAGTTTTCACCACTCGATTAACGCGTTCCACGGGATTAGCTTGTGGGTGGTAGGGTGGGGTAGTGCGGTGCGTGATCCCGGTCCGTTCGGTCAGGGAGCGAAGGTCACGGTTTACGAATTCGGTACCGTTGTCCGTTAGTAGGACCTTGGGGGTACCCCATCGACAGATCACTAAGTCATCTACGGCTTCGGCGATCTTTTTGCCGGTCGCTTTGCGTAAGGGGCAACACTCCACCCACTTGGTGAATAAATCTTGGAGTACCAAGATGTACGCAAAACCCGCCTTACTGGTTGGAAACGGACCCATAATATCCGCTGCGACGACATCCCAGGGTTGCTCCACCACTCGCTTAGACATCCGACCGGTAGGGGCGGCTTGCTCGACTTTGCACCGCTGGCAAGTCGGACAACCGCGTTCGTAGCGTGTGACATCGTGAAACATGTTGGGCCAATAATAACGAATCGTCATCCAACGGTATGTTTTGTCGATACCCAGGTGGCCACCCTGCGGGGTGTCATGCGACTCCGCTAAAGCTCTAGGCCGGTCCTCACGCGGAAGGACTAATTTCCAGGCGTCTAAGTCACCTACTTCGTACGCCGCGAGATCGGGAGCGCGGTTGTAATAAAGGTGACCGTTCTCGTAATGCCAGTCGGGATAATAATCGGGATTATGCAGGACATCTCGCACGCGCCTGTTGTATCACGCATCTCCACTGGTCCCGACGGGAGTTAACGCGAAGCAGTTCTCCTCTGGTATTCGCGAGAGGGCGTCGGGGACGTGATGTAAAGCCCCCTTTCGATGGGTGATGGTGTAGTTGTACTCCTGTAATTCTAGGGCCCAGCGGCCGAGACGGCCGGCCGGATTTTTAAGATTATGAAGCCAACGCAAGCTCGCATGATCGGTGATAACGGTGAAGTCGTAACCCTCTAGGTAGCAACGGAACTTCTGAATAGCCCATAATACGGCGAGACATTCCTGTTCGGTGGTCGTATAATTGCGCTCGGCTTTATTTAGGGAGCGACTGGCGTACGCGATGACATGTTCTACCCCGTCGACCTCCTGGGTCAATACGGCGCCTAAGCCTACCCCACTAGCGTCGGTCTGCAGGGTAAAAGGTAGCTTAAAATCAGGGCATATTAGCGTGGGTGCGGAGGTCAACCGACGCTTGATCTCGTCGAACGCCTGTTGCTGCTCCGTTTCCCAATGCCAACGCATGTTCTTCTTGAAGAGGGCTGTAAGACAGGTAGCGATAGTAGCAAAGTCAGGGATGAATCGACGGTACCAGGAAGCCATGCCCATGAACCGACGTAGCTGTTTGACATTTCTCGGGGTGGGATAGTTAACGACCGGGGCGGTTTTGTCAGGATCAACCTGGAGACCGTGGCGGTTGACTAGGAAGCCTAGGTATCGTACCTCCGAACAACAAAATCCACTTTTTTCGCGGTTGATGGTGAGACCGGCCTCCCGGATTTTACTCAGAACTTTACGTAGCCATACAAGATGCTCCTCAAAGGTTTTGGTTACTATTATAATATCGTCCAGGTAGACATAGACGTATGGTTGCATTTCCGGACCCAGTAACCGATCTAGTAAACGTTGGAAGGTAGCTGGTGCGTTAGTTAGGCCAAAAGGCATGCGCGTGAACTGAAAGAAACCTCGTCCCGGGACGGTGAAGGCTGTTATCTCCCGGCTATCTCGGGCGAGGGGAACTTGGAAATACGCCTGGCTAAGATCGAGGGTGGAAATATAATGTGCCTTTCGTAGCTTGTCGAGAATACTAGTCATTAACGGAATCGGATACGCGTCTCGCTTGGTGACACTGTTAACCTTCCGAAAGTCCAGGCAAAATCGGCGCTTACCGTTAGGCTTTTTGACCATAACGATCGGACTAGACCAGTCACTGGCCGAGGTCTCAATTATACCGTCGGACAACATCTGGTCCACCGACTCGTGGATGATTTGTTCGATAGCGGGGGACACCGCGTAATACCGTTGTTTGATTGCCGCGTGACCCCCAACGTCGATGTGATGTTCGGCAAGCGTGGTCGCGCCGGGCTTTTGCGGGACGGGAGGTATTTCCTCATCGAGAAGGCGTTGTAGGGAGCGACTCTGGTCATCAGATATCTCCTGCAACCCGCAACAGAGAGCTTGTACTGGGCCCGAGTCCTGTTGCACCTCGAACCGGTAGTAACGAAACGGGTTAGATTTACAATACCACTTAGCTTCTTCGAAATCTACTACGAACCGGGCGGTTCGTAGAAAGTCCAACCCCAGAATACAAGGTAGCACGAGATCAGGTAGCAGGTACGCGGTGAACGGAAAGGTATGCCCGTTTAGCAAGATATTAGGGGACACGGTTTGGCGGGCGACAGCCCGTTGACCTCCCGCCATTTCTACCCCACGCGGAGCGGTATTTTGCCGAGGGATATTAAGCTCGTCCATCCAGCGGGTAGCGGTCGGCCCGAGGAACGTTCGGCTGGACCCGGAGTCCACTAGGGCCCGAATTGGCCAGCCGTTTACGGTAAACGTAATAAAGAAAGCTGTGACGCTCTCTTCCGTCTGAAGTTGACCGAACCAACAGTCATCGACGGGGTTACCGGAGGACGAACGGTTAGCGGCAGCAGTCGGGTTCGTGGAGGAGCGGGGATCTGCGTCCGACCGTCGCGCAGGCTCCTTTACGCGTTTCCCGAACAGAATGGGCAATTTCGAGAGGTGACACCCGATTTTCCACAACGATAACAGAAGGTACGACGTTCCGCGTCGCAGTCATTAAAGTTGTGGCCCGGACGTTGGCAATTCCAACACAATCTGATTCGCGGCGCGGGGCGATTCGTGGGAAGGGTTGGAGTCGGATCGCCGGTCTCCACTGTCTCGGACCAAAACGGGTTGGTTGAGGCCGGGTTAGGTAGCGTCTGGCGGGTAGGTAGCGTCTCGCGAGTAGGTAGCGTCCCGGCCGGGGTTGGCCTCGAGGTAGCCGATCGCGGCGGAGGTGTCGGTGGTGGGCCGTGTCGTCGCGCCGTTCGCTGCCGATTTTGCAGCGCGTTCAAAGACTCGGTAGTAGGTAGCGTCTCGTTCCCGGCTTGAGCCGGGGATGGTTCACCCAGCGAAGAGGTAGCTATAGGGGTGGGCTCGTATTGCTCGTATTCGCCCAACTCGAGGGCGGCGAATGCGGTATGATTGGGAGGGTTGCGCGGGGTTCGCGGACCGGTATAGGCTAGTTCCGGACAAAGCGATTGCTCGGCCGTCGGCGGCGACCTATAAGTTCGCGCGGCTCTAAAACTTTTTTCCGTGCGGATCGCGACATGTTGCAATGAATCGAAATCGAAAACGTCATCACGGTGAATGGCGATTTGTAGCCTAGGTAGCATATTTCGGTGCGCGTACTGAATCTGGTCGTTGTCGTCCCAGGGCGGTCGGAGTCTATTAAACAACCCGCGTAAACAAGTTAGGTAGTCGGCTACGGGCTCTAAAATACCTTGCGTCCGACGCATAATTTCCTCCCGGAGAGCATACTGATAGTCTGGGTCCCCAAATCGTTGGACGCACGCGCGTTTAAACCCGACCCAAGAATTCCACGTTCCTTGGTGGTTACGGAACCATTGGAGGGCGATACCGGTGAGAAAGAAAGGTAGGCAACGTATGATCTCTGCGTCGCGAATCGGCATAAGGGCGCGTCCTTCATCCACTCGCAACAGAAAAGTCTCGACGTCTTCCCCGCGCCTGCCGGAGAATGACAAATCCCACTTGCGCATAATGTGTAGTACAGTCGTGGGAGACGGTGGATAACGCGGGCCAGAAAATTGTTCAATGGAGGGAAGGTTCCCCTCCGATTCGGCTGGAGGAGGGTCGTACGCGTTTGAGGGAAACCCCGAGAAATGCCGTGTCTGTGGGCCGCGCAAGGTGGAATTGCGCTGATATAACTGCCGGTCGGCGGCTGCGGGCAGTTGCCTTCGCGGGGTTGCGGCCGACGGATCGTGCACGGACCCGGCGCGCTCGCTCGGGGCTGGCCCCGGATTTAGACCGTTCCGGCGGGTCGTATCGGCGAGATCGAGGGCCTCTAGGCTCGGCCGAGGGTTTATAGCGGTCGGCCCCATTGGGGAAGACAAGTTAGGGCCGGTCCCATTCGAGGTAGTACTACCACATACCTGCCTCTCCGTACTGGTGGCGTTAATGGAATTCCCTTGCACTCGACCGTAACCCGAGTCGCTGGTGGTATCGCCAGGCGGTGGCCGTGACTGGGTATCGGACGGCATCGTGGAGGGGGGTGGTCAGTAAGCTCGCTCGTGGCAGGGGTATGATAGGTAGCTTTTAAGTTCGGGAGCACTTTCCGACCTCTGGTAACGATAGCACCAGGTAGCAGGCGGTCGCGTCCCCTCCAAGGGGCACTACGTAACAAACTCCGTGGGTTCGATAATCGGCTTGCCCCGCGTTACTTGCCGCAAACAGGCGAGCGAAGATAGCGATTACTGGCAGTAAATAGAGAAGGAGGTGGCGAATCGAATTTTTAATTCCGACGATTAGAGGTAGCGAAGGCGAATTACGGATTAATGAAAGATTTTACAGGTAGCGTTGGCGAATAATGGATTAATAAAAGATCCTAAAGGTAGCGTTGGCGAATGATGAACTAATAAAAGATTCTAAAGGTTGCATTGGCGAATTACGAATTAATAAAAGATTTTAGAGGTAGCGTTGGCGAATAATGGATTAATAACAGATCCTAAAGGTAGCGTTGGCGAATAACGGATGAATAAAGATCCTAAAAGTAGCGTTGGCAAATAATGAATTAATAAAAGATTTTAAAGGTAGCGTGGGCAAATAATGAACTAATAAAGGATCCTAAAGGTAGCGTTGGCAACTAATGAACTAATAAAAGATTCAAAAGGTAGCGCTGGCGAATAACGGATTGATAAAGATCCTAAAGGTAGCATTGGCAAATAATGAGTTAATCGACGATTTTAAAGGTAGCGTTGGCAAATAATGAATTAATAATAGATTTTCAAGGTAGCGTTGGCAAATAATGAACTAATAAAAGATCCTAAAGGTAGCGTTGGCAAATAATGAATTAATAAAAGATTTTAAAGTTAGCGTTGGCAAATAATGAATTAATAAAAGATTTTAAAGGTAGCGTTGGCAAATAATCAGGTAGCCAAAATTTAACCCAATAAATTGAGGTAGCGTCGCCTAATAATTGGTAGACCAATTTTAAAACACGTTAATTGAGGTAGCGTCGCCCAACAATCGGTAAACCGATTTTAAAACAAGTTAATTGAGGTAGCGTCGCCTAATAATAGGTAACTGAGGTTAAACACGATAATGAGAAGGTAGCATCGCCTAATAATAGATAACTGGGGTTAAACACGATAATGAGAAGGTAGCGTCGCCTAGTAATCGACAGCACAAAATTTTCTAGCCAATTTTCAAGGTTGTTACTGCCAGTACTAAGAAGCAATTTCAGTAGGGTTAAAGATGGGTAGCACGAGGTACCAATATGCAACGATGGTGAACGAGTAATCGTTCACAACGAATTAACCGCTTCGCGAAATGTCGACTGTTATCGGACGGTTCCGGGATCAGACTGACCGATCCGAAATTCTAAACGCTGGGAGACGCCAAATTCCTACTACGAGTCGCATTTTCTTCCCCCCCTCGATACCGGCTGGAAGGTGGGTGGGGAAGACAGATAACACAAGATTACTTGTTTTTGCACGGCAGTCCGAACTGGCGTTACGCCCTACCGACTGGTGGATCTCGGACGTAAATAAGTTGGACAATGGGCACGCGTGAAGGTCGCAGGAACGCGTGATCGTTAATCCGCGTCGGCTAGTTTTTCGAATAATTCCTGTAAATACTTTATTCGATCCATTGTCTTGTTCCGGTTGTCAACACAGACCGTCGAAGCACGTTGCTAACGGATCGAGCGCAAGAAACGGGCAAGAAAGAACTTTGGGTCAACAAATCGCGTAAACACGAAGACTTAAGTGAGAGACGGGTAGGCAAATACGCTGCTGAAATATAAAACGTAAACACCGCACATCGCATCCTAAAGTATTCTATCCCGTCGATACCGGGTCGCCGAAAGACGGGTCAAATTCCCAGTATCGAAACAATAATGGTAGAGGGCGTACATTTATAGACAACACCAATGGGAAAAACAAAGTCGGTAGCTTAAGTTAATCTGGGCAACTGTTTGCCCCGTCTTAATCCCGAAATAATGGGTGAGAATTTTACGAATTTTAGTTATAGGGCAAGAAATATTTACTGAGCACATAAGAAGAAAAACTACGTCAAATTTTATAATTTCAAAACTAAAGTAGCCAAAACTCGACTCGAGATTTTATCTGTCCTCCATGCGAAACAACAAAAAAAAATAAAACTATATCCTACTCATTCTTTTCTAAATTTTTGTCACCTCTGGCCCCACGTTGGGCGCCATTTTGTGAGGCATTTCCCTGGCGGGACTCACAACCCCGGCTCCCCTCCCCTCGACACGACCCGCAACTCGAAATCACCCTAAGACACTAAACCACTTAAACTCACCTTTAACTTATTGCTTAATCTCAAAACTTAAAATGGTGTGCGGATCCACCTCACGGCCGACTGGACGCCAGGTACCGAGGTACCGCCGATTCTCATCGACTTTTATTTGTCGCCCATGAGGCGGAATCAGAAGCGGGGTCGCGCGAGGACGCGGTGAGAAGCCACAAGGCACACGACTAACTCAGGCTCCGCGAGCTGATATATGGTAGAGGGGCTGGACGAAATGAGGTGACAAAACTAGAATATTAAAGGAATTATTTGGTTTATTGACCAGTTCCCGGGCGTCACTTGACCAGGTCAAGGCGCATTTACGATGACATGATGGTGCACAAAATGAGTGTAATAATACGGGGAATCGATATAAAATAAATAAATGAAAGCAACCAAGCAACAAATTAGCCACGTGAAGTTAAAGGTAGCGTTAACTCGAAGCGGCGACTCAAGCAACAGGTAGCGTAAATAATTATAATTTGGAATATTAAATAATAGCTGCAGAACAAAAGGTAGCTTGAAACAAATGATATTTAAAGAATCGCGGAACATAATCATAATAACGAATTCGGGAAAGAAAAACATAGGCAGAACAAATAATTTACGCAAACCAAAAGGGCAAATCAACAATCATAATTAACAAATAATCGCTCGCACGGGGAATCGGCAAAAATCTGAAGGAGGGGCAACAGATAAATCTCGAGTCCTGAAAATATAGCTAACGCAACAGTAACATAATAAAATAACAAAATAGCAATAATGAAATCACAAATCCACAGTAATCGACAAAACGCCAGTGTCGAAGATCGTAATGGGTCGTATAGGCGGTATACTATAGGTAGCCTCAACGACAGCAAGATTCATAATATCGCCGAATAAAATGTACAGAAAATTTACGAGAATCCTAAACCGTGAATATTCGGGCAGCTCAAACAAAGATAGTAAGGTAGCATAGGGGAGGTAGCGCGAGCCGAACAATACGCGCGAGATGTAAACAACGCGCAGGTCCCAGTGACCTTCGGCGAGTACCTCAACGGCAAACAAGCAAAAGACAGAAAACTAAGCAGATTTAATTTACACTCATTAAATATTACGGCGCAGTAACACAAAATTAACGCAATTCCAGAGAGCCAAACTATTACAATAATTAAACGATCGGAAAAATAACGTAACTCAAAATATGGAATCTTAACAGCAAGAAGATAGCAAAACTAATTCAGTCAGAAGCAATCGCGATTAAACAAATATCTGTATCCATTAACTTGACGCAAAACTCAGATCAAAATAATTCAAAACCGAAGCTAAACAAAATTTACGACCAATTAATGGTCGGGCGATCTTCACTCCCGGCACGCCGCCGGGGAAGGAAGTGACCCGAGTCCTCCGTGAGTAACTCTACGCAAAATTCTCAAACTCTCAAAATCTCAAATACTAAACTTCAATAAAAACCCAAAAAGCAAAACTCACTCACGGGGCCGAATCACTACCTCCTGAAATATGGCTCGACTCACAGTAGTAGAGGGCGGGCTGAGTCTCACCGGAATCTCCTTTGTCCCGACGATGGTCGCGAGGTCCTGATTTTACGAAGGTAGAGATGTTCTCGTGCACGTGGTCAGTAGAAGAACTTGTTGACGGGTACGTAGTCAGCAGCGGAGTCCCGAAGTTTCGCGATCCCTCGTGGGCCGTGGATCGATAATCCCACTCCGCCCGCTCGCCGGCTACCGGCTCGCGCACGCGCCCCGATGGAGAGTGGCTCCCACGGTGTTTGGGGAGGTGCGGCGGCGCACTGTGAATTTCGCGCACTGGCGCGCGCTTCAAATGTTGGTTTGAACTTTTCCGCTGCACTTTGGTTGACGTAGCGGCCCGCACCGTTGATATCGCCGTTTCCCTCCAATTTCTTCATGCGGCCAATTAATACTGGAGCGTGGGTGTCTTCCCCTCGGATCCGGTGGCCCCAGTGGACGAGGGCGGAGTCCCTCACGCCGGAATTCGTGGCCACGATTCATCGGCGGTATTGGACCCACAATAAAAGGCGCAACACTGCAATTCACTCATTCCACTGGTGCTCCTAGACCCTTTCTTCATGGGGCGCCGGGTTGGCCGGACCGCGACAGTCCAAGCTCCAGGGGATGGTCCAGCGCCGGGCTGGGAAGTCGTGGGGAGGCGGGTGGCACAGTAATGTTTCGGCCCATTTTCCAGCACGCTCCCCGGGCATCCATAATCCACGGGCACTGATGTTCGGTGCCCGCCCGCGATTCTGATCCTCAGAATCTCAATATTCAAAACGGGAGTTTCGGGCCATAATCCATAACTCAAAACAAATATCCAAACAAAATACCCGTAGTCCCTCGGTGTAGGGGCACATCGGAAACGTAAGAGAGCGATAGGCAACGGTACGAGCGGTCGGCGAGCGCGTGGGTGAGACTCAGTAGAGGGGGAACAGAGCGGTCAAAACAATACTAAATCTAAAGAAACTAATTACTGTCTAATCAAAAACGCTTAAAATTCCGATCGCAAGGTAGCTCTGACGAAAGTAAGGTAGGGAGCGAAAATAGAGAGCGACTCCGCTGTTGACCCGCGGTTGGTAGAAGCGAACGTGCACCGGCCCAAGTGTCGTAAATCCGACACTCCTCGCCGTTTACACTTCGCGCAGGTGACGTGGCAAAAAATCACGTCACAACATAATGCACAACAGCTGCTTCGTTAGACCGGAAAATACACAGTGCATAGGATCGACGACGGTGGTTCTAATGTGCTTATACACAATAGAACTCAAAATCGATGGCCCTTTCACGCCGTATAAAGGCGCATTCGTGCGGAGTGCCTCCTCCGCGAAAGCACGTGTTTCGTCATCGGTTCTTGGATTGAAATACCGATTAAAGGGATAAGTCCATCGTCTCTGCTCATATTGTCCTTTCGAGTTACATTTCGGACACCCGTATCGCCCATTGAACTGCGTCATGTTAAAGAACAGTGCTTTCGCAGGAAGATCGCCCGTCCCGCATATAGCCATACCTCGCACGAAAACTGGTTCGTTTTTCGATGAGACATTTAAATGGACACCATCGTGAATTTCTTTCAAAGCTGAATGCAACGGTGAAAGAAAGAGGTTTGGTGCTGGCTTGTGAGGACCAAACCACAATCCAGCAAAAAGAAAGTTGTCCGATTTTGTTCTTTCGGTGAATGGCAGTTCGTTGATGCTTAAATAAAATGGCCATATTCAATACCTGGACGATTTGAATATCGGAACCCCGTCGGTATTCCAGGTAAATGAAATATTGTTCGGGTTCGATAAGGAACCATTATCGTCGCTGAGCTCCCTACACACATTGCCGTCGTATATATCTTCCAAGTTCGTAGCTCTTTTTTTCGTTCAGTGAAACCGGTGCTCCAATGATTCATAAAAACCGCGACGCTGAAAGAGCACTTGGAGTTGCTGTAAAATCGGAACTTCAATAAAATAAGAGACGTCGTTGGCTACGTTACACGTCGGACAAACACTGCCATTCGTAACGTCAAAGAAGCTGGGACATCCACATTCGATTTTTTAAATAAAAACTATACTCAAATTATCGGCTAATTATCGGCTATTTATCGGCGACAAAAGATATTTTCCAGCTCCATCCCTTATACCGGAAACGTGTGGATGTCCTAGCTTCGCTGGAAGCTAGGACATCCACAACTCAAAAAAAAAAGAACCAAAAGGTGCACCGACAAAAACTTTATACGAGAATTATCGGCTATTTATCGGCTCTCGAAAAAACTTAGGTTCGAACAAATCGCACGAGCCGTTCAGGAGAAACCACCCCCTGAGCTTCTATACAGTCATTGCCGAATATCTCGGCTAAAAACAAAGCTAGGACATCCTAAATCATCTTAAAATTCATCTTGATTTATCGGCTCGACATATTCATAAAGACCGATTTTCCAGCTCAACCCCTTGTTATTATAGAAACCACCCCCTTAAGCTATATGCTTATAACTTCGCGTACAATGTCATCCACATGAAACTTTTTCGATAAAAACTATACCAAAATTATCGGCGAATTACAAGCTATTTAAGGGTGCAAAAATATATTTTCCAGCTCCATCCCTTATACTGGAAACATCCCTTATACCGGAGTCAACAGCTGGACAAAAAATAAAATAATAGGCGCACCGGAAAAAACTTTATGCGAGAATTATCATCTATTTATCGGCTCTCGAGAAAATGCATGTTCGATTAAATCGCACGACCCGTTCAGGAGAAACCACCCCCTGAGCTTCTATACAGTCATTGCCGAATATGTCGCCTAAAAAGAAAGCTAGGACATCCTAAATCATCTTAAAATTCATCTTGATTTATCGGCTCGACATATTCATAAAGACCGATTTTCCAGCTCAACCCCTTATCATGATAGAAAGCACCCCCTTAAGCTATAGGCTTATAACTTCGCGTACAATGTCATCCACATGAAATTTTTGCGATAAAAACTATACCAAAATTATCGGCGAATTACAAGCTATTTATAGGCGCAAAAAGATATTTTCCAGCTCCACCCCTTATACTGGAAACATCCCTTATACCGGTGTCAACAACTGAACAAAAAAAATTATAGGCGCGCCGGAAAAAAAAGTACATGTGATTTATCGGCTATTTATCGGCTCTCGATTAAAATTAATTTCGATAAAATCGTACGATTCCGACAGCAGAAACCACCCCCTGCTTGAAATAACGGATTTCACTGAACCCAGCGGGTGGTTTTCTGCGAAGGGGTTGGTCGATTCGATCGAAACTAGGTTCATTTGAGAGCCGATAAATAGCCGATAAATCACATGTACTTTTTTTTCCAGTGCTCTCTTTTGTTCCATTTTTAGTCACTTGTGGATGTACCCATCAAGTACTTGGTACCCATCAAGTACTTGGTACCCATCAAGTACTTGGTACCCATCAAGTACTTGGTGCCCATCAAGTACTTGGTGCCCATCAAGTACTTGGTGCCCATCAAGTACTTGGTGCCCATCAAGTACTTGGTGCCCATCAAGTACTTGGTGCCCATCAAGTACTTGGTGCCCATCAAGTACTTGGTGCCCATCAAGTACTTGGTGCCCATCAAGTACTTGGTGCCCATCAAGTACTTGGTGCCCATCAAGTACTTGGTGCCCATCAAGTACTTGGTGCCCATCAAGTACTTGGTGCCCATCAAGTACTTGGTGCCCATGGTGGTTTTTTGCGAAGGGGTTGTTCGATTCGATCGAAACTAGGTTCATTCGAGAGCCGATAAATAGCCGATAAATCACATGTACTTTTCTTTCCGGCGCGCCTATCATTTTTTTTTGTTCAATTGTTGACGCCGGTATAAGGGATGTTTCCAATATAAGGGGTGGAGCTGGAAAATATCTTTATGCACCTATAAATAGCTTGTAATTCGCCGATAATTTTGGTATAGTTTTTATCGAAAAAATTTCATGTGGATGACATTGTACGCGAAGTTATAAGCTTATAGCTTAAGGGGGTGGTTTCTATCATAGTAAGGGGTCAAGCTGGAAAATCGGTCGTTATGAAAACGTCGAGCCGATAAATCAAGATGCATTTTAAGATGATTTAGGATGTCCTAGCTTTCTTTTTAGGCGAGATATTCGGCAATGATTGTATAGAAGCTAAGGGGGTGGTTTCTCCTGAAAGGCTCGTGCGATTTGTTCGAACCTAAGTTTTTTCGAGAGCCGATAAATGGCCGATAATTCTCGTATAAAGTTTTTGTCGGTGCGCCTATTGGTTCTTTTTTTTTGAGTTGTGGATGTCCTAGCTTCGCTGGAAGCTAGGACATCCACACGTTTCCGGTATAAGGGATGGAGCTGGAAAATATCTTTTTGCGCCGATAAATAGCCGATAATTAGCCGATAATTTGAGTATAGTTTTTATTTAAAAAATCGAATGTGGATGTCCCAGCTTCTTTGACATCCATTCGTATCAAGATGCGAGCAACAAACAGAGCAATAACAATGCTTTATGATTGGGTACCGTATGTGGCGAAAATGTTTACGAAATAGACAGACGCTCGATTTAAGAAGATTTGGCTGAAGGCAGTACAGGGAAATAAGCGTCAGTAAATGACACAACGCAGAGCCTGTCAAATTATTACACATAACGAATGTTAGAATCGCCATCAAACTTTCGCCCAACGAGATTGGCGCTCCTGCGTAGAGCGGCTGGTGATAATTTTCTTGTGCCTCTTCATCGGAGTCGACGTCGTTAAAATCAACCTCATGGTCGTGGTGGATGGCATCATCCTGCTCATCATTTCGACGACCGTCTAATGGACATATTGATACGGTCACATATCCATCTTTTCGAAACATCATATTCATTACATTTTTTAAATGTATATCATTATGCTCACTAATGTCGTGTTCCATGGCATCATCAATATTCTCAGTGTCGGAAAAAATGAGAGGTGTATCGGGTCTCGAAGGCGAACTAGCAACATTGCTCGACGTCATCGTGTCATCCTGGGAATCGTCTCCCGGGATGATAAAAGAAACATCCGTTTCCCTAGCGAATTTTTTTAGAACTTTTTTCGTCGTTCGTCCATATTCATCAACGAGAACTTTGTGTTTCGGCATTTGATTTCGATGGAATATCTTCGAATTTACTGAAATAGCCCAGACACATCGAAAAGTTATGCAAGTTACCTTTCTTATGACCATTTTTTGAAAACATTTTTTTTTCAATTGAAAATGATTTGTGGATTTGTTGAAATGAGTAAGAATTTTTTTAGAATTCGTTCTAATTTGCAGAATGTTGTTTATTTTCGGGCTACATTTGCAAATATGCTTGATCAGGAGTCTGGACACTTTGCAAGTATAATGGGTGTTTTTATGAGCGATGTATAAATAGAAATCGTGACTTTACACATATTGAATAAGAAAATTAACATAATTTTCGAAAACAAGACAAGACAACTAGACAACTTCTGAAAGAATTTATTTTCATTTGAAGAAAAAGTCAGGTTGTCGGATGATTTGTTAAACATTTTTTAAAATCAATTTGTTAACAACTTTTTCAGTATTAAATTTTTCAGCAGCTTTGTACCGACAGGACTACACTAGGACATGTAACGACATGAAGGATCGAAGCGGCAACTTCATGACAGTCAACCCCACGCCGTACAAACTTAGTTACATAGCTCGATTAAAAATTTGTATTGCTAGATTTTATTGATTGACTGGCAATATTTTGGGGTCCTTTAATAAAACCTGTGCGTAAAATAATTCACATTTCTCACCATTAACGATTTACAATAATCACTAATTAATGTATTTCATATTTTTGAATTAGAGCAGTTATCTCTAAGTAATTTATTTATATATTTATATATTAAATACATTGATTACTCTAGTTTATTAAACATTAGAGGTAAGGAATGTGAATGGCTTTATCCACAGGTTTTATCAAGGAACCACAATAATGGCCAGGACATCGATAAAAATTCGCAATACGCATTCTACAACGAGCTGTGTAACTCAGGTCGTCTGGCGATAGGTTGACAGTCGTGGAATCGCCGGTTCAATTCTTCATGTCGGTAAATTTTTTTTTTTTCAAAATTATCTTGTATCCAAAACATTTTTTATGTAAATCTTAATAAGCGTGTTAATTAACAAAAATGTATCGTTGCATAAAAATACAAATGCTCTTTTCATTACCAATTGCGTAAAAACGTTTTTTATGATTATTCATAAAATCATTTTTTAGGTTGAAAATAATCAAACAACATGTGTATTTTTATGGAAATGTAAATACTTGTTAATTAACACTTTTATTCAGATTTATACGAAAGAAATGTTATGCATATAAGATAATCCTGAAAAAAATTTAACGACATTAAGGATCGAACCGGCATCTCCACGCCTGTCAACCCAACGTCATACGACGAGAGTTACATAGCTCGTTTGAAAAGTCTTATTTCCAAATTGTATATATGCCCTGGTGATGATTGAGCGAAATTATTGTTCGTTCATCAATCGACAACAAAGTTTATTCAAAATAATGATATTAAATAATAATAATATTATATTAATATCTATTATAGACGATACCAAAATTATATGGAAAACATACAATTAATTCGAATAATTAATTGTTACCATCGAAACGAGATTTATTTATTCTTGACAACCGATCGCACCTGACGACTGAACACAGCTCGCCTGTCAAATCATCGATATACGTTTTTCTAAATTACGACGTATTCATCTCTTAACTACAACCAGCGAATAAATCACTGAATGAGTTCATTCACCAATTTCCTCGCTCTTTCACTCTTTTATTTGTTGACAGCAATTTCCAAGATGAATTCGTGATATTTTAGAATACGTAAAAAAACGAAATTCTATGATTTCTCAAGGAAACCATGTTTTGTGACTAGTTGCGATCGCCTGTCAAGGTTACTCATCGGTGGAAAATATACGATTTTGACAATTAAAATGTAGAAAATGCTTCTTACTCACTTCTGTTTGTGCTTCCGATAAATTTTCTTACTAGCAGCTACTGAAACGACCGTTGGAAATTGCTGTCATTCGAACGTCGACGGGTTCCACGCGCCGGTCGCTTTCGAACCTCGTTCGGATTAGCAGATCTTTCGTATTCGAACTGTATCCGTTTTCACCGTTCCTTTTTATCACTTAGTCTTTTTTTTATGATCCAGTTTAGTCGTTGATCTTAGCTCACACAGTCGTTGGTTCTCGTGACGTGTAAGCGCATTGAGTTTCCGACGCGGACTAAATGTTTTCCTCCTGCTGCTAATTCAAAATGATGAGCTCTTACAAGAAAAGGTTAAGGAAACAGATATTTTCTAATTTTGTGTATCCGTATTGAAAGCTTTGAAAAAATATATTTATCGAAAATGCGTTAAAATTGTAGACTGCAAAAGGTCATACGAAACGTGGTCATTTACAGTACAAGAATAATGAAGAAATGTGAAATAACTCACAGCTTTCCTTCAAAATTTTCGCGGCGTAGTATTTTCTGTTTCACAGCAAATGCACTACTTCATCGTTGAAGGAAGGGGAGAAGACCAAATCATTTTTTGCTATTATCGTCGTAGATTTGTCTCCTATCCAATATACGAGACAGTAGATGTGAGACATGATTCATGCCATTTGTAAATGAATTATATATTCAACTATTGAATGCATTGATTAGTTTAATTTGTTAAACATTAGAGGTAACCGGAGCTTCGGCGAATGACGGCTTTTTAGGTATTTTTTCCTTTATTATTGTATTTGAATTTTTTTGGAGAGGAAGACGGAAAAATCCCTTTTTTTAACGTTTCACCCTGATCAGGGCCTCTTCAAAAAATTTATTTGACTATAAAAATATATAAAAAAATTATATAAAAAATATATAACAATATGAAGTTACACACATAAATCAAAGAAAAAAAGGAAAATACGTACATTTTAAAGAAAACAATTTTTTTTAAATAACGGTGTTTCTGGATCTCGGTATTAAAGGTTATGTCTGTTTAAAGAATTTTAAGTTGAATTTGTACATTATATTGTTAAATTTGATATGCATTATGTTAAATTACTTTAACACTATTCCTACCAGGACCGGTCAAATGACCGTTTTTAAATTTTCATTTGGAATTTCCTACATTCAACGTATGTGAATCGCCTTTAAACTTTACCACTTTTCCTCATATATATGTATGATATATTTTTCAATATTCACTTATTTTTCTATTGTTTATTTTCCGAGAAAAATTTGTAGTCTGTCTTACCTACCACGACCGGTCATTTGACCGGTAGTACGATTTATACATTTTTGTAAGAGTTTCTCTCTAAGACTCAATGCCAAAACTATAAAGTCGTTACAAACGAAAGGTAATGTAGTTATGACACGATTTTATCCGATAAGTGCCTTCCAGAAAATGGTTTACGGCACTTCCAAGTGTTTACAGTTCTCGCTCGACTATCGGGCTAGCGGTGTTTATTTGCTGAATTGATATCCGATACGGTCAAGATCCTCGAATGTTCTACGCCATCTCATCTACTATGACGTAAAATAAATAAACTTGTACCTGAAGGAAATGTATAGACGTCTTCTCACGAATTCAAATCAGTATAGTCTTGCGACACGAACAGAGTGCATCGAACGTGAAAGTCACAAAGAGCATACTTGGCAGTCTTTTATTATTATTTTGTAATATTTTATATCGTATTACGTGTTATAAGTGCCATTTTCAAAATAGTGAACAAGACTAACAATACGTCGCAGTAAGTTTCACATTTTATCTTTTATTCTTTTTTTTATCTATTTCGATTTACATTTTCATATTTTAGTTTTCATTTTTGTAGAATATTTGTCCCCAAAATGTCAAAACGTTTGAGGAGTGCGAATGTATTATTAGAGAGAATAAATGATATCGATGCAGAATGTTCTGAAGATGATCAGGAAATTCTGGATATGGAAAATAACAATATGGAAAATTATGATCCACTTGAAACAGATTCGAACACCGATGAGAACGAAGAGAATATTTCGAACGTACGTAGACGACGAAAGAGAAGGAGATTTTTAGTTAGTTCCGATAGTGAGAATGAGGAAGAAGTAAGCGAAATTGCGATAGACGGAACTGTTTGGCAGGAAGTAAAAATAGGGTCTAATGCTGGAAGAGCACCTGGTCATAATATTTTTAGGGAAACATCAGGCCCGACTGGGTACAGTAAACGTAATATTATGAAAGGCGAAGTTAGGACGGCATTTTCTGTGATAATTGATAAGAATATAATCGAACTTATAAGAAAGTGCACAGAGGCAGAGGCATTTAGAGTGTTGGGATATAAATGGGAACTGTCTACTGCAAAGTTATATGCATTTTTTGCAATTCTGTATGCACGCGGCGCATATGAGGCTAAGAATATAGATATAGCACTTCTATGGAATAAAAAGTGGGGCCCGCCTTTTTTCTCAAATACTATGAGTAGACATGACTTTACGGAGATTATGAGATTTATTCGATTTGACGACAGAAATCAACGAAGCCAACGGTTACAAACCGATAAATTTGCTATGATTTCCGAAGTTTGGTACAAGTTTATTGACAACAGTCAAAATTGTTATAAACCAGGACCATATATTACTATTGACGAACAATTGTTTCCAACGAAAGCAAGGTGTAGATTTATTCAATACATGCCCAATAAACCGGACAAATTTGGTATAAAATTCTGGTTAGCATCCGATGTGCGTAGCAAATATATAATAAACGGCTGTCCATATTTGGGAAAAGATGAAAGCAGAGAACCCTCAGTTCCTCTTGGAGAGTTTGTCACTATGAAATTAGCAAAACCGTATGTAGGGTGTGGAAGAAATATAACCACGGACAACTTTTTTACAAGCCTACCTTTAGCAACAAAACTTTTAGCAAAAAAAACTACGATTGTTGGGACAATTAGAGCAAATAGAAAAGAGCTACTAAGACTGGCAAAACTGAAAAATGACGACATGGCACTTTTTTCAACCAAACTCTATCGCTCAAAGAATTGTATGTTGACAGTTTACAAAGCCAAACCAAGAAAGAAAGTTCTAATTCTCAGTTCAATGCACAACTCCGTACAAATTGAAAAAAATGACACCCGAACACCGGAGACAATTCAATTATATAATAGCACCAAGTTTGGCGTAGATGTGACCGACCAAATGGCCAGAAATTATTCGGTAAAATCTAAATCTCGGAGATGGCCTTTGCAAGTATTTTTTAATATCTTGGATTTAGCCGGGATAAATGCATGGGTGTTATATAAAGAATCTACGGGAGGAGAAATTACAAGACAGGAATTTCTATTTCAATTGGCAGAAGAACTTGCCATCGAATACCAACAAGAGCTCGGCAAAAAAAATCAACCAATACCCATCGCAAGTTCAAGTACAGATTCTCGTGAACGGAAAACATGTCAGATAAGGTATTGTAAAGATAATAAGACGAACAAAATCTGTCTAAAATGTAAAAAGTACGTATGCGGAAAATGTACAGTTGAGAAGCCCATTTGTAAAAAATGCGACGAAAACGAATAAAATGTAGATTATGTACTCTTGAATAAAAGAAAATATATTTTTATACTGGTAAGCTGGCTATTGGTCTGCATTCAATATTGAAAAATATAAGTTGTGAAAGACCGGTCATTTGACCAGCCGCGGTAGGAATAGGTATACGTGAAGTGTCGGTAGGAATAGTGTTAAAATACCTGTGGTGGTTATTGTGGTTATTTTCGTCAGTGTAATAAAAGAAAGCTATTAACCAATAACACGGAGAGTCCTTTAGCGCATGCGGCCACATTTTTCTATGCTAGTTCGTTAAATTTCAAAGTTTAGTTGAGTTTTATTCAGGAACGTTTAAAATGGGGGGGTTTATTTCTTGTGTTTTCTGATTGTTTAAAGGATAGTGGTCTATGGCGCGTTGTTTGATTTGTGTTATGTTTTTGCTGTGAATTATATTCAATTAATATGGAGATTTTTTTTGGTGTATTGGTTTTATAATTATTATGGTATGAATATTTTAAATTATTGCACTATAAATTATGCTTAAATTCTCGGCGTTGCCCTATCTTCGTAAGGAAGAGCAGGCAACAGGGTTGAGCCGCCAACCGAGCGCGTCTCCAGGTGGCGGATAGGAGGGGGCCAGGACCCGGGAGTCTCCGCGGTCGCGTGCACTGGGGCGTCGTTACGGCGACCAGGGCACAAGACGGGAGCACGCCCGGACCTGGCCTGCGGGAGCTATACGCGAACCTAGCGGGATAAAGTCCGTATTAGGGGAACTAAGGCCCCGCCGCGGACCAAATCCTCGAATCCTACGGTGGGAGCTATCATGCCTATGGGATGCATGAGACTAGGGAAGTAGTGTCTCTAACGATGCCCTTTGGGTACCAGGCGACCCCCAATTGTATTTAGCCTTACCCCCCTAAGCAGGCTCCGGGGGGGCGGATCTTTTGTTCCTAGCTACTCGTGGGAACCCTATGGAGACCGACGTTCAACAAAACCAACAGGAGGTAGGCGTCCCTATGGAGACCCAACCCTCCCACAACGCGGAAGCAATGACCGCGGGGCCCGCCGCGGGCGAGGGGGCCTCGGCCCCCTCGAACGTGGCGGAAGTCCGCATAATTGCAACCGACACTATGGAGGGAGAAGAGGGATCAGCGAAAGCTAGTCTCACCGACCCCGCACAAAACAAGGAGAAGAAGAGGGGACGCCGCGGAGCTGCGAGGAGGAGAGCGCGCAAAGCCAGAATGGCGGAGCAAAACCCACCGTCCGAGCAGCACCCCAGCAGTTCCTCTGACGCTCCACAGCCCGCGAGCCAGGGTCCAAAGAGGCCTTGGCCCGCGGACTACACTCCTCCGGAGAGGATAAAGGAACCGAAGAAGGCAAGGGTCTACCTGAAACCGACTGGTTGCGGGGATGCGGCGGCGGCGGACAGGAAAATGGCCATTGTGCCATCTGACTACCCCACGGCGGTCCTCGGCCAGAAGGAGAGCAGGCTGGTGGTAACGGCGCTGCTCGAAATCTTGGACGCTGCCCCCTTGGGGGATGAGGCTCCAAGATTCGACCGGCTACCGGTGCGACCAGGGAGCCCTGTGGGTGACCTGCACCGACAAAGGTGCCAAGATGTGGTTGCGGAGGGCGGCCCCCAGGTTAAGGTCATGGAGCGGAGCCTCTCTCCTTGCCATAGGGAGGGAGGAGCTGCCCAAGCTGACGAGGCTGACGGCCGTGCTCCGCGACGCTACAGGTAAATCGATGGAAGAGATTTATCAGCACCTACAACGTCATAACCGTGATCTGCGCCCGCACCTCTGGAGGGTGTGGGATAGAAAAACGGTCAATGACACCGAACATCTGGTTGTAGGCGTAGATGCCTCCTCACTGAAAGTGCTGGAGGCCACCAACTTTAGCCCCCACTTCGGGCTGATGGGGGCCCGCTTTTATCGGGTCAGCGCCAAGCCCGGCGGGGCTGAGGGAGGTCATGGAGGCACCGAGGCGGCAGCGGGGACAGTACCGACTGCGGGACCCTCGGCTGGGACTGCGTGAGCCGATTGGACCCCTCACGAAGGGATTCCGACCGCAAGAGCACCCCTGCCGAGAGCGCCCGCGACGCTCGAAGCATCCCCACTGCCGACCGGTGGATCTGCAATGGACCGGAGACCTGGGACACCCGTCTTACGGTCCCCGATCTTGTCGGCTCCGAGGGGAGCAGCCAGGGGGACAGGTGGCGCGAGCCATATGATGCCTGCGAAGGCTAGTATGACAAGCGCTACTAGACACCCCAAGGAGCACTGGCTCAAGGGACGGGGACTCGCGCCCGGGAGGGGTACAAACTCTCGCGGACGAAGAGGCTTCCCGACAGGCCAGGGCCCCAAAACGCCGAGGGGCAGGCCCAGCACCGTGCAGACGGTGACGAGGACAGGCGCCGAAGGGATTCAGGGGGGTACCCAAAAAGTACTCGCTCTGACCCAGATGAGTCTGCCCCCGCCGCCCAGTGCAGTGCCTGGGTCTACTACCCCAGCGGACAATGTGGAGGTGGCGGACCAGTAAGCAATGGCTTGCTGGGCCCCATCCCACAATCCTACCCCCCCCCTTCCACCCTTCACCCCTCCACCGTCCTTTCCCCCCTCCCCTCCCTGCACTAAACGCGAACGAGGTAATGACTGCAGCCAACATGACTGTAGGAACTACCAAAGTTTCGCAGATCAATTTGCAGCACTGCAAGGTGGCCACGGCTCTCCTGAGCCGGGACCTGGCAAGGCTGCAAATAGACATAGCCCTAATCCAAGAACCCTGGGTATACAGGGGTCTGGTGAGGGGTATTAGTGTAGATATAGATTCATTGATCTATGTCTGCGCAGAACCAGGGCCACGGGCATGCCTCTTTATCAATAAGAGGCATGACGCCATTAAGCTCAACCGGTTCTGCACAAGAGACCTTGCGGCGGCCACCATTGAGCTCAGGGTCGGGGGTGGAACGTCGGAGCTAGTAATAGCATCGGCGTACCTTCCGTACGACTCTGTGGAGCCTCCTCCAGCGAGGGAGCTCAGAGAGCTGGTGCACTTCTGCAAGAACAAGGGGCTAAACCTGCTGGTGGGATGCGATGTAAACTCGCACCACACCATATGGGGCAGCTCGGACGTAAACGAGAGAGGTACTGCTCTCCTGGAGTATCTCTCTACGACGGAGCTTGAGATCCTAAACAGAGGATCCAAACCGACCTTCGTTACCTCACGCAGGCAGGAGGTAATCGACCTGACGCTGGGGTCACCTAGAGTGGCCCAGGCTATAACGAGCTGGCGGGTCGGTGACGAGGACACTCTATCCGACCACCGATTGATAACTTTCTCCCTGGCAGGAAGCAGCAACCAGGCCCCGACGGTAGCCTACAGGAATCCCAGAGCTGCGGATTGGCCCCGATTTCAAGCGAAGCTGAACAGCAGGCTCGGGGGTACCCTTGGGTGGCCGCGGACAGAGGGAGCGATCGAGCGGGAGGCAGAACATCTGCAGAACGCTCTGGTCCGCTCCTTCGAGGTTGCCTGTCCCCTCAAAAGGAGGAAACAAAACAATACGAAGGTAGTCTGGTGGAACGAGGAGCTGAACCAACTCCGCTCCCGGTCCCGCAAGCTACTAAACAGAGCCATGAGGACGAATACGGACGACGACTGGGCCGCCTACAGGACGACCCAGAGAGAGTACAAAAAACTCATAAAGAAGTCCAAAGAGACGGCCTGGAGGAAATTCTGCCGAGAAATCGAGGCCCTACCCTTGGTAGCCAGACTCCGCAGAATCTTCACATCAGGTCCACCCAACAAATTCGAGGGACTCACCCTGCCCGATGGCAGGACGACCGAGAACCACGAGGAAGTGTTAGTGCATCTGTTTGAGGTGCATTTCCCGGGCTCTGAATTGACGACCCGTGAACTACCTCAAATGGAGGCGCCAAAAGCTAGCAGACCAGGTGACTGGGCTACAGCATCCAAGGCTGTCACAGACAGCAGAATAAGATGGGCGATCGGGATTTTTGACCGGTTCAAAAGTCCAGGGGTGGACGCGATTCCCTGCCCTCCTCCAGGAGGGAGGGGAGCTACTCACCGGACACCTAAAACGAATTTTTCGCTCTTGCCTAGCACTAAGGTACGTGCCGAAAGCATGGCGTGAGGTCAGGGTAGTTTTTATCCCGAAACCGGGCAAAAACAGCTACGACCTAGCCAAGTCCTTCAGACCCATCAGCCTGACATCTTTTCTACTGAAGACGATGGAAAGACTGGTGGACAGATTCATTAGGGAGGGAGCGCTGGTAGAAAGGCCAGTGCAGCCCTCAGAACATGCATACCAGGCGGGCCGTTCTGTTGAAACCGCCCTCCACAGTATCGTTAATGATATTGAGAGGACGCTCAGCAGAAAGGAACAGCCTTGTGTGTGTTTCTGGACGTCGAAGGGGCGTTTTACCACACTTCCTTCGACGCCATCTGCGAGGCAGCAAGGGAATTCAGAGTAGATGAGTCGATCATCGAATGGATTCACTTTATGTTTCGAACGAGAACGGTTACGGCAGGACTCAAGGGGTCAACCGTGAGGGCGCACGTCAGGCGAGGGTGTCCACAGGGGGTGGGGGTCACTTCCCCTCTCCTGTGAAACATGGTCGTGGACGGGCTACTCGCGGCACTCAATGGGCTCAGCGTAAGCGTGGTGGGATACGCCGACGATGTCATGATAATGACCAAAGGCACCCACTCAGCGGAGATGACGTGGAGGATGCAGCGCGCCCTCCACCTCATGCAAGAATGGTGCACCTCTAAGTCGTTAAGGGTAAACCCCGACAAGACGAAGATGGTGCTCTTTACGCGGAAAAGGGGTTTCAGACCGAAGCCCCCTCACATATTTGGAGCTGAGCTTCAGTACTCCACGGAGGTACGCTATCTTGGCGTCACCCTGGACAGTAAGCTCAGCTGGAAAAGCCACATAGCCAAACAGGCCACGAAAGCTACTGCCACTTTCTGGGCCTGCAGGCGTATGTTCGGACAGACTTGGGGATTAAGGCCGGGTATGGTTAAGTGGTTATACACGGCCATTTTAGTCCCTCAAATCACCTATGCAACAGCAAGGCAATAGACAGAGTCTACAGACTCATTGGGCTGGGAATTACCGGGGCGATGACCACCCCGACCCTAGCGATGGGGGCCCTTCTAAACATGGCGCCCCCTCACATCATCGCAGAAGCTAACGCTAGGAAAGCAGCGTTGCGCTTACATTTTAATGGTAAGTGGAGAAGATCGGCAACGGGTCATGCATCCCTGCTACAGCGATACGGGGACCTGGAGTGGATCCGTACGCTGGAAGGGGATTGCTGTGATCGTGCTACAACTTCGACCACATCTACCAGATCCTCTTTCCTAGCAGGCGGGAATGGAAAGAGAATCAAGCGGAACTCCTGACCTCTAGAGGACTCGTCTGGTACACGGACGGGTCCAAAAGAGGAACTGGAGTTGGAATAGGAATCTGGAGTGGTGGGCCCAAGGGTGTCCTTGGGACTAGGGCAAACCGCCACGATTTTTCAAGCGGAGGTGTACGCCATCTGGACCTGTGCCAGACTCATTCTGGACAAAGGATACAGCGGCAAGCACATCTATATATGCAGTGACAGCTGGGCAGCGATCGGGTCTCTCCATCACGTTATGAAAAAGTCCCGACTGGTGCTCGACTGCAATGCGCTGTTGTCGCAGATAGCCTGCCACAACAGCGTCAAAGTCCTCTGGGTGCCGGGACACTCGGGCATCCTAGGGAATGAGGAGGCGCATAACCTGGCCAAGATCGGTGCGTCCGCAACCGATCCGGCGGTTATCCGCCCAATCCCAATAGCCATGGACCATATTAGGTCCCTGTCAAACCAATGGACAGAGAGACGTTTCACGGACCTCTGGCTACAGACAGGTGGCTTGGGACATTCGAGGGCCATCTTCAAGGGCCCCTCGAGCTCGCTAGGCTCTACTCTTGCAGGCCTGGACAGACATCAGCTAAGGACTGTGGCGAGATGCAGGGCGCTGGCCGAGACCCGTAAGGACATACTCGGAGAACCTGCTCTCGCCTCACTAGATCTGGAGAAGGTCGGAGTGGTCGCCCTCTTGCACTTCGCCAAGAAGGCAGGCCTAATTGAACCTCTCACATAAAGGGATACCCTCCCCAGACGGGAACGAGCACAATGGTCCGCAATGGACTGAGCGCTCGGTTAAACAATACAATACAATACAAATACAAATGCTTAAATTTGTTATGTCTGTTCGGTAATTAATGAAATTTTTGTCAGATTTAATTTTAATAATTTCTTGTAGTAATCGTTTATAGTAAGAAGGTTCTATTGTTAAGATCTTTGTGTTGTCGAAGTTAAAAGTGTGTTGTGTTCGTTTTATATGTTCTGTTAATGCCGTGTATGCTGATTATAGGTGACATGTGTTGTTTTTGTGTTCTTGGATTCTGGTTTTCAGTTGTCTTTTTGTTTGTCCAATATAAGTGCCAGCACAATCTTTGCAAGGAATTTTGTATACTGCGTTAGATTTTAGTAATGGTGAGATTTTATCTTTTGTAGATCCTATGAGTGATTGTATGTTGTGTTTATTATTATTTACTAGATTTATTTCGTATGGTTGAAGCATTTTAATTAATTGGTGATGTATTTGTTCTATGTATGGGAAGTTCATGAGTCTGTTTTTATTAAATTCAGGTGTGTCTATTTTTTTGTGTTGTGTTTGGAAATGGTATTTAATCTCTTTGTGATGTGTTTTTGTATGAATTTTTCTGGGTAACAATTTAGTTTCAACTTTCTTTTGATTAAATTAAAATTTTCTGAGTGAAATTGTTTGTCTGATAATTAGATCGCTCTGCTTACTAGCATGTAAATTATGCCTATCTTTTGTTGCATTGGATGATTTGAGAAAAAATTTAAGTATCTACCTGACCAAGTTGGTTTTCTATACCAATTTGTGATGATTCTGTTATTATTTTTAATGAGAGAGATGTCTAAAAAAGGAATCATGTTGCTATTTTCATATTCTATTGTAAATTGTAGTTTGGGGTTGTAAGAATAAAAATATTTTAGAGTATTATTTATTTCTTGTGAAGGTAGTGCCATGATTATGTCATCAACGTATCTTTTATAAATTGGTGGAGTGAAATTTAGTTTTCCCAGGCAATTTTCTTCTAAATCGATCATGACTATATTTGATAGTATTGGTGCTAATGGGGATCCCATGGAGAGTCCTGATATTTGTTTATGTATACTGTTGTCAAAGGTGAAATAAGTAGAGTTCATTATTAATTCTAACACTAACAAAGAGCAGACATTTAGTCCGCGTCGGGAACTCAAAGGGCTTACACGTCACGAGAACCAACGACTGTGTGAACTAAGATCAACGACTAAATTAGATCATAAATAGAAGACTACGTGATAAGAAGGAACAGCGAAAACGGATACAGCTCGAATACGAAAGATCTGCTAACCCGAACGAGGTTCGAAAGCGACCGGCGTGTGGAACCCGTTGACGTTCGAATGACAGCAATTTCCAACGGTCGTTTCAGTAGCTGCTAGTAAGAAAATTTATCGGAATCACAAACAGAAGTGAGTAAGAAGCATTTTCTACATTTTAATTGTCAAAATCGTATATTTTCCACCGATGAGTAACCTTGACAGGCGATCGCAACTAGTCACAAAACATGGTTTCCTTGAGAAATCATAGAATTTCGTTTTTTTACGTATTCTAAAATATCACGAATTCATCTTGGAAATTGCTGTCAACAAATAAAAGAGTGAAAGAGCGAAGAAATTGGTGAATGAACTCATTCAGCGATTTATTCGCTGTTTGTAGTTAAGAGATGAATACGTCGTAATTTAGAAAAACGTATATCGATGATTTGACAGGCGAGCTGTGTTCAGTCGTCAGGTGCGATCGGTTGTCAAGAATAAATAAATCTCGTTTCGATGGTAACAATTAATTATTCGAATTAATTGTATGTTTTCCATATAATTTTGGTATCGTCTATAATAGATATTAATATAATATTATTATTATTTAATATCATTATTTTGAATAAACTTTGTTGTCGATTGATGAACGAACAATAATTTCGCTCAATCATCACCAGGGCATATATACAATTTGGCAATAAGACTTTTCAAACGAGCTATGTAACTCTCGTCGTATGACGTTGGGTTGACAGGCGTGGAGATGCCGGTTCGATCCTTAATGTCGTTAAATTTTTTTCAGGATTATCTTATATGCATAACATTTCTTTCGTATAAATCTGAATAAAAGTGTTAATTAACAAGTATTTACATTTCCATAAAAATACACATGTTGTTTGATTATTTTCAACCTAAAAAATGATTTTATGAATAATCATAAAAAACGTTTTTTAAGCAATTGGTAATGAAAAGAGCATTTGTATTTTTATGCAACGATACATTTTTGTTAATTAACACGCTTATTATGATTTACATAAAAAATGTTTTGGATACAAGATAATTTTGAAAAAAAAAAATTTAACGACATGAAGGATTGAACCGGCGATTCCACGACTGTCAACCTATCGCCAGACGACCTGAGTTACACAGCTCGTGGTAGAATGCGTATTGCGAATTTTTATCGATGTCCTGGCCGTTTTTGTGGTTCCTTGATAAAACCTGTGGATATAATCATTCACAATGGTTACCTCTAATGTTTAACAAATTAAACTAATTAATGCATTCAATAGTTGAATATATAATTCATTTACAGACGGCATAAATGTGATCTACTGTCTCGCATATTGGATAGAGGACAAATCTACGACGGTAATAGCAAAAAATGATTTGGTCTTCTCCCCTTCCTCCAACGATGAAGTAGTGCATTTGCTTTGGAACAGAAAATACTACGCCGCGAAAATTTTGAAGGAAAGCTGTGAGTTTTTTCACATTTCTTCATTATTCTTGTACTGTAAATGACCACGTTTCGTATGGTCTTTTGCAGTTTAGAATTTTAACGCATTTTCGATCAATATGTTTTTTCAAAGCTTTCAATACGGATACACAAAATTCGAAAATATCCGTTTCCTTAACTCTTTCTTGTAAGAGCTCATCATTTCGAATTAGCAGCAGGAAATTTTGCTTAACTATGGTTTTTTGTTAAATGACAGAAAATGGATAATAAGTCTAAAGGTAAGTGAAGCCGGAATAATCCTGCCAGACGAGGGAACACGAATGGCGAACTCCAAATTCCCATCTGAAGAGGAAAAAGAAATCAAGAAAGAAGAGCAGAAAAAACTTTAAAAAGAAAATACGAGGCTGCTGCGAAGAGAAATTTCGAAGTGGAGGGAAAGGAAAATTTTATAGAAATAGCATCAAAAATCAACAAACCAACAATCACCGCATAAGTTGTTTTACCGAAACCCATCTTTTTGAGACAAGGGAATGGAGTTGCAGCTGTTGAGAGAACGGAGCAGATAGAAGAAGTAGGTAGTAATGAAATTAACAGAAGAAAGCACAATGAAGAAGAAGCAGCGGAAAAGAAGAAGCGAAGAGAAAAAGAGAATAAAAGCTCAGAAAAAATAGGAACAGCAGAAAAGAAGAAGCCAAGCAAAAAAGACATTAAAATCAACACACACTCTGGACAAAAAGGAACAAGAGAAAAGCAGAAGCGAAGAGAAAGAGCCATCGAAAGCAACACACACTTTGGAAATAAAGAAACAGTAGAAAAGGCGAAGCAAAGAGAACGAGACATCGAAAGCAACGCACACTCTGCAAAAAAAAGAACAGAGAATGAGAAGCGACGAGAAAAAGAGATCGAAAGAAAAATACATAGTGAAGAAGACGTAGACAGGAGAAATCGTCATGAAGTTATTAATCCGGCATCTTCCGTCTTGTGGCAGCCACTTTTGCCACTCAGTTAGTAACATTTATGAAATCAGTACGAGTGCTTCCGCGAATGCCGGACCGTCATTCGCCGAAGCACCTAATTCATATCATACATAAACGGCTACAGTAACATTAACCCGTTAATGCCTGACTTGACCAAAATTCATCGCTAGTTTTGGCCTAATATTTTTTATCGAAAAAGTAATTTATAATTATTGCAAGCATCTTTGCTAACATTTTAGGTCCGCTTTTATCGAATCCGAGATCAGATTGACTCTAAAAACAGTTTGAACAATAGTTTTTAAATGTTTTTCAACGAAAAATTCAAATTTTCCTAGTAATTTTTTTAGCGTAAATTTCACTCCAATAAAACCATAAAATAATGCTTCAAATTATCCTATCGTGGTTATCGATAGTTACTTTTGAGATGTAAGTGGTTGAAATTTTTTTCGGGTCTCAATAAATAAATATTGCGATCTCAATAAATTGTTGAACCACTTATATCTGAAGAGCAACTATCGATGACCACGATAGGATAGTTCGAAGCAATATTTTATGGTTTTATCGGAGTGAAATTTACATTTAAAAAATTGACTAGTAAAATTTGCATTTTTTTTAAAATAAAAAACTATTGTTTAAACTGTTTTCTGAGTCAATCTGATCTCGGATTCGATAAAAGCGGATTTGAAAATGTTAGATATGATTTTTGCGAAAATTATAAATTACTTTTTCGATAATAAATATTAGTCAGGCATTAAATGGTTAAATAATTTTATTCACTCACGAGTGTTAGTTTGCAGCACGTCCCGAAGGCGAATGTTACAATCACACGAGTTGAGAAAAAGGTTTCCCCTCGAGTATTGTACGATATTTTCCTTCACAAGGTGTGAAAATAGGCGTATTACGCACGCAAAATATGTCGTAATATGCGTAATATGTCCATTACTACACCGCGTGAAGCAAATATCATTCTCAACCATTTTTGTAATTGTTGTAAACGTAAATGGTTCGAATGGTTTTTTAGTAACAGCCGATGTAGTGAAATTTTACAAGGCTTTCACAGCAATTATTGAGGACGAGTATGAGCGAGCAGCTAGGGCTAATGATATCAAGCCTGATTCGGTAACGAAAAGCATGGATCTTGACGCAAGGTCTCGGAATGCGTAGCGTCTACTTGTGCTTTCTGCGCGGTAATGTTAAAAGCGCTGAGTCGCGGCCTTATATGCCAAAAAAGCTAGATGCCGCAGACCAACACAGGACTATGCATCAACGATGGAGAAAGCAGGGACCCGGAATTTTCAAACATTATCGCGTAGAACGCCTAGATAACCACTGGGCATCCTGAACGCTTGCGTCAACCTTTTTCCATAACTTTTGTTATTTTCGGAAGAATAATCCCGTACATTTTATAGATGGGGTCCTCACCACCAGCGACTTTATTGAAAATGGCCAGTATCGACGGCACTGCAAAAGTATAGACCACGTTCAAATATTATGGAAACTTGCTTGTATTCTTTTAAAGATTGAGTGTGGGAGACTGAATTTGTATTCTTGACCCTATTCTCATCTAGGTTGAATTGCAATGAAATTCAAATATTTTCGTGAAAAGAAAAGATTTGGTCAACATTTTACGATGCAAAAATGACCCAAAATGTATGGTTCGTCGGCTCATGAAATTAATAGTTGGTGAGGCTGCGCTGTGCAACATGAGCGCCAGCGGCAGGAACGGCAAACAGGCAATCCCGGAGAACATTCGAAACGTGGTTTTAAGTACGACCCTGTTTATTTTCTATTATATGTTCCTCAGTACGCTTACTGCCTTTTGCAATCCCTTCTCATTTTATTCTCCATTCCATTCTTTGAGATCCGCCTACAGTGTTATCTCCAGCCACTGATCCTAATGCACGGCTGTGTTCCTTTTGCACGAGGGTTCAGGGAAACTGCGGACAACCTGGCTGACATGGTAGCGTTTTTTCCCTGAGGTTCTATTAGAAACTCAGAAAAACTGCCCGTTCAGTAGTTGGCGCGAAAACCAGTACGTGGCTAAGCAGCCACTCTTCCAACCTACTATTGCAACGTAAAACTAACACTTTTTCTTCTTTTTCCCTATTAGATTTTGTTTCGAAGAATTTGGCTGACGGCTGTAAGCCGCTCAGCCCATCAGAATTCACTCGGACGCTGAATTTGTTAATTGGGTCACTGCGCGCAAAAGAAAAAAAAATAAAATTACGTCCGCATCCACCCAACCAGCGTCTCTCGACACGACGGCCTCCCACGCATCTTCACGGCCGATGTCTCGCGTCTCGTATGCGTTCTCTCGTCTAGCATCTCGTGCCTCGGACGCGTTCTCTCATCCAGCATCTCGTGCCTCGTACGCGTTCTATCGTCCAGCATCTCGTGCCTCGTACGCGTCCTCTCGTCCAGCATCTCAAGCCTCGTACGCATCCTCCCGTCCAGCGTCCGGGGCCTCGTACACGTCCTCTCGTCCAACATCTCGAGCGTCGTACGCATCCTCCCGTCCAATGTCTAGGGCGTCAAACTCTACTGCTTCCTGCGGTACAGCATATAGTGCGAATCTGCGGGGACTTAGTTCTCGTCAATTAACCTCTCCTTGCCCTTCTTCGAGGTCTCCTCCGAACTCACCGTTAAGTTTGTTCAAATAAAATGATATTTTATATTGGCAATAATGTATTCTACGTTTGGCGTTCACTTTATTTGGATATTATGAATTTGCATATAATAAAGTAGGAAAATGAAATCAATGAGAAAGGTACGTGCAAGGTTCTACTCAGCAACTTCTTTAATTTGAAGGAACATTTTAATCAGCACAGATTTGGTAAACTGGATCATGAAAAAGTAATCTATTAATTAATGGTAAAACGAAAAATACGAAATTTTACTGAACAAACTTACTACTTAAAAACAATTCGACTGAATTACTTGTTTAATACTTCATACTTGAAGACAATTCAACTGAATTTCTTGTTTCATACTTAATACTTGGAGATAATTTAACTGAATACTCGATTAATACTTCATACTCGAAGATAATTCGACTGACTTTCTCGTTTCATACTTAAAACTTGGAGATAATTTGACTGAATACTCGGTTAATATTTCATACTCGAAGATAATTCACCTGAATTACTTGCATCATACTTAATACTTGAATATAATTTGAATGAATTACTCGGTCAATAGATTATATTCGAAGATAATTCGACTGGATTACTTGGTTAATACTTCATACTTGAGTCGATTGGATTCCGTATTTAATACTTCCTATTGGTATCCAAGACAACAAAGAATTAAACTTAGTATCCATGGGGTCGCTATGACATACTTGGAATACTTCCATTTTTATACTATTTTTATACTTTTTTTTAACCATTTTTATACTTTCTTTTTTGCGCGGGCAAAAAAAAAGTATTAAAAGATTTAAAAGAGTATTTAAACCCGCGCAAAAAAAAATATTAAAAGAGTATTTAAAAAGTATTAAAAATAAAAGTATTAAAAGGCCGGCGTATCGGACTGTTTAGTGCTCAGTTTAATACTTTTTTTCGAGACTTGAGTATTAAAAAAAGTATTAAATGGTATTAAGTATCAATAAAAGTATTAAATCGTATTATTTTAAGACGATTTTAATACCTTTTCTCAGTGATTTTTGGGTATTAAAAAGAGTATCACATGGGTAACAAAAAAAGTATTAAATCGTATAATTTTAAGACGATTTTAATACTGCATTTAATACTTTTTCTCCGCGATTTTCGGGTATTAAAAAAAGTATCACATGGGTATTAAATGCAGTATTAAATCGTATTATTTTGAGACGATCTTGATACTGCATTTAATACGTTTTTCCCGCGATTTTCGGGTATTAAAAAAAGTATAGAATGGTGTTGGCTCTCAGGGGACATCGTAATTCTAGCATATCACTCGGATGTCCCCTCTCAGGGGACATTTAAGTTCATTAGTGATTACGGGGAATTGAGTTATCTCAGCTCAACTTTTTGAGACACGCATGTTTCCCTGAAGTTTTATCTTGAAATGGCACAACAAATCGCATCAAAATATGGGACAATTACTAAGTATACAAAAAAATATCAATCGGTTTTACGTCGGAAAAAAACAACGAAGTGCGCTCGCGACTCCCGACGTTCCGAACGCTTCTGTTATGTAACTTGAGAAGAGCGATAAGAGATGTTTCACCTCCGTTCGGCGATGGCCAGTGGTGCCCTTGGAGTGTCCTGAGAGCCCATACGTGCATGGGCCTACTGTATAGTGAGATATATACATATAATTGCAAATAAAGAAGTCTACATGTGGAGGAAAAGATTTTCAAAGCTGAGGTCAGTCTGGTTTGAAGCTTCGAGCAGTACACAGATCTAACGAGTGAGAAAATCGGGAAAGTGATCGTTTTCTTAGTGAATAAATTGTTTAGTGAAAGCTATTTTAGTAAATATCATCTTGTGAGTTAGTAATAACAATTAGAAATTTTCAACCCATGCATTTATTCATATTTTTATTAGAACGATGGCAAAGCGTCCAGCCACGAATGAGTCTCATGACTCAAGTAGTAGTGAAGATGAGCTCCAGATAGACCTCTATACAGCCATGTTAGAAAGAATAACTGTAGAACAAAACAGCAGTGATAGTGATGTCGTGCTACCAAGAAGGCGACGAATTGTTCGCATAGATAGCGAAAGCGATAGTAGTAGTACGAAAGGAAACACACGGCAACATGACAATGTACCGTCAAGTGAAGAGTGGGAAGATGTTACCGAATCGGGCATTCCTCCAGCCACGATAAATTTTGATTTACATGAAGAAATAGCCGGACCACAAGTCCCGAGTAACATAAAAGAGCCCATAGACTATTTTACTTTATATTTTACTGAAGAATTAGTAGACAGCATAATAAAAGAAACAAACAATTATGCCGAAGAAGAAATTAGAAAGAAACAGCTTTCCCGAAAATCAACTCGGCACAAGTGGTATGATATTACCAAAGAAGAATTTTCAGCATTCATCGCCGTCATCCTTAATATGGGATTGATTCAACTTCCCAACATTCAAGAGTACTGGTCGACTGCTGCCAATAGTAGAATTCCTTTTTTTCGGAAACCTTTACCAGGTCCAGATTTATGCAGATATTTTGGATGTTACATTTGAAGAAACCCACACAAGGAAATGCACCGATAAGAACTCGTATTCAAAAAGTCAGCAACTATTTAGAATATATATATAGCAAATTTAGACATTATTTCATACCATATGAAGCAATCGCTGTGGATGAATCTGTTGTAAAATTCAAAGGCAGAATAGCATTTATCACCTATAATCCGCATAAGCCAACAAAGTGGGGTATACGTATATATGCGCTGGCGGACTCCAGATCGGGATATTTATTTACGATACTTCCATACTATGGCAGTATAACTTCCGATAATATATCCCGGCCGGATCTTCCAGTAAGCACCAGGATTCCGCTACATTTATTTAAGAAATTATTATAAAGAGTTCCTAATGCAAAAGGATACCACATGTTCACCGACAGGTACTATACCAGCATCCTTTTAGCGGAAGAACTGCTAAAGATGAATTGTCATCTTACTGGCACCATAAAAATAAATCGAAAAGGCGTACCGACACAAGTAAAGAAACCAAAATTTTCAACAAATAAAACAGTTGCATACAGGAAGAATAATACTACGATTCTTGCGTGGAAACATAAACTCATTATTACCATGCTCACTAATTATTATAACACGCAACTACAATCTACCCACAGAACATTACGCGGTGGACATGTCGTAACAGTCAATAAGCCTGAAATGGTGTTAGGATATACGGCAAATATGGGTGGTGTAGATCGTGCCGATCATTACGCTTCGACGTATTGTTTTCTCCGTAAATCACTGAAATGGTGGAGAAAGTTGATTTTTTGGGGATTGGAAATGTTTGTGATAAACTCATACATATTGTATCGCATCTCAAAACAAAGAAATAATGATACACCTATGAGACACCACAAGTTTGTGAAGACACTCATTGACCAATTGAAGGGCGATTTTCGTGTATCGAGAACGCGTTCATCTACATCTTCTGCATACAATAGATTCAACAATCAACTACATATTCCCAATGTGGGACAAAGAAAACGGGACTGTATTGTGTGTTCTAACAGAAAAACATCTGGTGGCAGGCGTCAAACAACTTATTATTGTCAAACGTGCACTAATCAGCCTGCAATGCATTTTGGGGAATGTTTCGAAACGTCTCATACTGTAGAAAATTATAAAGAATAAAATATTGATTTTGTTGCAAATATACTTTCCCCGATTTCAAACAATTCATATAAGTCCAAAATCACTATAATACGTTACTTATTTCCAAAATTATAATAGATAATACGAGGGTCTGTAAATGTTCGTTTCTGTCGTAAAGTGGCGCTGAGTAGCTGATAGCCAACGTCCAGAAACATTCGGAATGCAAAGGATTAAGTATTACAAGATTATTGAGAGAATATTGAATCGTATGGAACATTAAAAAAATGTAATTCTTTTTTAAATATTTAAACAATTAAATACCTATTCAATACTCGAAGTATGAAAAAAGTATTATCCATTAAGTCAGAAATATTTTCAACAATTGAATAATATTATATGAAGAATAAGTCGTAAATTCTAAAATAGAGATCGAGAAATATGCCAATGAATAGATGTAATTATTTGATAGATTGAATACTATGAATGATTACCTGTTAAATTATCCGGCGCGTCCTGTACATTTTGTAGACTCCATAGACACAGCTAGTCGACGCTAAGTTTTTCATGCAGAACACAATTTTTTTCAATAAAATATTTTCACCAGCGATTACATCAAGACCGATAACCTCAAATGGCGATGTTTCAGTCACGTCACGTTATAGACAACTGAAAGTCTCGAAATAACAAACGGTTACGTGAAATAGTTACATAGTCACGAGTTAAGAACGACATTGCGGACTACAGATGGCGTAGTAAATATACTTATATGCAGCACGTATGTTACATTTTTTTCAAAAATTACTGAATAAATTTAAATTCAAACAAAACAAATTTGTTTCATTCAGTCATTTATTGAATCGATTCAATTATTTATTTATTCGATGACGTAATTAAACAAGAATGCGCGGTAGAACGTTGCACGTTCTTCGATGCGTTGAGACGATCCGCTGTCTGACTCAAGAACGTTGTTCATCAACCGAGTGTCTAGACGAATTCGGATGCGATCCTCAGTCTTGATCACGATCCGGCAGTAAGGACTCACAGATCGCCCGATAATTTCATTTTGAAGCATGCCGTCATATTCATTATCAACAGCGGGGCGAAGATACATTGGTACAGAAGATGATCTTTGAACACCAGCTTCAGCATCAATTAGGCGGATACGATACGTGCTTCTTGAAATCGACCAGCCGATTATCGACTTGTTCCCGTTGAACATTGTATGGAGTGCAAAATCACGTAAAGTCTTAAATCACATGGAGCACAACGTTACGTGGAGTAAAAGCTCACATAAACAAAAGCATCACATGGAGTGCAACATCACATGGAGTGCAACATCACACGAAGTTCAAAGTCAAATGGACACTGTAATTTGAAGCCGAAATGATTTTAAACGTTCATGATGCACGGTTCAAAAAAATTACGGGGTGACACGGAACGTTCGCGGTTAATTGTGATCGCTGCCTTTGCACCTTGCACTGTGATTTCCGAGCGATTGCTTTGACGCGAAATCTCTTTTGCAAACGGTACACGGATATTTAATCGAACAGACACGTGCGTGATGCCGCACGTCGTCCATTGAAAAGACCGTTTTGCAGTTCGGACAATTAGCACGTTTTTCGTGTACGTCACGTTCGTGGCGACGGATGTTGGCGAACGACTTACCGCAGTACGAATAGTTTTGTGTGTCACGATGTACTTGGGCTATGTGCCGTGCAAGCCCTTTGTCCCTTGCATATGCTTTGTCACATGCGGTGCACCTGTGTCGAAAGGCATGAGTTTGCTGTTGGTGACTTTGCAGCAACGATTTCGTCGCGAACTCTTTCTGACACGCGTCGATTCGACAAACGTGAGCTTGTCGCAATCTACCGGTATTCACCGAGTGATTAACTCTCACGTTTTCTTCAAGCGGCGTTATGCTAGCCTGATGGCATTGGCAAAATGTGTGCAGAGGATTTCCTAAATTCCATTCTGCGCTGCCGACGTTCACAGCTTCAGCCATGACCGGACCCACATTTAAAACCTGGTGAGGGACACCATACCTCACGTACAGGAGATCGCCAGCACGTTGTATAACGAATTCATACCTGATTTCGTGTGAATCTAAAAAGTGCGGTGTTAGCACCATGTTTTTGTGATGAAGCGGAAAGTCACACTTGTTTATCATTCTCCGCTTCTTCAATTCACCGGCAACTGCTTCGTTTAAACGGATGTATTCGCGTTTGTCAACTACGAAACACAGTTTTTCTTTACCTGCATGGATGATGTTGACACTATCTGCAATGCCGTCTTCGACATGCATTTCGGTTATAGAGTCAGTACCTCCCGCATAAAACATGGGTTGGTTTATACCTGGCATAACGGCGATGCCAGGGTGACGGGAAGCGTGCAATTGTGATTGGATACCGTCCAGGCAACTTCGAAAGCCAGGCGGTGTGCAGTCACAATTATAAAAATAGAGTGCACTGCTTCCGGCAGCAGTCATACGGCGAAAGAAATTCTCTACGTAGGACGCTACTGTGCGTGGATTGCTTACGTTTAGAGTGCGTCCGATATCAAAATGTGGAGTCACCATTGTTTGGTTCCCCGTTTCTCCGAGATTGGCAGTGGTCATCGCTTTTTCATAAATCTTGCGTTCCGACACAGTAGCCATGGTTTGAAAGAAGGCAAACTCTTCCAAAGGTCTTGTCGGTTCGTTCAAAGGTGGCATCTCCATAGGCTGCATGACTCCACGGAACTAGCATAGAAACAGATTTTTTCAATGTAGGTAGAAAAATATAAGAAGTAAGTATTACTTCAAAAATCATGATGTTGAAGTTTCCATCGTTGGAATGCAACGAAATTCTCGAAAAAAAAAAAAAATTAATTTTTATTTTGCAAAATGATGGAGTTTGGTACAAAAAGACATCATAGCGACTATCAGCACGAAAAAAAATTATTTGACTGGATTACAGCCCTTTTAAAGAGGGTTGAAATTTTAAAAAATTCATGGTGTTTAGATTTTCGATATTGCATAACATTTTTCAAAGCGTGATTACTCCTTTTAATGAGAAGAGTCTCAGAAAAAAATAACAATATTCATCGGACTCCGGAAAGCACCCTTATAGGGGGTTGAGATTAAAAAAATGTATGATGTTCAAATTTTCGCGATTGCACAACATTTTTTTGAGCAATATTACTCTTTTAAATACAAAGAGTCTTCGGAAAAATTAATAGCATTCCCCGAACTCCGGAAAGCACTCTTAAAGAGCGTTTGAATTTTAAAAAATTTCATGATCTTTAATGTTTCGACATTGCAGGAAAATTTGTTGAGCAACATTACTTTCTTCAATAAGACGAGTTTTAGGAAAAATTATCAACATTTCCCAAATTCCGGAAAACACCCTTAAAGGGGATTGAAATTAAAAAATTTCGATGGTGTTTAAAGGAGGGCTTGAAACACAATCGAAAACAGATGAAACATCCGGCTGAAATACATAACCATTTCGGCCGAAACGATCGCCCGGCTTCGAAGACAAATTAATAATATAATATTTATAATTCTTCTGACTGAGCTTGGAACAAATCATCTTTTGTTATTTTATTTATGTGGCTCGGTCTGCGGTTGCGAACGATAGGAATCAGTTTCAATTTAATTTTGTTTTCTAATCTGCGGCAACATCATTCAGGTTGATGCGTTTCTGATGTTAAAACAAGATATGCATCCAAATGATCCTCTTTTTGTCAATGTCGATTTCGAAAAGAAAAAGAAAATAATTTTAAGCAATATTACTTGCTTCAATAAGAAGATTCTTAGGATAATTCGATAACGTTCCCCAAACTCCGGAAAACACCCTTGAAGGGGATTGAAATTTTTAAATTTTGCTGGTATGTCAAGTTTCGACATTGCATAACAAATTTTTAAGTAATCTTACTTTCTTGAATGAAAAGAGTCTTTGGAAAAATTAACAACATTCCCCGGACTCCAGAAAACACCCTAAAAGGGAGTTGAATTTCTTAAATATTGGTAGTATTTAAAGTTTCGAAATTGCATACATTTTTTTCAAGCTATATTACCTTCTTCAATAAGAAAAGTCTTAGGAAGAATCAATAACGTTCTCCGAACTCCGGAAATCACCTTTAAAGAGGATTGAAATTCAGATTGAATTACGTTACATTAATGTTTAAATTTCAACCCACCTAAAAAGTTCTTTCCGGAGTTCGGGTAACGTTATTGATTTTTTGTAAGATTCTTCTTATTGAAGAAATTGATATCGCTAAAAATAATTTTCTTTTTCTTTTCGAAATTCACGTTGATAAAAAAGGATCGTTTGGATGCATTTTTTTAAACGTATGAAACGCATCAACCTAAATGATGTTGCCACAGAATAGAAAATAAAACTATATTCAAACCGATTCCTATCGTTCGCAACCGCGGACCGAGCCACATATATAAAATAACAAAAGACGATTTGTTCCAAGCTCAGTCTGAAGCATTATAAATATTATATTATTCATTTTTCTTCGAAGCCAGGCGCTCGTTTCGGTTGAAATGTTTATGTATTTCAACCGGATTTGTCATCTGTTTTCGGTTTTGTTTCAAGCCCTGCTTCAAACACCATTAAAATTTTTTAATGTCAACCCCCTTTAGATTGTTTTCCTGAGTTTGAGCAATATTGGTAATTTTTCCTAAGACTCTTCTGATCGAAGATAGTAATATTGCTCATAAAAATTGTATGCAATATCAAAATTGTAAACATCATGAAATTTTTCAAATTTCAACCCCCTGTAAGGGTGCTTTCCAGAGTTCGGAGATTATTGTTATTTTTTCGGAGACTCTCCTTATTGGAGAAAGTAGTTGCTAAAAATATTTTATGTAATTTTGAAACTTTACAAACAATAAAATTGATCCGATTTCAACCCCCTATAAGGGTGTTTTCCGGAGTTCGAAGAATATTGTTATTTTTCTCTGAGACTCTTCTCATTGAAAGAAGTAATCTCGCTTTGAAAAATTTTATGCAGTCTCAAAACTTCAAACACCACGAATTTTTTAAAATTTCTACCCCATATAAGGGTGCTTTCCGGAGTCCGAAGAATATTGTTATTTTTTTCTGAGACTCTTCTTATTGAAGAAAATAATTTCGCATCGAAAAATTTTATGCAATATCGAAACTTTGAACATCATGAAATTTCTTATTAATTTCAATCCCCTGCAACGGTGCTTTCCGGAGTTTGAAGAATATTGTTATTTTTTTCTGGGACTCTTCTTTTTGATAGAAGTAATAGTGCATGAAAACATGTTATGCAATCTCGAAACTTTACACACAATAAATTGTTTTTCATTTCCACCCCCATATAAGGGTGTTTTCCGGCGTCCGAAGGATATTGCTATTTTTTTCTAAACTTCGTTTCATTGAAAGAAATAATCTCGCTTTGAAAAATTTTATGCAATCTCAAAACTTTAAATTCCCCGAATTTTTAAATATTTCAACCCCCTATAAGGGTGCTTTCCGGAGTCCGAAGCGTATTGTTATTTTTTTCTAAACTTCGTTTCATTGAAAGAAGTAATCTCGCTTTGAGAAATTTTATGCAATCTCAAAACTTTAAACACAATAAAATGTTTGCGTTTTCAACCCCCTATAAGGGTGTTTTCCGGAGTTCGAAGTTATTGTTATTTTTTTCAGAGACCTTTCTTATTGAAAGAATTAATATTGCATGAAAAAATTGTCTGCAATATCGAAACTTTACACACAATAAATTGTTTCTCATTTCAACCAATTGCACGTATTAGGTTAAGAACTATTCACCGCATGGACGCTGTACGGAAAATCGTCGAGACGGGGTTTCTCGATCCGTGCGAGCGCTTGATCCATCGTCAAGCCTTTATGGTCTTTGACGAGACCAAGTTGTTCTCCCGACATGTCGTTGGCAAACATTGTGTCACGATTTTTTTGAAATTTTTTAGAAGTCCCTGTTTACTTTTCACAGTTATCGAGTCAATCTGACGTTAACTATCAACTGTTTTATATATATAAACGTCGCAACTCTGCGCACGATATTCATGTAATATACTTCGAAGTAAATACGCAGTCTTTTGTAAATTTATAAGGGAACTACACCGGAAAGATGACTATTGACTTTTCTAAAAAGTCAATATTATGCACTTGCAAAAAAAATTAGGAATTTCAATATTTTTAAAAGTTGACATTTTTTTTTATCGTTCCTAAAGAAGTGAAAATATATATTTATCGTCTCGAGGATTATTCATTGAGCTATTGTCAGTAGAATCTGATAGGGAGAAACGGTTTCTGTCCAAGAACGTTGTTAATAAAAATTCGAAAGAGTGAAATTTTCACTTTTTTTAAGGTACATGTTTTTTCACACTACTAAAGTGGAGTTAACTCTGAAAGAGTAAAATAAAATTTTTCAATTTGAAAATAGTGGAATTTGAACTTGCGAATTGTTATTTTTGCTTTTGCAAAAGTAAATTTCAAACTTTCAAAAATTGAAACATTGTATTTGACGTATGGTAAAGTTAAATATTTTCTTTGAAATTATTAATTTCAAGTTTCGCTAAATAATGAAATACTTTTCATAATTATGTACACAACTTTGTTATTGGAGCAGTTCGTTATTTCTTTGAAACGTTATCATTCACGTCATTTTTTACATGTCCGAGTTAAGACGGTTATCGTTTTCATTTCTCATGCTGATGTTAATTTTCTAGAAAAATTTGAGAAAAATATAAAGTGTGTCTAATTTAGATTTAAGTTAATTAAGTTGTGTATTATTAGTTTTATCTCATGCAAAAAAAATTAGAAAATTTTCTTAAAATTCTACTTTTAAGAGGGTAACACAATGAAAAAAAAATTCTGATCCTGCCAAACTCGTGCGGAGGTTGGTAAATATTTCACTGTCCGAACGAAATCGAAGTTGAGACAAATTTCAGTTCGTACAGACAATAGAATGCATATTGTTGAAAGAACAACTTAATGAAATTGAGTGAGAATAAAAAATATTTTATCTGAACAGTAAATGTCGATGAAAATTTAAATGCGAAATCCATTATATCTGTTAAATTTGTAATTTTTTTTTTTCAACATAAAAGTTAATCTCTTATAGAGCATGCTCTCTGCGATGATTCTGTATACTCCATTTTGCTAATCCCTGGATAACGAGAAACTCTTCAATTCTTCGAATCGAGAAGATTACCAGTGAAAAAAACAAAAAGCGTAGATTCATTATCAACTTAGGTGCATCGCATGCACGTTGGAGAATCAAGCGATATTTATTTGATCTTTTGATTTTACAGATAAATTTCAATTACACTCATATGGATTCCGAGTTAAACAATTACGCAGGTTCGCGTGAAATTGCATCGGAAAAGAGCCGGGAAGAGTCGATTCTTTCGACGAAAGTCTAACCTTCGTAGGCTCTATGCAAGAAACAAAAGCGTGGGTTGATGGGGTACCGCAGAATTCGTGTTTCACGGTACCCCACCAACCCACGATTTTCGTATATATTGAGCAATGTTTGCGCTATTATGGACAATGCCAACTGCGATAATTGTGTACATTCAATTTTGCTAATCCCTGAATTACGAGAAACTCGTCAATTTGTCGAATCGAGAAGATTATTGGTGAAAAACGTTACCGTAGATTCATTTTCATTCTAGATGCAACGCATGCGCGATGGAGACTCAACCGATAACCATTTGTGCTCATAGTTTCAGAGAAAAATTTCGATTTCACCCAACTGGATTTCATATATATTTATTTTCGCGTATATTGATCAATGTTTACGCTATTATGGAGAATGCCTTCTGCGATAATTGTGTACATTCCATTTTGCTGTAGGTTCTCTAGTTGCTCGGCTGCAATTTGTAATTTCATGCCATCCGACTTTTTGTACTTGCGGCCATGACCTATAAGCTAATTTGTCTACGGTAATAGTTTGCTATGTTGCTTCCAATGTCTTCACCATGGTGATAAAGATCTGCAAACTATTATTTACAGCTTTTGACATCAGTGCATCATTTGTTAGTGACGAAGCATAAGATCTATTTGAAATTGTAAGTATCAACCCGATTATTTTTTAATTTGTGCGGGGGTCGAAATGGCGAATGGCCATTTTTTATTGTCACCTGTACATATTCACTCAATCGTTCAATAAATTTATTTTCATGGCGGATTTTTTATTTGAGATCTGTTTGAACATACACACACACACACACACACACACACACACACACACATACAGACAAATTTTTAAAACAATTCTTCTTGCTCTATTCGATAATTTTAAGTGTATGTCGGAAAAAAAAATTTCATGACAACAAAGCTTCCTCATATAGGAAGCAAAAATGATATGAATCCAAATGTAAGGTTATGCTTATTTCAGATAACTTTTATGGACCTTATGAAAAATGCATTCTAAATACGCCCTCATTTTTTGGATGGAGACTTTTTTAACAACTGTGTGGAAAACAAACCATATTGTTTTTGAGCCCACTGCATCTAGTGAGGATACGAAAATTCTATGGAAAAATAAATTCTATAAGGCGAAGATAATAAAAGAGAGCGGTAAGTGTGTGTGCCGGTGTTTTCTTGCATTCCACTGGAACTTTAAAAGCTTCAATCGGTATTAATTTTTGAAATATATATATGAACGAATTAAATTTTTATTTCAATTTGCAAATTTTAAAAAATGTCCATGTCTCTTAACTTCAATCAATTTTTAGCTACAATTATAATTTCAATAACGAACGATACGTTTTCTTACGTTGAAGAAGCTCGACATCCACATTCGATTTTTTGGATAAAAACTGTACACAAATTATCGTCGAAATTTCGGATGTTTATCGACGCAAAAAAAAACTTTCCTGCTCAATCGCTTATACCGGAAACATTCCTTATATCACCATCCACAACTAAAAAAGGTTAATAATAAGCACACCGAAACAAACTAATCGAATGTAGATGTCCTAGTTTTCTTTATATTGCATTTTTGGCTTTAAGATTTTTTTCATCAAAGCCAAAACGGCGTATGATAAAAAAAATTCATTTTCGTATAGATTTATTGAAAAAATTATCAAGTTTTTTGGTGCAGTAATTTTTTTTATACGTTCTTTTGGTTCTGCAAAGTAAAAAGTTAGTATATTTTCAGTTTTGGTTTTCGTAATTAGTAACGCGGAATATTACGTTTTAATTTTTATATAGATGATAAGAAATGGCTGCAAAGCTTGGCAGTCGGAAGACATGGAGAAATAATCGTCGAAGAATACATGAGAAAAGATGCCGGAAATGTTGAACGTTTGAAGAAGTGTATTGAGCAAAAAAAAGAGGAAAAATTAAAAAAACAAAAACAAAAAGGAGCAGCACTGGAGAGAAATTCTAATATTGGAAAAGAGACAACAAAGATAATCGACGAAAAGAAAATCTGTAAAAAATCGGTCATTACCGACGTCTCTTTGTTGTCGGACTCTATCAATGTCGGGAAGATAAAAAAGACATGTAAAAGGAGAGACAAGTAAGAAAATGGAGCAAACGAGCAATGGCAAGAATATAGAAGATGTCCAGCAAAAACGACGGTTCCCAGAGGGCGAACGTGAAGACTCGAAGAAAAGAAAACCGGCGATCGAAAAGATTCAAGAAAATAGACATAGAGAAGTAGAGACGAGTACGAAAAGCGACCAGACGAGCGATGGCAGTACCATAGAAGATATCCCGAAAAAAACGACGGTTCTCAGAGGACGAACGTGGCGACTTGATAAAAAGAAAACCTCATTTGCAAATGGAAAATTCGTCACCACCATCATCTCCAATAACGGTGGCCGCATCGTCATCTCCACGAAAGCCCACTCCTCCTCCTTCATCAACCACCCAAACTTCTACCCCATCCGGGTGTTTCTGCTCGCGCCTTCCTGTTCGTTAGTATAAACTCATTAATAATAGTTAATTAATCATAATAAAAAATGGTACCAATTACATTGGCATATTGCTTCCTCTCTTACTTTTGCCAAACTGTACCCTACTTGGATTGTATCAAAGTACATTTATCAGTTTTGGCTTCCTCAAGAATGTTTGTTTCGTGATTGATTAATTTGGTTCGTGAATCGGCGTAATCAATATAAATCCATCACCTTTAAAGAACAAAAAAATTTTTGTCTTGTCGCATTGAGTTTAAAAATTCATTTTTATCGGAAAATGAAAATGTTATAAAATTTGAACCGCACGACGGATTGACATCGAATTGAATCCAAAACTTTGTCAAATGATGAACAATGTTTATTCGACATTTAAGGTTAACATCTCAAAAAATGTGACAGTTACAGAGCGTACAGAGAATTCAAAAATAATATAAAATTGCATAACATTTGATTCAGCTGAACTATTTACCAAATTGCAGCCCAGTATATAAAAAAACATGACAATGATATCTCAAACCATTCTCAAATTATGAAGGTTCAATGATCTGTACGTAAACACACACACACACACACACACTGCAGGGGGAGTCTGTAACCCCTACGCAGCGCGTCCCCAGGTGGCGGATAGGGGAGTAGCTCGCTAGATATAGAGGGCAGCAGGGAAACTAAAAATACCTGTCGTGGACCAAACAGACTAGGGGAAGGAACCCCAAATAAAAAACCAAATATGGCAAGTCAAGATAAGACAAACCTTACAGTGCAGGGGGTCGGATCCCCAGTGCCGGCGACCGTCAGGGGTGAGCAAGCGGGCCCCGGGTCGTCGTTATCAAACGACTGCAGTGCTACAGTGGTGGAGAACTTGGCCACCGTAGCATCTAATGCTACAAGTGAGAACACGGAGAGACAGGCAGAGTCGCGGGGAGTTCTAGCAAATTTTTTCGACAAAGCGAGGTCGGGTTTTGGAAGAGACGAGGAATCTTTCACCACGCAGAAGAGAGATGCAGCTCTGGAGAAACTGGGCGATGATATCTCGTTCCTGGTCAAATTCATGGTGGGCAAGAGAAACCTGCACAAGGAATTACATCAAATTGTAGCCACTATAAAGAACGACTTTGACGCAGTTGTCCTCTTAGACAAGAAAGTCAAATCTGCGGACGTGAGAGAAGGTAGTAATGCGGTGGCTTCAACGCAGACGTCACCAGTCCCTTGTAACTCGGTAGGAGAGAGGCCCTCGAAAAGGAAGCCAAGTGAGTCCCCCCAACAGGACTTGAAGACTCCAAAACCGAGAAAGAAGAGCAAGCTGTTGTTTTCAGAGAGGCTTGTAAAACCAAAAAATGAGGTTTTTACAACTTAACCTCAACCATTGCATGGCAGCCCAAGAACTCCTGCAGCAGACAATTCGGGATAAAAGAATAGATGTTGCGATCCTCTCTGAGCAACACAGAAATATTAACCCTTTGAGGGGCGGTGGGACATATACGTCCCACCTAGATTTTTTTAGTTTTTTCATCATTCCCGCTGTGTTTTGCAATACTTTTATACTTGTGAGGGCTTCCGACATCCTTAAAGGTTCAAGTTATAAGATCTGTATGGAAAAATTATGTAATTGTTTATTCATAATTAGTTATAAACAATTCAAACGCGATAAAACTCGTTTTTTAAAAAATAAATTCGGCTGTGCTTAAACAAAGCGTCAAATCGTTCTGAAAATTTTTGTAATATATACTTCATACCTAGTACTATAATATATATTTTTTCCAAATTTTTCGGCAGGCTAGATTTTTCAAAAAAAAATGTTCAAAAATCGAGTTTTGAAATAAATTTTTTTTAGTATTCATGATCTGGTACAAAATCTCCATTTCTGTTTGTAAATAAATTTTTAAGTGAAATTCTCCTTCCGAGCACTAGGTGCCAGCAGTACCATACTAAAAATTAGTGATAAATTTTGTTTTATCCTACCATGAGGTAGGCTATACTATGGAACGTTGTGCATTCGGAAGTGAAATCGGTAGATCTTGAAAATAGCTCAGATATTTTTTCTGCTTTAGTATTTTCTTTTTTTCTCCTGAAAAAATTTGTGATCATCCGATTATGCGAAATGAGTGGGGTTGAAGAAAATCTTGAAGAAATAGAAATTCCTAGCGACTGTGAATCGCATGATGACATTGAAAACAGCGAAGATGAATCTTCTATCATAGAAAATGTATTACTAGAGGAATCATTTGAATTCAGCGATGATACAACACGTGATGATATGAATAGTGATGTTGATGAAGATGACGATACTCCTCTCAGTGTTCGTAACGAAAGAATAGATGGAATTTGGGAGAAAAAAAGGAAACGTTCTTTCAATCCACCATTTACTGAAGAAACTGGTCCGAAAAATTTTTCAGATGATATTCAAAATCCAGGTGAAGTTTTCTTATGTTTGTTTTCAGAACAGATTATTCAATTGATTGTTGAACAAACGAATCTTTATATCAAGCAGAAAGGAATTATTTCTGAAGCTACCACAAGCGAAGAAATAATGAAATTCCTAGGATTGAATATTTTGATGGGCATGAAAAGGCTACCGTCATATCGTGATTACTGGTCCACAAATTTACAAATGAATGATCCTTATATTAGTTCTGTCATGCCTGTCAAAAGATTTTCTTTCTTATTATCTAATTTACATTTGAATGACACTTCGAAAGAAGCCTATCAAACGAGGCTATAAAGTTTGGGTTCGAGCGGATGAATATGGATATATTTGTGAGTTTCAAATGTACACTGGCAAAATACGGAATAAAACAGAAAGTCTTCTAGGCGAGAGAGGGATAAAGGATTTGAGCCATGTTTTAGCGCACAAAAACTATCGCATTTACTTCGACAATTATTTCACAACGGTGAATTTGATGGCGAGCCTACTAAATGATGGAATTTTAGCATGTGGTACAGTAAGAAAAGACAGGAAAGATTTACCAAAAATCCAAGAAGTAGAAAAAAATATGTCTCCTGGAGATAGCGAGTTTCGAACTTCATACAAAGGAGTTCAGTGGCTGAAATGGATTGATAAAAAGCCAGTGCACTTTTTATCAAACTTTCATGACCCTTCAGTTATATCACATGTCTATAGGAGACAGAAAGACGGCTCTTTGAGAGAAGTGACTTGTCCACAAATGGCCAAAGATTACAACAGGCATATGGGATGCGTCGATAAAGCTGACATGCTGAAATCTTATTATGAAATAAGTCGAAAAAGTAAAAAGTGGTGGCATCGTATTTTCTGGCATTTCGTAGATGCAACATTGGTGAATTCATTCATTATATACCGATTGCTCTTTCCAACAGAAAACCTGTCATTGAAGAATTTCCGCTTGTCAGTAGTTCATCATTTGATTGGCGTCCCGAATCGACCAAAGAGAGGAAGACCATCTATAAAATATACATTGCTTCATCAAAAACCGAAAGTATGTGACACGATCAGAACCTCACAAGTATCTCACTTTCTTGGCGTTCAGACTCGCAGGAGATGTTCTCAATGCAGAACAAAGTAACTGAAATTCGGACGAAATATTACTGTATGACATGCAATATTCCATTGTACATTGAGGAAAATAGAAATTGCTTTGTGAAGTTCCACGAGGCGAGATAAGCTAATATCTTACCTGAAATAATAAAAAAAAAATTTTAAACAAAACAAAAAAAAAACTACAAAACTACTAAAAAATAAAAAAAAATTATAAAAAAATCTAGAAAAAGTAAAAAAAAAAATTGGAACTAGATTTTCCCCACGTCCACGTCGTTAGTTCTGGGTCACGCTGAGAGGGAGAAAAATACGCATATATTCACAAATTTTTAGTTTCTACAATATTAAATCAGACTTATATGTATATATTTTTATACTGAGTCCAGTTTCCATATTCAGATTGCCGTCTTGAAATTTGCAATTCTGACGTGAGGATCATAATCAGCGACCCGGAAAACCCCCTCATACTAAGTATTATGCCAATTGAACGTAAAACTACAAAATTAACCTAAAATAGACGCCATCTTGGGTCCGCCATCTTGAAATGTGCAATTCTGTCGTCAGGATCGTAATTAGCGACCTCAAAAACTCCCTTACACCAAGTTTTATGCCAATCGATCGGGAAACCACAAACTCAATCTAAAATAGTCGCCATCTTGGGTCCGCCATCTTGAAATTTGCAATTCTGACGTCAGCATCGTAATCAGCAACCCCGAAAACCCCCTTATACTAACTTTCATGCCAATTGACCGAAACTCGCAAATTTAACCTAAAATAGTCGCCATATTGGGTCCGCCATTTTGAATTTTGCAATTCTGACGTTAAGATTGTAATCAGCGACCCTGTAAACCCCCTTATACTAAGTTTTATGGCAATTGAATGGAAAACCGCAAACTTAACTTGAAATAGTCACCATAGTGGGTCCGCCATTTTGAATTTTGTAATTCTGACTCCAGAATCATAATCAGCGACCCTGAAAACCCTTAGATCACCTATAATTTTAAAATTTCGTTCAACAGAAAAATGTGCCCCTCAAAGGGTTAAGGGATCCCGCTCCTGGTACCAGGATGCATCAGGGACAGCAGCTGTTTGGGTCTGCGGTAAGCACTTTATCCAGGAAGTCCCACTTACGCAACACCAGGGATTTACATGGGTCATAGTAAAAAACATCTACATTTACAGTGTATATGTCCCACCAAGTGCCACCCAACAGGAGTTCGAGACCATACTTAGAAACCTGGCAAGGGAACTGCGTAGACAGAGTCCCGTCATTGTAGCGGGTGACTTTAACGCTTGGGCTCTGGAATGGGGCAGTCGAACAACTGACAGTCGCGGTGAAGTTCTGTTGGAACTTTTTGACGCATTAAACCTTGTCCTCGCGAACCGGGGGTCTACTCCAACATTCTCGAGAAATGGATACAGCTCGTTCCTTGACCTGACCTTTGCCAGCGATTCTTTGGTCTCACGAGTCTCGGCATGGCGGGTCAGAGACATTTTTACAAACAGCGATCATCACGACATCACCTTTGAAGCTGGATCTCGTAGCCAGCAACGGCTACCAGGTCTAGGCCACAGTGAATGGAATACCAGATCTTTTGATCAAGAAGCCTTCAATGTCATGATGGAGGAAGAACTACTTCTCTCCGGTTCTGCAGAAGACAAAGCAGCGCAGCTAATGTCACGGGTCGTATCTGCATGTGATGCGTCCATGTCAAAGCGTGGCAAGGGCAATCGCCACACGCCAGTTTACTGGTGGAATGACGAGATAGCCCGGCTCCGGAAAGTCTGCCACAGGACCAGAAGAAAAGCCCAAAGAGCTAGAGAACAGGCTAATTACAATGACCTGAGACAAGACCACTCAGAGGCCTGTCGCGCGCTAAAAAAGGCAATCAAGCAAAGCAAACGCCGAGCATGGAAGGAGCTTTGTGAGGGAGTCGACAATGATCCGTGGGGAAGACCATACAAGACTGTCATGAAAAAACTTAAAAGCTCAAACAGTCTTTCTCCGACGTGTCCAGAGTTACTGAACAACATAGTAACCACCCTCTTTCCGCGCCAACCGGAATTGAACATCGAAATTCCACGCGTGGTTAGGGAGGATATTCCACCGATTACGATCGAAGAGCTGAGAAAAGCGTGCAACAAAATTGGCGGCACAAAGACTCCTGGTCCAGATGGTGTGCCAAATGCGGCCCTTAAAACAGCCATTGAGAGGAGGCCTGAGCTGTTTCTCGAGGTCTACAACTCTTGCCTGCATGAGAGCATTTTCCCAACACCTTGGAAACAACAGAGGTTGGTACTAATACCGAAAGGTGATAAACCTCCGAATGGACCGTCATCCTATCGACCAATCTGCTTACTGGACACGGTGGGCAAGGTGCTAGAGAGGATTATCTGTAATCGGCTGAAGGTTTACAGTGAAGGTGAACGAGGAATTAGCAACAGGCAGTTCGGCTTCAGAAGAGCGAAATCAACAGTGGATGCCATAGACACGGTAATGGACATAGCGCGCAAAGCTATCGAAGGCACAAGATGGAAGGGAGGCACAAAAGAATATTGTGCGTTGATCACGCTGGACGTAAAAAACGCCTTCAACTCAGCACAGTGGGGCCGAGTTCTGGAAGCGCTGGCGATAATGGATGTTCCAGTGTACATCATGGGTATTATAGCCAGTTACTTTAGCGATCGTAATCTGATATACGACACGGTTGCAGGAAAAAAGACTTACGAGGCCACCCGTGGAGTCCCACAAGGATCTGTTCTGGGACCAGACTTGTGGAACGTTATGTACGACGCGCTGCTGAGACTTCCTTTGCCGGATGGGGCAGAAACGGTAGGATTTGCAGACGATGTTGCTGTGGTGGTAGTCGGAAAGTTTATTGCAGAAGTTACCTGGAAAGCGAACGCAGCCATTCAAACCATTAGACAGTGGCTTTCGACCGTAGGCTTGCAGCTTGCGGACCATAAAACCGAGGTGATCCTGATAACCAGCAGGAAAAAGACAGAAAAGATTACGGTCAGAGTCGGCGACTGTGAAATAACATCGAAGGAATCCCTAAAATATCTCGGGGTGCAGATCGACGAAAGGCTGAGCTTTAAAGACCACCTCGAGAGGGTTAGAGCTAGAGCGACCCGTATGACAAGTGCACTGTCCAGGATCATGCCCAACATTGGAGGTCCAAGCCAGAGTCGACGGTTGTTACTGAGTGGCGTGGTAACATCTGTGCTGCTGTATGCGGCCCCAATCTGGGCTGAGACAATGAAGACCCAATCATACAGGCGACAAATATCTCCGACCTATCGCAGAGCGGCTCTGCGAGTAGCACGTGCCTTTCGCACACTGTCATACGAAAGTGCGTACGTGATATCGGGTATGCCACCCATAGAGCTAGTAGTGGAAGAGCGAGCGAGGATCTATCGTAGACTTCAGGCAGACCGAAACGCTGACCGCCGGACCATCTCGAGGGAAGAGCAGCTGTTGATAACACAGCAATGACAGGGAAGGTGGAACGCAGCCGACCCTGCAAGATGGACATACCGCCTTATTTCAAACATCGAGGAGTGGCGGAAGAGAAAACACGGGGAGGTAGACTACTACCTAGCTCAACTACTCAGCGGGCATGGCTGTTTCCTAAGTTACCAAAAACGATTCGGGATCAGCAACACCGATCTCTGCCCGAAATGCCTGTCGGCCGTAGAGGATGCCGAACATGTATTCTTCGTTTGTCCACGCTTTCAAGACGACAGAGCGCGACTCCAACAAGAGCTTCGAGAACTCCCCCATCCAGAGAACATCATCCAACTGATGCTGAAATCGCCAAACAACTGGGAAGCCGTAGCGGACTGCACCGCTTCAGTCGTCAAGAAGCTACGTGTGATAGAGAAGGCCAGGTTGACCAACCAGGCGGTCCATTAACAGAGGGCTTGTAGCCAGACCCGCCTCGCGAAGTAGTGCTTGACGGCGGTTCCGCGGGGTTGGGGGGGGGGGGGGGGGGGGGAGTTTGACGTAGGGTTTTAGTGGGTGCGAGTCCCACACGAGCGATCTCGGACATGAAAGTCCGATTCCTGCTGTGCATTATGCATTTCCCCCGTCGTTAAAAAAAAAAAAAAAAACACACACACACACACACCACACGAGGATGTCTGTAACCTCTACGTGGCGCGTCCCCAGGTGGCGGATCGGGGAATGCTCACTCGCAAGAGAGAGTAGGGCTGAAATAAAATAATCCTCGCGGACCAACAGCGACAACGCGGTTGACCGGTCGAGGCTATGCTTCCGATGTAGAAAGGAGGGCCACAAGGCTGTAGACTGCACGAACGCAGGCAAACGAGCAAAGCAGGTAGGACCACAGAACAGCAATGGTTAAGGTACTCCAACTAAACCTAAACCACTGTGTGGTGGCACAAGACCTGCTGTTCCAGCTGGTCAGAGAAGTGAAGGCCGCCGTTGCCATCATCAGCGAGGAGTACAGGGATCTTAGTGAACCTAACTGGGTAGCCGATACTACCAACAAGGCGGCTATTTGGGTATGTGGACCTCTCCACATATCCAACAAAATAGCAGCACCCCTACCCGGTTTCACCTGGGTGGATGTGGCTGGTCTTAGACTATACAGCTGCTATACACCACCTAGCGATACCATCGATCAGTTCCTAGGATTCCTCGACGCCATTGTTGCCAGTGCAAGAACTTCCCGCCTACCCGTTGTAATCGGGGGGGACTTCAACGCATGGGCAACAGAGTGGGGCAGCGCGAGGACCAACAACCGCGGTCGCGCCCTCCTGGAGGCCTTTGCAAAACTGGAGTTAGAGATTGCGAATACCGGAAATACGCCAACTTACATGAAAGGCGACAAGTCTTCCATAATCGACCTGACCTTTATCGACCCAAAATTGATGGGGGAAGAGTTGAAGTGGAGAGTTAGCAATCTGTAGACGGGCAGCGATCACCACGCCCTCGTGTACGGACTCCAGCTGATCAGTGGAATAACTCCACTGCAGCGTCAGTGCAGGAATAAGAGATGGGCACCGTCCATTTTCAACCAGGAGACGTTCATCTGGTCTCTGGAAGAAATAAGGGTTGAAGAAACTGCCGAAGAAAGAGCACGAAGCCTCTCACAAGCCATAACAGCGGCCTGTGATGTCTCCATGATGTCTCCGCAAAATCCAACCGAAGCGGTCGTCCACCAGTTTACTGGTGGAATCAAGACATCGCAAGAATTAGACGAGAGTGCCTTCGAGCTCGAAGGCGGTACCAAAGAGCAAAGCATAGGCCGCAATACCAAGAACTAAGCGCGGCCTATGAAGCAAAAAGAAAGGTGCTCAAGACTGCCATTAAAGTAGCCAAGAGGAAGTGCTGGCAGAACTTCTGTACAGAAGTGGACCGCGATCCCTGGGGACGACCGTACAAAACGGTTATGAACAAGATCAAACCCAGGGGTAGCAGTGGCCCATCCTGTCCGGCCTTCCTCGACAGGGTCATCCGCCATCTCTTCCCAAAACACCGGGAAAGGCAGCCCGACACTGGCCTGATGCCAGTCGATGATACGGAGCCGCCAGCCGTCACCGAAGCTGAGCTTAAGATGGCTGACAAAAGAATCGCGGCCCGTAAAGCCCCCGGGCTTGACGGAGTTCCTGGCGTGGCCATAAAGGCCGCTGCGCTGAATGCCCCCGATTTATTCAGGGATACATTCACCGCGTGTTTGCGGGAAGGAATCTTCCCGGCACAGTGGAAGTTTCAGAGGTTGGTACTCCTCCCCAAAGGGAATAAACCCCCGGATGAGCCATCCTCGTACCGACCGCTGTGCATGCTGGACATCGCAGGCAAACTACTGGAGCGGGTGATATGTGCCAGGCTAGAAACTGCCATCGAGCTAGCCAAAGGTCTCTCCGACAATCAGTTCGGCTTTCGGAAAGGTCGCTCAACAGTGGACGCCATTGACCGAGTTGTGACACTCGCCACCGACGCCATCAGTGGTAGTCGGAACACCAGGCGCATGTGTGCTGTAATCGCATTAGACATAAGAAATGCGTTCAACTCGGCCAGGTGGGATCAGACCATGGAGGCACTAGAAAACCTTAAAGTGCCGCTCTACCTACGAAGGGTCATATCGAGCTACCTGACAGACCGAACCCTACTCTATGACACTGATGATGGCAAGCACTCCTACAACATCACGGGAGGCGTGCCTCAGGGTTCGGTTCTGGGACCCCTGCTCTGGAACGTCCTGTACGACGGTCTGCTTAGGCAGTCCCTTCCAGGCGGAGTGTCAATGGTTGCCTTCGCGGACGATGTTGCATTGGTCGTCGTCGCGAAGATTATTAATGAAATACAGCATCTCGGTGATGAAGCAATCGAGGTAGCAGCTGACTGGCTGAGCGACCATGGGCTAAAGCTGGCGGCGGACAAGACCGAGGCGGTGCTCATCTCTCGCGCCAAAAAGAGAATCCACGCCACCTTCACAGTAGAAGATACAAAGATCAAGACGGCTGACACTGTCAGGTACCTCGCGGTCACTATAGACGCGCGGCTGTCCTTTAAAAATCATATTTTGAACGCTGGCTCAAAAGCAGCGAACGTGGCTCGAGCACTCGCGGGAATTATGCCCAACATAGGGGGACCCAAACAACCACGACGGTCCCTTCTAGCTGCGGTTGTGAGTTCCGTAATACTTTACGGGTCTCCAATCTGGGCCAAGACTCTGAGAAGCCACGCGAGTTACGGAGCCACTTGCCGACGGGCATGGAGGATAGCCGCGCTAAGGGTGGCTTGTGCGTGGCGAACGGTCTCTGACACTGCTCTCTCTGTGGTCGCGGGACTTTCCCCCATAGACTTGCTAGCAACGGAGAGAGCCGAAAAGTACTGTGAAAGAAGGCGTGCAGAGGAAGACGCCATCGACCAGGAGCGTAGCCAGTGGACCACAGGGACCACAAATGAATGGCAGTGCCGATGGGATTCAGCAAGTGAGGGCCGGTGGACCCACCGCATCATCCCAAACGTGTTGGAGTGGACGAGCAGGAAACACGGATTCGTCACCTTCCATCTGACTCAGGTGCCTACCGGGCACGGTTGCTTTCGCAGCTACTTACATCGAATCCGCGTTTATCAAAGCGCGGAATGCCCAACATGCCCTGGTGTCGACGAAGACGTGGAACACGCTCTCTTCCATTGCCCAAGATTCGCGGAAGAACGGGAACGTTATCGGGCCGCAGGAGGCCCCCCGACTCCCTAGGGCATGGGGAGGAGCATGATCGTCTCACAGAACGGGTGGGACGCGGTGGTAACACTCGCCACGCCCATAGTTATAGCTCAATACCATCCGAAGAGCAGAAGAGCGAAATGCTGAATAAACGATAGGACGGCCTTCTGAGGCGTAGATTGCCCCCGCGAAGTAATGCCTTGCGGCGGTTCCCGCGGGGGGTACAAGCAGTCGAGAGGAGGAACGTTTTAGGGGATATTGCCATTAGGCCGAGTCCCTCATTACCCTTTGGGTATGCGTGAACGCATTTTTCGGAACCTCCTCTATAATAAAAAAAAAAAAAAAAAAAAAAAACACACACACACACACACACGGAAAGACATTTTTTCTATATTTGTTTTCTCCACGTCCTGGAACATTCTGAACATTTCTGTGATAGTAAAAAAAAAAATTTCGAGATTTTTATGTCAGTGTGTTCAGAATGTTCCAGAACATCAAGAAAACACATTTAGAAAATATGTCTGTCCGTCCATATGTGTATGTGTGCGTATGTGTATGTACAGATCATTAATCCTTAATAACTCGAAAACCGTTTGAGATATTAGACTAAAATTTATACCACATGTTGAAGGGTTGAATACCAACGATTAGTTCAATTTTTAGCAAAATCTATGGGGTTGTTTGTTTTTTACAGCAGTTTGAATTTTCCCGAAATTCTCTGTACGCTCTCTAATTCTCATATTTTTTGAGATTTCTGGCCGAAAGTTGGTAAAAAGTTCAATTATCGTGGTCGAAAAATCGGTATTTGATTTGCGGAAAATCGGTACAGCAGTTCAAATTTAAGGCGATTTTCTGTTTTTTCGAAATTCTCAGTACGCTCTCTAATATTTACCTTTAAAATAAGTAAAAAGTTTGGTATTGAATTTGGCGTCAATCCGATGAGCCGTTCAAATTTTATCTCATTTTACATTTTTCGAAAAAACTTCGTTGTTGCTCCAAAGTCCGTATATATTGACATATCGAGTTAAAATTTGGACCACACATAGGTTTTCATTTTGCAACTCTACGCTACACGACAAACATTTTTTTTGTTGAGGTGATAGGTTATATGTAGCGTAAATTCGTTCGATTGACCGATTGAGCAATCTATTGAGTCGATTCACGAACCAAACTAATGAATCTCAAAACAAAGCTTCTTGAGGAAGCCAAAAGTGATAAATGTAATTTGATACAATCTGAGTAGGATAGACTGCGACAAAAGGAAGAGAGGAAGCAATTTGCCAATGTAGTTGGCAGCATTTATTTATTTTTAGTAACACAAAGCTTCGTGAGCAAGCAATAATGATAGACAATAATTAATTGATGATGTTCGAGCTAACTTGCACTGAAAGAGAGAGAGAGAGACGAATCTGTAATAGGATACACTGAAATTTTAAATGATAACGTATATTTGAATATGCTTAATAAGACTCTTTGTTTGATTCGCGTTGCATATTTGATTGTTTCGATGGATATAAATGATAAATACATATGAATAAATATAATTCATTAATAATTGAAATATTGCATTTTTGTAGCGACTCTTGAAACGGTGATATTTTATTAGACACTTGCCAACTTCATTGAAGAGCAATACGAGATGGCCGCGAGAGCGAATTCATTGGCACCCCCTGATCTCCTTACCTACCCGACACGACCACCATCACTAATGGCTATGTCGTCTATCCACGGCACTAATAAACAATGTTGAATAGTTGCTATATTCAACAATAAATGAATAATTAAATTAAATTGGTCATATTTCTTTACTACTCTCCTTTGCGATCTTTTCTATTTTTCTATCCATATTTTTTAACGAGTTGATACAAAAATTTAGATTTTGCAGCTTTTTTGGTTTTTCGAAAAAAGCTCTTGGTCGCTAGAACTTCCATAAAAATGTCTGTTATGCTGATTTTTCAAAAATAAGTTAATATGTACTTGATGAACTCAAAATTGATGAATTCAAAATGGCGGAGCAATCTGATTTTGATTCTGATTTGTTATCGGCAACCGCACAAGCGACCGAGAGACCACATGAGTTTTACAATATCGCCCGCGGTGCGGGCCTGGGCGTTAATGGATTAAGTGTAATTTACTTTATTTCGATGTGATTTTTTATATTTTCATCACTTGAAATCTAGATTGAACTGCAAGTGAACTCGGGAGTTCATATACCGAAGGAAGAACTCTCGACCATAATGAATTTTAAAGAGAAACCGAAGTCGATGGTTCGCCGGCTGCTCAGAATGGTCGTTGGTGATAATGAGCTTTGTAATATGAGTGCACGCGGTTCCGGTAGCAAGCAAGGAATCCCCCAAAATATTCTTAATGCAGTTTATAGTAAGTCCCACATTGTTTATTTATGCATTCTGGCATGTGTTTATGTATGGCATGGAGGACATGAAATTTATTTTCATTTATTTTGGTTTAATTAAATTTGAATTGGGTTATGCATTGGATCATTGTGAGATAAAAAATATTTTAACAAATGTTCGTTGCCACTTCAACTCTATGTATATTTGACACTTCTCTCGAACACATCGCTTCCTTATTATTTTTCGCTAGAAGTAGTTCAAATCATTTTGAATTTTAGTAGAAATCTCAGATTCTCTATAAGTTAAGGCCGGGAGATGTAAATTTTCTTGCTTTTTTACGAGCTTCATTCTCAACAGGAAAAGGAAATCATACTGATTCAAAAACCATGAATTCCATTATTTTCGGATGTGCTCTTTCGATTGGTGGCATGAAAACTGCGTTTGGAGGCTCCAAATACCAATATGGCGAAATTTTAATAAAAAAAGTACAAAAATGTTGAGTTTTTTTTTTTCATTTTTTTTTTGCAAAAGTAAAAATAACAATTCGCAAGTTGAAATTCCACTATTTTCAAAGTGAAAAATTTCATTTCACTCTTTCAGAGTTAACTCCACTTTAGTAGTGTGAAAAAACATGTACCTTAAAAAACGTGAAAATTTCACTTTTTCAAATTTTTATTAAAAACGTTCTTGGACAGAAACCGTTTCTCCCTATCAGATTCTACTGACAATAGCTCAATGAATAATCCTCGAGACGATAAATATATATTTTTACTTCTTTAGGAATGATAAAAAAAAAATGTCAACTTTTAAAAACACTGAAATTCCTAATTTTTTTGAAAGTGCATAATATTGACTTTTTAGAAAAGTCAATAGTCATCTTTCCGGTGTAGTTCCCTTATAAATTTACAAAAAACTGCGTATTTACTTCGAAGTATATTACATGAATATCGTGCGCAGAGTCGCGACGTTTATATATATAAAACAGTTGATAGTTAACGTCAGATTGACTCGATAACTGTGAAAAGTAAACAGGGACTTCTAAAAAATTTCAAAAAAATCGTGACAAAATGTTTGCCAACGACATGTCGGGAGAACAACTTGGTCTCGTCAAAGACCATAAAGGCTTGACGCTGGATCAAGCGCTCGCACGGATCGAGAAACCCCGTCTCGACGATTTTCCGTACAGCGTCCATGCGGTGAGTACTTCTTAATCTAATACGTGCAATTGGTTGAAATGAGAAACAATTTATTGTGTGTAAAGTTTCGAGATTGCATACAATTTTTTCATGCAATATTACTTCTTTCAATAAATAAGGTCTCCAAAAAAAATTACAATATTCTTCGAACTCCGGAAAACACCCTTATAAGGGGTTGAAAACGAAAACATTTTATTGTGTTTAAAGTTTCGAGATTGCATAGAATTTTTAAAAGCGAGATCACTTCTTTGAATGAGAAGAGTCTCAGAAAAAAATAACAATATTCTCCGAACTCCGGAAAACACCCTTATGAGGGGTTGAAATGAGAAACAATTTATTGTGTGTAAAGTTTCAATATTGCGTAAAATTTTTTCATGCAATATTACTTCTTTCAATAAGAAGGGTCTCCAAAAAAAATAACAATATTCTTCGAACTTTGGAAAACACCCTTATAGGGGGTTCAAATGAGAAACAATTTATTGTGTGTAAAGTTTCGATATTGCATACAATTTTTTCATGCAATATTAATTCTTTCAATAAGAAAGGTCTATGAAAAAAATAACAATATTCTTCGAACTCCGGAAAACACCCTTATAGGGGGTTGAAATGAAAAATAATTTATTTCGTGTAAAGTTTCGAGATTGCATAGAATTTCTTTATGCAATATTACTTCTTTCAATAAGAAGGGTCTCCAAAAAAAAAAAACAATATTCTTCGAACTTTGGAAAACACCCTTATAGAGGGTTGTAATGAGAAACAATTTATTGTGTGTAAAGTTTCGATATTGCATACAATTTTTTCATGCAATATTAATTTTTTCAATAAGAAAGCTCTCTGAAAAAAATAACAATATTCTTCGAACTCCGGAAAACATTCTTATAGGGGGTTGAAAACGAAAACATTTTATTGTGTTTAAAGTTTTGAGATTGCATAAAATTTTTCAAAGCGAGATTATTTCTTTCAATGAAACGAAGTTTAGAAAAAAATAGCAATATCCTTCGGACTCCGGAAAACACCCTTATATGGGGGTGGAAATGAAAAACAATTTATTGTGTGTAAAGTTTCGAGATTGCATAACATGTTTTCATGCAATATTACTTCTATCAAAAAGAAGAGTCCCAGAAAAAAATAACAATATTCTTCAAACTCCGGAAAGCACCGTTGCAGGGGATTGAAATGAATAAGAAATTTCATGATGTTCAAAGTTTCGATATTGCATAAAATTTTTCGATGCGAAATTACTTTCTTCAATAAGAAGAGTCTCAGAAAAAAATAACAATATTCTTCGGACTCCGGAAAGCACCCTTATAGGGGGTAGAAATTTTAAAAAATTCGTGGTGTTTGAAGTTTTGAGACTGCATAAAATTTTTCAAAGCGAGATTACTTCTTTCAATGAGAAGAGTCTCAGAGAAAAATAACAATATTCTTCGAACTCCGGAAAACACCCTTATAGGAGTTTGAAATTTGAAAAATTTCATGATGTTTACAATTTCGATATTGCATACAATTTTTATGAGCAATATTACTATCTTCGATCAGAAGAGTCTGAAGAAAAATTACCAATATTGCTCAAACTCAGGAAAACACTCTAAAGGGGGTTGACATTAAAAAATTTTGATGGTGTTTGAAGCAGGGCTTGAAACAAAACCGAAAACAGATGACAAATCCGGTTGAAATACATAAACATTTCAACCGAAACGAGCGCCTGGCTTCGAAGAAAAATGAATAATATAATATTCATAATTCTTCAGACTGAGCTTGGAACAAATCATCTTTTGTTATTTTATATATGTGGCTCGGTCCGCGGTTGCGAACGATAAGAATCGGTTTGAATATAGTTTTATTTTCTATTTTGTGGCAACATCATTTAGGTTGATGCGTTTCATATGTTTAAAAAAATGCATCCAAACGATCCTTTTTTATCAACGTGAATTTTGAAAAGAAAAAGAAAATTATTTTTAGCGATATCACTTCCTTCAGTAAGAAGAATCTTACAAAAAATCAATAACGTTACCCGAACTCCGGAAAGAACTTTTTAGGTGGGTTGAAATTTAAACATTAATGTAACGTAATTCAATCTGAATTTCAATCCTCTTTAAAGGTGATTTCCGAAGTTCGGGGAACGTTATTGATTCTTCCTAAGACTTTTCTTATTGAAGAAGGTAATATAGCTTGAAAAAAATGTATGCAATTTCGAAACTTTAAATACTACCAATATTTAAGAAATTCAACTCCCTTTTAGGGTGTTTTCCGGAGTCCGGGGAATGTTGTTAATTTTTCCAAAGACTCGTTTCATTCAAGAAAGTAAGATTACTTAAAAATTTGTTATGCAATGTCGAAACTTAACATACCAGCAAAATGAAATAATTTCAATCCCCTTCAAGGGTGTTTTCCGGAGTTTGGGGAACGTTATCGAATTATCCTAAGATTCTTCTTATTGAAGCAAAAAATGTTGCTTAAAATTATTTTCTTTTTCTTTTCGAAATCGACATTGACAAAAGGAGGATCATTTGGATGCATATCTTGTTTTAACATCAGAAACTCATCAACCTGAATGATGTTGCCGCAAAATAGAAAAGAAAATTAAATTGAAACTGATTCCTATCGTTCGCAACCGCGGACCGAGCCACATAAATAAAATAACAAAAGATGATTTGTTCCAGGCTCAGTCTGAAGAATTATAAATATTATATTACTAATTTGTCTTCGAAGCCGGGCGATCGTTTCGGCCGAAATGGTTATGTATTTCAGCCGGATGTTTCATCTGTTTTCGGTTTCGTTTCAAGCTCTCCTTTAAACACCATCGAAATTTTTTAATTTCAATCCCCTTTAATGGTGTTTTCCGGAATTTGGGAAATGTTGATAATTTTTCCTAAAACTCGTCTTATTGAAGAAGGTAATGTTGCTCAAAAAATTTTCCTGCAATGTCGAAACATTACAGATCATGAAATTTTTAAAAATTCAAACGCTCTTTAAGAGTGCTTTCCGGAGTTCGGGGAATGCTATTAATTTTTCCGAAGACTCTTCGTATTGAAAAGAGTAATATTGCTCAAAAAAATGTTGTGCAATCGCAAAAATTTGAACATCATTCATTTTTTTAATCTCAACCCCCTATAAGGGTGCTTTTCGGAGTCCGATGAATATTGTTATTTTTTTCTGAGACTCTTCTCATTAAAAGAAGTAATCACGCTTTGAAAAATGTTATGCAATATCGAAAATCTAAACACCATGAATTTTTTAAAATTTCAACCCTCTTTAAAAGGGCTGTAATCCAGTCAAATAATTTTTTTCGTGCTGATAGTCGCTATGATGTCTTTTTGTACCAAACTCCATCATTTTGCAAAATAAAAATTAATTTTTTTTTTTCGAGAATTTCGGTGCATTCCAACGATGGAAACTTCAACATCATGATTTTTGAAGTAATACTTACTTCTTATATTTTTCTACCTACATTGAAAAAATCTGTTTCTATGCTAGTTCCGTGTAGTTATGCAGCCTATGGAGATGCCACCTTTAAACGAACTGACAAGACCTTTGGAAGAGTTTGCCGTCGTTCAAACCATGGCTACTGTGTCGGAACGCAAGATTTATGAAAAACGATGACCACTGCCAATCTCGGAGAAACGGGGAACCAAACAATGGTGACTCCAGATTTTGATATCGGACGCACTCTAAACGTAAGCAATCCACGCACAGTAGCGTCCTACGTAGAGAATTTCTTTCGCCGTATGACTGCTGCCGGAAGCAGTGCACTCTATTTTTATAATTGTGACTGCACACCGCCTGGCTTTCGAAGTTGCCTGGACGGTATCCAATCACAATTGCACGCTTCCCGTCACCCTGGCATCGCCGTTATGCCAGGTATAAACCAACCCATGTTTTATGCGGGAGGTACTGACTCTATAACCGAAATGCATGTCGAAGACGGCATTGCAGATAGTGTCAACATCATCCATGCAGGTAAAGAAAAACTGTGTTTCGTAGTTGACAAACGCGAATACATCCGTTTAAACGAAGCAGTTGCCGGTGAATTGAAGAAGCGGAGAATGATAAACAAGTGTGGCTTTCCGCTTCATCACAAAAACATGGTGCTAACACCGCACTTTTTAGATTCACACGAAATCAGGTATGAATTCGTTATACAACGTGCTGGCGATCTCCTGTACGTGAGGTATGGTGTCCCTCACCAGGTTATAAATGTGGGTCCGAACATGGCTGAAGCTGTGAACGTCGGCAGCGCAGAATGGAATTTAGGAAATCCTCTGCACACATTTTGCCAATGCCATCAGGCTAGCATAACGCCGCTTGAAGAAAACGTGAGAGTTAATCACTCGGTGAATACCGGTAGATTGCGACAAGCTCACGTTTGTCGAATCGACGCGTGTCAGAAAGAGTTCGCGACGAAATCGTTGCTGCAAAGTCACCAACAGCAAACTCATGCCTTTCGACACAGGTGCACCGCATGTGACAAAACATATGCAAGGGACAAAGGGCTTGCACGGCACATAGCCCAAGTACATCGTGACACACAAAACTATTCGTACTGCGGTAAGTCGTTCGCCAACATCCGTCGCCACGAACGTGACGTACACGAAAAACGTGCTAATTGTCCGAACTGCAAAACGGTCTTTTCGATGGACGACGTGCGGCATCACGCACGTGTCTGTTCGATTAAATATCCGTGTACCGTTTGAAAAAGAGATTTCGCGTCAAAGCAATCGTTCGGCAATCACCGTGCAAGGTGCAAAGCCAGCGATCACAATTGACCGCGTACGTTCCGTGTCACCCCGTAATTTTTTTGAACCGTGCATCATGAACGTTTAAAATCATTTCGGCTTCAAATTACAGTGAACCGTGTCCATGTGACTTTGAACTTCGTGTGATGTTGCACTCCATGAGACGTTGCACTAAATGAGACGTTGCACTCCATGTGATGTTGCACTCCATGTGATGCTTTTGTTTATGTGAGCTTTTACTCCACGTAACGTTGTGCTCCATGTGATTTAAGACTTTACGTAATTTTGCACTCCATACAATGTTCAACGGGAACAAGTCGATAATCGGCTGGTCGATTTCAAGAAGCACGTATCGTATCCGCCTAATTGATGCTGAAGCTGGTGTTCGAAGATCATCTCCTGTACCAATGTATCTTCGCCCCGCTGTTGAAAATGAATATGACGGCATGCTTCAAAATGAAATTATCGGGCGATCTGTGAGTCCTTACTGCCGGATCGTGATCAAGACTGAGGATCGCATCCGAATCCGTCTAGACACTCGGTTGATGAACAACGTTCTTGAGTCAGACAGCGGGTCGTCTCAACGCATCGAAGAACGTGCAAGGTTCTACTGCGCATTTTAGTTTAATTACGTCATCGAATAAATGAATAATTGAATCGATTCAATAAATGACTGAATGGAACAAATTTGTTTTGTTTGAATTTAAATTGATTCAGTATTTTTTGAAAAAATGTCTGCGTCTTCGTTCGCAGGCGACCTGCTGTCCTGTATTCCCAGGGACAGCATTAGCTCCGCAGGACGTGAGGAACCTGCGGGGTGGTATTAGTACTCACCTTCACGAGGAGTGGACGCCGAGTGGAGGTTGGATTGTTCGGCGAGATCGTCCACCTCGTCAACGAATCCACAAATTTGAGGCAGAGGGCAGCGGACGGCTGGAAGCTTACCACCGTCGCCCCCGCTCTGCCTGCTTAGAGCTACGGACCTCCACCATTTAACCGCCAACTTGAGGAAAGGTGGGGTACCCGATGCTTGGTGGGAAATCTCCTAAATGCCCCGGAGCAGCCCCTGGATTCACTCTAGGTCCAAGGATGCTATGATGCCCCCGTACCAGATCCATCCCGCGGCGCTCTCGAGCCGTGAGGCGGCACCTCTACCATCTGAGATGCCCATGGGATCTGCGGAAGAGCAGCGTTGGCCGGTACACGGTTTTCACCGCACCGCAGGCTGAGGCGAGGCCACGTAAGGTTGTCGGAAGATTCGTAAATTCCCGATGAGCGAAAAGCCTCATGAATGAGGAAGGATCACACTAAAATCCTTCTAGTCATCCGTTATCAGTTGCATATAAGGAGCTGAGAAAATTTATTCCGCTGTCGGGTGTGGAGAACTCCACAACATATTATTTAGTTAGAGTCAGCGTAACGAAGAGCAGAAATGAGCGACGACTTTTGATGAGGAAGGGAGACGATCGGTACGCATCGTTAAATTTCGGCAATCGAGGGTCGAAAGTGGGGATTAGTTGTCCGAGTTGTCGCAAGACAAAGGACCATCGAGCTCTCTCTTCGCGATTACCTGTGATCGACAACGGACGTGTCGTGGTGCTTTCCGAAATTCAGAAGCTCGGGGACAGCTACCAGACTTCCTGGAGAGGATTGGGAAGAGTACCGAGGAACAGAACCAGTGAGGGCCGTGAGTACCCGTATCCCGGGATTTATTCTGTCGTTTGCGGGACTGTGATTGGAAAAGTACAATTTATAGGATTTAATAAAATTTACGTTATTACCGAGTGAGATACTCACGTAGTTTAAGGCCCTGGAAGAGAGGCAGGAGTCGCGAAGGTGCTACTTGTCTCGTTTTGTCTTGTGTGCTGTCTAGGATTTGTATGGAATATTTATTGATGAGAATTACGTTAGAGATTTCCCGAGGTTGCCGTGCTGTCGTACCGGACTCAGTCTCCTTGGAGCATACCGGTGTTTTAGTATTGCCGTCCTTAGCCGGATTTCGGGAAACTAAAGTTACGAAAATAATTGAGTTTTCGTAAGAACTATCGTAAGTTGAGAGAGAGATGTAAACTGAGTGAGTTAGTTAGTATTGAGTTTATGAGTCAGATTTATTGAGGAAAATTAAGTTAGAGATTTCCCGAGGTTGCCGTGCTGTCGTACCGGACTCAGTCTCCTTGGAGCATACCGGTGTTTTAGTATTGCCGTCCTAAGCCGGATTTCGGGAAACTAAAGTTACGAAAAGAATTGAGTTCTCGTACGAACTATCTTAAGTTGAGAGTTGAGCGGCGAGACAAGTATTAGTCGGATCGTTATTCGCGCTGTCGCATTAGGAGATTATTCCTACGAGAACTACGCGACTGTAATATTAAGTCCCAGCCGATTCTTTAGAGAAAAGAGCGATCGTGAGTCTTGCCCCGGAATTACTTAGTGTTTGTCCGTTCTATTTACTTATTTATTTGCCGATAAAGAGTCGAGCCGATCTGTGCGCTGTCGACCTTAGTGGCGACTATTACGAAAAATTATTCTCGGAAAATTATCTCGTTGTGTTATTTGATTTCATTAATAATAACTATTCTGCGATTAATTTACGTTGTTGAGAAGTGAGTGGAATCTCTCAAGAGTGTGAGAGCCCGAATTTAATTGCCGGTTTATCGCTATCATTGTTGCCGGAATAGCGTTCCTTATTGCTTGCGACGTATTTTTTTTGGTACTACGAGAATTCGAATCTTTCACTTGTCAATATTATAATTCTTTATTTTTCTGTTTGAAAATTCACCTTTTATTATTCACCATTTTCCATAGTAAATAAAACTTCTAATTTGTTAATTGAGTGATTGTGTTCTGACCATTATTGTGTGCGTGTCGGCCCCGCCCCTCTACCGTAAGTTCCTGAGCTAGCGGCTAATGACCGTCGTTTTTCCTGCGCTATCGAATCTAGCTAGTGGCCGAGTCAAATCGGTGAAATTTCGTTAGGGCCGTCTCGTGGCGGCTGGCGCCCAGGGAGGAAGTCGCGGAAAACAGGACGAAGGTACCGGAGAATTATTTTCTCGGTTACACTGCATAAATCTGGACCTGGTAAAGGTTTCCGAAAAAAAAGGAATTCTACTATTGGCAGCAGTCGACCAGTACTCTTGAATGTTGGGAAGTTGAATCAATCCCATATTCAGAATGACAGCGATGAATGCTGAAAATTCTTCTTTGGTAATATCATACCACTTGTGCCGAGTTGACTTTTGGGAAAGCTGTTTCTTTCTAATTTCTTCTTCGGCATAATTGTTTGTTTCTTTTATTATGCTGTCTACTAATTCTTCAGTAAAATATAAAGTAAAATAGTCTATGGGCTCTTTTATGTTACTCGGGACTTGTGGTCCGGCTATTTCTTCATGTAAATCAAAATTTATCGTGGCTGGAGGAATGCCCGATTCGGTCACATCTTCCCACTCTTCATTTGACGGTACGTTGTCATGTTGCCGTGTGTTTTCTTTCGTACTACTACTATCGCTTTCGCTATCTATGCGAACAATTCGTCGCCTTCTTGGTAGCACGACATCACTATCACTGCTGTTTTGTTCCACAGTTAGTCTTTCTAACATGCCTGTATAGAGGTCTATCTGGAGCTCATCTTCACTACTACTTGTGTCATGAGACTCATTCGTGGCTGGACGCTTTGCCATCGTTCTAATAAAGAATATGAATAAATGCATGGGTTGAAAATTTCTAATTGTTATTACTAACTCACAAGATGATATTTACCAAAATAGCTTTCACTAAACAATTTATTCACTAAGAAAACGATCACTTTCCCGATTTTCTCACTCGTTAGATCTGTGTACTGCTCGAAGCTTCAAACCAGACTGACCTCAGCTTTGAAAATCTTTTCCTCCACATGTAGACTTCTTTATTTGCAATTATATGTATATATCTCACTATACAGTAGGCCTATGCACGTATGGGCTCTCAGGACACTCCAAGGGCACCACTGGCCACCGCCGAACGGAGGTGAAACATCTCTTATCGCTCTTCTCAAGTTACATAACAGAAGCGCTCGGAACGTCGGGAGTCGCGAGCGCACTTCGTTGTTTTTTTCCGACGTAAAACCGATTGATATTTTTTTGTATACTTAGTAATTGTACCATATTTTGATGCGATTTGTTGTGCCATTTCAAGATAAAACTTCAGGGAAACATGCGTGTCTCAAAAAGTTGAGCTGAAATAACTCAATTCCCCGTAATCACTAATGAACTTAAATGTCCCCTGAGAGGGGACATCCGAGTGATATGCTAGAATTACGATGTCCCCTGAGAGCCAACACCATTCTATACTTCTTTTAATACCCGAAAATCGCGGAAAAAAAGTATTTAATGCAGTATCAAGATCGTCTCAAAATAATACGATTTAATACTGCATTGAATAACCATGTGATACTTTTTTTAATATCAGAAAATCGCGAAGAAAAAGTATTAAATGCAGTATTAAAATCGTCTCAAAATAATACGATTTAATACTGCATTTAATACCCATGTGATACTTTTTTTAATATCAGAAAATCGCGGAGAAAAAGTATTAAATTCAGTATTAAAATCGTCTCAAAATAATACGATTTATTACTGCATTTAATACCCATGTGATACTTTTTTTAATACCTGAAAATCACCGAGAAAAAGTATTAAATGCAATATTAAAATCGTCTCAAAATAATACGATTTAATACTGCATTTAATACCCATGTGATACTTTTTTTAATACCTGAAAATCACCGAGAAAAAGTATTAAATGCAATATTAAAATCGTCTCAAAATAATACGATTTAATACTGCATTTAATACCCATGTAATCCTTTTTTTAACACCTGAAAATCGCGGTGAAAAAGTATTAAATGCAGTATTAAAATCGTCTTAAAATTATACGATTTAATACTTTTTTTGATACCCATGTGATACTTTTTTTAATACCCGAAAATCACTGAGAAAAAGTATTAAATTCAGTATTAAAATCGTCTTAAAATAATACGATTTAATACTTTTTTTGATACCAATACCATTTAATACTTTTTTTAATACTCAAGTCTCGAAAAAAAGTATTAAAGTGAGCACTAAACAGTCCGATACGCCGGCCTTTTAATACTCTTTTAATACTTTTTTTTTGCGCGGGTAATGTAGTTTTTTTTGTGATAAAAATAAGGTTAGTGATATATTTGTAGCTTATGTTATTTATGTATATAAGGTATATAATGTAGTTGTATAGATAATTTTTGTATGTCGTTGCTGTCTGTGTCGTGTTTCTGTAAGTTGTATGGTGTGATAATATTGATAATGGTTGTGTATTATTGTGTTTTGTGTGTGTGTGTGTGTTTGGAAAGATCTTTTTTTTTATCTGAAGAAATTTAGACACTAAATAATTTATTTTAGGTCTTATGGGTTTCCTTCTCAGGGGTCGCTTCATGCTCTGCTCCTTCTGTGGGTATCCCTCTTTCGGGTGTTGTTGCTCGACAAATAGTGAAGCATAAAGCTATTGAAGTCTTATACTGTGTTATATGTGTTGTTTTGTGTGTTGTGTACTTGTAATGTGGCTGTGTTTCGGTATGTGTGTCGTTATCGGATTTCGTCTGGGAATGTCATGGTGGGTTGTGGTCTTGGTGAGTTGCGGGGTAGTTCATCTATGATGGTTACTTGTGGGATTGATGGAACTACGGTGGTTTCTAGGATTTGTGTTGGTCGACAATGTGATTGTGTGGGTATTTCGCGTAATTCGATGTTTTCATTGTTCCGGATAATATTGGGTTTTGAGCACTTAGTTATACAAGAGAAAAGTTTAAACAATTTGGACAACCTCCCCAACACAGAAAATTTCCATCCTAAAATAGCCATTATTACGGTTGCAATAGTTGAAATGCCAGCGTACTTCATAAAAGATTCCATGGTTGCTAATCGGTTGTTAGTGTGTTGCGTTTTTACCATATCTTTAGCTCTTGCGAGAACAGTTTTTAGCGATATTTCGTTTTTAGCAAGGTCATTGTCAATATTGTTGGGTTCAATAAGGCGTGCAAATGATTCCGTCCCGATAAGAGCTTGTGTGATATTTAACGGTTCTGTGGCTTCAATGGATTTTTTTACAAATACTGTAATGTCAAGAACCAATTTGTTCGAGATAGTAAGATTGATCGACGAAGTGATCTCTATTAATGGTGTTAGTTGAGTAGTTTTCGTTCTTGCTCGACATGGTGGAGTGATTTGGAGAATATCTGAGTTTTTAATGATTTTGATACTCGGGTCAGTGTAACAATTTACGTACAAGTTTTCTGGTTCTGGTGCTGCGAAAAGCCATGCGTTAGAGTTTGGAATTCTGAACCAATAAGTTTGACGAAGCGTTTTTAATCTAATGTCGCAAATTTCAATATCTTTAAACTGTGGGTTTGAAATGAGTTGAATTTCACAACTAGATGCCCTATTGACGCGTTGAATTGGGTTAATTTGTTCGTATATATAACGAGATGATGAAAATTTACATTTTTCCAATGATTTTAGGTAGGTGTAACTTTCGAAGTCTTCGGAAATCGCTGTGAATTGGTACATTGGTTTTATAAATGCAAACTTCGAGATTGGTCGTGGTGATTTGTCGTACAGGTACTGACAGATGTTGGTATAGTTTATACGGTGATAAGTCTAATAGTGGGATTTTAATAACGTAAATCAGTTTTTCTCCACCGTGGAAAACAGCTAGTTCTATGAGTGTTAGAAGTTCAGGAACATATTTTGCATCTAACTGAATCGGAAACTCTATATTTGGAGACGATTTTATGATGGTTTCAGCACTTGAGATTATTGCTTCGCTCGTTATGATTTTTGGGTGGATTTGACCGGTTTTTGCGAAGAGGACTGCGTTGATTAGCGTCTCAATGTCGATTTCCAATTCCGTAAGGTCTTCTTCGATCTGCGTCATGAATTGTATGGCTTTTTGGTTACGTTCCATGATGTGCGTTTCTTTTTTAAGTGCCAAAAGGTTGAATTGTATTTTATTCGACTCCACGTCCAATAATTTTGCTAATGATTTTATTTGCTTTTGCGTGACGTTGAATCCTGATCTTACAATGTGCGTTTGATTTTGGAGGATGGCTGCAAATTCTATGGTGCTATTCCCAAGTGATTCTATCTGTGTCGAGATTCGTCTCGCATCTTCACTATCCATGGTGCCAAATAAGACTTTGTTGATTTTTCCTACAAATTCGAATGGTGCTCGCTTTTTCCTATTGTGAAGGAAAGGTGGTATCATCTGGTTTAAAATTGATTCTGTGTTTTCGATGGAATCCAAACTGTTTTGCGCTGTTGATAGTTGTCCACCGATAAGACATGTTGGGAGCAGTTTATTACAGTATGCTCTTACGGATTGCAGGTTTTCTTGAAGTTGCGTGCGTCGCGTTGAAAGTCCATGCGTGTTGGTATATGTTACAAGCGTCCATGTCGTATGATACGGACGAAGTGTGGCGATTTGTTCCGAGTATAATCCAGGGTTGCAGTCGAGTGGAGTAATCTTCGTCATGTCGTCCCTGTTTAGTGTGTGTGCGTGGCATCTGTAACATATGTCGTTTTTATTTTATCAACATGTACGGTTTTCGTTTTATTATCGTCAATTTGTATTTTCACGTTGTGCTTATCTAAAACTTCTAGGATTTCATAAGGGCCGCAGTAATTACTGTCGAGTTTTCCTTTTCGCGGTTCTTTAATAAGAAATACCAATTGACCTGCTTGAAATTTCGGTATTTTCGTGCGTTTGTTGTAGTATCGTTTCGTTCGTTCTTTATATTGGAAGTGCTTCTGTAGTGCTTTTTCTTGTACTTTTCGTAGGTTTGTATTAAGGGTAGACATGTAATCGTCATATGTGATAACTTTTTCGGGAGGTGGAAATTCCGATGGCGTGCGTGCTAGTCTGCCAAAAACCAGTTCGTACGGTGTGAATCCTGTACTCTCGTGAACGCTCGTATTGTAAGAGAGGGTCGCGAAATTTAAAAGTTCATCCCATTCGCGTTTGTTGTCAATAAAGTGCCTGAGATATTCAGCTAAAACGTGAAGACTTCGTTCAATCGCACCATTAGACTGAGGATGATATGCTGATGTTTTGTAGCGGCGAATTTGGAAGAGTTCTGTAAAGTCGTTGAATAACTCAGACATAAAATTTGTGCCTTGGTCTGAAAGGATTGCTCTAGGAGCGCCGAATGTAGATATGAGTGTCGTAGCGAGTGCTTTCGCAACGTCTCGTGCTCTTTGTTGCTTTAACGGAACGGCAATGCTAAATTTACTAAAAAAGTCGAGGATTGTTAGGATGTATTCGTTTCCGTTCTTCGTTTTGGGTGATGGACCGACGATATCTATTGCTATTTTATCGAAGGATTTGGCGGGTGAATCGGTTATCATCATTGGTGCTTTGTTTTTGACACGAACGAGCTTGTTTTTCTGGCAATCAATGCAGTATTTGATGAAATTTCGGATGTTGTCCTTCATGTTTTTCCAGTAGTATTGTGAAAGTATTCGTTTGTGTGTCTTTTCGATGCCTTTATGACCGCCTATTGTTGATCCATGGAGTTCCTTAATTATTTGTTGTCTTTGTTCCGTTGGTGGAACGCTCAGAAGTCCTTCGCAGAGATTGATTTTAATATTTGATCCGGATGTAAGCAACTGTAGTTCTCTTTTTATATTATTCCACAAAAATGAGTCAATGATTTTTGGATCTTTCGAGATGATGCATGATGTAAGGTTTTCGTGTTCCAATAATTTTATGAGACCTCGTATACATTTTCTTACTGTTGTCCAACTCGTGCTGTCAGTTGATTTTTCTTTACAGAACATTGTAATATAGCTCCTGGCTTTTAAGCCAAAATATGCTATGTTGTCTTTGTAGGCCAATATATTGTTTCGAGTGATTGTGATGTTGTTAGTGAGATTGACGTCCTTCGTCGTACATGTTGTTCTTGTTTCTGGTGGTACTTCTCGTTGCTTGAGGTGTTTTCTGTGGTATTGCGATGGTTGATAAGCGGAGTCGCTGTCTGAATTTTCTGAAGACTCTTCTGATGTTAATAACAATATGGTATTGCTGTCTATGTTCCTTAACGATTCTGGGTTGTTGTATGGATTTCGTTGTGACTTTTCTGGATGGTGTTCTGATGTTTGCCACTGAGCATGTGGTGGTGATCGAAATTGCGGTTTAACTTCTGGGGTTCTTGATCGGTATTGTATTATCGGCGATAGTGGATATGGCGGTAGCACTTCTGAAGTATTTGGTGAGTGTTGTACCATTGGCGGTAGAGGTTGTCGTGGTGAGCATTGCGGTTGTAGTGATGAGCATTGTGGTGTTGTTTATGGAGAGAGGTTACTGGAGTTGTCTTTGATTTTTTTTGCTTGTTCATTCCAATATTCTGGTGTCATTTCTAGTGACAGGTTACCAGTGTTGTTATTAGTTTCTGTTGCTTGTTTATCCCAGTATTCTGGTGTCATTTCCGGTGAAAAATATCCTGGATCATCTTTGATCTCTACTGCTTTTCCGCATGACTGTTTTCCTGGTAGTTGCATTCTCTCAAGCCGTATATGTCCTGGATTATCAATAACTTCTTGCCATTTCTTTGGTATCGTTGTTGCTGTTGGAGGTGAGCGGAAGTTTGGTTCAATCGTTTGTCGCGCAAGGTCATTTTTGTTTCTATTCATGTTTTCGTGTTTTTGTTGTGTTGGCGGTGACCTGAATGTTGGGCGTACTGTCGGTTCGTTTGCGTTTTGATCAGGCGCTTCTCCGATCAGTGCTAGTGATGGTATGCTTCCAAGGTTGGCGGTTTCTCCATCTTTGGTTGCTGTCTCGTTTGCCAATTCTTATCCGTTTCGTTGAGCCTGTATGTCGTCGTTTAGTTTTGGAATCGTTTGTTTGTGCCTCGTTGGGCTCGTTGTGTGATGCCTCGTTGGGCTAGTTTCGTTTGGCCTCGTTGGGCTCGTTTTGTCGCGCCTCGTTGGGCTTTCTCCTTTTTCGAACTCGTATTTCGCTCTCGATAATATCCTTGATGTGTCGCTTTGGTCAATATTTCTTTCGTTCGATGTACCTTTTTGAGTTTGCTTGGTCATCTTTCTTCGTGTGACTGGATTCTGAGAATATTCCTTTTTCGTTCGCTTGGTCATTATCCTTGTTGATGTGAGTTCTTCATCTTCTGTTGGTGGAGATTCGTAGTTATCGTCATCGATTGATGAATTTGTTTTTTGTTGTGCACTCTCCTCGTTTTTGTTTGTTGTTAGTGGGTCGTTTGATGCTTTATTCGGTGTCTTATGTTTCATTAAGCCGGTTTTTGATTGTGTATCCGATGTTCTTGGTACTTCTTCCATTTCTACGTCAGTTTGCTCTTGTTCGGTGCCGTTTTCCGATTTAGAAGTTTGTTCGTTTGCACGTTGTTTTTTCTTCGGTGTTGGGTTTCCTGAGGCTTCGTCCGTTGTTGAGTGGCTGCGAATTAGCGGTGACGGTTGCTGATATGTTTTCTGTCTCTTGTCGTTATGGCCTGCTGAATCGCTTGATGATGTTTCACGTGGTCTTATTGGAAGTACAGATACGGGGTTTCTAGAGAGTGCGTCTGCGACGACGTTCAGTTTTCCGAGCTTATGATAAATTTCGTAGGTGTAGTTGTTTAACACCGCTTGCCATCGTTGCAGTTGTTGTGCCGAATTAGGCTTTTTGACCAGATAGGTGAGCTCTGTTGTCTGTGATGAGGTCGAAGTTATGTCCGTAGAGGTAGTATTGAAAATGTTCCAATGCACTGACAATTGCTAAAAGCTTTTTTCGCATCGCATCGTATGATGGTTCTGCTTTTTTCAGGGCTCGCGAGTAAAATCCGACAGGGTGATCAAATCCGTCGTGTTTCTGGCTTACCACTGCGCCAATGGCATAATCCGATGCGTCGGTTGTAAGTTTGAATCGTTTTGAGAGATCTGGATAACGCAAAATGGGATGTTCCATGATTTTGCTCTTTAGGCAGTCGAAAGCTTTTTGGCATTCATCCGTCCATTTAAATTTTGCCTCTTTTTTCAATTGTTTTGTCAATGGAATGGCTATTGTTGCAAAGTTGCGGATAAAACGTCTGTAAAAATTTGCAAGAGCGTGAAACTGTGCAATGTTTTTCTTGGTTGTTGGAACTGGAAAATATTCTATTGATCCGACTAAAGCTGGATTGGGTTTGACGCCGTCCTGCGTTATGAGGTGTCCCAAATATGTTACTTCTTTGCGAAGGAATTGGCATTTTTCTGTTTGGAGCATTAACCCAGCGTTGGTCAATCTTTGTGCCGACCTATCGAATTTCCGTCCGTGATCGACAAGAGTTGAGGCGTAAAGTACTATGTCGTCTAAATAGACAAATAAGTCTGTGCCTTGGAAACCAGTCAACGCGACGTCCATTAGGCGCTGAAATGTTGCTGGGCCATTTTTCAACCCAAACGGCATTCGGTTAAACTCGTAATGACCGTTGGGAGTGGAGAATGCTGTTTTCTCCTTGTCGTCCGGGTGCATCTCGATTTGGTGGAAACCTGACGCTAAGTCCAACACCGTAAAATAACGTGAGTTGCTTAGTTGGTCAAGGATTTCTGCGATGTTAGGTAGTGGGTACGCATCCGGAGTCGTCGTATCATTTAATTTGCGAAAGTCTATGACCATTCGCCATCTCTTGTTACCTTGGTTGTCACGTTCTTTGGAGACAATCCAGACCGGTGAGTTGAATGGTGATAAGGAAGGTTGAATGTTGCTGTTGCTCAAAAGATTATTGACTTGCTTGTGAATTTCTTCTCTGTGTATTGGCGGAAATCGAAATTGTTTTATGTTGATCGGCTTATCATCTGTTGTGGGAATTTCATGTTTGACTAGAGTTGTGTGGCCCAACAGTTCTCCAGGCAGGGTAAACAAGTGTGAGTATTTTTGGACGAGGTCGAGAGCATGATCCCTCTCTTTGTCATCTAGATCTTCTAGTTGTAAGAGCGGTTTTATGACTTCGAACCTGTCTTCTTTTGCTGCCATAGTACGAATTGCTACTCGATATTCGGACTGAATTTCATGAGAATCATTTGCCTGGAGGTTTGTTGGCCATTCCCAGTTTTGGTGTATTGGCTCCATTTCGGATGGTGGAATTTCCCAGATTTTTTTGATTGGTTCCAATTCTACCGTCGGGATTGTGAAGCGAATGTTGAAGTCGTTGTCGTTAATTGAGGCTAAGTATACGATCCCGTTGTTGTTCTTTACAATTGCATCACCGATGTAGAGGTGAGGATCTTTGAATTTTAGTCTTGGGATGTATCCCTCGGAGAGCGTGCTATTTACACGGACGTGAATTGCGCATTTTGATCGTGCCGGGATATGAACTTTTTCGTGCGTTTCGAAGGGAATAATATAGTTGCCACATGAAATACATGATTCTGTGTACAGAATGTCAGCTGGGGTTCCTTTGAAGAAGGCATCCTCTAGAACTGCTCCTTGAGAGATTGGAAAATTATTGTTGACCACATGAAATTCGACAAAAAGATTTTCGATGCTGATTATGACCATACCCAGTGTGAAAATGGTACCATCTGTAATGCCTGAAAGTTCGTAGATAATATTCTTTTCCATTTGTACATGGCTTGAGACGACTTCTTTCTTCATTAGGTTTATTTGCGATCCAGTGTCTACGAAAAATTTAGCGCTGTTGTTTTGAAGATCACGAGAATTGATTATTACAGTTGGAGGTTTATGCCTTTTTGTGAGTCCCAGTAAAATCGTTGCTTTCCTGATTATTGTTATCGCTGTGTGATTTTGAATTTTTAGTTCGTTATCGTGCGCTCTTGAGATCTGCCTCGCGTCGAGCTGTCCCGCGGGGCTGGTGGGGAGTTTTTTAGATCCATGTTTACTACTGTATTTGTGATGTCCTCAATAGCATTGTCTCGTGGTTGCTTTGAGGCGGCGTTGAAGTACCTGTTGTCTCTTGAGTCGTCAAGATTCCTGCCACTCTGGAATCTATCTCGTGAGTCGTAGCGCCGGTCGCGCGAATCTTCGCAGTATCTGTCGCGAGATGGTCTATTCTGGGCGTTGTAACGTGTATCATTCTGATACCGGTCGCGTGAGTCGCTGCGTTGGTTGTTTCGATATTGATCGCGCGAATCGCTTCAGTAGTTGTTTTGATGTCGGTCGCGCGAGTCGCTGCGGTAGTTGTTTTGATACTGATCGCGCGAATCACTGCGATAATTATTTTGATACCAATTGCGAGAATTATTGCGGTAATTGTTCTGGTACCGGTCGCGCGAATTGTTGCTATAATTATTTTGGTATCTGTCTCGAGGGTCGTTGCGATAGTTGTATATATTGATGGGCATCGACCGTTGTGAAAATGGTATAGGTAATGTAGGTATCGACGTTTGCGGTCAGTATTTAGTAGATGGAATTTTTGCGAAACACATCTCGGGTCGGAGACTTATGATCGCTCATTATATATCGATTGTGGCTGCTTAATAAATTTTTATTAAAATTCATTAATCAGCCACAATCGACGATTTTTTTTTTTTGAACCCGGGTCGTGGCAGGATTTTTTTCACAATCATTCGCGTTTTAGAAAAAAAAAAAAAAAAAATCGTCGATTGTGGCTGATTAATGAATTTTAATAAAAATTTATTAAGCAGCCACAATCGATATAGAATGAGCGATCATAAGTCTCCGAACCGAGATGTGTTTCGCAAAAATTCCATCTACTAAATACTGACCGCAAACGTCGATACCTACATTACCTATACCATTTTCACAACGGTCAATGCCCATCAATATATATGTCATTACCTGACGTTAAACCTTAAATCAAAAATCGATTGTGGGAACAGTTCTGCCAGGGCCACGGTGGCGAAATTGGTAACGCACCAGGCTAGAATTCTGGGGTTCCCGGTTCGAACCCGGGTCGTGGCAGGATTTTTTTCACAATCATTCGCGTTTTAGAAAAAAAAAAAAAAAAATCGTCGATTGTGGCTGATTAATGAATTTTAATAAAAATTTATTAAGCAGCCACAATCGATATACAATGAGCGATCATAAGTCTCCGACCCGAGATGTGTTTCGTAAAAATTCCATCTACTAAATACTGACCGCAAACGTCGATACCTACATTACCTATACCGTTGCGATAGTTGTTTTGATACCTGTCGCGCGAATCGCTGCGATAGTTACTTTTGTATCTGTCTCGAGAGTCGTTGCGATAGTTGTTTTGATACCTATCGCGCGAATCGCTGCGATAGTTATTTTTGTATTTGTCTCGAGAATCGTTGCGATAGTTGTTTTGATATCTGTCGCGCGAGCCGTTGCGATAGTTGTTTTGGAAACGGTCACGTGAATTGTTGCGGTATTTGTCGAAGGTGCCTTGTGTGTTCGGACGGTGGTTGTACTCTTGGACGTTTTGCAAAGTTATACAATCCGTAGTTGAGTGGGAACGGCTTTTGTGGTAGTCGCAGAAAACGTTGCTTCGTTGTTCGTTTCTTGTTTCGGCGAATCGTACTCTAGCTGTTTGTGGTGTATCGGAGTCCTCTGATTCTTGACGATTCCGGTGTACCGAATTGCTTCTTCCGATTTCGCGTTCGGTTCTCTTGGCTTCCTTTATTGCGTCTTCGAGGGTGTCCAGCTGCCGATGTATTAAAAGGTGTCCAATTCGGCCGTGTAGGCCTCTGGTGAACGCTCTGACTACTGCTTTTCGGATTTCCGAAATTCTGTCCGTACAGTACGGTGCTTGGGCTACGGTGTTGTAGACTTCTTTCAATCGATCGATGACGCGTTTTTGTAAAGTTCTAGCGCGAGCTGCGTAATCGCTTATCATTTCATCGCGCTTTCGAAATATCGATTTTAATTCTAGTTCCAGGTCAAGAAGTTCTACTTAGTTACCAAAATTTTCTTTAAGGTCTTGAAAAGTGCGGCTATTGTTACATATGTTTTTGAATCTACGAGGTCTAATGCGTTACCCGATAGTTTGAATTGCACCATTTCCAGAAAACGAGCGTGATCCATTTCTGGCAAGATTCTTCTTACTTATTCGCAAGCGCGTGTGAAGTGTTCGACAGGGATGTTCTTCCCGTCAAATGTGGGTATCGCGTTATATACGTCGCGAAACGTTACGCTATTGTTACTGTTATTGTTTGCCATATGATTGTCTGAAATGGCGTCGTTATTCATAAAATGTCGGTGGGGTACGCGTTGGCGTGAACCCCGCGGTGGCCTTGATGGTATTATATTGGCAGTATTTGTCAAAACGAAAGAAAAATAATAATTTCCTAAATAGAAGTTGTCCAAATATGTTAAACGCACTTACCAGGGCTGACGATGATCCTTGATTTGCGCTAAAGACGTTTATAGTACAGGTAAAAGAAATAAGCAAAATTATACAACAAACAAGAAAGAGCAGAAAACCGTCGAATTTATATATATATATATATATATATATATATATATATTTAAATTATTTTGTACGTATTGTTAATGAGCAATGGTTATCTGGTTTAAATTTTTTTATTTTTTTCATTTTTTAAGATCAATATACTTGTTTACGTGTTTTCTGCAAGAATAAACAATTTATAATATCAATAGGTCAAAGTGCAAATTTATTGGTACTATAACGAGACCAACAGCTTTGGAAAATAAGGTGGTTTAAAGTTTTTTTTTTTTTTTTTTTTAAAGAACAATGCGGAAAATATAACAAAATTTGTTTACTGATTCATTTATTCATCTGTTTATTATTTAATTTTGTAAATAATATGACCAATTTGTTTAAATCTATATATATATAAAATTACAATCAATATACCATTTGTGGAATATTGTTATTTTAAATAATTGGTGTAATTGTTATTTATTTATTTCTTTAATTAAATTTTTGCTGTTTGCACAAGTTCGTACATAAATAATGGTATTTTGCTCTTTATGTGTGTAAAAGTGTATAATCTATGTTGTTTATTAGATCATGCAAATAAAGATATTGTAACGTGGTAAAATTCTAACGCTTTATGCCCGCTCCTCGCGATACGACGACTCCCGACAGATCCGTAGGGCCTCACGAAAATGACGAGCATTTTTATTAATTTCCGTTTATTTTATTTTATTTTATTTTATGTACGAGAGACGAGGGGTTATCGACGAATATACTTCGATCTTTCTCGGCCAAATTCCCTTGGAGAAGCGAGTTGGATTATGCTCACCAGACGTTATTCACTCCCGAAAGATTCAAGGAGTCACTGAGCACAGAGTGTTCAATATCATCACCCGTCTACGCCATCGTCGATTGCGCTGCGCTACGAATTCCCGTTTTGGACTCCGCGCGCCAGAAGCGCCAACCATTAGAATAAGTGACGGATTGCGAGAGTTAGAGTTGGCCGCCTGATTTTTCGTCGGCGAAATAATTAGGGTAGGGATGAGAGGGCTCGTGCTTCCGTGAGCGACACTTCTCGTGGCTGTTCCGTGGGAACCATCGTGTCGTGAGGGGCTGTATAATAGTGTCATTGGTATATTGGACAAATAGAGAGCCCCGTCACACAAGATCGTTCGATCCCAGACTCCCGCAGGATTGATAATTTTAAAAAGGGATGGAGAGGGAGGAAACCGACAAAATTACATCTAGTGTCGAGGTAAGCCTCGTCTCTCTTAATAATTTAATAGTTTTCTTTTGTTTAAAAATAAATGTCGATGACGACGATATTTCGCGCGTGGTCGAGTCCGCGAGCTTTTTTGGCTTGGTATTTGGCATTGGTTGGGTCCCGCGTGGCTTTACGGCGAAGTCGTTATTATTCGTGAGTGCGTATAGTTAAATGTAAAACATTTTTACTGTCGGGATGTCTGCCCGGAACATGCCATTGTTTTCTTCGTTATTTTGTGCGCGGGAACGATCGTGTTTTCCAGTGTGAGAGTGGTTCGCGATATAAGTTATTATTGTAAGCAGTGGATTGAGTAGCTGCCTTTTTATCGTGAAGAGTACGTGTGTCGCGAAAAGTATGTAAGATTGTGTGTCACGAGAGTGAAAATCGTTCCCGCTGCATTGGTTGAGTGAGTGAGAGAGAGAGAGTCAGTCGAGAACGCGTCGCTTAACGTTGATACGAGAGAAGCGCGCGATCTCTTTTTCTTCCCCTCGAGTCAAACTTAATACTAAATTTTATTTTGAAAGTCAGGTGGGTCCACGGAGCCATCCTGAAAGTATTTGTAATTGTATCTTTTTTTATCTACTCCCGTAATTTATTTCTGTTCTCTCTCTCGTGTGTCTTGTATGTTTTATAGCGTGTGTGTGTGTGTGAGTTGTGAGAGCCGTGGCGTATGGTGACTCGCCGAGGTCATCGAGACCTACATTTGATGGTTTCTTGAGGGGACTTATTTTCTGTCGTCCTCTCATTTTATTAAATTGAAATAAAAGGGTATCTTCGGATATTTTGAAACTCCCTTAGAATATCGTTTCAGGATAAATTAATTTCTTAACCGAGAGTAGCTCAAAACAATCCCGCCACTCTACAATTTTTGACGGCTGCAGCTAGTTCGGCAACAGCAGCTTGGTCCCGAATAGCCCACAGAGTTTTTCCCGGCGCGAAAGCGCCTGGCGCCCTAATAAAATAAAGGGAAAGATTCTTGGGGACTTTAGCTTTGTGGTGTTTCAGGGATTTTGGAAAAATACACTACAATATATATATATATGAGGTCGTGAGTTTTGAGGAATGGGTGGGGATGAGTGAGTGAATGGTTTACAAATAAAATACAAATTTTGCGAAAATAACAAACACTTGTCACGGCGTAAAAATCCTCACGGTTCAGAGGGAAAAGCCGTAACTAGCGGATTCTTTATTTATATAGCTTTACTTTACAGAACAAATGATAACTAAGAAATAGAGTCAATCGACTGGCAGATGTCGGACAAATATGCTCTAAATTACGTAATAAAGAATCTATAACGCGGACAATGTTGTAGGCGCGACGGGAACGATTACTATTACTAGGGAATGATCATTCCGCAACCTATCGCGAGAGATCTCGTTGTACTTACGAATACCGGACTGGCGTCACAAACCAGCCCTCTAAACGCGGCGTTGAGCCAAGAAGCGTGGTCAAGCCGGTCACGGGAAGCGCAGAGGATGGTCTCGACCCGCACCACGCGCGCCCCAACGTCTTGGGGAACCAGACGCGTGATGCCCGGGCAACCAGGGTCTTGCCGCTTGCTGCGCTCGCCCTGGAACGGGTCACGTATCAAACGTGGACACCGTTCCGCAACAATTTCCTACGGTCACCTGGAGGCACTCACTCACACACACACACACACACAAATCGGGCTAATACGCGAACTAAGTTACTAGATTGCGAAAGTAATTCATATACCGCGAAGGGAAGAAGCTACAACGCAATCGGAGATTAATCGTCGCTTCGCTAACCGAACGTTCGGGAGAATAATCCGCGAGGTGTTTACTCGTGAATCGTTGTCGATCGACTGTGTGGTGAACCTGCTTCTCTCCGAGCGCGTCGAGAGAACAAAAGGCCCACGTGCTCGCCTGCGCGGGCCCGACGTGCGCGCGGGCCTGCAGACCGCGGGCGCCTACACGCGTGCGCTACGACGCGACGACGAACCCGTGAGAGCGCGATATTCAAACCGGCGATGAAAATAGGAACGGCGCGAACATATGTATTATTGCATAAATGTTGCTCAATAGTCAGAGTTTAGTTTTTACAATTGCTAACATCGTCGAATTCTGGCTTCAATAAATTATTGGGATGACTGGGTTTTGAGTTGGTTTATTTTTGAGTAATTGCGTTTTGGCTTTGTTATTATTGTATAAATAGACAATTTTGCGGTATTATTCCAGTTGGATAATTGAATCTTGTGCTTATTGTTCTTATGAAATTATCAGCCTTTGGCTAAAAATGCTTCAATTCAATAAACAGAATAGCGAGCTCTGTATTTGTAAGATTTTTTAAAATAAAAATGTTCGAATCTTCAATTTATGCGTTTATAAAAATGATCGACCTTTACATTCATAAATTTTTACTGAAAAATTTGAATTTACAATTTATTTTACTTTTCGCTTGAAACAAGAAACTTCGGATTTGTCAATTTTAAATGTAGTAAAAATGTTGGGTTTATTAATTTATTCAAATACCCGATCCTTGAATTTATTAATTAATCGGAAAAACAAATTTACGTTTATTAATGAGATGGGATTAAATAAATTGACGTTTGTTAATTTAATCAAATAAACAAATTTGTTTTTATTTTATTTTATTTATTTATTTATTTATTTATTTTCTTCAAACTTGTTAATTAATTTAAATAATCGAATTTTGGACTTAGCAATGTATTTGGCTAGACGAAGTTTGCCGTATGTTTTTGTTTAAATAACCGAATCCTGTAAAAATGTGTATTCCTGTGTGATGATAATCAAGCGATAGGGAGAATTAGCAAAATTGATAATTTTTTATTATTATTCAATAACCATTTGGAATTTATGGGGTTTTAACGAGCAGATATTTGTCGATAACAAAATGAATTAAATTGGATGAGTTTTCGAACTTTGACTTGTTAAACTTTTCTCTTTAAATGTGATTGAAAGCTATTGAGGGTAGGTACTGTAGGTTTGGAGTGTTACTTTGTTTCGAAAGGAATTCGAGTTATCAGTTCTTTATGTTGTGCTTCATGTGTATGTGGGAATATATGTGGCTGTACGTATGACTGCAAAGGGTATATGGCTATGCGCGTGAGTGTGAAGAGTGTGTAGTTGCGCTAGCTGTGTGCTTACACTTCGCGCTTCGGTGACAAGGATAGCGCTAGCCACGAGTTACAAAGAAAAGAATAACCGAATGCTTTATACGTGAAGCGTCATGCCAAATAATTATTAAAATGTTTAATTAAATTCTACTTACAGTGCCAACAAAAGTAGTAATGCTTTTTGCATTAAAATGGTCTGATTTTACGAAATTTGTAGTTTTGTGGTAATTGCCTTCTTTCCTTCCTTCTCTTTGTATATATTTTGAGAAATTTTCTTGTTGAATTCCTTCCTTCCTATGTTCCTATATTGTTTGGCTGATGGTGTTCTTCGAGTTGATGTGGTTTTAAATTTTGTATTTTTCACTAAACTTTTCACTTTGATTGATTGGTATCACTTTATTTTTTATTTATTTATTTATTTTTTCAGTGCGCGTGGTTTGTATATTCGTAACACTTCTGACACCAATATAATGAATGGACTTGTTTGTCTCGTAAATGTCTTTATTATAATTCGGGAGAGTGCACAATAATTATAAGATGGATGTTGGTCGTTAGAGATGTGGTAAACAACTAAAGCGTCCTCGGGCGTCGCGCAGGCCCTCGGACCGCGCTTAGTGCGATAAGGGTTACTGTGGGATTGCTGACCTAAGCATTCCCACGAACTAAGCTGACGGCATCATAATGCTGCCGTTACAGTAGCCAGCTAATCCGAGGAATGATTGCACTTGTTTTACGGTTATTGGTGCGGGAAAATTTTTTACGGCGACGAGTTTCTCTGGATCTGCTATTACTCTCTCTTCCGAAATGATGTGTCCCAAGTACAGCGTTTCTTTCCGTAGGAATTGACATTTTCCAGGTTGTACGGACAGCTTGGCCTCGTTTAATCGTTAGAACACTTCCTCCAACCTGTCGTTATGCTCTCGCAGCGTTTTACCGTAGACGACTATATCGTTGAGGTATACGTAAAGCTTTACTCCTTATGTGCCGGCCAGTACGGAGTTCATTAACCTCTGAAACGTGGAAGGAGCATTTTTTAATCCGAAAGGAATTCGGTTGTATTCGAAATGTCCTTGAGAATTCGAGAATGCTGTTTTTTCCTTGTCTTCTTCCGCCATCGGGATTTGATAAAATCCAGATGCGAGGTCGAGAGTTGAAAAATATTGGGCTTTTCCCAGCTGGTCCAATATCTCGGTGATGTTGGGCAGTGGGTAGGAGTCCCCTCTGGTGGCTTCGTTTAATTTCCGGAAGTCCACCACCACTCAAAGTCGTTTTTCTCCCGTTGCGTCGGGTTTTTTAGCTACTACCAAGAGAGGTGCGTTCCATTGGCTCGTGCTTGGCCGAATTATCCTATCTGCGAGCATTTCGCTAGTTTGCCGTGCCACTTCCTGTTTGTGCATTTCTGGTAGTTTGTAAGGGCGTATTTTTGTGGGTTGTACGCCATTCTTCAATGGTATGCGATGTTCCACCATGTGTGTACACGGTAATTTATCTCCCTTTAAATGAAAAATCTTTTCGTATTTCCTTATCAGCGGCAATAGGGATTTTCGTTCCTCGTCATTTAGGTGGGTCATGACAAGTTCTCGTTCTAAACGCTGGAGTCGCAAGGCCCCCCTTTCTTCCCTGACGGCACTTACTTGTAATGCCTCCGAGTTGGTCTCGAGCTCGGCCGCTATCTCGACCGGCTGAAGTATCACCGTCGGGCGATTGACCACTACCACGCTCTCAGTAGTGTTCATGCGGCTCACCACACAGCTATTGCCTCGTGGCGGCGTGTAGCACGCGCTGATTGTAGCACCTGCCTCTATCTCTTTCCTTGGAAGAATTCCTGGTGTGTTGTTGCACGTTGCTGCGTAAGCTATAGTTTCAGAGCGTGGTGTGAGAGCGATCTTCTGACTTCCATCCAGTAACGGCATTCTGTGCCCGTAGAGTCGGAGCACTTCTCCCCTCAATATATCTACGTGGTGCATTTTTATCAATTCCATGCCCAGTAGTCCCTCAACGGCTATCGGCACGTCATCTTTTATAACGTAGAACCAATGTTTTATTGTTTTTTTTCGGTGTTTTCAAGGTTATCTCCGCCTTACAGACGGGAGAAAATTTGCTACCCTCCGCGCCTTGAAGTACAGCATCGCTGTCTTCGATCGGCGTGTCTGCTTTTAATTTACTGTATTTTATTAGGCTGCACTGAGCTCTGGTGTCGGCCTTAAGTGTGAGTATTCCTCGCGTTGCGGTAGCGCTTGCGATATCAAAATCGCTGGCCGTTAAGCTCTTCGATGGCATGGTGACTTCAAGGACATGCATCTCTTTATTCCCTTGTGTCTGACGGCCGGTGATCGTAACTTCGGTCAATGCTGTCCAGCGTACGCGTAGTAGTAAGCGTAGCACTACGCTCGGCTGCCACTCTGTACATTTTTTTTTATCACTCTCTCCCTCTACGGCCCCTTTCGTCGGTATACTCACGGTGACCGTATGTATGTTTATCGTTCCTAGCGTACGCGTGGCCTTGGTAGAGGTGTTAGGTTGCACTGCAGTGCCGGATTCCAGAGCCTTATCGTGACTCGGCGGCCTGTCTCCACTTCTCCTCTGTTGTGGTGCAGATCCTTGACCTACTTCTTTCTTCTTTAATCTCTTTCTGCATTCTTGCCACGAGTACCCTTTAAACTTGCAGTAGGTGCATACTATTTCCAGCTGATTGATACCCCTCGGGTGGCTGGGAGCAGGCAGGCTCAATCGGCCTGATCGGCGGGTGCAATCTCGCGCCATATGCCCGCTGTTTCCACAGTTATAACAAGTTTTTCCACCGGGCTGAGCGGGTAGCGACCTTCTCTGACTTCCTTGGGTTTTCTTCGTTGCTCCATGCGGGTGCGTCTGGTTACTAATTTCCACAGCCGCATTTATTGCTTCATGCAAGGTAGTGCAGTTCCGCGCTCGCACCAGAATTTGTACTTGGCCGTGCAATCCAGCCACTAAAACTGTTAGAGCAGATTTCCGTGTTATCCCTTCCACAAACCGGGCCTGTTCATCGCTGCTGACCTCCTCGCAGATTTTTCCCTCCACTTCCGTGGTGATTTTTTCCACTCGGGTCGCGTACGCGGTGACATCCTCTTTCAGTCCTTGTCTCATGGAATAGAATTCCATTTACATGGCTGACAGAGATCTTTGGCGTCCGAAACGCGATTCAAGCTCCGTTTTTAATTGCTCCAGTGTGTGAATGTTTTGGAACCTCAGCTACTTAGCTGCTCTTCCTTCAATTCTGCCACTCAGTATTAAGGCGAGTAGAGTATCATAGTCCTCCGCCTTTATTCTTGAGAATACCGTGTCGCACGAGCGTAGGAATGCGCCGAGTTTTCCCGGATCGCTTCCGTCGAAATACCTGATAAATTGGATACCCAGGCTAAGCTCCAGCGGTTTCGAATCTTGACCGCCGTCATAGGAGGGTCTACCACCCTGAGGGTCACCTGGGGGCTCTCCTCCGGATCCCCGATGAGGAGGATTTCCTCTAGGATCTTCTGGGGGTCCTTCTCCCAGACTTCTTCTCGGCGGTACTAGTGTTCATTTTGGCGGCTGCTCTGGGGGGCCTCCAGGCGGATCTCCTGACACTCTCCTTGGCGAAGGTGTCGGGAGTTTGGTTGGAGTTTCTTTGCCTTTTCGTTTCTTTTCCGTGGCAACCTCTATCGTAAGTTCCTCCAGCCGCGTCTGAAGAGTACTAATGGAATCCATTTGAATCTCTAACTGGACAGCTTGGTCGTGCACGGTAAGCGCCAGATCTTCAGGCGTATCTTGCAAATGCTTCGATGATGTGGTGTTATTTCCACGGTGAGATGTTTCCAGACGACCTTGAGCGCTGTTCCGAGAGGCAGCATTCCATGGCGTTGGTGCTGGTAACTCGTAGGACTCCTCTTCCATTCGGTCGTCCCTCTGTGTTGTTCCCCTAGCGGTGCTCTTAGGGATTGCTCCTCTGCCATTTCCTGGATTCTTGGATTTGGCCCTTTCCAGGGCTCCTCTTTGTCCTTCCAGACCGGTGTCTCGGAGCATCTTTTCCAGCTCGGCGTCTATATCTGGTGTGGCGATGGCCTTGGCGCCCTCGCCCTTGGATTCCTCTTCTTGGTCCATATACGTGGCTTCACCGAACGAGGTACCTCTTCTAACGCTAATGCCGAACTCCCTTACTAAACCTTCTGCTATGCGAGCCTCTCACGTGCCGGGTGTTCCGCCGGTCGGCGAAACCTTCCTAAGGGCGCGTTGCGTCCTCACGGTGATGTCGCCTACCGCTTCTTCTAGGCCGGTGGTGATATCTACGACGTCGGCTTGTATTGTTGTGTCCACGGAGCTCGCTCTCCACCGCTGTCGAATTTGGTCTTCTCGCGGCATGTGATGCGATGAATCAGCAACGGTTAAATTTAATTTTATATCGCGAATAGGGCAGTTTTTAATTTTTGTTATTTTCCCTTTTCCGAAAGGGGTTTTAATTATATATAGATGAAATTCTTTTAGTTACGATGGACAGTGGTTGGTGATAGCCTGGCCTCCTGCCTTTCCCGAATTAATACCGCAAATCCTTGCAAGTTGCTACAAACTTGCAACGATTTCCGGTAGGGGTATCGATTATTTTTAACGAGAGATCTGAGCTCGCGGGCTCAGTCCCACGGATTTAATGCCTTAATCTTTACAAATTGTTTAACCCGTTTTTCTGCGTCGGACTAAAAGGCTCATGCAGAAATAAAAACTTTTTTGGCAACCGCCACTTACAGTCTCCAGATTCCTTCCATGGCGCAGCTGGACTTTGAGGTTGTCGTCTCCGTTGTCGTGATGACCTTGACGTTGTTCCCCGATTGCGGTGTCGTATTGACCTTGCTGGTCAATGAGTACGCCCTTCCCGGCGTAGCCGATCCTTTGGTTGGACGTTCGTCCCTCAGTTGATTGGACGTTCGTCCTTCGATTGGCTGGAATGTTCGTCCTTCGGTTGGCTGGACGTCCGACCTTCGGTTGGCTCCTCGTCAGTGGTATCTGACTGACGTCATCTTTAACGATTCACGACTGCGTGTGAATCGCACCAAGTCGTATACCCCAACGATTTGGAGTCGGGTTTGACTCTGGGTTTTTTTTTTTTTGTATGCCTCACTATTCGGGGTTCGCTTACGGTGTATCCCACCGCTGCCACAAAAATGTTGTGCCCGAAATTGAGACGAGTGATCAAGTCGTCTTGTTTCCGGCTGTATTACAAATAGTAATTGGGATCGGACCAATTGAATAACTAGAGTTCACGCGATTCCCGAAAGTAATGGTATAGGTGAAATAGGCATCGACATTGGCGGTCAGTATTAGTAGATGGAATTTTAGCGAAACACATCTCGGGTCGGAGACTTATGATCGCTCATTATATATCGATTGTGGCTGATTAATGAATTTTAATAAAAATTTATTAAACAGCCACAATTTTAATAAAAATTTATTAAACAGCCACAATCGACGATTTTTTCTAAAACGCGAATGATTGTGAAAAAAATCCTGCCATGACCCGGGTTCGAACCGGGAACCTCAGAATTCTAGCCTGGTGCGTTGCCAATTTCGCAACCGTGGCGAAAGAGATTAGATTAGATTTATCTCATTGACAGTGTGAACATGCATAGATTGAAGGTTTTTGACACTGGTACACCCAGCGAATGTCTCAAAAACGCCGGGAATCCTCGATCTTTCGATTTCGATAAGCTTCGACGTATCAATTGCTGCAGAAATGCGATACCAGTTTTATCGTATTGACAGCGTGTAGTCGCATAGAATAAAAGTTTTTGACATCAGTACACCCGGTCAAACTCTCAGAAACTCTCGGAATCCTCGATCTCTTGATTTCGCTATGCTTCGACGTATCAATCGCAAAAGAAATACTATACCAGTTTTATCGTATTGAAAGTATGTAGAGGCATAGAATAGATATTTTTGAAACACGTACACCCAGCCAAAGTCTCAGAAACGTTCGGAATCCTCGATCCTTCGATTTCGCTATGCTTCGACGTATCAATTGCTGCAGAAATGCGATACCAGTTTTATCTTATTGAGAGTGTGAACTTGCATAGATTGAAGGATTTTGACACTGGAACACCCACCGAATGTCTCTGAAACGCCGGGAATCCTCGATCTTTCGATTTCGCTAAGATTCGACGTATCAATTGCTGCAGAAATGCGATACCAGTTTTATCGTATTAACAGCGTGCAGTCGCATAGAATAAAAGTTTGTGAAATCAGTACACCCAGTCAAACTCTTAGAAACTCTCGGTCTCCTCGATCTCTTGATTTCGCTAAACATTGACGTATCAGTCGCTGCAAAAGTGCGATACTAGTTTTATCGAATTGAGAGTGTGTAGTTGCATAGATTGAAGGTTTTTGACACTAGTACACCTAGCGAATGTCTCAGAAACGCCGGGAATCCTCGATCTTTCGATTTCGCTAAGCTTCGACGTATCAATTGCTACAAAACTGCGATACCAGTTTTATCGTATTGAGAGTGTGTAGTTGCATAGAATAAAGGTTTTTGACACACGTACACCCAGCCAAAGTCTCTGAAACGCCGGGAATCCTTGATCTTTCGATTTCGCTAAGCTTCGATGTATCAAACACTGCAAAATTTCGATACTAGTTTTAACGCATTGAAAGTGTGAACTTGCATACATTAAAGGTGTTTGACACTGGTACACCCAGAAAATGTCTCGGACACGCCGGGAATCCTCGGTCTTAGGATTTCGCTGAGCTTCGACATATCAATCGCTGCAGAAAAGCGATTCCCTTTATATCGTATTGAGAGTGTGTAGTCACATAGAATAAAAGTTTTTGCCATCAGTACACACAGTCACATTCTCGGAAACGCTCGGAATCCTCGATCTTTCGATTTCGCTAAGCTTCGACGTATGAATTGCTGCAGGATCGCGACACAAGTTTTATCGTATTGACAGCGTGTAGTTGCATAGAATAAAAGTTGTTGACATCAGTACACCCGGTCAAAATCTCAGAGACTCTCGGAATCTTCGATCTCTCGATTTCGCAAAGCATTGAGGTATCAATCGCTGCAAAAGTGCGATACTAGTTTTATCGAAATGACAGTGTGTAGTTGCATAGATTGAAGGTTTTTGACACTTGTACACCTAGCAAATGTCTCAGAAACGCCGGGAATTCTCGATTTTTTGAGTTCGCTAAGCTTCGACGTATCAATTGCTGCAGAACTGCGATACTAGTTTTATCGTATTGAGAGTGTGAAATTGCATAAAGTAAAGAATATTGACACCCGTACACTCAGCCAAAGTCTCAAAAACGGCGCGAATCCGCGATCTTACGATTTTGCTAAGCTTCGACGTATCAATTGCTGCAAAACTGCGATACCAGATTTATCATATTAAGAGTGTGTATTTGCATGAAACAAAGGATTTTGACACCCGTACACCCAGAAAAAGTCTCAGAAACGGCAGGAATTCTCGATCTCTCGATTTCGCTAAGCTTCGACGTATCAATCGCTGCAGAACTCCGATACTAGTTTGATCGTATTGAGAGTGTGGAGTTTCATTAAATAAAGGCTTTTGACACCCGTACACCCCGCAAATGTCGCAGAAACGCTCGGAATCCTTGATATCTCGCTTTCGCTATGCGTCGACGTATTAGGCGCTGCAGAACTGCGATACCAGTTCTATCGTATTGAGAGTGTGTAGTTGCATAAAATGAACGCTTTTGCCAACTCCGCGAATGTCGTAGAAACGATCGGAATCCTCGATCTTCCGATTTCGCTAAGATTCGACGTATCAATCGATGCAGAACTGCGATACCAGTTTTATCGTATTGAGAATGTATAGAATGAAGGATTTTGACACCCGTACACCCAGCTAAATTCTCAGAAACGGCGGGAATCCTCGATCTGTCGATTTCGCTGAGCTTCGACGTATCCATGACTGCAAAACTGCCATACCAGTTTTATCGTTTTGAGAGTGTGTAGTGGCATAGCATGCATGAATTCAAAACACGTAGACGAATCCAAACTTCCAGAAACGCTCGGAATCCTCGATTTTTTGATTTCGCTAAGCTTCAACGTATCTATGGCTGCAGAACTACGATACTAGTTTTATCGTATCTAAAGTGTGTGGTTGCATAGAATAGAGATTTTTGATCCCAGTACTCTCAGCCAAAGTCTCAGAAACGCGGAGAATCCTCGATCTTTCGATTTCGCTAAGCTTCGACGTATGAATTGCTGCAGAATCGCGATAGAAGTTTTATCGTATTGACAGCGTGTAGTCGCAAAGAATAAAAGTTTTTAACATCAGTACACCCGGTCAAAATCTCAGAAACTCTCGGAATCTTCGATCTTTCGATTTCGCTAAGCTTCGACGTATCAATTGCTGCAGAACTGCGATACTAGTTTTATCGTATTGAGAGTGTGAAGTTGCATAAAGTAAGAAATTTTGACACCCGTACACCCAGCCAAAGTATCAGAAAATTTCGAAATCCTCGATCTTTCGATTTCGCTAAGCTTCAACGTATCAATCGCTGCAGAACTACGATACTAGTTTTATCGAAATGAGAGTGTGTAGTTGTATAGAATATATGTTTTTGGTACCAGTAATCCCAGCAAAACACTCAGAAACGACCGGAATCCTCGATCTTGCCATTTCGCTAAGATTCGACGCATCAATTGCTGCAGAATTACAATACCAGTTTTCTCGTAATGAGAGTGTGTAGTTGCATAGATTGAAGGTTTTTGACACTAGTACACCTAGCGAATGTCTCAGAAACGCCGGGAATCCTCGATCTTTCGATTTCGCTAAGCTTCGACGTATCAATTGCTACAAAACTGCGATACCAGTTTTATCGTATTAAGAGTGTGTAGTTGCATCGAATAAAGGTTTTTGACACACGTACACCCAGCCAAAGTCTCTGAAACGCCGGGAATCCTTGATCTTTCGATTTCGCTAAGCTTCGATTTATCAAACACTGCAAAATTTCGATACTAGTTTTAACGCATTAAAAGTGTGAACTTGCATACATTAAAGGTGTTTGACACTGGTACACCCAGAAAATGTCTCGGACACGCCGGGAATTCTCGGTCTTAGGATTTCGCTGAGCTTCGACATATCAATCGCTGCAGAAAAGCGATTCCCTTTATATCGTATTGAGAGTGTGTAGTCACATAGAATAAAAGTTTTTGCCATCAGTACACACAGTCACATTCTCAGAAACGCTCGGAATCCTCGATCTTTCGATTTCGCTAAGCTTCGACGTATGAATTGCTGCAGAATCGCGACACAAGTTTTATCGTATTGAGAGTGTGAAATTGCATAAAGTAAAGAATATTGACACCCGTACACTCAGCCAAAGTCTCAAAAACGGCGCGAATCCGCGATCTTACGATTTTGCTAAGCTTCGACGTATCAATTGCTGCAAAACTGCGATACGAGATTTATCGTATTAAGAGTGTGTATTTGCATGAAACAAAGGATTTTGATACCCGTACACCCAGAAAAAGTCTCAGAAACGGCAGGAATTCTCGATCTCTCGATTTCGCTAAGCTTCGACGTATCAATCGCTGCAGAACTCCGATACTAGTTTGATCGTATTGAGAGTGTGGAGTTTCATTAAATAAAGGCTTTTGACACCCGTACACCCCGCAAATGTCGCAGAAACGCTCGGAATCCTTGATATCTCGCTTTCGCTATGCGTCGACGTATTAGGCGCTGCAGAACTGCGATACCAGTTCTATCGTATTGAGAGTGTGTAGTTGCATAAAATGAACGCTTTTGCCAACTCCGCGAATGTCGTAGAAACGGTCGGAATCCTCGATCTGTCGATTTCGCTGAGCTTCGACGTATCCATGACTGCAAAACTGCCATACCAGTTTTATCGTTTTGAGAGTGTGTAGTGGCATAGCATGCATGAATTCAAAACACGTAGACGAATCCAAACTTCCAGAAACGCTCGGAATCCTCGATTTTTTGATTTCGCTAAGCTTCAACGTATCAATGGCTGCAGAACTACGATACTAGTTTTATCGTATCTAAAGTGTGTGGTTGCATAGAATAGAGATTTTTGATCCCAGTACTCTCAGCCAAAGTCTCAGAAACGCGGAGAATCCTCGATCTTTCGATTTCGCTAAGCTTCAACGTATGAATTGCTGCAGAATCGCGATAGAAGTTTTATCGTATTGACAGCGTGTAGTCGCAAAGAATAAAAGTTTTTAACATCAGTACACCCGGTCAAAATCTCAGAAACTCTCGGAATCTTCGATCTTTCGATTTCGCTAAGCTTCGACGTATCAATTGCTGCAGAACTGCGATACTAGTTTTATCGTATTGAGAGTGTGAAGTTGCATAAAGTAAGAAATTTTGACACCCGTACACCCAGCCAAAGTATCAGAAAATTTCGAAATCCTCGATCTTCCGATTTCGCTAAGCTTCAACGTATCAATCGCTGCAGAACTACGATACTAGTTTTATCGAAATGAGAGTGTGTAGTTGTATAGAATATATGTTTTTGATACCAGTAATCCCAGCAAAACACTTAGAAACGACCGGAATCCTCGATCTTGCCATTTCGCTAAGATTCGACGCATCAATTGCTGCAGAATTACGATACTAGTTTTCCCGTAATGAGAGTGTGTAGTTGCGTAGATTGAAGGTTTTTGATACCAGTACACCCAGCGGATGTCTCAGAAACGCCGGGAATCCTCGGTCTTTGGATTTCGCTAAGCTTCGACGTATCAATCGCTGCAGAACTGCGATTCTTGTTGTGTCGTATTGAGAGTGTGTAGTAGCGTAAAATAAAGGTTTTTGACACAAGTACACTCAGACAAACTCTCAGAAACGCTTCAAATCCTCGATCCTTCGATTTCGCTATGCTTCGACGTATCAATCGCAACAGAACTACCATACCAGTTTTATCGTATTTAGAGTGTGTAGTGGCATAGATAGATATTTTTGAAACATGTAAACCCAGCCAAAGTCTCAGAAACGTTCGGAATCCTCGATCTTTCGATTTCACTAAGCTTTAACGTTTCAATCGCACCAGAACTGCGATACCAGTTTTATCGTATTGAGAATGTGTAGTTGCATAAAATAAAGGTATTTCACACATGTACCATCAGAAAAACACTCAAAAACGCTGGGATCTTCGATCCGTCGATTTCGCTATGCTTCGACGTATCAATCGCACGAGAACTGCGATACCAGTTTTATCGTATTGAGAGTGTATAGATGCATAGAATAGATATTCTTGAAATACGTACACCCAGCCAAACTCTAAGAAACGCTCGGAATCCTCAATTTTTCGATTTCGCTAAGCTTCAACGTGTCTATCGCTGTAGAACTACGATACTAGTTTAATCGTATTGAGAGTGTGTGGTTGCATAGAATAAAGGTTTCTGATACTATTACACTCACCCAAAGTTTCAGAAACGCCGGGAATCCTCGATCTTTCGATTTCGCTAAGCTTCAACGTATATATCGCTGCAGAACTACGATACTCATTCAATCGTATTGAGAGTGTGTGGTTGCATAGAATGAAGGTTTTTGACACGAGTAGACCCAGCCAAATTCTCCGAAAGACTCGAAATCCTCGATTTTCCGATTTTGCTAATGTTCGATGTATCAATCACTGCAAAACTGCCATACCAGTTTCATCGTATTGAGAGTGTGTAGTGGCATAGAATGCATATTTTCAAAACAAGTTCACGTAGCCAAACTCTCAGAAACGCTCGGAATCCTCGATTTTTTGATTTCGCTAAGCTTCAACGTATCTATGGCTGCAGAACTACGATACTAGTTTTATCGTATTGAAAGTGTGTGGTTGCATAGAATAGAGGTTTTTGATCCCAGTACACTCAGCCGAAGTCTCAGAAACGCCGGGAATCCTCGATCTTTCGATTTCGCTAAGCTTCGACGTATCAATCGCTGCAGAACAGCGATTCCCGTTATATCGTATTGAGAGTGTGTAGTGGCATAGAATAAAAATTTTTGCCATCAGTACACCCAGTCGAATTCTCAGAAACGCTCGGAATCCTCGATCTTTCGATTCCGCTAATCTTCGACGTATCAATTGCTGCAGAAATACGATACCAGTTTTATCGTATTGACAGTGTGTAGTCGCATCGAATAAAAGTTTTTGCCATCAGTACACTCAGTTAAATTCTCAGAAACGCTCGGAATTCTCGATCCTTCGATTTCGCTATGCTTCGACGTTCCAAACGCACCAGAACTCCGATAACAGTTTTATCTTATTGAGAGTGTGTAGTGACATAGAATAGATATATTTAAAAAACTTACACATAGCCAAACTCTCAAAAACGCTCGGAATCCTCGATGTCTCGATTTCTCGAAATTGTCCGAAAGACTCGGAATCCTCGATTTTCCGATTTTGCTAATCTTCAATGTATCAATCACTGCAAAACTGCGATACCAGTTTTATCGTATTGAGAGTGTGTAGTTCCATAAAATGAAGGTTTTTCACACATGTACACCCAGACAAACTTTCAGAAACGCTCGGAATCTTCGATCCTTCGATTTCGTTATGCTTCGACGTATCAATTGCTGCAGAATTACGATACCAGTTTTCCTGTAATGAGAGTGTGTAGTTGCGTAGATTGAAGGCTTTTGATACCAGTACACCCAGCGAATGTCTCAGAAACGCCGGGAATCCTCGGTCTTTGGATTTCGCTAACCTTCGACGTGACAATCGCTGCAGAACTGCGATTCTTGTTATGTCGTATTGAGAGTGTGTAGTCGCATAGAATAAAGGTTTTTCACACATGTAAACTCAGACAAACTCTCAGAAACGCTCGGTATCCTCGATCCTTCGATTTCGCTATGCTTCGACGTTCCAATCGCACCAGAACTGCGATACCAGTTTTATCGTATTGAGAGTGTGTAGTTGCAAAAAATAAAGGTTTTTGACACACGTACACCCAGCCAGTCTCAGAAACGCTCGGAATCCTCGATTTTCCTATTTCGCTAGCCTTCGATGTATCAATCACTGCAGAACTGCGATACCAGTTTTATCGTATTGAGAGTGTGTAATTGCATAAAATAAAAGTTTTTCACACATGTACACTCAGACAAACTCTCAGAAACACTTGAAATCCTCGAATCTTCCATTTGGCTATGCTTCGACGTATCAATCGCAACAGAACTACGATACCAGTTTTATCGTATTCAGAGTGTGTAGAGGCATAAAATAGATATTTTTGAAAAACGTACACCCAGCCAACGTATCAGAAAATTTCGGAATCCTCGATCTTTCGATTTCGCTAAGGTTCAACGTATCAATCGCTGCAGAACTACGATACTAGTTTTATCGTATTGAGAGTGTGTAGTTGCATAGAGTATATGTTTTTGATTCCAGTAAATCCAACAAAACACTCAGAAACTACCGGAATCCTCGATCTTTCGATTTCGCTAAGATTCGACGTATCATTTGCTGCAGCATTACGATACCAGTTTTCTCGTAATAAGAGTGTGTATTTGCGTGGATTGAAGGTTTTCGATACCAGCACACCCAGCGAATGTCTCAGAAACGCCGAGAATCCTCGGTCTTTGGATTTTGCTAAGCTTCGACGTATAGATCGCTGCAGAACTGCGATGCTTGTTGTGTCGGATTGAGAGTGTGTAGTAGCGTAAAATAAAGGTTTTTGACACAAGTACACTCAGACAAACTCTCAGAAACGCTCGAAATCCTCGATCCTTCGATTTCGCTATGCTTCGACGTATCAATCGCAACAGAACTACCATACCAGTTTTATCGTATTTAGAGTGTGTAGTGGCATAGATAGATATTTTTGAAACACGTAAACCCAGCCAAAGTCTCAGAAACGTTCGGAATCCTCGATCTTTCGATTTCACTAAGCTTTAACGTTTCAATCGCACCAGAACTGCGATACCAGTTTTATCGTATTGAGAGTGTGTAGTTGCATAAAATAAAGGTTTTTCGCACATGTACCCGCAGAAAAACACTCAAAAACGCTGGGATCTTCGATCCGTCGATTTCGCTATGCTTCGACTTATCAATCGCACGAGTACTGCGATACCAGTTTTATCGTATCGAGAGTGTATAGATGCATAGAATAGATATTCTTGATATACGTACACCCAGCCAAACTCTAAGAAACGCTCGGAATCCTCAATTTTTCGATTTCGCTAAGCTTCAACGTGTCTATCGCTGTAGAACTACGATACTAGTTTAATCGTATTGAGAGTGTGTGGTTGCATAGAATAAAGGTTTCTGATACCATTACACTCACCCAAAGTTTCAGAAACGCCGGGAATCCTTGATCTTTCGATTTCGCTAAGCTTCAACGTATATATCGCTGCAGAACTACGATACTAATTCAATCGTATTAAGAGTGTGTGGTTGCATAGCATGAAGGTTTTTGACACGAGTAGACCCAGCCAAATTCTCCGAAAGACTCGAAATCCTCGATTTTCCGATTTCGCTAATCTTCGATGTATCAATTACTGCAAAACTGCCATACCAGTTTCATCGTATTGAGAGTGTGTAGTGGCATAGAATGCATATTTTCAAAACAAGTACACGTAGCCAAACTCTCAGAAACGCTCGGAATCCTCGATTTATTCATTTCGCTAAGCTTCAACGTATCTATGGCTGCAGAACTACGATACTAGTTTTATCGTATTGAAAGTGTGTGGTTGCATATAATAGAGGTTTTTGATCCCAGTACACTCAGCCGAAGTCTCAGAAACGCCGGGAATCCTCGATCTTTCGATTTCGCTAAGCTTCAACGTATCAATCACTGCAGAACTACGATACTAGGTTTATCGTATTGAGAGTATGTAGTTGCATAGAATTACTTTTTTTTGATACCAGTACACTCAGCCAAAGTCTCAGAAACGCCGGGAATCCTCGATCTTTCGATTTCGCTAGGCTTCGACGTATCAATCGCTGCAGAACAGCGATTCCCGTTATATCGTATTGGGAGTGTGTAGTGACATAGAATAAAAGTTTTTGCCATCAGTACACCCAGTCGAATTCTCAGAAACGCTCGGAATCATCGATCTTTCGATTTCGCTAAGCTTCGACGTATGAATTGCTGCAGAATCGCGATACCAGTTTTATCGTATTGACAGCGTGTAGTCGCATAGAATAAAAGTTTTTGACATCAGTACACCCGGTCAAAATCTCAGAAACTCTCGGAATCTTCGATCTCTCGATTTCGCGAAGCATTGAGGTATAAATCGCTGCGAAAGTGCGATACTAGTTTTATCGAATTTAGAGTATGTAGTTGCATAGATTGAAGGTTTTTGACACTTGTACACCTAGCGAATGTCTCAGAAACGCCGGGAATTCTCGATTTTTCGATTTCGCTAAGCTTCGACGTATCAATTGCTGCAGAACTGCGATACTAGTTTTATCGTATTGAGAGTGTGAAGTTGCATAAAGTAATGAATTTTGACACCCGTACACCCAGCCAAAGTCTCAGAAACGCCGGGAATCCTCGATCTTTCGATTTCGCTAAGCTTCGACGTATCAATTGCCGCAGAAATACGATACCAGTTTCATCGTATTGACAGCTTGTAGTCACATAGAATTAGAGTTTTTGCCATCAGTACACACAGTCACATTCTCAGAAACGCTCGGAATCCTCGATCTTTCGATTTCGCTAAGCTTCAACCTGTCAATCACTGCAAAACTTCGATACTAGTTTTATCGCATTGACAGTGTGAATATGCATACATTGAAGGTGTTTGACACTGGTACACCCAGAAAATGTTTCGGACACGCCGGGAATCCTCGGTCTTCGGATTTCGCTAAGCTTCGACGTATCAATCGCTGCAGAATAGCGATACCAGTTTTATCGTATTGAGAGTGTGTAGTTGCATAAAATAAAGGTTTTTCACACATGTACCCTCAGAAAAACACTCAAAAACGCTCGGAATCTTCGATCCGTCGATTTCGCTGTTCTTCGACGAATCAATTGCACCAGAACCGCGATACCAGTTTTATCGTATGGAGAGTGTATAGATGCATAGAATAGATATTCTTGAAATACTTACACCCAGCCAAACTCTCAGAAACGCTCGGAATCCTCGATTTTTGGATTTTGCTAAGCTTCAACGTATCTATCGCTGCAGAACTACGATACTTGTTTAATCGTATTGAGAGTGTGTGGTTGCCTAGAATAAAGGTTTTTGACACCAGTAGACCCAGCCAAATTCTCAAAAAAACTCGGAATCCTCCATTTTGCGATTTCGCTAATTTTCGATGTATCAATCACTGCAAAACTGCCATACCAGTTTTATCGTATTGAAAGTGTGTATTGGCATTGAATGCATATTTTCAAAACACGTACACGTAACCAAACTCTCAGAAACGCCGGGAATCCTCGATCTTTTGATTTCGCTAAGCGTCGATGTATCAATCACTGCAAAACTTCGATACTAGTTTTATCGCATTGACAGTGTGAATATGCATACATTGAAGGTGTTTGACACTGGTACACCCAGAAAATGTTTCGGACACGCCGGGAATCCTCGGTCTTCGGATTTCGCTAAGCTTCGACGTATCAATCGCTGCAGAATAGCGATACCAGTTTTATCGTTTTGAGAGTGTGTAGTTGCCTAAAATAAAGTTTTTTCACGCATGTACCCTCAGAAAAACACTCAAAAACGCTCGGAATCTTCGATCCGTCGATTTCGCTGTTCTTCGACGAATCAATTGCACCAGAACCGCGATACCAGTTTTATCGTATGGAGAGTGTATAGATGCATAGAATAGATATTCTTGAAATACTTACACCCAGCCAAACTCTCAGAAACGCTCGGAATCCTCGATTTTTCGATTTTGCTAAGCTTCAACGTATCTATCGCTGCAGAACTACGATACTAGTTTAATCGTATTGAGAGTGTGTGGTCGCATAGAATAAAGGTTTTTGACACCAGTAGACCCAGCCAAATTCTCCAAAATACTCGGAATCCTCGATTTTCCGATTTCGCTAATCTTCGATGTATCAATCACTGCAAAACTGCCATACCAGTTTTATCGTATTAAGAGTGTGAAGTTGCATAAAATGAAGGCTTTTGACACGCGTACACCCAGTCAAAGTCTCAGAAACGCCGAGAATCCTCGATCTTTCGATTTCGCTAAGCTTCGACCTATCAATCGCTGCAGAACAGCGATTCCCGTTATGTCGTATTGAGAGTGTGTAGTGGCATAGAATAAAAGTTTTTGCCATCAGTACACCCAGTCGAATTCTCAGAAACGCTCGGAATCCTCGATCTTTCGATTCCGCTAAGCTCCGACGTATCAATTGCTGCAAAAATACGATACCAGTTTTATCGTATTGACAGTCTGTAGTCGCATCGAATAAAAGTTTTTGCCATCAGTACACTCAGTTAAATTCTCAGAAACGCTCGGAATTCTCGATCCTTCGATTTCGCTATGCTTCGACGTTCCAAACGCACCAGAACTGCGATAACAGTTTTATCTTATTGAGAGTGTGTAGTGACATAGAATAGATATTTTTTAAAAACTTACACCTAGCCAAACTCTCAGAAACGCTCGGAATCCTCGATTTCTCGATTTCTCGAAATTGTCCGAAAGACTCGGAATCCCCGATTTTCCGATTTTGCTAATCTTCAATGTATCAAACACTGCAAAACTGCGATACCAGTTTTATCGTATTGAGAGTGTGTAGTCCCATAAAATGAAGGTTTTCACACATGTACACCCAGACAAACTTTCAGAAACGCTCGTAATCTTCGATCCTTCCATTTCGTTATGCTTCGACGTATCAATCACTGCAATACTGCGATACTAGTTCTATCGAATTGAGAGGGTGTAGTTGCATAGATTGAAGGTTTTTGACAATAGTACACCTAGCGAATGTCTCAGAAACGCCGGGAATCCTCGATGTTTCGATTTCGCTAATCTTCGATGTATGAATCACTGCAGAACTGCGATACCAGTTTTATCGTATTGAGAGTGTGTAGTCTCATAAAATAAAGGTTTTTGATACAAGTACACTCAGACAAACTCTCAGAAACGCTCGAAATCCTCGATCCTTCGATTTCGCTATGCTTCGACGTATCAATCGGAAAAGAACTACGATACCAGTTTTATAGTATTCAGAGTTTGTAGAGGCATAGAATAGATATTTTTGAAACACGTACACCCAACCAACGTATGAGAAAGATTCGGAATCCTCGATCTTTCAATTTCGCTAAGCTTCAACGTATCAATCGCTGCAGAACTACGATACCAGTTTTCTCGTAATAAGAGTGTGTAGTTGCGTAGATTGAAGGTTTTTGATACCAGTACACCAAGCGAATGTCTCAGAAACGCCGAGGATCCTCGGTCTTTGGATTTCGCTAAGCTTCGACGTATCAATCGCTGCAGAACTGCGATTCTTGTTTTGTCGTATTGAGAGTGTGTAGTCGCATAGAATAAAGGTTTTTCACACATGTACACTCAGGCAAACTCTCAGAAACGCTCGGAATCCTCGATCCTTCGATTTCGCTATGCATCGACGTATCCATCGCACCGGAACTGCGATACCAGTTTTATCGTATTGAGAATGTGTAGTTGCATAGAGTAAAGGCTTTTGACACCCGTACACTCAGCCAAAGTCTCAGAAACGCCGAGAATCCTCGATCTTTCGATTTCGCTAAGCTTCGGCGTATCAATCGCTGCAGAACTGCGATACCAGTTTTATCGTATTGAGAATCCGTAGTTGCATAAAATGAAGGCTTTCGACACCCGTACACTCAGCCAAACTCTTAGAAACAGCGGGAATCCACGATCTTCCGATTTCGCTAAGCTTCGACGTATCAATCGCTGCAGCACCACGATACCAGTTTAATCGTATTGAGAATGTGTAGTTGCATAAAGTAAATTCTTTTGACACCCGTACACCCCGCGAATGTTGCAGAAACGCTCGGAATCCTCGGTCTTTCGATTTCGTTAAGATCCGACGTATCAATCGATACAGAACTGCGATACCAGTTTTATCGTATTGAGAGTGTGTAGTTGCATAAAATGAAGAATTCTGACACCCGAACACCCAGCCAAACTCTCAGATACGGCGGGAATCCGCGATCTCTCGATTTCGCTAAGCTTTGACGTATCAATCGCTGCAGTACCACGATACCAGTTTTATCGTATCGAGAATGTGTAGTTGCATGAAACAAAGAATTTTGGCACCCGTACACCCCGCGAATGTCGCAGAAACACTCGGAATCCTCGATCTTTCGATTTCGCTAAGATTCGACGTATCAATCGCTGCAGAACTGCAATACTAGTTTTATCGTATTGAGAATGTGTAGTTGCATAAAATGAAGGCTTTTGACACCCGTACACCTAGCCAAACTCTTAGAAACGGCGGGAATCCGCGATCTTTCGATTTCGCTAAGCTTCGACGTATCAATCGCTGCAGAACTGCAATACGAGTTTAGTCGTATTGAGAATGTGTAGTTGCATAACATGAAGGCCTTTGACACCCGTACACCCCGCGAATGTCGCAGAAACGGTCGGAATCCTCGATCTTTCGATTTCGCTAAGATTCGACTTATCAATCGATACAGTACCGCGATACCAGTTTTATCGTATTGAGAATGTTTAGTTGCATAGAATGAAGGATTTTAACACCCGTACACCCAGCTTAAGTCTCAGAAACGCCGAGAATCCTCGATCGTTCGATTTCGCTAAGCTTCGGCGTATTAATCGCTGCAGAACTGCGATACCAGTTTTATCGTATTGAGAATGTGTAGTGGCATAAAATAAAGGCTTTTGACACCCGCATGTTACGTCAGAAGGCCCTGTTTCCTCTATTTAAATACTATTTGGGATATTTCGTATTAAACACAAGTATGTTAATCCCCTCCATAAAACCTACACCAAAAGGGTGACGGCACCAGACTACCCTCCCCAAAGATTAGTCACATTTTATACAATAAGGGACATACAGGAAGGGATCATTCGAAAGAAGGGATATCAATCAATAATAAGAGGAACAGTTCCTAGGAATTCACACCTCCCCTTTTTCTCGAATTAGGCCATTGTGGGGTATAAAAACCCCGATGTTTCCTGAGACATCACTCAGTCTTCCATTGGAATTAGTCCACAACACAATTAACTTCTGTCACTGCACCACTAGGGACCAGGGTGACATTTATTCAATTAGTCGAGCAATGGCTATTTAGTTTAAAATCTTGTAAAAGTAACAAATAAACTATTGTGTAACCTCAACGTTGCTGACTACTATTCATTCCAACTGCTACCCGACCAAGAACCCATCACACCGGGTACCGATCATCACGAAGCTGAGCCAACAAGTCTCCAGGTACTGTCCATTCTCCCTAATCGTTAGGCGAGGTCTCCGTCCCTGCAGTAACGGGCTAACAAGCCTTGACGCAAAAGCGAGACCGACCGTGTTCGTCAACCCGACCCTCGGGTAAGACGTAACATAAACAAAATTTGGTGTCAGAAGTGAGATTGAAACGCCCAAACGATAGGAATGGAGAATGACGCTTGGTAGAACCCCTACAAAGAAAGCAGACGGAGATAAAGTCACCCTACCTAGTGGTCAAGAAGCCGACCCAAGAAATACAAATCAATCAAATCCCAGTGGTGAAAACGCATCAAGTAGTACAAATCCTCTAAAGCTAATACCAGATATATCAAATTTGAGTACGCAACTTGACGGTATAATTCAACAAATTCACGAAATATCAGATCATAACAACAAAGTCATGGCCAACGAACCACGCTCGGCAACAACCATACCCATCTCGATCAAATATGCCCTTGAAGCTGTGCTTATTTTCGATGGCTACAATATACATTTATCACACTTTTTGGAGGGATGTCAAGAAGCAGAACAAATGATGCCCCCAGATGCTCAACACAGTCTTGCGCTAATTCTTCGAAACAAATTAAGAGGAGAAGCACGGCGTGCTGTACATGGAGTTAGACTTACTACTATCACTGAATTTACGGATTTCCTTAAAACCCTCTATGCTCCAGCAAAATCCATTTACTAACTACAAGGAGACTTGGGAAGAATTTTTCAAAGAGAAAACGAGGGTACCTTATCGTACGCAAATCGAGCCAAAGACCTGGGAAATAAGATATTCGAAATACATCAATCAAATCAAGCAAACGGTTTAAGTGAGAACGAGAAAAGGAAACTAGATCTCGAATTAGCAGATTGTTTCATCCGCGGTTTAAATCCAGAAATAGAAAATAAAATCAAGCGCTACCAAAATTTCGAAGCGACTATGAAAAATGCTATCGAAATTGAACGGGAATTACGAGCTAAAGAATTAATACGAAGTAATCGAAATTTCAGAAATAATGATTATACTGGAAATCGTAACTACGGAAGAGATAGAATTCATCATGTTCAATCACAAATCTGTCAGATTTGTAACAAAGCAGGCCACACCGCCGATCGTTGTTTCCAGAGATACCCTTCTTTTGGAAATACTAGATACACTGGTTTTAATAGTAATAACCCGAGACCAACCTACCGAAATCAACAATACGAGGACGACTCACCACTAAATGATACAACCAGGAATGAAGCACCATTCTGCCGCTACTGCAAATCTATCGGTCACACAATAGATAAATGCCGGAAAAGAGAATATTTTAACTCACTCAGCAATCAACAACGACCACACACTCAACAAAATAGCCCCACTTATCCACAACCAAGTACCTCGCGACGTGATCCTTTGCAACAAATAACACGATACGCTGAATCACCAAAGGAAGATAGCAACAGCAAAAGAATACCTACCGTACAACTTAACCGGGAGAGTAATGTTCCCGTTATCCAAATAAGCTCACAAGATCTTGTAAAGCCAGCATTTTTGATGATTGACACTGGTCCAGCATTAAACTTAATCAAAAGCAATCTTGTATCACCCGGAGTTCACGTAAATAAAGAAGATATCATACAAATCAGGGGTATAACAAATAACAGTGTCGAAACTCTGGGCAAAACACAAATTCAAATTTTAGACAGCTTCGTAACTTTCCACCTCGTTGACAACGATTTTTCAATCGAAGATGATGGATTACTTGGAACCGAATTCTTTGGGTCTCAAAAGGCTGTAGTATCGTATTCAGAGAAATGTATGAAATGGGGACCTAACGAAATCCCATTTGTAGAAACAACCTTTATAGCAGCTCGAACGAAAAATGGCGTCTTTGTTCGAGTTGGAAACCCGACGGTAAAAGAGGGATACATACCGCGATTATGCATTTCCGACGGGCTATATCTTGGGGAAGCGCTAGTAACGAACAATAATGGTAAGGCATACCTCTACATAATTAACACAACCGAGCAGGATACGAAAATGGTTGTTCCAATCGTAAATATTCAACCGTGTGAAGAAATTTCCTGTACTTATCATGGAAAGGTATTCGGATTAAATTTGCTATGGGAGCAAACAAATGAAAAACTAACCACGCCTCCAATAACCAAGTATTCAAGACAAGATGAAATCGAAGGGAAGTTAAGTCCATCAAAAATAAATGATGAAATCAAACAATCATTCCCCATTCAAGAAGAAATAGATCTAATATGTTATGAGGAAATGGACGATAACGACGAAAATGAATATTATATGGAATCTACTAATCCAAAAATTAATGAAACCAATGAAAATGAAAATTATGCGAAATCTACTAATCGACATACGTCAAATCTCGATGAAAATTAATATTATATGAAATCTACTAATCCAAAAATTAACGAAATCAATGAAAATGAAAATTATGCGAAATCTACTAATCGGCAAGGGCCAGAAATTAATGAAAATGAATATTATATCAGATCTACTAATCGACATGCGTCAAATCTCGATGAAAATGAATATTATATGGAATCTACTAATCGAAAAATTAATGAAATCAATGAAATTGAAAATTATGCGAAATCTACTAATCGGCAAGGGCCAGAAATTAATGAAAATGAATATTATATCAGATCTACTATTCGACATACGTCAAATCTCGATGAAAATGAATACTATATGGAATCTACTAATCCAAACATTGACGAAAATGGAAATTATGAAAAATTTACTAATCGGCGAGTGCCAAATTTCCACGAAGATGAATATTATATGGAATCTGCTAATCAGCATATTAAGGAAGTCAACGAAAACAATACGGAATCTACTAATCGACAAGGGTCAGAATTAGACGAAAATGAATATTATGCGGAAGTTACTAATCGACGAGTGCCAGAATTCTATGAAAGCAAGTATTATATGGAATTTACTAATCAACTAGCGGATGAAATCTATGGAAAGTACGCCGAAACTACTAATCGACAAGAGGCAGAGAGCAAGGAAAATGAATACTATATGGCAGTTACCGATCCGGAGGAGCCAGAAGCCTGGGAGAATCGATATCTTGCGGGTTCTACTGGTCAACGGATGACAGAAATCGATAGGAGCGAAGGTATTAATGACTATATTAATCAACAAATATCAGACAACTACGGAGAGGAATATTATCCCGATTCTACCTATCACGAGGTGAATGAGTCGCAATCAATCCAGAGCCATCAAAGAATACCGACAAGGTCAGCCGCTAAACCAGAAATCGGAAAACTAATTAAGGAATTACAAAACGGAAGTAAGGTCTTCAATGACGATACGAACAACTACTTCCCATTCCCCAAAGCTGTAGACAACGACGAAAAACAAGAGATTTATCCACAAGCCTGCTTATCATCTAAAAATAAAGAAGTCTACCATATAAAAATAGAAGATCGAATAAAAAGAATCAAGGAAGCATTGGGTTTAGAACATTTAAACCCGGAGGAGAAAAAGAGTATTTAACGCCATATTGAGGAATTTCAAGACCGATATCATTTGCCTGGTGATCAACTTATGGTCACTAATGCCACAAAACATCGCATAATCACCACCAGAAGAACAGCCATCCGCTGTCCCAACATCATCCCGCGAGGAGGAAGAGCCAATCGTCATCCCGGAACTTTCGACGACATTGTCCACTTGGGTGGACGAATATTTGACATCAGCCGGCGATGAGCTTCCGGAAATCGAGTAACTGGAGGCGGAACTCGAGAAGCTCACCAAGATGGAATAAGTGCGTGCGCAATGAAGTTCCTCGTTTCCAGTTTTTGTGTGTTTTTTATTGTGTACAATTCTCTAACTATTAGAGACTATAAAGATCTAGAGACTATAAGTGACATAAACCAAATATCAAGTGTGTAATCTAATCTATTTTCCTCTATGCAATGATTGTGAAAGGATTCTCTACATATATACATACACACATATACCCATATACATATATCTTTATACAGGAATTAAATTTTTATTTCTTTTCGTTTCCTTTTTCTTGACATGAGGACATGAAAACGAGTGTTAGGTTCACTAACACTCGTCTTGGAGGAGGGAGGTGTTACGTCAGAAGGCCCTGTTTCCTCTATTTAAATACTATTTGGGATATTTCGTATTAAACACAAGTATGTTAATCCCCTCCATAAAACCTACACCAAAAGGGTGACGGCACCAGACTACCCTCCCCAAAGATTAGTCACATTTTATACAATAAGGGACATACAGGAATGGATCATTCGAAAGAAGGGATATCAATCAATAATAAGAGGAACAGTTCCTAGGAATTCACACCTCCCCTTTTTCTCGAATTACGCCATTGTGGGGTATAAAAACCCCGATGTTTCCTGAGACATCACTCAGTCTTCCATTGGAATTAGTCCACAACACAATTAACTTCTGTCACTGCACCACTAGGGACCAGGGTGACATTTATTCAATTAGTCGAGCAATGGCTACTTAGTTTAAAATCTTGTAAAAGTAAGAAAAAAACTATTGTGTAACCTCAACGTTGCTGACTACTATTCATTCCAACTGCCACCCGACCAAGAAGCTATCACACCGGGTACCGATCATCACGAAGCTGAGCCAACAAGTCTCCAGGTACTGTCCATTCTCCCTAATCGTTAGGCGAGGTCTCCGTCCCTGCAGTAAAGGGCTAACAAGCCTTGACGCAAAAGCGAGACCGACCGTGTTCGTCAACCCGACCCTCGGGTATGACGTAACACGTACACCCAGCCAAACTCTTAGAGACGGCGGGAATCCGCGATTTTTCGATTTCGCTAGGCTTCGACATATCAATCGCTGCAGCACCACGATACCAGGTTTATCGTATTGAGTATGTGTAGTTGCATAAAGTAAAGGTTTTTGACACCCGTACACCCCGCGAATGTCGCAGAAACGCTCGGAATCCTCGAGCTTTCGATTTCGCTAAGATGCGACGTATCAATCGATACAGAACTGCGATACCAGTTTTATCGTATTGAGAGTGTGTAGTTGCATAAAATGAAGAATTTTGACACCCGTACACCCAGCCAAAGTCTCAGAAACGCCGAGAATCCTCGATCTTTCAATTTCGCTAAGCTTCGGCGTATCAATCGATACAGAACCGCGATACTAGTTTTATCGTATTGAGAATGTGTAGTTGCATAAAATGAAGGCTTTTGACACCCGTACACCCAGCCAAACTCTTAGAAACGGCGGGAATCCGCGATCTTTCGATTTCGCTAAGCCTCGACGTATCAATCGCTGCAGAACTGCGATACCAGTTTTATCGTATTGAGAATGTGTAGTTGCATAAAATGAAGGCTTTTGACAACCGTACACCCAGCCAAACTCTCAAAAACGGCGGGAAGCTGCGATCTTTCGATTTCGCTAAGCTTCAACGTATCAATTGCTGCAGCACCACGATACCAGTATTATCGTATTGAGAATGTGTAGTTGCATAAAGTAAAGGCTTTTGACACGCGTACAACCCGCGTATGTCGCAGAAACGCTCGGAATCCTCGGTCTTTCGATTTCGCTAAGATCCGACGTATCAATCGATACCGAACCGCGATACCAGTTTTATCAAATTGAGAATGTTTAATTGCATAGAATGAAGGATTTTGACACCCGTACAACCAGCCAAAGTCTCAGAAACGCCGAGAATCTTCGATCTTTCGATTTCGCTAAGCTTCGGCGTTTCAATCGCTGCAGAACTGCGATACCAGTTTTATCGTATGGAGAGTGTGTAGTTGCATGAAACAAAGAATTATGACACCCGTACACCCCGCGAATGTCGCCGAAACGGTCGGAATCATCGATCCTTCGATTTCGCTAAGATTCGAAGTATCAATCGATACAGAACCGCGATACTAGTTTTATCGTATTGAGAATGTGTAGTTGCATAAAATGAAGGCTTTCGACACCCGTACACCCAGCCAAACTCTTAGAAACGGCGGGAATCCGCGATCTTTCGATTTCGCTAAGCCTCGACGTATCAATCGCTGCAGAACTGCAATACGAGTTTAGTCGTATTGAGAATGTGTAGTTGCATAAAATGAAGGCCTTTGACACCCGTACTCCCCGCGAATGTCGCAGAAACGGTCGGAATCCTCGATCTTTCGATTTCGCTAAGATTCGACGTATCAATCGATACAGTACCGCGATACCAGTTTTATCGTATTGAGAATGTTTAGTTGCGTAGAATGAAGGATTTTGACACCCGAACACCCAGCCAAAGTCTCAGAAACGCCGAGAATCCTCGATCGTTCGATTTCGCTAAGCTTCGGCGTATTATTCCCTGCAGAACTGCGATACCAGTTTTATCGTATTGAGAATGTGTAGTTGCATAAAATGAAGGCTTTCGACACCCGTACACCCAACCAAACTCTTAGAAACGGCGGGAATCCGCGATCTTTCGATTTCGCTAAGCTTCGACATATTAATCGCTGCAGCACCACGATACCAGTTTTATCGTATTGAGAATGTGTAGTTGCATAAAGTAAATGCTTTTGACACCCGTACACCCCGCGAATGTCACAGAGCCGCTCGGAATCTTCGGTCTTTCGATTTCGTTAAGATCCGACGTATAAATCGATACAGAACTGCGATACCAGTTTTATCATATTGAGAGTGTGTAGTTGCATAAAATGAAGAATTTTGACACCCGTACACCCAGCCAAACTCTCAGAAACGGCGGGAATCCGCGATCTTTCGATTTCGCTAAGCTTCGACGTATCAATCGCTGCAGCACCACGATACCAGTATTGTCGTATTGAGAATGTGTGGTTGCATAAAGTAAAGGCTTTTGACACGCGTAAACCCGCGTATGTCGCAGAAACGCTCGGAATCCTCGGTCTTTCGATTTCGCTAAGATCCGACGTATCAATCGATACAGAACTGCAATACCAGTTTTATCGTATTGAGAGTGGGTAGATGCATAAAATGAAGAATTCTAACACCCGTACACCCAGCCAAACTCTCGGAAACGGCGGGAATCCGCGATCTTTCGATTTCGCTAAGCTTCGACGTTTCAATCGCTGCAGAACTGTGATACCAGTTTTATCGTATGGAGAGTGTGTAGTTGCATGAAAAAAAGAAGGATGACACCCGTACACCCCGCGAATGTCGCAGAAACGCTCGGAATCCTCGAGCTTTCGATTTCGCTAAGATGCGACGTATCAATCGATACAGAACTGCGATACCAGTTTTATCGTATTGAGAGTGTGTAGTTGCATAGAATGAAGAATTTTGACGCCCGTACACCCAGCCAAACTGTCAGAAGCAGCGGGAATCCGCGATCTTTCGATTTCGCTAAGCTTCGACGTATCAATTTCTGCAGCACCACGATACCAGTATTATCGTATTGAGAATGTGTGGTTGCATAATGTTAAGGCTTTTGACACGCGTACAACCCGCGTATGTCGCAGACATGCTCGGAATCCTCGGTCTTTCGATTTCGCTAAGATCCGTCGTATCAATCGATACAGAACTGCGATACCAGTTTTATCGTATTGCGAGTGTGTAGTTGCATAAAATGAAGAATGTTGACACCCGTACACCCAGCCAAAGTCTCAGAAACGCGGAGAATCCTCGATCTTTCGATTTCGCTAAGCTTCGGCATATCAATCGCTGCAGAACTGCGATACCAGTTTTATCGTATTGCGAATGTGTAGTTGCATAAAATGAAGGCTTTTGACACCCGTACACCCAGCCAAACTCTCAGAAACGGCGGGAATCCGCGATCTTTCGATTTCGCTAAGCTTCGACATATCAATCGCTGCAGCACCACGATACCAGTTTTATCGTATTGAGAATGTGTAGTTGCATAAAGTAAATGCTTTTGACACCCGTACACCCCGCGAATGTCGCAGAAACGCTCGGAATACTCGGTTTTTCGATTTCGTTAAGATCCGACGTATCAATCGATACAGAACTGCGATACTAGTTTTATTATATTGAGAGTGTGTAGTTGCATAAAATGAAGAATTTTGACGAACGTACACCCAGCCAAACTCTCAGAAACAGCGGGAATCCGCGATCTTTCGATTTCGCTAAGCTTCGACGTATCAATTTCTGCAGCACCACGATACCAGTATTATCGAATTGAGAATGTGTGGTTTCATACTGTTAAGGCTTTTGACACGCGTACAACCCGCGTATGTCGCAGACACGCTCGGAATCCTCGGTCTTTCGATTTCGCTAAGATCCGTCGTATCAATCGATACAGAACTGCGATACCAGTTTTATCGTATTGCGAGTGTGTAGTTGCATAAAATGAAGAATGTTGACACCCGTACACCCACCCAAAGTCTCAGAAACGCCGAGAATCCTCGATCTTTGAATTTCGCTAAGCTTCGGCGTATCAATCGCTGCAGAACTGCGATACCTGTTTTATCGTATTGAGAATGTGTAGTTGCATAAAATGAAAGCTTTTGACACCCGTACACTAAGCCAAACTCTTAGTAACGGCGGGAATCCGCGATCTTTCGATTTCGCTAAGCTTCGACGTATCAATCGCTGCAGCACCACGATACCAGTATTATCGTATTGAGAATGTGGAGTTGCATAAAGTAAATGCTTTTGACACCCGTACACCCCGCGAATGTCACAGAGCCGCTCGGAATCTTCGGTCTTTCGATTTCGTTAAGATCCGACGTATAAATCGATACAGAACTGCGATACCAGTTTTATCATATTGAGAGTGTGTAGTTGCATAGAATGAAGAATTTTGACACCCGTACACCCAGCCAAACTCTCAGAAACGGCGGGGATCCGCGATCTTTCGATTTCGCTAAGCTTCGACGTATCAATCGCTGCAGCACCACGATACCAGTATTGTCGTATTGAGAATGTGTGGTTGCATAAAGTAAAGGCTTTTGACACGCGTAAACCCGCGTATGTCGCAGAAACGCTCGGAATCCTCGGTCTTTCGATTTCGCTAAGATCCGACGTATCAATCGATACAGAACTGCAATACCAGTTTTATCGTATTGAGAGTGGGTAGTTGCATAAAATGAAGAATTCTAACACCCGTACACCCAGCCAAACTCTCGGAAACGGCGGGAATCCGCGATCTTTCGATTTCGCTAAGCTTCGACGTTTCAATCGCTGCAGAACTGTGATACCAGTTTTATCGTATGGAGAGTGTGTAGTTGCATGAAAAAAAGAATTATGACACCCGTACACCCCGCGAATGTCGCAGAAACGCTCGGAATCCTCGAGCTTTCGATTTCGCTAAGATGCGACGTATCAATCGATACAGAACTGCGATACCAGTTTTATCGTATTGAGAGTGTGTAGTTGCATAAAATGAAGAATTTTGACGCCCGTGCACCCAGCCAAACTCTCAGAAACAGCGGGAATCCGCGATCTTTCGATTTCGCTAAGCTTCGACGTATCAATTTCTGCAGCACCACGATACCAGTATTATCGTATTGAGAATGTGTGGTTGCACAATGTTAAGGCTTTTGACACGCGTACAACCCGCGTATGTCGCAGACACGCTCGGAATCCTCGGTCTTTCGATTTCGCTAAGAACCGTCGTATCAATCGATACAGAACTGCGATACCAGTTTTATCGTATTGCGAGTGTGTAGTTGCATAAAATGAAGAATGTTGACACCCGTACACCCAGCCAAAGTCTCAGAAACGCGGAGAATCCTCGATCTTTCGATTTCGCTAAGCTTCGGCGTATCAATCGCTGCAGAACTGCGATACCAGTTTAATCGTATTGAGTATGTGTAGTTGCATAAAGTAAAGGTTTTTGACACACGTACACCCCGCGAATTTCGCAGAAACGCTCGGAATCCTCGAGCTTTCGATTTCGCTAAGATGCGACGTATCAATCGATACAGAACTGCGATACCAGTTTTATCGTATTGAGTATGTGTAGTTGCATAAAGTAAAGGTTTTTGACACACGTACACCCCGCGAATTTCGCAGAAACGCTCGGAATCCTCGAGCTTTCGATTTCGCTAAGATGCGACGTATCAATCGATACAGAACTGCGATACCAGTTTTATCGTATTGCGAGTGTGTAGTTGCATAAAATGAAGAATGTTGACACCCGTACACCCAGCCAAAGTCTCAGAAACGCCGAGAATCCTCGATCTTTCGATTTCGATAAGCTTCGGCGTATCAATCGCTGCAGAACTGCGATACCAGTGTTATCGTATTGAGAATGTGTAGTTGCATGAAACAAAGAATTATGACACCCGTACACCCCGCGAATGTCGCAGAAACACTGGGAATCCTCGATCTTTCGATTTCGCTAAGATTCGACGTATCAATCGATACAGTACCGCGATACCAGTTTTATCGTATTGAGAATTTTTAGTTGCATAGAATGAAGGATTTTGACACCCGTACACCCAGCCAAAGTATCAGAAACGACGAGAATTCTCGATCGTTCGATTTCGCTAAGCTTCGGCGTATTAATCGCTGCAGAACTGCGATACCAGTTTTATCGTATTGAGAATGTGTAGTTGCATAAAATAAAGGCTTTTGACACCCGTACACCCAGCCAAACTTTTAGAAACGGCGGGAATCCGCGATTGTTCGATTTCGCTAGGCTTCGACATATCAATCGGTGCAGCACCACGATACCAGTTTTATCGTATTGAGAATGTGTAGTTGCATGAAACAAAGAATTTAGACACCCGTACACCCCGCGAATGTCGCAGAAACACTCGGAATCCTCGACCTTTCGATTTCGTTAAGATCCGACGTATCAATCGATACAGAACTGCGATACCAGTTTTATCGTATCGAGAGTGTGTAGTTGCATGAAATGAAGGCTTTTGACACCCGTACACCCAGCCAAACTGTTAGAAACGGGGGGAATCCGCGATCTTTCGATTTCGCTAAGCTTCGACGTATCAATCGCTGCAGCACCACGATACCAGTTTTGACGTATTGAGTATGTGTAGTTGCATAAAGTAAAGGTTTGTGACACCCGTACACCCCGCGAATGTCGCAGAAACGGTCGGAATCATCGAGCATTCGATTTCGCTAAGATGCGACGTATCAATCGATACAGAACTGGGATACCAGTTTTATCGTATTCAGAGTTTGTAGTTGCATAAAATGAAGAATTTTGACACCCGTACACCCAGCCAAAGTTTCAGAAACGCCGAGAATCCTCGATTTTTCGATTTCGATAAGCTTCGGCGTATCAATCGCTGCAGAACTGCGATACCAGTTTTATCGTATTGAGAATGTGTAGTTGCATGAAATGAAGGCTTTTGACACCCGTACACCCAGCCAAACTCTTAGAAACAGCGGGAATCCGCGATCTTTCGATTTCGCTAAGCTTCGACGTATCAATCGAAACAGAACTGCGATACCAGTTTTATCGTATTGAGAATGTTTAGTTGCAAAGAATGAAGGATTTTGATACCCGTACACGCAGCCAAAGTCTCAGAAACGCCGAGAATCCTCGATCTTTCGATTTCGCTAAGAATCGACGTATCAATCGCTGCAGAACTGCGATACCAGTTTTATCGTATTGAAAATGTGTAGTTGCATAAAATAAAGGCTTTTGACACCCGTACACCCCGCGAATGTCGCAGAAACGGTCGGAATCATCGAGCTTTCGATTTCGCTAAGATGCGACGTATCAATCGATACAGAACTGCGATACCAGTTTTATCGTATTCAGAGTGTGTAGTTGCATAAAATGAAGAATTTTGACACCCGTACACCCAGCCAAAGTCTCAGAAACGCCGAGAATCCTCGATCTTTCGATTTCGATAAGCTTCGGCGTATCAATCGCTGCAGAACTGCGATACCAGTTTTATCGTATTGCGAATGTGTAGTTGTATGAAATGAAGGCTTTTGATGCCCGTACACCCAGCCAAACTCTTAGAAATGGCGGGAATCCGCGATCTTTCGATTTCGATAAGCTTCGGCGTATCAATCGCTGCAGATCTGCGATACCAGTTTTATCGTATTGAGAATGAGTAGTTGCATGAAACAAAGAATTTAGACACCCGTACACCCCGCGAATGTCACAGAAACACTCGGAATCCTCGACCTCTCGATTTCGTTAAGATCCGACGTATCAATCGATACAGAACTGCGATACCAGTTTTATCGTATTTAGAGTGTGTAGTTGCGAAAAATGAAGAATTTTGACACCCGTGGAACCAGCCAAACTCTCAGAAACGGCGGGAATCCGCGATCTTTCGATTTCGCTAAGCTTCGACGTATCAATCGCTGCAGCACCACGATACCAGTTTTATCGTAATGAGTATGTGTAGTTGCATAAAGTAAAGGTTTTTGACACCCGTACACCCCGCGAATGTCGCAGAAACGCTCGGAATCATCGAGTTTTAAATTTCGCTAAGAAGCGACGTATCAATCGATACAGAACTGCGATACCAGTATTATCGTATTCAGAGTGTGTAGTTGCATAAAATGAAGAATTTTTACACCCGTACACCCAGCCAAAGTCTCAGAAACGCCGAGAATCCTCGATCTTTCGATTTCGATAAGCTTCGGCGTATCAATCGCTGCAGATCTGCGATACCAGTTTTATCGTATTGAGAATGTTTAGTTGCATAGAATGAAGGATTTTGACACCCGTACACCCAGCCAAAGTCTCAGAAACGCCGAGAATCCTCGATCTTTCGATTTCGCTATGCGTCGGCGTATCAATCGCTGCAGAACTGCGATACCAGTGTTACCGTATTGAAAATGTGTAGTTGCATGAAATGAAGGTTCTTGACACCCGTACACCCCGCGAATGTCGCAGAAACGCTCGGAATCCTCGATCTCTCGATTTCGCTAAGATGCAACGTATGAATCGATACAGAACCGCGATACCAGTTTTATCGTATTGAGAGTGTGTAGTTGCATAAAATGAAGAATTTTGACACCCGTACACCCAGCCAAACTCTCAGAAACGGCGGGAATCCGCGATCTTTCGATTTCGCTAAGCTTCGTCGTATCAATCGCTGCAGTACCACGATACCAGTTTTATCGTATTGAGAATGCGTAGTTGCATGAAACAAAGAATTTAGACCCCCGGACGACCCGCGAATGTCGCAGAAACACTCAGAATCCTCGATCATTCGATTTCGTTAAGATCCGACGTATCAATCGATACAGAACTGCGATACCAGTTTTATCGTATCGAGAGTGTGTAGTTGCGAAAAATGAAGAATTTTGACACCCGTGGATCCAGCCAAACTCTCAGGAACGGCGGGAATCCGCGATCTTTCGATTTCGCTAAGCTTCGACGTAGCAATCGCTGCGGCTCCGCGATACCAGTTTTATCGTATTGGGTATGTGTAGTTGCATAAAGTAATGGTTTTGCACACCCGTAGACCCCGCGAATGTCGCAGAAACGGTCGGAATCATCGACTTTTCGATTTCGCTAAGATGCGACGTATCAATCGATACAGAACTGCGAGACCAGTTTTATCGTATTCAGAGTGTGTAGTTGCATAAAATGAAGAATTTTGACACCCGTACACCCAGCCAAAGTCTCAGAAACGCCGAGAATCCTCGATCTTTCGATTTCGATAAGCTTCGGCGTATCAATCGCTGCAGATCTGCGATACCAGTTTTATCGTATTGAGAATGTGTAGTTGCATGAAACGAAGGCTTTTGACACCCGTACACCCAGCCAAACTTTTAGAAACGGCGGGAATCCGCGATCTTTCGACTTCGCTAAGCTTCGTCGTATCAATCGCTGCAGTACCACGATACCAGTTTTATCGTATTGAGAATGTGTAGTTGCATGAAACAAAGAATTTGGACCCCCGTACACCCCGCGAATGTCGCAGAAACACTCGGAATCCTCGACCTTTCGATTTCGTTAAGATCCGACGTATCAATCGATACAGAACTGCGATACCAGTTTTATCGTATTTAGAGTGTGTAGTTGCGAAAAATGAAGAATTTTGACACCCGTGGAACCAGCCAAACTCTCAGAAACGGCGGGAATCCGCGATCTTTCGATTTCGCTAAGCTTCGACGTATCAATCGCTGCAGCACCACGATACCAGTTTTATCGTAATGAGTATGTGTAGTTGCATAAAGTAAAGGTTTTTGACACCCGTACACCCCGCGAATGTCGCAGAAACGCTCGGAATCATCGAGTTTTAAATTTCGCTAAGAAGCGACGTATCAATCGATACAGAACTGCGATACCAGTATTATCGTATTCAGAGTGTGTAGTTGCATAAAATGAAGAATTTTGACACCCGTACACCCAGCCAAAGTCTCAGAAACGCCGAGAATCCTCGATCTTTCGATTTCGATAAGCTTCGGCGTATCAATCGCTGCAGATCTGCGATACCAGTTTTATCGTATTGAGAATGTGTAGTTGCATGAAATTAAGGCTCTTGACACCCGTACACCCCGCGAATGTCGCTGAAACGCTCGGAATCCTAGATCTTTCGATTTCGCTAAGATGCGACGTATCAATCGACACAGAACTGCGATTCCAGTTTCATCGTATTGAGAGTGTGTAGTTGCATGAAATGAAGGCTTTTGACACCCGTATACCCAGCCAAAGTCTCAGAAACGCCGAGAATCCTCGATCTTTTGATTTCCCTATGCGTCGGCGTATCAATCGCTGCAGAACTGCGATACCAGTTTTACCGTATTGAAAATGTGTAGTTGCATGAAATGAAGGCTTTTGACACCCGTACACCCCGCGAATGTCGCAGAAACGCTCGGAATCCTCGATCTTTCGATTTCGCTAAGATGCAACGTATGAATCGATACAGAACCGCGATACCAGTTTTATCGTATTGAGAATGTGTAGTTGCATAAAATGAAGAATTTTGACACCCGTACACCCAGCCAAACTCTCAGAAACGGCGGGAATCCGCGATCTTTCGATTTTGCTAAGCTTCGTCGTATCAATCGCTGCAGTACCACGATACCAGTTTTATCGTATTGAGAATGCGTAGTTGCATGAAACAAAGAATTTAGACCCCCGGACGACCCGCGAATGTCGCAGAAACACTCAGAATCCTCGATCATTCGATTTCGTTAAGATCCGACGTATCAATCGATACAGAACTGCGATACCAGTTTTATCGTATTGAGAGTGTGTAGTTGCGAAAAATGAAGAATTTTGACACCCGTGGATCCAGCCAAACTCTCAGGAACGGCGGGAATCCGCGATCTTTCGATTTCGCTAAGCTTCGACGTAGCAATCGCTGCAGCACCGCGATACCAGTTTTATCGTATTGGGTATGTGTAGTTGCATAAAGTAATGATTTTTCACACCCGTAGAACCCGCGAATGTCGCAGAAACGGTCGGAATCATCGAGCTTTCGATTTCGCTAAGATGCGACGTATCAATCGATACAGAACTGCGATACCACTTTTATCGTATTCAGAGTGTGTAGTTGCATAAAATGAAGAATTTTGACACCCGTACACCCAACCAAAGTCTCAGAAACGCCGAGAATCCTCGATCTTTCGATTTCGATAAGCTTCGGCGTATCAATCGCTGCAGATCTGCGATACCAGTTTTATCGTATTGAGAATGTGTAGTGGCATGAAATGAAGGCTTTTGTCACCCGTACACCCCGCGAATGTCGCTGAAACGCTCGGAATCCTAGATCTTTCGATTTCGCTAAGATGCGACGTATCAATCGACACAGAACTGCGATGCCAGTTTCATCGTATTGAGAGTGTGTAGTTGCATGAAATGAAGGCTTTTGACACCCGTACACCCATCCAAACTCTTAGAAACGGGGGGAATCCGCGATCTTTCGATTTCGCTAAGCTACGACGTATCAATCGCTGCAGCACCACGATACCAGTTTTGACGTATTGAGTATGTGTAGTTGCATAAAGTAAAGGTTTGTGACACCCGTACACCCCGCGAATGTCGCAGAAACGGTCGGAATCATCGAGCATTCGATTTCGCTAAGATGCGACGTATCAATCGATACAGAACTGGGATACCAGTTTTATCGTATTCAGAGTTTGTAGTTGCATAAAATGAAGAATTTTGACACCCGTACACCCAGCCAAAGTTTCAGAAACGCCGAGAATCCTCGATCTTTCGATTTCGATAAGCTTCGGCGTATCAATCGCTGCAGAACTGCGATACCAGTTTTATCGTATTGAGAATGTGTAGTTGCATGAAATGAAGGCTTTTGACACCCGTACACCCAGCCAAACTCTTAGAAACGGCGGGAATCCGCGATCTTTCGATTTCGCTAAGCTTCGACGTATCAATCGAAACAGAACTGCGATACCAGTTTTATCGTATTGAGAATGTTTAGTTGCATACAATGAAGGATTTTGATACCCGTACACGCAGCCAAAGTCTCAGAAACGCCGAGAATCCTCGATCTTTCGATTTCGCTAAGAATCGACGTATCAATCGCTGCAGAACTGCGATACCAGTTTTATCGTATTGAAAATGTGTAGTTGCATAAAATAAACGCTTTTGACACCCGTACACCCCGCGAATGTCGCAGAAACGGTCGGAATCATCGAGCTTTCGATTTCGCTAAGATGCGACGTATCAATCGATACAGAACTGCGATACCAGTTTTATCGTATTCAGAGTGTGTAGTTGCATAAAATGAAGAATTTTGACACCCGTACACCCAGCCAAAGTCTCAGAAACGCCGAGAATCCTCGATCTTTCGATTTCGATAAGCTTCGGCGTATCAATCGCTGCAGATCTGCGATACCAGTTTTATCGTATTGAGAATGTGTAGTTGCATGAAACGAAGGCTTTTGACACCCGTACACCCAGCCAAACTTTTAGAAACGGCGGGAATCCGCGATCTTTCGACTTCGCTAAGCTTCGTCGTATCAATCGCTGCAGTACCACGATACCAGTTTTATCGTATTGAGAATGTGTAGTTGCATGAAACAAAGAATTTAGACACCCGTACACCCCGCGAATGTCGCAGAAACACTCGGAATCCTCGACCTTTCGATTTCGTTAAGATCCGACGTATCAATCGATACAGAACTGCGATACCAGTTTTATCGTATCGAGAGTGTGTAGTTGCAAAAATTTAGAATTTTGACACCCGTGGATCCAGCCAAACTCTCAGGAACGGCGGGAATCCGCGATCTTTCGATTTCGCTAAGCTACGACGTAGCAATCGCTGCGGCACCGCGATACCAGTTTTATCGTATTGGGTATGTGTAGTTGCATAAAGTAATGGTTTTGCACACCCGTAGACCCCGCGAATGTCGCAGAAACGGTCGGAATCATCGAGCTTTCGATTTCGCTAAGATGCGACGTATCAATCGATACAGAACTGCGATACCAGTTTTATCGTATTGAGAATGTGTAGTTGTATGAAATGAAGGCTTTTGATGCCCGTACACCCAGCCAAACTCTTAGAAATGGCGGGAATCCGCGATCTTTCGATTTCGATAAGCTTCGGCGTATCAATCGCTGCAGATCTGCGATACCAGTTTTATCGTATTGCGAATGTGTAGTTGTATGAAATGAAGGCTTTTGATGCCCGTACTCCCAGCCAAACTTTTAGAAACGGCGGGAATCCGCGATCTTTCGATTTCGCTAAGCTTCGTCGTATCAATCGCTGCAGTACCACGATACCAGTTTTATCGTATTGAGAATGTGTAGTTGCATGAAACAAAGAATTTAGACACCCGTACACCCCGCGAATGTCGCAGAAACACTCGGAATCCTCGACCTTTCGATTTCGTTAAGATCCGACGTATCAATCGATACAGAACTGCGATACCAGTTTTATCGGATTGAGAGTGTGTAGTTGCGAAAAATGAAGAATTTTGACACCCGTGGAACCAGCCAAACTCTCAGAAACGGCGGGAATCCGCGATCTTTCGATTTCGCTAAGCTTCGACGTATCAATCGCTGCAGCACCACGATACCAGTTTTATCGTAATGAGTATGTGTAGTTGCATAAAGTAAAGGTTTTTGACACCCGTACACCCCGCGAATGTCGCAGAAACGCTCGGAATCATCGAGCTTTCGATTTCGCTAAGATGCGACGTATGAATCGATACAGAACCGCGATACCAGTTTTATCGTATTGAGAGTGTGTAGTTGCAAAAAATGAAGAATTTTGACACCCGTACACCCAGCCAAACTCTCAGAAACGGCGGGAATCCGCGATCTTTCGATTTCGCTAAGCTTCGTCGTATCAATCGCTGCAGTACCACGATACCAGTTTTATCGTATTGAGAATGCGTAGTTGCATGAAACAAAGAATTTAGACCCCCGGACGACCCGCGAATGTCGCAGAAACACTCAGAATCCTCGATCATTCGATTTCGTTAAGATCCGACGTATCAATCGATACAGAACTGCGATACCAGTTATATCGTATCGAGAGTGTGTAGTTGCGAAAAATGAAGAATTTTGACACCCGTGGATCCAGCCAAACTCTCAGGAACGGCGGGAATCCGCGATCTTTCGATTTCGCTAAGCTTCGACGTAGCAATCGCTGCGGCACCGCGATACCAGTTTTATCGTATTGGGTATGTGTAGTTGCATAAAGTAATGGTTTTGCACACCCGTAGACCCCGCGAATGTCGCAGAAACGGTCGGAATCATCGACTTTTCGATTTCGCTAAGATGCGACGTATCAATCGATACAGAACTGCGATACCAGTTTTATCGTATTCAGAGTGTGTAGTTGCATAAAATGAAGAATTTTGACACCCGTACACCCAGCCAAAGTCTCAGAAACGCCGAGAATCCTCGATCTTTCGATTTCGATAAGCTTCGGCGTATCAATCGCTGCAGATCTGCGATACCAGTTTTATCGTATTGAGAATGTGTAGTTGCATGAAACGAAGGCTTTTGACACCCGTACACCCAGCCAAACTTTTAGAAACGGCGGGAATCCGCGATCTTTCGACTTCGCTAAGCTTCGTCGTATCAATCGCTGCAGTACCACGATACCAGTTTTATCGTATTGAGAATGTGTTGTTGCATGAAACAAAGAATTTGGACACCCGTACACCCCGCGAATGTCGCAGAAACACTCGGAATCCTCGACCTTTCGATTTCGTTAAGATCCGACGTATCAATCGATACAGAACTGCGATACCAGTTTTATCGTATCGAGAGTGTGTAGTTGCGAAAAATGAAGAATTTTGACACCCGTGGATCCAGCCAAACTCTCAGGAACGGCGGGAATCCGCGATCTTTCGATTTCGCTAAGCTTCGACGTAGCAATCGCTGCGGCACCGCGATACCAGTTTTATCGTATTGGGTATGTGTAGTTGCATAAAGTAATGGTTTTGCACACCCGTAGACCCCGCGAATGTCGCAGAAACGGTCGGAATCATCGAGCTTTCGATTTCGCTAAGATGCGACGTATCAATCGATACAGAACTGCGATACCAGTTTTATCGTATTGAGAATGTGTAGTTGTAGGAAATGAAGGCTTTTGATGCCCGTACACCCAGCCAAACTCTTAGAAATGGCGGGAATCCGCGATCTTTCGACTTCGCTAAGCTTCGTCGTATCAATCGCTGCAGTACCACGATACCAGTTTTATCGTATTGAGAATGTGTAGTTGCATGAAACAAAGAATTTAGACACCCGTACACCCCGCGAATGTCGCAGAAACACTCGGAATCCTCGACCTTTCGATTTCGTTAAGATCCGACGTATCAATCGATACAGAACTGCGATACCAGTTTTATCGTATTTAGAGTGTGTAGTTGCGAAAAATGAAGAATTTTGACACCCGTGGAACCAGCCAAACTCTTAGAAACGGGGGGAATCCGCGATCTTTCGATTTCGCTAAGCTACGACGTATCAATCGCTGCAGCACCACGATACCAGTTTTGACGTATTGAGTATGTGTAGTTGCATAAAGTAAAGGTTTGTGACACCCGTACACCCCGCGAATGTCGCAGAAACGGTCGGAATCATCGAGCATTCGATTTCGCTAAGATGCGACGTATCAATCGATACAGAACTGGGATACCAGTTTTATCGTATTCAGAGTTTGTAGTTGCATAAAATGAAGAATTTTGACACCCGTACACCCAGCCAAAGTTTCAGAAACGCCGAGAATCCTCGATCTTTCGATTTCGATAAGCTTCGGCGTATCAATCGCTGCAGAACTGCGATACCAGTTTTATCGTATTGAGAATGTGTAGTTGCATGAAATGAAGGCTTTTGACACCCGTACACCCAGCCAAACTCTTAGAAACGGCGGGAATCCGCGATCTTTCGATTTCGCTAAGCTTCGACGTATCAATCGAAACAGAACTGCGATACCAGTTTTATCGTATTGAGAATGTTTAGTTGCATAGAATGAAGGATTTTGATACCCGTACACGCAGCCAAAGTCTCAGAAACGCCGAGAATCCTCGATCTTTCGATTTCGCTAAGAATCGACGTATCAATCGCTGCAGAACTGCGATACCAGTTTTATCGTATTGAAAATGTGTAGTTGCATAAAATAAAGGCTTTTGACACCCGTACACCCCGCGAATGTCGCAGAAACGGTCGGAATCATCGAGCTTTCGATTTCGCTAAGATGCGACGTATCAATCGATACAGAACTGCGATACCAGTTTTATCGTATTCAGAGTGTGTAGTTGCATAAAATGAAGAATTTTGACACCCGTACACCCAGCCAAAGTCTCAGAAACGCCGAGAATCCTCGATCTTTCGATTTCGATAAGCTTCGGCGTATCAATCGCTGCAGATCTGCGATACCAGTTTTATCGTATTGAGAATGTGTAGTTGCATGAAACGAAGGCTTTTGACACCCGTACACCCAGCCAAACTTTTAGAAACGGCGGGAATCCGCGATCTTTCGACTTCGCTAAGCTTCGTCGTATCAATCGCTGCAGTACCACGATACCAGTTTTATCGTATTGAGAATGTGTAGTTGCATGAAACAAAGAATTTAGACACCCGTACACCCCGCGAATGTCGCAGAAACACTCGGAATCCTCGACCTTTCGATTTCGTTAAGATCCGACGTATCAATCGATACAGAACTGCGATACCAGTTTTATCGTATCGAGAGCGTGTAGTTGCGAAAAATTTAGAATTTTGACACCCGTGGATCCAGCCAAACTCTCAGGAACGGCGGGAATCCGCGATCTTTCGATTTCGCTAAGCTACGACGTAGCAATCGCTGCGGCACCGCGATACCAGTTTTATCGTATTGGGTATGTGTAGTTGCATAAAGTAATGGTTTTGCACACCCGTAGACCCCGCGAATGTCGCAGAAACGGTCGGAATCATCGAGCTTTCGATTTCGCTAAGATGCGACGTATCAATCGATACAGAACTGCGATACCAGTTTTATCGTATTGAGAATGTGTAGTTGTATGAAATGAAGGCTTTTGATGCCCGTACACCCAGCCAAACTCTTAGAAATGGCGGGAATCCGCGATCTTTCGATTTCGATAAGCTTCGGCGTATCAATCGCTGCAGATCTGCGATACCAGTTTTATCGTATTGCGAATGTGTAGTTGTATGAAATGAAGGCTTTTGATGCCCGTACTCCCAGCCAAACTTTTAGAAACGGCGGGAATCCGCGATCTTTCGATTTCGCTAAGCTTCGTCGTATCAATCGCTGCAGTACCACGATACCAGTTTTATCGTATTGAGAATGTGTAGTTGCATGAAACAAAGAATTTAGACACCCGTACACCCCGCGAATGTCGCAGAAACACTCGGAATCCTCGACCTTTCGATTTCGTTAAGATCCGACGTATCAATCGATACAGAACTGCGATACCAGTTTTATCGGATTGAGAGTGTGTAGTTGCGAAAAATGAAGAATTTTGACACCCGTGGAACCAGCCAAACTCTCAGAAACGGCGGGAATCCGCGATCTTTCGATTTCGCTAAGCTTCGACGTATCAATCGCTGCAGCACCACGATACCAGTTTTATCGTAATGAGTATGTGTAGTTGCATAAAGTAAAGGTTTTTGACACCCGTACACCCCGCGAATGTCGCAGAAACGCTCGGAATCATCGAGCTTTCGATTTCGCTAAGATGCGACGTATGAATCGATACAGAACCGCGATACCAGTTTTATCGTATTGAGAGTGTGTAGTTGCAAAAAATGAAGAATTTTGACACCCGTACACCCAGCCAAACTCTCAGAAACGGCGGGAATCCGCGATCTTTCGATTTCGCTAAGCTTCGTCGTATCAATCGCTGCAGTACCACGATACCAGTTTTATCGTATTGAGAATGCGTAGTTGCATGAAACAAAGAATTTAGACCCCCGGACGACCCGCGAATGTCGCAGAAACACTCAGAATCCTCGATCATTCGATTTCGTTAAGATCCGACGTATCAATCGATACAGAACTGCGATACCAGTTACATCGTATCGAGAGTGTGTAGTTGCGAAAAATGAAGAATTTTGACACCCGTGGATCCAGCCAAACTCTCAGGAACGGCGGGAATCCGCGATCTTTCGATTTCGCTAAGCTTCGACGTAGCAATCGCTGCGGCACCGCGATACCAGTTTTATCGTATTGGGTATGTGTAGTTGCATAAAGTAATGGTTTTGCACACCCGTAGACCCCGCGAATGTCGCAGAAACGGTCGGAATCATCGACTTTTCGATTTCGCTAAGATGCGACGTATCAATCGATACAGAACTGCGATACCAGTTTTATCGTATTCAGAGTGTGTAGTTGCATAAAATGAAGAATTTTGACACCCGTACACCCAGCCAAAGTCTCAGAAACGCCGAGAATCCTCGATCTTTCGATTTCGATAAGCTTCGGCGTATCAATCGCTGCAGATCTGCGATACCAGTTTTATCGTATTGAGAATGTGTAGTTGCATGAAACGAAGGCTTTTGACACCCGTACACCCAGCCAAACTTTTAGAAACGGCGGGAATCCGCGATCTTTCGACTTCGCTAAGCTTCGTCGTATCAATCGCTGCAGTACCACGATACCAGTTTTATCGTATTGAGAATGTGTTGTTGCATGAAACAAAGAATTTGGACACCCGTACACCCCGCGAATGTCGCAGAAACACTCGGAATCCTCGACCTTTCGATTTCGTTAAGATCCGACGTATCAATCGATACAGAACTGCGATACCAGTTTTATCGTATCGAGAGTGTGTAGTTGCGAAAAATGAAGAATTTTGACACCCGTGGATCCAGCCAAACTCTCAGGAACGGCGGGAATCCGCGATCTTTCGATTTCGCTAAGCTTCGACGTAGCAATCGCTGCGGCACCGCGATACCAGTTTTATCGTATTGGGTATGTGTAGTTGCATAAAGTAATGGTTTTGCACACCCGTAGACCCCGCGAATGTCGCAGAAACGGTCGGAATCATCGAGCTTTCGATTTCGCTAAGATGCGACGTATCAATCGATACAGAACTGCGATACCAGTTTTATCGTATTGAGAATGTGTAGTTGTAGGAAATGAAGGCTTTTGATGCCCGTACACCCAGCCAAACTCTTAGAAATGGCGGGAATCCGCGATCTTTCGACTTCGCTAAGCTTCGTCGTATCAATCGCTGCAGTACCACGATACCAGTTTTATCGTATTGAGAATGTGTAGTTGCATGAAACAAAGAATTTAGACACCCGTACACCCCGCGAATGTCGCAGAAACACTCGGAATCCTCGACCTTTCGATTTCGTTAAGATCCGACGTATCAATCGATACAGAACTGCGATACCAGTTTTATCGTATTTAGAGTGTGTAGTTGCGAAAAATGAAGAATTTTGACACCCGTGGAACCAGCCAAACTCTCAGAAACGGCGGGAATCCGCGATCTTTCGATTTCGCTAAGCTTCGACGTATCAATCGCTGCAGCACCACGATACCAGTTTTATCGTAATGAGTATGTGTAGTTGCATAAAGTAAAGGTTTTTGACACCCGTACACCCCGCGAATGTCGCAGAAACGCTCGGAATCATCGAGTTTTAAATTTCGCTAAGAAGCGACGTATCAATCGATACAGAACTGCGATACCAGTATTATCGTATTCAGAGTGTGTAGTTGCATAAAATGAAGAATTTTGACACCCGTACACCCAGCCAAAGTCTCAGAAACGCCGAGAATCCTCGATCTTTCGATTTCGATAAGCTTCGGCGTATCAATCGCTGCAGATCTGCGATACCAGTTTTATCGTATTGAGAATGTGTAGTTGCATGAAATTAAGGCTCTTGACACCCGTACACCCCGCGAATGTCGCTGAAACGCTCGGAATCCTAGATCTTTCGATTTCGCTAAGATGCGACGTATCAATCGACACAGAACTGCGATTCCAGTTTCATCGTATTGAGAGTGTGTAGTTGCATGAAATGAAGGCTTTTGACACCCGTATACCCAGCCAAAGTCTCAGAAACGCCGAGAATCCTCGATCTTTTGATTTCCCTATGCGTCGGCGTATCAATCGCTGCAGAACTGCGATACCAGTTTTACCGTATTGAAAATGTGTAGTTGCATGAAATGAAGGCTTTTGACACCCGTACACCCCGCGAATGTCGCAGAAACGCTCGGAATCCTCGATCTTTCGATTTCGCTAAGATGCAACGTATGAATCGATACAGAACCGCGATACCAGTTTTATCGTATTGAGAATGTGTAGTTGCATAAAATGAAGAATTTTGACACCCGTACACCCAGCCAAACTCTCAGAAACGGCGGGAATCCGCGATCTTTCGATTTTGCTAAGCTTCGTCGTATCAATCGCTGCAGTACCACGATACCAGTTTTATCGTATTGAGAATGCGTAGTTGCATGAAACAAAGAATTTAGACCCCCGGACGACCCGCGAATGTCGCAGAAACACTCAGAATCCTCGATCATTCGATTTCGTTAAGATCCGACGTATCAATCGATACAGAACTGCGATACCAGTTTTATCGTATTGAGAGTGTGTAGTTGCGAAAAATGAAGAATTTTGACACCCGTGGATCCAGCCAAACTCTCAGGAACGGCGGGAATCCGCGATCTTTCGATTTCGCTAAGCTTCGACGTAGCAATCGCTGCAGCACCGCGATACCAGTTTTATCGTATTGGGTATGTGTAGTTGCATAAAGTAATGATTTTTCACACCCGTAGAACCCGCGAATGTCGCAGAAACGGTCGGAATCATCGAGCTTTCGATTTCGCTAAGATGCGACGTATCAATCGATACAGAACTGCGATACCACTTTTATCGTATTCAGAGTGTGTAGTTGCATAAAATGAAGAATTTTGACACCCGTACACCCAACCAAAGTCTCAGAAACGCCGAGAATCCTCGATCTTTCGATTTCGATAAGCTTCGGCGTATCAATCGCTGCAGATCTGCGATACCAGTTTTATCGTATTGAGAATGTGTAGTGGCATGAAATGAAGGCTTTTGTCACCCGTACACCCCGCGAATGTCGCTGAAACGCTCGGAATCCTAGATCTTTCGATTTCGCTAAGATGCGACGTATCAATCGACACAGAACTGCGATGCCAGTTTCATCGTATTGAGAGTGTGTAGTTGCATGAAATGAAGGCTTTTGACACCCGTACACCCATCCAAACTCTTAGAAACGGGGGGAATCCGCGATCTTTCGATTTCGCTAAGCTTCGACGTATCAAACGCTGCAGCACCACGATACCAGTTTTGACGTATTGAGTATGTGTAGTTGCATAAAGTAAAGGTTTGTGACACCCGTACACCCCGCGAATGTCGCAGAAACGGTCGGAATCATCGAGCATTCGATTTCGCTAAGATGCGACGTATCAATCGATACAGAACTGGGATACCAGTTTTATCGTATTCAGAGTTTGTAGTTGCATAAAATGAAGAATTTTGACACCCGTACACCCAGCCAAAGTTTCAGAAACGCCGAGAATCCTCGATCTTTCGATTTCGATAAGCTTCGGCGTATCAATCGCTGCAGAACTGCGATACCAGTTTTATCGTATTGAGAATGTGTAGTTGCATGAAATGAAGGCTTTTGACACCCGTACACCCAGCCAAACTCTTAGAAACGGCGGGAATCCGCGATCTTTCGATTTCGCTAAGCTTCGACGTATCAATCGAAACAGAACTGCGATACCAGTTTTATCGTATTGAGAATGTTTAGTTGCATAGAATGAAGGATTTTGATACCCGTACACGCAGCCAAAGTCTCAGAAACGCCGAGAATCCTCGATCTTTCGATTTCGCTAAGAATCGACGTATCAATCGCTGCAGAACTGCGATACCAGTTTTATCGTATTGAAAATGTGTAGTTGCATAAAATAAAGGCTTTTGACACCCGTACACCCCGCGAATGTCGCAGAAACGGTCGGAATCATCGAGCTTTCGATTTCGCTAAGATGCGACGTATCAATCGATACAGAACTGCGATACCAGTTTTATCGTATTCAGAGTGTGTAGTTGCATAAAATGAAGAATTTTGACACCCGTACACCCAGCCAAAGTCTCAGAAACGCCGAGAATCCTCGATCTTTCGATTTCGATAAGCTTCGGCGTATCAATCGCTGCAGATCTGCGATACCAGTTTTATCGTATTGAGAATGTGTAGTTGCATGAAACGAAGGCTTTTGACACCCGTACACCCAGCCAAACTTTTAGAAACGGCGGGAATCCGCGATCTTTCGACTTCGCTAAGCTTCGTCGTATCAATCGCTGCAGTACCACGATACCAGTTTTATCGTATTGAGAATGTGTAGTTGCATGAAACAAAGAATTTAGACACCCGTACACCCCGCGAATGTCGCAGAAACACTCGGAATCCTCGACCTTTCGATTTCGTTAAGATCCGACGTATCAATCGATACAGAACTGCGATACCAGTTTTATCGTATCGAGAGTGTGTAGTTGCGAAAAATTTAGAATTTTGACACCCGTGGATCCAGCCAAACTCTCAGGAACGGCGGGAATCCGCGATCTTTCGATTTCGCTAAGCTACGACGTAGCAATCGCTGCGGCACCGCGATACCAGTTTTATCGTATTGGGTATGTGTAGTTGCATAAAGTAATGGTTTTGCACACCCGTAGACCCCGCGAATGTCGCAGAAACGGTCGGAATCATCGAGCTTTCGATTTCGCTAAGATGCGACGTATCAATCGATACAGAACTGCGATACCAGTTTTATCGTATTGAGAATGTGTAGTTGTATGAAATGAAGGCTTTTGATGCCCGTACACCCAGCCAAACTCTTAGAAATGGCGGGAATCCGCGATCTTTCGATTTCGATAAGCTTCGGCGTATCAATCGCTGCAGATCTGCGATACCAGTTTTATCGTATTGCGAATGTGTAGTTGTATGAAATGAAGGCTTTTGATGCCCGTACTCCCAGCCAAACTTTTAGAAACGGCGGGAATCCGCGATCTTTCGATTTCGCTAAGCTTCGTCGTATCAATCGCTGCAGTACCACGATACCAGTTTTATCGTATTGAGAATGTGTAGTTGCATGAAACAAAGAATTTAGACACCCGTACACCCCGCGAATGTCGCAGAAACACTCGGAATCCTCGACCTTTCGATTTCGTTAAGATCCGACGTATCAATCGATACAGAACTGCGATACCAGTTTTATCGGATTGAGAGTGTGTAGTTGCGAAAAATGAAGAATTTTGACACCCGTGGAACCAGCCAAACTCTCAGAAACGGCGGGAATCCGCGATCTTTCGATTTCGCTAAGCTTCGACGTATCAATCGCTGCAGCACCACGATACCAGTTTTATCGTAATGAGTATGTGTAGTTGCATAAAGTAAAGGTTTTTGACACCCGTACACCCCGCGAATGTCGCAGAAACGCTCGGAATCATCGAGCTTTCGATTTCGCTAAGATGCGACGTATGAATCGATACAGAACCGCGATACCAGTTTTATCGTATTGAGAGTGTGTAGTTGCAAAAAATGAAGAATTTTGACACCCGTACACCCAGCCAAACTCTCAGAAACGGCGGGAATCCGCGATCTTTCGATTTCGCTAAGCTTCGTCGTATCAATCGCTGCAGTACCACGATACCAGTTTTATCGTATTGAGAATGCGTAGTTGCATGAAACAAAGAATTTAGACCCCCGGACGACCCGCGAATGTCGCAGAAACACTCAGAATCCTCGATCATTCGATTTCGTTAAGATCCGACGTATCAATCGATACAGAACTGCGATACCAGTTATATCGTATCGAGAGTGTGTAGTTGCGAAAAATGAAGAATTTTGACACCCGTGGATCCAGCCAAACTCTCAGGAACGGCGGGAATCCGCGATCTTTCGATTTCGCTAAGCTTCGACGTAGCAATCGCTGCGGCACCGCGATACCAGTTTTATCGTATTGGGTATGTGTAGTTGCATAAAGTAATGGTTTTGCACACCCGTAGACCCCGCGAATGTCGCAGAAACGGTCGGAATCATCGACTTTTCGATTTCGCTAAGATGCGACGTATCAATCGATACAGAACTGCGATACCAGTTTTATCGTATTCAGAGTGTGTAGTTGCATAAAATGAAGAATTTTGACACCCGTACACCCAGCCAAAGTCTCAGAAACGATGAGAATCCTCGATCTTTCGATTTCGATAAGCTTCGGCGTATCAATCGCTGCAGATCTGCGATACCAGTTTTATCGTATTGAGAATGTGTAGTTGCATGAAACGAAGGCTTTTGACACCCGTAAACCCAGCCAAACTTTTAGAAACGGCGGGAATCCGCGATCTTTCGACTTCGCTAAGCTTCGTCGTATCAATCGCTGCAGTACCACGATACCAGTTTTATCGTATTGAGAATGTGTAGTTGCATGAAACAAAGAATTTAGACACCCGTACACCCCGCGAATGTCGCAGAAACACTCGGAATCCTCGACCTTTCGATTTCGTTAAGATCCGACGTATCAATCGATACAGAACTGCGATACCAGTTTTATCGTATCGAGAGTGTGTAGTTGCGAAAAATGAAGAATTTTGACACCCGTGGATCCAGCCAAACTCTCAGGAACGGCGGGAATCCGCGATCTTTCGATTTCGCTAAGCTTCGACGTAGCAGACGCTGCGGCACCGCGATACCAGTTTTATCGTATTGGGTATGTGTAGTTGCATAAAGTAATGGTTTTGCACACCCGTAGACCCCGCGAATGTCGCAGAAACGGTCGGAATCATCGAGTTTTCGATTTCGCTAAGATGCGACGTATCAATCGATACAGAACTGCGATACCAGTTTTATCGTATTGAGAATGTGTAGTTGTATGAAATGAAGGCTTTTGATGCCCGTACACCCAGCCAAACTCTTAGAAATGGCGGGAATCCGCGATCTTTCGACTTCGCTAAGCTTCGTCGTATCAATCGCTGCAGTACCACGATACCAGTTTTATCGTATTGAGAATGTGTAGTTGCATGAAACAAAGAATTTAGACACCCGTACACCCCGCGAATGTCGCAGAAACACTCGGAATCCTCGACCTTTCGATTTCGTTAAGATCCGACGTATCAATCGATACAGAACTGCGATACCAGTTTTATCGTATTTAGAGTGTGTAGTTGCGAAAAATGAAGGCTTTTGACACCCGTGGAACCAGCCAAACTCTCAGAAACGGCGGGAATCCGCGATCTTTCGATTTCGCTAAGCTTCGACGTAGCAGTCGCTGCAGCACCGCGATACCAGTTTTATCATATTGAGAATGCGTAGTTGCATGAAACAAAGAATTTAGACCCCCGGACGACCCGCGAATGTCGCAGAAACACTCAGAATCCTCGATCATTCGATTTCGTTAAGATCCGACGTATCAATCGATACAGAACTGCGATACCAGTTTTATCGTATTGAGAGTGTGTAGTTGCGAAAAATGAAGAATTTTGACACCCGTGGATCCAGCCAAACTCTCAGGAACGGCGGGAATCCGCGATCTTTCGATTTCGCTAAGCTTCGACGTAGCAGTCGCTGCAGCACCGCGATACCAGTTTTATCGTATTGGGTATGTGTAGTTGCATAAAGTAATGGTTTTTCACACCCGTAGAACCCGCGAATGTCGCAGAAACGGTCGGAATCATCGAGCTTTCGATTTCGCTAAGATGCGACGTATCAATCGATACAGAACTGCGATACCACTTTTATCGTATTCAGAGTGTGTAGTTGCATAAAATGAAGAATTTTGACACCCGTACACCCAACCAAAGTCTCAGAAACGCCGAGAATCCTCGATCTTTCGATTTCGATAAGCTTCGGCGTATCAATCGCTGCAGATCTGCGATACCAGTTTTATCGTATTGAGAATGTGTAGTGGCATGAAATGAAGGCTTTTGTCACCCGTACACCCCGCGAATGTCGCTGAAACGCTCGGAATCCTAGATCTTTCGATTTCGCTAAGATGCGACGTATCAATCGACACAGAACTGCGATGCCAGTTTCATCGTATTGAGAGTGTGTAGTTGCATGAAATGAAGGCTTTTGACACCCGTACACCCAGCCAAACTCTTAGAAACGGGGGGAATCCGCGATCTTTCGATTTCGCTAAGCTTCGACGTATCAATCGCTGCAGCACCACGATACCAGTTTTGACGTATTGAGTATGTGTAGTTGCATAAAGTAAAGGTTTGTGACACCCGTACACCCCGCGAATGTCGCAGAAACGGTCGGAATCATCGAGCATTCGATTTCGCTAAGATGCGACGTATCAATCGATACAGAACTGGGATGCCAGTTTTATCGTATTCAGAGTTTGTAGTTGCATAAAATGAAGAATTTTGACACCCGTACACCCAGCCAAAGTTTCAGAAACGCCGAGAATCCTCGATCTTTCGATTTCGATAAGCTTCGGCGTATCAATCGCTGCAGAACTGCGATACCAGTTTTATCGTATTGAGAATGTGTAGTTGCATGAAATGAAGGCTTTTGACACCCGTACACCCAGCCAAACTCTTAGAAACGGCGGGAATCCGCGATCTTTCGATTTCGCTAAGCTTCGACGTATCAATCGAAACAGAACTGCGATACCAGTTTTATCGTATTGAGAATGTTTAGTTGCATAGAATGAAGGATTTTGATACCCGTACACGCAGCCAAAGTCTCAGAAACGCCGAGAATCCTCGATCTTTCGATTTCGCTAAGAATCGACGTATCAATCGCTGCAGAACTGCGATACCAGTTTTATCGTATTGAAAATGTGTAGTTGCATAAAATAAAGGCTTTTGACACCCGTACACCCCGCGAATGTCGCAGAAACGGTCGGAATCATCGAGCTTTCGATTTCGCTAAGATGCGACGTATCAATCGATACAGAACTGCGATACCAGTTTTATCGTATTCAGAGTGTGTAGTTGCATAAAATGAAGAATTTTGACACCCGTACACCCAGCCAAAGTCTCAGAAACGCCGAGAATCCTCGATCTTTCGATTTCGATAAGCTTCGGCGTATCAATCGCTGCAGAACTGCGATACCAGTTTTATCGTATTGCGAATGTGTAGTTGTATGAAATGAAGGCTTTTGATGCCCGTACACCCAGCCAAACTCTTAGAAATGGCGGGAATCCGCGATCTTTCGATTTCGATAAGCTTCGGCGTATCAATCGCTGCAGATCTGCGATACCAGTTTTATCGTATTGAGAATGTGTAGTTGCATGAAACAAAGAATTTAGACACCCGTACACCCCGCGAATGTCACAGAAACACTCGGAATCCTCGACCTCTCGATTTCGTTAAGATCCGACGTATCAATCGATACAGTACTGCGATACCAGTTTTATCGTATTTAGAGTGTGTAGTTGCGAAAAATGAAGAATTTTGACACCCGTGGAACCAGCCAAACTCTCAGAAACGGCGGGAATCCGCGATCTTTCGATTTCGCTAAGCTTCGACGTATCAATCGCTGCAGCACCACGATACCAGTTTTATCGTAATGAGTATGTGTAGTTGCATAAAGTAAAGGTTTTTGACACCCGTACACCCCGCGAATGTCGCAGAAACGCTCGGAATCCTCGATCTTTCGATTTCGCTAAGATGCAACGTATGAATCGATACAGAACCGCGATACCAGTTTTATCGTATTGAGAGTGTGTAGTTGCATAAAATGAAGAATTTTGACACCCGTACACCCAGCCAAACTCTCAGAAACGGCGGGCATCCGCGATCTTTCGATTTCGCTAAGCTTCGTCGTATCAATCGCTGCAGTACCACGATACCAGTTTTATCGTATTGAGAATGCGTAGTTGCATGAAACAAAGAATTTAGACCCCCGGACGACCCGCGAATATCGCAGAAACACTCAGAATCCTCGATCATTCGATTTCGTTAAGATCCGACGTATCAATCGATACAGAACTGCGATACCAGTTTTATCGTATCGAGAGTGTGTAGTTGCGAAAAATGAAGAATTTTGACACCCGTGGATCCAGCCAAACTCTCAGGAACGGCGGGAATCCGCGATCTTTCGATTTCGCTAAGCTTCGACGTAGCAATCGCTGCGGCACCGCGATACCAGTTTTATCGTATTGGGTATGTGTAGTTGCATAAAGTAATGGTTTTGCACACCCGTAGACCCCGCGAATGTCGCAGAAACGGTCGGAATCATCGAGCTTTCGATTTCGCTAAGATGCGACGTATCAATCGATACAGAACTGCGATACCAGTTTTAACGTATTCAGAGTGTGTAGTTGCATAAAATGAAGAATTTTGACACCCGTACACCCAGCCAAAGTCTCAGAAACGCCGAGAATCCTCGATCTTTCGATTTCGATAAGCTTCGGCGTATCAATCGCTGCAGATCTGCGATACCAGTTTTATCGTATTGAGAATGTGTAGTTGCATGAAACGAAGGCTTTTGACACCCGTACACCCAGCCAAACTTTTAGAAACGGCGGGAATCCGCGATCTTTCGACTTCGCTAAGCTTCGTCGTATCAATCGCTGCAGTACCACGATACCAGTTTTATCGTATTGAGAATGTGTAGTTGCATGAAACAAAGAATTTAGACACCCGTACACCCCGCGAATGTCGCAGAAACGCTCGGAATCCTCGATCTTTCGATTTCGCTAAGATGCAACGTATGAATCGATACAGAACCGCGATACCAGTTTTATCGTATTGAGAGTGTGTAGTTGCATAAAATGAAGAATTTTGACACCCGTACACCCAGCCAAACTCTCAGAAACGGCGGGCATCCGCGATCTTTCGATTTCGCTAAGCTTCGTCGTATCAATCGCTGCAGTACCACGATACCAGTTTTATCGTATTGAGAATGTGTAGTTGCATGAAACAAAGAATTTAGACACCCGTACACCCCGCGAATGTCGCAGAAACACTCGGAATCCTCGACCTTTCGATTTCGTTAAGATCCGACGTATCAATCGATACAGAACTGCGATACCAGTTTTATCGTATCGAGAGTGTGTAGTTGCGAAAAATGAAGAATTTTGACACCCGTGGATCCAGCCAAACTCTCAGGAACGGCGGGAATCCGCGATCTTTCGATTTCGCTAAGCTTCGACGTAGCAGACGCTGCGGCACCGCGATACCAGTTTTATCGTATTGGGTATGTGTAGTTGCATAAAGTAATGGTTTTGCACACCCGTAGACCCCGCGAATGTCGCAGAAACGGTCGGAATCATCGAGTTTTCGATTTCGCTAAGATGCGACGTATCAATCGATACAGAACTGCGATACCAGTTTTATCGTATTGAGAATGTGTAGTTGTATGAAATGAAGGCTTTTGATGCCCGTACACCCAGCCAAACTCTTAGAAATGGCGGGAATCCGCGATCTTTCGACTTCGCTAAGCTTCGTCGTATCAATCGCTGCAGTACCACGATACCAGTTTTATCGTATTGAGAATGTGTAGTTGCATGAAACAAAGAATTTAGACACCCGTACACCCCGCGAATGTCGCAGAAACACTCGGAATCCTCGACCTTTCGATTTCGTTAAGATCCGACGTATCAATCGATACAGAACTGCGATACCAGTTTTATCGTATTTAGAGTGTGTAGTTGCGAAAAATGGAGAATTTTGACACCCGTGGAACCAGCCAAACTCTCAGAAACGGCGGGAATCCGCGATCTTTCGATTTCGCTAAGCTTCGACGTATCAATCGCTGCAGCACTACGATACCAGTTTTATCATATTGAGAATGCGTAGTTGCATGAAACAAAGAATTTAGACCCCCGGACGACCCGCGAATGTCGCAGAAACACTCAGAATCCTCGATCATTCGATTTCGTTAAGATCCGACGTATCAATCGATGCAGAACTGCGATACCAGTTTTATCGTATTGAGAGTGTGTAGTTGCGAAAAATGAAGAATTTTGACACCCGTGGATCCAGCCAAACTCTCAGGAACGGCGGGAATCCGCGATCTTTCGATTTCGCTAAGCTTCGACGTAGCAGTCGCTGCAGCACCGCGATACCAGTTTTATCGTATTGGGTATGTGTAGTTGCATAAAGTAATGGTTTTTCACACCCGTAGAACCCGCGAATGTCGCAGAAACGGTCGGAATCATCGAGCTTTCGATTTCGCTAAGATGCGACGTATCAATCGATACAGAACTGCGATACCACTTTTATCGTATTCACAGTGTGTAGTTGCATAAAATGAAGAATTTTGACACCCGTACACCCAACCAAAGTCTCAGAAACGCCGAGAATCCTCGATCTTTCGATTTCGATAAGCTTCGGCGTATCAATCGCTGCAGATCTGCGATACCAGTTTTATCGTATTGAGAATGTGTAGTGGCATGAAATGAAGGCTTTTGTCACCCGTACACCCCGCGAATGTCGCTGAAACGCTCGGAATCCTAGATCTTTCGATTTCGCTAAGATGCGACGTATCAATCGACACAGAACTGCGATGCCAGTTTCATCGTATTGAGAGTGTGTAGTTGCATGAAATGAAGGCTTTTGACACCCGTACACCCAGCCAAACTCTTAGAAACGGGGGGAATCCGCGATCTTTCGATTTCGCTAAGCTTCGACGTATCAATCGCTGCAGCACCACGATACCAGTTTTGACGTATTGAGTATGTGTAGTTGCATAAAGTAAAGGTTTGTGACACCCGTACACCCCGCGAATGTCGCAGAAACGGTCGGAATCATCGAGCATTCGATTTCGCTAAGATGCGACGTATCAATCGATACAGAACTGGGATGCCAGTTTTATCGTATTCAGAGTTTGTAGTTGCATAAAATGAAGAATTTTGACACCCGTACACCCAGCCAAAGTTTCAGAAACGCCGAGAATCCTCGATCTTTCGATTTCGATAAGCTTCGGCGTATCAATCGCTGCAGAACTGCGATACCAGTTTTATCGTATTGAGAATGTGTAGTTGCATGAAATGAAGGCTTTTGACACCCGTACACCCAGCCAAACTCTTAGAAACGGCGGGAATCCGCGATCTTTCGATTTCGCTAAGCTTCGACGTATCAATCGAAACAGAACTGCGATACCAGTTTTATCGTTTTGAGAATGTTTAGTTGCATAGAATGAAGGATTTTGATACCCGTACACGCAGCCAAAGTCTCAGAAACGCCGAGAATCCTCGATCTTTCGATTTCGCTAAGAATCGACGTATCAATCGCTGCAGAACTGCGATACCAGTTTTATCGTATTGAAAATGTGTAGTTGCATAAAATAAAGGCTTTTGACACCCGTACACCCCGCGAATGTCGCAGAAACGGTCGGAATCATCGAGCTTTCGATTTCGCTAAGATGCGACGTATCAATCGATACAGAACTGCGATACTAGTTTTATCGTATTCAGAGTGTGTAGTTGCATAAAATGAAGAATTTTGACACCCGTACACCCAGCCAAAGTCTCAGAAACGCCGAGAATCCTCGATCTTTCGATTTCGATAAGCTTCGGCGTATCAATCGCTGCAGAACTGCGATACCAGTTTTATCGTATTGCGAATGTGTAGTTGTATGAAATGAAGGCTTTTGATGCCCGTACACCCAGCCAAACTCTTAGAAATGGCGGGAATCCGCGATCTTTCGATTTCGATAAGCTTCGGCGTATCAATCGCTGCAAATCTGCGATACCAGTTTTATCGTATTGAGAATGTGTAGTTGCATGAAACAAAGAATTTAGACACCCGTACACCCCGCGAATGTCACAGAAACACTCGGAATCCTCAACCTCTCGATTTCGTTAAGATCCGACGTATCAATCGATACAGTACTGCGATACCAGTTTTATCGTATTTAGAGTGTGTAGTTGCGAAAAATGAAGAATTTTGACACCCGTGGAACCAGCCAAACTCTCAGAAACGGCGGGAATCCGCGATCTTTCGATTTCGCTAAGCTTCGACGTATCAATCGCTGCAGCACCACGATACCAGTTTTATCGTAATGAGTATGTGTAGTTGCATAAAGTAAAGGTTTTTGACACCCGTACACCCCGCGAATGTCGCAGAAACGCTCGGAATCATCGAGTTTTAAATTTCGCTAAGAAGCGACGTATCAATCGATACAGAACTGCGATACCACTTTTATCGTATTCAGAGTGTGTAGTTGCATAAAATGAAGAATTTTGTAACCCGTACACCCAACCAAAGTCTCAGAAACGCCGAGAATCCTCGATCTTTCGATTTCGATAAGCTTCGGCGTATCAATCGCTGCAGATCTGCGATACCAGTTTTATCGTATTGAGAATGTGTAGTGGCATGAAATGAAGGCTTTTGTCACCCGTACACCCCGCGAATGTCGCTGAAACGCTCGGAATCCTAGATCTTTCGATTTCGCTAAGATGCGACGTATCAATCGACACAGAACTGCGATGCCAGTTTCATCGTATTGAGAGTGTGTAGTTGCATGAAATGAAGGCTTTTGACACCCGTACACCCAGCCAAACTCTTAGAAACGGGGGGAATCCGCGATCTTTCGATTTCGCTAAGCTTCGACGTATCAATCGCTGCAGCACCACGATACCAGTTTTGACGTATTGAGTATGTGTAGTTGCATAAAGTAAAGGTTTGTGACACCCGTACACCCCGCGAATGTCGCAGAAACGGTCGGAATCATCGAGCATTCGATTTCGCTAAGATGCGACGTATCAATCGATACAGAACTGGGATACCAGTTTTATCGTATTCAGAGTTTGTAGTTGCATAAAATGAAGAATTTTGACACCCGTACACCCAGCCAAAGTCTCAGAAACGCCGAGAATCCTCGATCTTTCGATTTCGATAAGCTTCGGCGTATCAATCGCTGCAGAACTGCGATACCAGTTTTATCGTATTGCGAATGTGTAGTTGTATGAAATGAAGGCTTTTGATGCCCGTACACCCAGCCAAACTCTTAGAAATGGCGGGAATCCGCGATCTTTCGATTTCGATAAGCTTCGGCGTATCAATCGTTGCAGATCTGCGATACCAGTTTTATCGTATTGAGAATGTGTAGTTGCATGAAACAAAGAATTTAGACACCCGTACACCCCGCGAATGTCACAGAAACACTCGGAATCCTCGACCTCTCGATTTCGTTAAGATCCGACGTATCAATCGATACAGAACTGCGATACCAGTTTTATCGTATTTAGAGTGTGTAGTTGCGAAAAATGAAGAATTTTGACACCCGTGGAACCAGCCAAACTCTCAGAAACGGCGGGAATCCGCGATCTTTCGATTTCGCTAAGCTTCGACGTATCAATCGCTGCAGCACCACGATACCATTTTTATCGTAATGAGTATGTGTAGTTGCATAAAGTAAAGGTTTTTGACACCCGTACACCCCGCGAATGTCGCAGAAACGCTCGGAATCATCGAGTTTTAAATTTCGCTAAGAAGCGACGTATCAATCGATACAGAACTGCGATATCAGTATTATCGTATTCAGAGTGTGTAGTTGCATGAAATGAAGAATTTTGACACCCGTACACCCAGCCAAAGTCTCAGAAACGCCGAGAATCCTCGATCTTTCGATTTCGATAAGCTTCGGCGTATCAATCGCTGCAGATCTGCGATACCAGTTTTATCGTATTGAGAATGTGTAGTTGCATGAAATTAAGGCTCTTGACACCCGTACACCCCGCGAATGTCGCTGAAACGCTCGGAATCCTAGATCTTTCGATTTCGCTAAGATGCGACGTATCAATCGACACAGAACTGCGATTCCAGTTTCATCGTATTGAGAGTGTGTAGTTGCATGAAATGAAGGCTTTTGACACCCGTATACCCAGCCAAAGTCTCAGAAACGCCGAGAATCCTCGATCTTTTGATTTCGATAAGCTTCGGCGTATCAATCGCTGCAGATCTGCGATACCAGTTTTATCGTATTGAGAATGTGTAGTTGCATGAAATGAAGGCTTTTGACACCCGTACACCCAGCCAAACTCCTAGAAACGGCGGGAATCCGCGATCGTTCGATTTCGCTAAGCTTCGACGAATCAATCGAAACAGAACTGCGATACCAGTTTTATCGTATTGAGAATGTTTAGTTGCATAGAATGAAGGATTTTGACACCCGTACACCCAGCCAAAGTCTCAGAAACGCCGAGAATCCTCGATCTTTCGATTTCGCTATGCGTCGGCGTATCAATCGCTGCAGAACTGCGATACCAGTTTTACCGTATTGAAAATGTGTAGTTGCATGAAATGAAGGCTTTTGACACCCGTACACCCCGCGAATGTCGCAGAAACGCTCGGAATCCTCGATCTTTCGATTTCGCTAAGATGCAACGTATGAATCGATACAGAACCGCGATACCAGTTTTATCGTATTGAGAGTGTGTAGTTGCATAAAATGAAGAATTTTGACACCCGTACACCCAGCCAAACTCTCAGAAACGGCGGGAATCCGCGATCTTTCGATTTCGCTAAGCTTCGTCGTATCAATCGCTGCAGTACCACGATACCAGTTTTATCGTATTGAGAATGCGTAGTTGCATGAAACAAAGAATTTAGACCCCCGGACGACCCGCGAATGTCGCAGAAACACTCAGAATCCTCGATCATTCGATTTCGTTAAGATCCGACGTATCAATCGATACAGAACTGCGATACCAGTTTTATCGTATCGAGAGTGTGTAGTTGCGAAAAATGAAGAATTTTGACACCCGTGGATCCAGCCAAACTCTCAGGAACGGCGGGAATCCGCGATCTTTCGATTTCGCTAAGCTTCGACGTAGCAATCGCTGCGGCACCGCGATACCAGTTTTATCGTATTGGGTATGTGTAGTTGCATAAAGTAATGGTTTTGCACACCCGTAGACCCCGCGAATGTCGCAGAAACGGTCGGAATCATCGAGCTTTCGATTTCGCTAAGATGCGACGTATCAATCGATACAGAACTGCGATACCAGTTTTAACGTATTCAGAGTGTGTAGTTGCATAAAATGAAGAATTTTGACACCCGTACACCCAGCCAAAGTCTCAGAAACGCCGAGAATCCTCGATCTTTCGATTTCGATAAGCTTCGGCGTATCAATCGCTGCAGATCTGCGATACCAGTTTTATCGTATTGAGAATGTGTAGTTGCATGAAACGAAGGCTTTTGACACCCGTACACCCAGCCAAACTTTTAGAAACGGCGGGAATCCGCGATCTTTCGACTTCGCTAAGCTTCGTCGTATCAATCGCTGCAGTACCACGATACCAGTTTTATCGTATTGAGAATGTGTAGTTGCATGAAACAAAGAATTTAGACACCCGTACACCCCGCGAATGTCGCAGAAACACTCGGAATCCTCGACCTTTCGATTTCGTTAAGATCCGACGTATCAATCGATACAGAACTGCGATACCAGTTTTATCGTATCGAGAGTGTGTAGTTGCGAAAAATAAAGAATTTTGACACCCGTGGATCCAGCCAAACTCTCAGGAACGGCGGGAATCCGCGATCTTTCGATTTCGCTAAGCTTCGACGTAGCAATCGCTGCGGCACCGCGATACCAGTTTTATCGTATTGGGTATGTGTAGTTGCATAAAGTAATGGTTTTGCACACCCGTAGACCCCGCGAATGTCGCAGAAACGGTCGGAATCATCGAGCTTTCGATTTCGCTAAGATGCGACGTATCAATCGATACAGAACTGCGATACCAGTTTTATCGTATTGAGAATGTGTAGTTGTATGAAATGAAGGCTTTTGATGCCCGTACACCCAGCCAAACTCTTAGAAATGGCGGGAATCCGCGATCTTTCGATTTCGATAAGCTTCGGCGTATCAATCGCTGCAGATCTGCGATACCAGTTTTATCGTATTGAGAATGCGTAGTTGCATGAAACAAAGAATTTAGACCCCCGGACGACCCGCGAATGTCGCAGAAACACACAGAATCCTCGATCATTCGATTTCGTTAAGATCCGACGTATCAATCGATACAGAACTGCGATACCAGTTTTATCGTATCGAGAGTGTGTAGTTGCGAAAAATGAAGAATTCTGACACCCGTGGGACCAGCCAAACTCTCAGAAACGGCGGGAATCCGCGATCTTTCGATTTCGCTAAGCTTCGACGTATCAATCGCTGCAGCACCACGATACCAGTTTTATCGTAATGAGTATGTGTAGTTGCATAAAGTAAAGGTTTTTGACACCCGTACACCCCGCGAATGTCGCAGAAACGCTCGGAATCATCGAGTTTTAAATTTCGCTAAGAAGCGACGTATCAATCGATACAGAACTGCGATACCAGTATTATCGTATTCAGAGTGTGTAGTTGCATAAAATGAAGAATTTTGACACCCGTACACCCAGCCAAAGTCTCAGAAACGCCGAGAATCCTCGATCTTTCGATTTCGATAAGCTTCGGCGTATCAATCGCTGCAGATCTGCGATACCAGTTTTATCGTATTGAGAATGTGTAGTTGCATGAAATTAAGGCTCTTGACACCCGTACACCCCGCGAATGTCGCTGAAACGCTCGGAATCCTAGATCTTTCGATTTCGCTAAGATGCGACGTATCAATCGACACAGAACTGCGATTCCAGTTTCATCGTATTGAGAGTGTGTAGTTGCATGAAATGAAGGCTTTTGACACCCGTATACCCAGCCAAAGTCTCAGAAACGCCGAGAATCCTCGATCTTTTGATTTCGATAAGCTTCGGCGTATCAATCGCTGCAGATCTGCGATACCAGTTTTATCGTATTGAGAATGTGTAGTTGCATGAAATGAAGGCTTTTGACACCCGTACACCCAGCCAAACTCCTAGAAACGGCGGGAATCCGCGATCGTTCGATTTCGCTAAGCTTCGACGAATCAATCGAAACAGAACTGCGATACCAGTTTTATCGTATTGAGAATGTTTAGTTGCATAGAATGAAGGATTTTGACACCCGTACACCCAGCCAAAGTCTCAGAAACGCCGAGAATCCTCGATCTTTCGATTTCGCTATGCGTCGGCGTATCAATCGCTGCAGAACTGCGATACCAGTTTTACCGTATTGAAAATGTGTATTTGCATGAAATGAAGGCTTTTGACACCCGTACACCCCGCGAATGTCGCAGAAACGCTCGGAATCCTCGATCTTTCGATTTCGCTAAGATGCAACGTATGAATCGATACAGAACCGCGATACCAGTTTTATCGTATTGAGAGTGTGTAGTTGCATAAAATGAAGAATTTTGACACCCGTACACCCAGCCAAACTCTCAGAAACGGCGGGAATCCGCGATCTTTCGATTTCGCTAAGCTTCGTCGTATCAATCGCTGCAGTACCACGATACCAGTTTTATCGTATTGAGAATGCGTAGTTGCATGAAACAAAGAATTTAGACCCCCGGACGACCCGCGAATGTCGCAGAAACACTCAGAATCCTCGATCATTCGATTTCGTTAAGATCCGACGTATCAATCGATACAGAACTGCGATACCAGTTTTATCGTATTGAGAGTGTGTAGTTGCGAAAAATAAAGAATTTTGACACCCGTGGATCCAGCCAAACTCTCAGGAACGGCGGGAATCCGCGATCTTTCGATTTCGCTAAGCTTCGACGTAGCAATCGCTGCAGCACCGCGATACCAGTTTTATCGTATTGGGTATGTGTAGTTGCATAAAGTAATGGTTTTTCACACCCGTAGAACCCGCGAATGTCGCAGAAACGGTCGGAATCATCGAGCTTTCGATTTCGCTAAGATGCGACGTATCAATCGATACAGAACTGCGATACCACTTTTATCGTATTCAGAGTGTGTAGTTGCATAAAATGAAGAATTTTGTAACCCGTACACCCAACCAAAGTCTCAGAAACGCCGAGAATCCTCGATCTTTCGATTTCGATAAGCTTCGGCGTATCAATCGCTGCAGATCTGCGATACCAGTTTTATCGTATTGAGAATGTGTAGTGGCATGAAATGAAGGCTTTTGTCACCCGTACACCCCGCGAATGTCGCTGAAACGCTCGGAATCCTAGATCTTTCGATTTCGCTAAGATGCGACGTATCAATCGACACAGAACTGCGATGCCAGTTTCATCGTATTGAGAGTGTGTAGTTGCATGAAATGAAGGCTTTTGACACCCGTACACCCAGCCAAACTCTTAGAAACGGGGGGAATCCGCGATCTTTCGATTTCGCTAAGCTTCGACGTATCAATCGCTGCAGCACCACGATACCAGTTTTGACGTATTGAGTATGTGTAGTTGCATAAAGTAAAGGTTTGTGACACCCGTACACCCCGCGAATGTCGCAGAAACGGTCGTAATCATCGAGCATTCGATTTCGCTAAGATGCGACGTATCAATCGATACAGAACTGGGATACCAGTTTTATCGTATTCAGAGTTTGTAGTTGCATAAAATGAAGAATTTTGACACCCGTACACCCAGCCAAAGTCTCAGAAACGCCGAGAATCCTCGATCTTTCGATTTCGATAAGCTTCGGCGTATCAATCGCTGCAGAACTGCGATACCAGTTTTATCGTATTGCGAATGTGTAGTTGTATGAAATGAAGGCTTTTGATGCCCGTACACCCAGCCAAACTCTTAGAAATGGCGGGAATCCGCGATCTTTCGATTTCGATAAGCTTCGGCGTATCAATCGCTGCAGATCTGCGATACCAGTTTTATCGTATTGAGAATGTGTAGTTGCATGAAACAAAGAATTTAGACACCCGTACACCCCGCGAATGTCACAGAAACACTCGGAATCCTCGACCTCTCGATTTCGTTAAGATCCGACGTATCAATCGATACAGAACTGCGATACCAGTTTTATCGTATTTAGAGTGTGTAGTTGCGAAAAATGAAGAATTTTGACACCCGTGGAACCAGCCAAACTCTCAGAAACGGCGGGAATCCGCGATCTTTCGATTTCGCTAAGCTTCGACGTATCAATCGCTGCAGCACCACGATACCATTTTTATCGTAATGAGTATGTGTAGTTGCATAAAGTAAAGGTTTTTGACACCCGTACACCCCGCGAATGTCGCAGAAACGCTCGGAATCATCGAGTTTTAAATTTCGCTAAGAAGCGACGTATCAATCGATACAGAACTGCGATATCAGTATTATCGTATTCAGAGTGTGTAGTTGCATGAAATGAAGAATTTTGACACCCGTACACCCAGCCAAAGTCTCAGAAACGCCGAGAATCCTCGATCTTTCGATTTCGATAAGCTTCGGCGTATCAATCGCTGCAGATCTGCGATACCAGTTTTATCGTATTGAGAATGTGTAGTTGCATGAAATTAAGGCTCTTGACACCCGTACACCCCGCGAATGTCGCTGAAACGCTCGGAATCCTAGATCTTTCGATTTCGCTAAGATGCGACGTATCAATCGACACAGAACTGCGATTCCAGTTTCATCGTATTGAGAGTGTGTAGTTGCATGAAATGAAGGCTTTTGACACCCGTATACCCAGCCAAAGTCTCAGAAACGCCGAGAATCCTCGATCTTTTGATTTCGATAAGCTTCGGCGTATCAATCGCTGCAGATCTGCGATACCAGTTTTATCGTATTGAGAATGTGTAGTTGCATGAAATGAAGGCTTTTGACACCCGTACACCCAGCCAAACTCCTAGAAACGGCGGGAATCCGCGATCGTTCGATTTCGCTAAGCTTCGACGAATCAATCGAAACAGAACTGCGATACCAGTTTTATCGTATTGAGAATGTTTAGTTGCATAGAATGAAGGATTTTGACACCCGTACACCCAGCCAAAGTCTCAGAAACGCCGAGAATCCTCGATCTTTCGATTTCGCTATGCGTCGGCGTATCAATCGCTGCAGAACTGCGATACCAGTTTTACCGTATTGAAAATGTGTAGTTGCATGAAATGAAGGCTTTTGACACCCGTACACCCCGCGAATGTCGCAGAAACGCTCGGAATCCTCGATCTTTCGATTTCGCTAAGATGCAACGTATGAATCGATACAGAACCGCGATACCAGTTTTATCGTATTGAGAGTGTGTAGTTGCATAAAATGAAGAATTTTGACACCCGTACACCCAGCCAAACTCTCAGAAACGGCGGGAATCCGCGATCTTTCGATTTCGCTAAGCTTCGTCGTATCAATCGCTGCAGTACCACGATACCAGTTTTATCGTATTGAGAATGCGTAGTTGCATGAAACAAAGAATTTAGACCCCCGGACGACCCGCGAATGTCGCAGAAACACTCAGAATCCTCGATCATTCGATTTCGTTAAGATCCGACGTATCAATCGATACAGAACTGCGATACCAGTTTTATCGTATTGAGAGTGTGTAGTTGCGAAAAATAAAGAATTTTGACACCCGTGGATCCAGCCAAACTCTCAGGAACGGCGGGAATCCGCGATCTTTCGATTTCGCTAAGCTTCGACGTAGCAATCGCTGCAGCACCGCGATACCAGTTTTATCGTATTGGGTATGTGTAGTTGCATAAAGTAATGGTTTTGCACACCCGTAGAACCCGCGAATGTCGCAGAAACGGTCGGAATCATCGAGCTTTCGATTTCGCTAAGATGCGACGTATCAATCGATACAGAACTGCGATACCACTTTTATCGTATTCAGAGTGTGTAGTTGCATAAAATGAAGAATTTTGACACCCGTACACCCAACCAAAGTCTCAGAAACGCCGAGAATCCTCGATCTTTCGATTTCGATAAGCTTCGGCGTATCAATCGCTGCAGATCTGCGATACCAGTTTTATCGTATTGATAATGTGTAGTGGCATGAAATGAAGGCTTTTGTCACCCGTACACCCCGCGAATGTCGCTGAAACGCTCGGAATCCTAGATCTTTCGATTTCGCTAAGATGCGACGTATCAATCGACACAGAACTGCGATGCCAGTTTCATCGTATTGAGAGTGTGTAGTTGCATGAAATGAAGGCTTTTGACACCCGTACACCCAGCCAAACTCTTAGAAACGGGGGGAATCCGCGATCTTTCGATTTCGCTAAGCTTCGACGTATCAATCGCTGCAGCACCACGATACCAGTTTTGACGTATTGAGTATGTGTAGTTGCATAAAGTAAAGGTTTGTGACACCCGTACACCCCGCGAATGTCGCAGAAACGGTCGGAATCATCGAGCATTCGATTTCGCTAAGATGCGACGTATCAATCGATACAGAACTGGGATACCAGTTTTATCGTATTCAGAGTTTGTAGTTGCATAAAATGAAGAATTTTGACACCCGTACACCCAGCCAAAGTCTCAGAAACGCCGAGAATCCTCGATCTTTCGATTTCGATAAGCTTCGGCGTATCAATCGCTGCAGAACTGCGATACCAGTTTTATCGTATTGCGAATGTGTAGTTGTATGAAATGAAGGCTTTTGATGCCCGTACACCCAGCCAAACTCTTAGAAATGGCGGGAATCCGCGATCTTTCGATTTCGATAAGCTTCGGCGTATCAATCGCTGCAGATCTGCGATACCAGTTTTATCGTATTGAGAATGTGTAGTTGCATGAAACAAAGAATTTAGACACCCGTACACCCCGCGAATGTCACAGAAACACTCGGAATCCTCGACCTCTCGATTTCGTTAAGATCCGACGTATCAATCGATACAGAACTGCGATACCAGTTTTATCGTATTTAGAGTGTGTAGTTGCGAAAAATGAAGAATTTTGACACCCGTGGAACCAGCCAAACTCTCAGAAACGGCGGGAATCCGCGATCTTTCGATTTCGCTAAGCTTCGACGTATCAATCGCTGCAGCACCACGATACCATTTTTATCGTAATGAGTATGTGTAGTTGCATAAAGTAAAGGTTTTTGACACCCGTACACCCCGCGAATGTCGCAGAAACGCTCGGAATCATCGAGTTTTAAATTTCGCTAAGAAGCGACGTATCAATCGATACAGAACTGCGATATCAGTATTATCGTATTCAGAGTGTGTAGTTGCATGAAATGAAGAATTTTGACACCCGTACACCCAGCCAAAGTCTCAGAAACGCCGAGAATCCTCGATCTTTCGATTTCGATAAGCTTCGGCGTATCAATCGCTGCAGATCTGCGATACCAGTTTTTTTTTTTTTTTTTTTTTTCTTGTGTTGCCAGCATCGGCTACTCTGGCCATTAGCTGAAATTTATTTATTTATTTCTTTATTTATTTATTTTTTGTTTATTTATGTTTTTATTTATTTTACTTATTTTTCACACTATTCTTCAATTTACGGATAAGCTCCTATATCTCCTTTGTTCATTATTATTATTTTAATGGGATTCCCGATCTCTCGGCTTATCTTATCTATATCTTGTGGTAAATTTTAGCTCTTTTGCAGAATTCTATTGCCGTTTCTACTGCCTTCTTGTTATTGCCCAGGGCAGCTTCTATATTTCCTGACATGTGTAGTGATTGTCGTATTCGACGGTATTTCCTGCAACTTATTATTATGTGTTCGACATCCATGTAGTCACCGCATTCATCACAAATTGGTTCTTGTTCCCTGTTTAATAAATACTCGCATGTTAGTCTTGTATGTCCAATCCTTAAACGAGTTATCACTACGGCGTCACGTCTTTTCATGTCCGTGGGCATATACCACGCATCAGTCTTCGGTTTACATTTTTTTAATTTAGATGGCCTTCCATCCCATCGTGTCTGCCACATATTTTTTGTTAGTTGTCGGACCTTAGCTTTCAGGTCGTCAGGTCGGATAATTATTGCATAATTCTCGTCGCTATTCGCTGCGTCCTTCGCTGCTCTATCTGTCTCTTCATTTCCCTCGATTCCAACATGTCCAGGGATCCACATTAAGGTAATTTCTTTGTCCATGTCGTGGAGTTTTCCTGTTTGTTCTAAAACTGCTTGGGTTAAGGGATCTTGCGTGTATATATTACATAAGCTCAGAATCGAACTCAGGGAGTCCGTACATATCAAATATGTCTCATTATTATCTTCTTCGCATTGTAGCATCGCTCTGTAAATAGCGAACATTTCGGCAGTATAAATGCTTGCAGTCTCGGGCAGCGTCCATTGTTGTATTTCGCCATTAAATCGCATTGCCGCTCCTACCCTATAGCCTATTTTTGAGCCATCTGTATAGACATGCACTGCGTCTTGGTACTCTTCGAGCAGAGCTCTCAATCGATCTTTGTATTCGTGTTTATTAGTATGTGCTTTGGCGGTATTCGCAAGTCTTAAGTCACATTTAGGTAGTGGAATGAGCCATGGTGGGTATGCGCCGTAGCCTTTCGTAAGTGCTTTCTCCATCGTCATGCCGGCATCTCGTAATATGTTTTGTATTCTTCTGTTAAGAGGTTCCGTAGGATTTACGGTTTTGGCAGTCGGTACCGGTGCATTAAAAAATTTCTTCCAATTCATGTGGTTAGGCTGCGTCCAGACATTAATCGCGTAGTTGAGGGTTAAATAGTTACGTCGGATATCCAACGGTGTTATTCCAGCGTCGCATAGTAGACTATCTATTGGACTGCTGCAAAATGCTCCTGTTGCGTATCGTATACCTGCGTTTTGGATCGGATTTAATTTTGCCAACACTGTTTTACTCGCTGAACCGTATATTATACTCCCGTAATCAATTTTTGATCTGATAAGAGCCTTGTATACATACAAGAGGGTGTCTCGATTGGAACCCCAGGTTAGGTTCGATAAACATTTTATCACGTTCAGGGCTTTCTTGCATTTTATTGTCAAACATTCAATATGATCTTTCCACGTTAATTTTTTATCAAACGTTAGACCGAGAAACCGAACGGAGTCGACTACATCTATTGGTTTATCTCCAATACGTAGTCTGGGTTGGAAGCGGATATTTCGCAATCTACAGAAGTCGATGCATCGAGTTTTACTTATCGAGAATCGATAACCGGTTTTTATTGCGAAATTGTTTGTGGTATCAATGGCCTTTTGCAGTCTTGAACTTATTTGTGAGATATATTTACCCGTCGCAAAGATCGTAAGATCGTCAACATAAAGACATCTACCGATATCTGGGCTTAATCCTGCAGTGATATCGTTAACTGCAATTATAAATAGGGTTACGCTAATTGTAGATCCCTGTGGGACACCGTTTTCTAGCAGGTGTGGTGGGGAAAGTTTATCTCCTACCCTTACCCTAAATCTTCTATCCTTTAAAAAGTTCTCTATGAAACGTGGCAGTTCTCCTCGCATTCCCCATTCATGTAGTTTTCTTAAAATACCGTGTCGCCAAGTCATATCGTAAGCTTTCTCTAGGTCAAAAAATACTGCAACCAGGTGTTCCTTAGAGATAAAGCTATTTTGGATTGCGCATTCAAGATTCGCCATATGATCCGTTGTAGAGCGGAATCTTCGGAATCCGCTTTGGTCTCTTGAGAGTAGTTTGTATCTTTCCAACCACCACATTAACCGATTGTTGACTATTTTCTCGAGTATTTTACTCATACAACAAGTTAGCGAGATCGGGCGGTAGTTTGTTGGGTCCTCTCTTTTTTTGCCATCCTTCAGTATCGGTATTACGATAGCTTCGTGCCATTGATCTGGATACTTGCCCTGTCGCCAGATGGTGTTATAAATCTGCAACAGTTTAGTTTTCGCGGATTGAGGTAGATTTTCAATCATTATGATACCAGTTTTATCGTATTGAGAATGTTTAGTTGCATAGAATGAAGGATTTTGACACCCGTACACCCAGCCAAAGTCTCAGAAACGCCGAGAATCCTCGATCTTTCGATTTCGCTATGCGTCGGCGTATCAATCGCTGCAGAACTGCGATACCAGTTTTACCGTATTGAAAATGTGTAGTTGCATGAAATGAAGGCTTTTGACACCCGTACACCCCGCGAATGTCGCAGAAACGCTCGGAATCCTCGATCTTTCGATTTCGCTAAGATGCAACGTATGAATCGATACAGAACCGCGATACCAGTTTTATCGTATTGAGAGTGTGTAGTTGCATAAAATGAAGAATTTTGACACCCGTACACCCAGCCAAACTCTCAGAAACGGCGGGCATCCGCGATCTTTCGATTTCGCTAAGCTTCGTCGTATCAATCGCTGCAGTACCACGATACCAGTTTTATCGTATTGAGAATGCGTAGTTGCATGAAACAAAGAATTTAGACCCCCGGACGACCCGCGAATGTCGCAGAAACACTCAGAATCCTCGATCATTCGATTTCGTTAAGATCCGACGTATCAATCGATACAGAACTGCGATACCAGTTTTATCGTATCGAGAGTGTGTAGTTGCGAAAAATGAAGAATTTTGACACCCGTGGATCCAGCCAAACTCTCAGGAACGGCGGGAATCCGCGATCTTTCGATTTCGCTAAGCTTCGACGTAGCAATCGCTGCGGCACCGCGATACCAGTTTTATCGTATTGGGTATGTGTAGTTGCATAAAGTAATGGTTTTGCACACCCGTAGACCCCGCGAATGTCGCAGAAACGGTCGGAATCATCGAGCTTTCGATTTCGCTAAGATGCGACGTATCAATCGATACAGAACTGCGATACCAGTTTTATCGTATTGAGAATGTGTAGTTGTATGAAATGAAGGCTTTTGATGCCCGTACACCCAGCCAAACTCTTAGAAATGGCGGGAATCCGCGATCTTTCGACTTCGCTAAGCTTCGTCGTATCAATCGCTGCAGTACCACGATACCAGTTTTATCGTATTGAGAATGTGTAGTTGCATGAAACAAAGAATTTAGACACCCGTACACCCCGCGAATGTCGCAGAAACACTCGGAATCCTCGACCTTTCGATTTCGTTAAGATCCGACGTATCAATCGATACAGAACTGCGATACCAGTTTTATCGTATTTAGAGTGTGTAGTTGCGAAAAATGAAGAATTTTGACACCCGTGGAACCAGCCAAACTCTCAGAAACGGCGGGAATCCGCGATCTTTCGATTTCGCTAAGCTTCGACGTATCAATCGCTGCAGCACCACGATACCAGTTTTATCGTAATGAGTATGTGTAGTTGCATAAAGTAAAGGTTTTTGACACCCGTACACCCCGCGAATGTCGCAGAAACGCTCGGAATCATCGAGTTTTAAATTTCGCTAAGAAGCGACGTATCAATCGATACAGAACTGCGATACCAGTATTATCGTATTCAGAGTGTGTAGTTGCATAAAATGAAGAATTTTGACACCCGTACACCCAGCCAAAGTCTCAGAAACGCCGAGAATCCTCGATCTTTCGATTTCGATAAGCTTCGGCGTATCAATCGCTGCAGATCTGCGATACCAGTTTTATCGTATTGAGAATGTGTAGTTGCATGAAATTAAGGCTCTTGACACCCGTACACCCCGCGAATGTCGCTGAAACGCTCGGAATCCTAGATCTTTCGATTTCGCTAAGATGCGACGTATCAATCGACACAGAACTGCGATTCCAGTTTCATCGTATTGAGAGTGTGTAGTTGCATGAAATGAAGGCTTTTGACACCCGTATACCCAGCCAAAGTCTCAGAAACGCCGAGAATCCTCGATCTTTTGATTTCCCTATGCGTCGGCGTATCAATCGCTGCAGAACTGCGATACCAGTTTTACCGTATTGAAAATGTGTAGTTGCATGAAATGAAGGCTTTTGACACCCGTACACCCCGCGAATGTCGCAGAAACGCTCGGAATCCTCGATCTTTCGATTTCGCTAAGATGCAACGTATGAATCGATACAGAACCGCGATACCAGTTTTATCGTATTGAGAATGTGTAGTTGCATAAAATGAAGAATTTTGACACCCGTACACCCAGCCAAACTCTCAGAAACGGCGGGAATCCGCGATCTTTCGATTTTGCTAAGCTTCGTCGTATCAATCGCTGCAGTACCACGATACCAGTTTTATCGTATTGAGAATGCGTAGTTGCATGAAACAAAGAATTTAGACCCCCGGACGACCCGCGAATGTCGCAGAAACACTCAGAATCCTCGATCATTCGATTTCGTTAAGATCCGACGTATCAATCGATACAGAACTGCGATACCAGTTTTATCGTATTGAGAGTGTGTAGTTGCGAAAAATGAAGAATTTTGACACCCGTGGATCCAGCCAAACTCTCAGGAACGGCGGGAATCCGCGATCTTTCGATTTCGCTAAGCTTCGACGTAGCAATCGCTGCAGCACCGCGATACCAGTTTTATCGTATTGGGTATGTGTAGTTGCATAAAGTAATGATTTTTCACACCCGTAGAACCCGCGAATGTCGCAGAAACGGTCGGAATCATCGAGCTTTCGATTTCGCTAAGATGCGACGTATCAATCGATACAGAACTGCGATACCACTTTTATCGTATTCAGAGTGTGTAGTTGCATAAAATGAAGAATTTTGACACCCGTACACCCAACCAAAGTCTCAGAAACGCCGAGAATCCTCGATCTTTCGATTTCGATAAGCTTCGGCGTATCAATCGCTGCAGATCTGCGATACCAGTTTTATCGTATTGAGAATGTGTAGTGGCATGAAATGAAGGCTTTTGTCACCCGTACACCCCGCGAATGTCGCTGAAACGCTCGGAATCCTAGATCTTTCGATTTCGCTAAGATGCGACGTATCAATCGACACAGAACTGCGATGCCAGTTTCATCGTATTGAGAGTGTGTAGTTGCATGAAATGAAGGCTTTTGACACCCGTACACCCATCCAAACTCTTAGAAACGGGGGGAATCCGCGATCTTTCGATTTCGCTAAGCTTCGACGTATCAAACGCTGCAGCACCACGATACCAGTTTTGACGTATTGAGTATGTGTAGTTGCATAAAGTAAAGGTTTGTGACACCCGTACACCCCGCGAATGTCGCAGAAACGGTCGGAATCATCGAGCATTCGATTTCGCTAAGATGCGACGTATCAATCGATACAGAACTGGGATACCAGTTTTATCGTATTCAGAGTTTGTAGTTGCATAAAATGAAGAATTTTGACACCCGTACACCCAGCCAAAGTTTCAGAAACGCCGAGAATCCTCGATCTTTCGATTTCGATAAGCTTCGGCGTATCAATCGCTGCAGAACTGCGATACCAGTTTTATCGTATTGAGAATGTGTAGTTGCATGAAATGAAGGCTTTTGACACCCGTACACCCAGCCAAACTCTTAGAAACGGCGGGAATCCGCGATCTTTCGATTTCGCTAAGCTTCGACGTATCAATCGAAACAGAACTGCGATACCAGTTTTATCGTATTGAGAATGTTTAGTTGCATAGAATGAAGGATTTTGATACCCGTACACGCAGCCAAAGTCTCAGAAACGCCGAGAATCCTCGATCTTTCGATTTCGCTAAGAATCGACGTATCAATCGCTGCAGAACTGCGATACCAGTTTTATCGTATTGAAAATGTGTAGTTGCATAAAATAAAGGCTTTTGACACCCGTACACCCCGCGAATGTCGCAGAAACGGTCGGAATCATCGAGCTTTCGATTTCGCTAAGATGCGACGTATCAATCGATACAGAACTGCGATACCAGTTTTATCGTATTCAGAGTGTGTAGTTGCATAAAATGAAGAATTTTGACACCCGTACACCCAGCCAAAGTCTCAGAAACGCCGAGAATCCTCGATCTTTCGATTTCGATAAGCTTCGGCGTATCAATCGCTGCAGATCTGCGATACCAGTTTTATCGTATTGAGAATGTGTAGTTGCATGAAACGAAGGCTTTTGACACCCGTACACCCAGCCAAACTTTTAGAAACGGCGGGAATCCGCGATCTTTCGACTTCGCTAAGCTTCGTCGTATCAATCGCTGCAGTACCACGATACCAGTTTTATCGTATTGAGAATGTGTAGTTGCATGAAACAAAGAATTTAGACACCCGTACACCCCGCGAATGTCGCAGAAACACTCGGAATCCTCGACCTTTCGATTTCGTTAAGATCCGACGTATCAATCGATACAGAACTGCGATACCAGTTTTATCGTATCGAGAGTGTGTAGTTGCGAAAAATTTAGAATTTTGACACCCGTGGATCCAGCCAAACTCTCAGGAACGGCGGGAATCCGCGATCTTTCGATTTCGCTAAGCTACGACGTAGCAATCGCTGCGGCACCGCGATACCAGTTTTATCGTATTGGGTATGTGTAGTTGCATAAAGTAATGGTTTTGCACACCCGTAGACCCCGCGAATGTCGCAGAAACGGTCGGAATCATCGAGCTTTCGATTTCGCTAAGATGCGACGTATCAATCGATACAGAACTGCGATACCAGTTTTATCGTATTGAGAATGTGTAGTTGTATGAAATGAAGGCTTTTGATGCCCGTACACCCAGCCAAACTCTTAGAAATGGCGGGAATCCGCGATCTTTCGATTTCGATAAGCTTCGGCGTATCAATCGCTGCAGATCTGCGATACCAGTTTTATCGTATTGCGAATGTGTAGTTGTATGAAATGAAGGCTTTTGATGCCCGTACTCCCAGCCAAACTTTTAGAAACGGCGGGAATCCGCGATCTTTCGATTTCGCTAAGCTTCGTCGTATCAATCGCTGCAGTACCACGATACCAGTTTTATCGTATTGAGAATGTGTAGTTGCATGAAACAAAGAATTTAGACACCCGTACACCCCGCGAATGTCGCAGAAACACTCGGAATCCTCGACCTTTCGATTTCGTTAAGATCCGACGTATCAATCGATACAGAACTGCGATACCAGTTTTATCGGATTGAGAGTGTGTAGTTGCGAAAAATGAAGAATTTTGACACCCGTGGAACCAGCCAAACTCTCAGAAACGGCGGGAATCCGCGATCTTTCGATTTCGCTAAGCTTCGACGTATCAATCGCTGCAGCACCACGATACCAGTTTTATCGTAATGAGTATGTGTAGTTGCATAAAGTAAAGGTTTTTGACACCCGTACACCCCGCGAATGTCGCAGAAACGCTCGGAATCATCGAGCTTTCGATTTCGCTAAGATGCGACGTATGAATCGATACAGAACCGCGATACCAGTTTTATCGTATTGAGAGTGTGTAGTTGCAAAAAATGAAGAATTTTGACACCCGTACACCCAGCCAAACTCTCAGAAACGGCGGGAATCCGCGATCTTTCGATTTCGCTAAGCTTCGTCGTATCAATCGCTGCAGTACCACGATACCAGTTTTATCGTATTGAGAATGCGTAGTTGCATGAAACAAAGAATTTAGACCCCCGGACGACCCGCGAATGTCGCAGAAACACTCAGAATCCTCGATCATTCGATTTCGTTAAGATCCGACGTATCAATCGATACAGAACTGCGATACCAGTTATATCGTATCGAGAGTGTGTAGTTGCGAAAAATGAAGAATTTTGACACCCGTGGATCCAGCCAAACTCTCAGGAACGGCGGGAATCCGCGATCTTTCGATTTCGCTAAGCTTCGACGTAGCAATCGCTGCGGCACCGCGATACCAGTTTTATCGTATTGGGTATGTGTAGTTGCATAAAGTAATGGTTTTGCACACCCGTAGACCCCGCGAATGTCGCAGAAACGGTCGGAATCATCGACTTTTCGATTTCGCTAAGATGCGACGTATCAATCGATACAGAACTGCGATACCAGTTTTATCGTATTCAGAGTGTGTAGTTGCATAAAATGAAGAATTTTGACACCCGTACACCCAGCCAAAGTTTCAGAAACGCCGAGAATCCTCGATCTTTCGATTTCGATAAGCTTCGGCGTATCAATCGCTGCAGATCTGCGATACCAGTTTTATCGTATTGAGAATGTGTAGTTGCATGAAACGAAGGCTTTTGACACCCGTACACCCAGCCAAACTTTTAGAAACGGCGGGAATCCGCGATCTTTCGACTTCGCTAAGCTTCGTCGTATCAATCGCTGCAGTACCACGATACCAGTTTTATCGTATTGAGAATGTGTAGTTGCATGAAACAAAGAATTTAGACACCCGTACACCCCGCGAATGTCGCAGAAACACTCGGAATCCTCGACCTTTCGATTTCGTTAAGATCCGACGTATCAATCGATACAGAACTGCGATACCAGTTTTATCGTATCGAGAGTGTGTAGTTGCGAAAAATGAAGAATTTTGACTCCCGTGGATCCAGCCAAACTCTCAGGAACGGCGGGAATCCGCGATCTTTCGATTTCGCTAAGCTTCGACGTAGCAGACGCTGCGGCACCGCGATACCAGTTTTATCGTATTGGGTATGTGTAGTTGCATAAAGTAATGGTTTTGCACACCCGTAGACCCCGCGAATGTCGCAGAAACGGTCGGAATCATCGAGTTTTCGATTTCGCTAAGATGCGACGTATCAATCGATACAGAACTGCGATACCAGTTTTATCGTATTGAGAATGTGTAGTTGTATGAAATGAAGGCTTTTGATGCCCGTACACCCAGCCAAACTCTTAGAAATGGCGGGAATCCGCGATCTTTCGACTTCGCTAAGCTTCGTCGTATCAATCGCTGCAGTACCACGATACCAGTTTTATCGTATTGAGAATGTGTAGTTGCATGAAACAAAGAATTTAGACACCCGTACACCCCGCGAATGTCGCAGAAACACTCGGAATCCTCAACCTTTCGATTTCGTTAAGATCCGACGTATCAATCGATACAGAACTGCGATACCAGTTTTATCGTATTTAGAGTGTGTAGTTGCGAAAAATGAAGAATTTTGACACCCGTGGAACCAGCCAAACTCTCAGAAACGGCGGGAATCCGCGATCTTTCGATTTCGCTAAGCTTCGACGTATCAATCGCTGCAGCACCACGATACCAGTTTTATCATATTGAGAATGCGTAGTTGCATGAAACAAAGAATTTAGACCCCCGGACGACCCGCGAATGTCGCAGAAACACTCAGAATCCTCGATCATTCGATTTCGTTAAGATCCGACGTATCGATCGATACAGAACTGCGATACCAGTTTTATCGTATTGAGAGTGTGTAGTTGCGAAAAATGAAGAATTTTGACACCCGTGGATCCAGCCAAACTCTCAGGAACGGCGGGAATCCGCGATCTTTCGATTTCGCTAAGCTTCGACGTAGCAATCGCTGCAGCACCGCGATACCAGTTTTATCGTATTGGGTATGTGTAGTTGCATAAAGTAATGATTTTTCACACCCGTAGAACCCGCGAATGTCGCAGAAACGGTCGGAATCATCGAGCTTTCGATTTCGCTAAGATGCGACGTATCAATCGATACAGAACTGCGATACCACTTTTATCGTATTCAGAGTGTGTAGTTGCATAAAATGAAGAATTTTGACACCCGTACACCCAACCAAAGTCTCAGAAACGCCGAGAATCCTCGATCTTTCGATTTCGATAAGCTTCGGCGTATCAATCGCTGCAGATCTGCGATACCAGTTTTATCGTATTGAGAATGTGTAGTGGCATGAAATGAAGGCTTTTGTCACCCGTACACCCCGCGAATGTCGCTGAAACGCTCGGAATCCTAGATCTTTCGATTTCGCTAAGATGCGACGTATCAATCGACACAGAACTGCGATGCCAGTTTCATCGTATTGAGAGTGTGTAGTTGCATGAAATGAAGGCTTTTGACACCCGTACACCCATCCAAACTCTTAGAAACGGGGGGAATCCGCGATCTTTCGATTTCGCTAAGCTTCGACGTATCAATCGCTGCAGCACCACGATACCAGTTTTGACGTATTGAGTATGTGTAGTTGCATAAAGTAAAGGTTTGTGACACCCGTACACCCCGCGAATGTCGCAGAAACGGTCGGAATCATCGAGCATTCGATTTCGCTAAGATGCGACGTATCAATCGATACAGAACTGGGATACCAGTTTTATCGTATTCAGAGTTTGTAGTTGCATAAAATGAAGAATTTTGACACCCGTACACCCAGCCAAAGTTTCAGAAACGCCGAGAATCCTCGATCTTTCGATTTCGATAAGCTTCGGCGTATCAATCGCTGCAGAACTGCGATACCAGTTTTATCGTATTGAGAATGTGTAGTTGCATGAAATGAAGGCTTTTGACACCCGTACACCCAGCCAAACTCTTAGAAACGGCGGGAATCCGCGATCTTTCGATTTCGCTAAGCTTCGACGTATCAATCGAAACAGAACTGCGATACCAGTTTTATCGTATTGAGAATGTTTAGTTGCATAGAATGAAGGATTTTGATACCCGTACACGCAGCCAAAGTCTCAGAAACGCCGAGAATCCTCGATCTTTCGATTTCGCTAAGAATCGACGTATCAATCGCTGCAGAACTGCGATACCAGTTTTATCGTATTGAAAATGTGTAGTTGCATAAAATAAAGGCTTTTGACACCCGTACACCCCGCGAATGTCGCAGAAACGGTCGGAATCATCGAGCTTTCGATTTCGCTAAGATGCGACGTATCAATCGATACAGAACTGCGATACCAGTTTTATCGTATTCAGAGTGTGTAGTTGCATAAAATGAAGAATTTTGACACCCGTACACCCAGCCAAAGTCTCAGAAACGCCGAGAATCCTCGATCTTTCGATTTCGATAAGCTTCGGCGTATCAATCGCTGCAGATCTGCGATACCAGTTTTATCGTATTGAGAATGTGTAGTTGCATGAAACGAAGGCTTTTGACACCCGTACACCCAGCCAAACTTTTAGAAACGGCGGGAATCCGCGATCTTTCGACTTCGCTAAGCTTCGTCGTATCAATCGCTGCAGTACCACGATACCAGTTTTATCGTATTGAGAATGTGTAGTTGCATGAAACAAAGAATTTAGACACCCGTACACCCCGCGAATGTCGCAGAAACACTCGGAATCCTCGACCTTTCGATTTCGTTAAGATCCGACGTATCAATCGATACAGAACTGCGATACCAGTTTTATCGTATCGAGAGTGTGTAGTTGCGAAAAATTTAGAATTTTGACACCCGTGGATCCAGCCAAACTCTCAGGAACGGCGGGAATCCGCGATCTTTCGATTTCGCTAAGCTACGACGTAGCAATCGCTGCGGCACCGCGATACCAGTTTTATCGTATTGGGTATGTGTAGTTGCATAAAGTAATGGTTTTGCACACCCGTAGACCCCGCGAATGTCGCAGAAACGGTCGGAATCATCGAGCTTTCGATTTCGCTAAGATGCGACGTATCAATCGATACAGAACTGCGATACCAGTTTTATCGTATTGAGAATGTGTAGTTGTATGAAATGAAGGCTTTTGATGCCCGTACACCCAGCCAAACTCTTAGAAATGGCGGGAATCCGCGATCTTTCGATTTCGATAAGCTTCGGCGTATCAATCGCTGCAGATCTGCGATACCAGTTTTATCGTATTGCGAATGTGTAGTTGTATGAAATGAAGGCTTTTGATGCCCGTACTCCCAGCCAAACTTTTAGAAACGGCGGGAATCCGCGATCTTTCGATTTCGCTAAGCTTCGTCGTATCAATCGCTGCAGTACCACGATACCAGTTTTATCGTATTGAGAATGTGTAGTTGCATGAAACAAAGAATTTAGACACCCGTACACCCCGCGAATGTCGCAGAAACACTCGGAATCCTCGACCTTTCGATTTCGTTAAGATCCGACGTATCAATCGATACAGAACTGCGATACCAGTTTTATCGGATTGAGAGTGTGTAGTTGCGAAAAATGAAGAATTTTGACACCCGTGGAACCAGCCAAACTCTCAGAAACGGCGGGAAGCCGCGATCTTTCGATTTCGCTAAGCTTCGACGTATCAATCGCTGCAGCACCACGATACCAGTTTTATCGTAATGAGTATGTGTAGTTGCATAAAGTAAAGGTTTTTGACACCCGTACACCCCGCGAATGTCGCAGAAACGCTCGGAATCATCGAGCTTTCGATTTCGCTAAGATGCGACGTATGAATCGATACAGAACCGCGATACCAGTTTTATCGTATTGAGAGTGTGTAGTTGCAAAAAATGAAGAATTTTGACACCCGTACACCCAGCCAAACTCTCAGAAACGGCGGGAATCCGCGATCTTTCGATTTCGCTAAGCTTCGTCGTATCAATCGCTGCAGTACCACGATACCAGTTTTATCGTATTGAGAATGCGTAGTTGCATGAAACAAAGAATTTAGACCCCCGGACGACCCGCGAATGTCGCAGAAACACTCAGAATCCTCGATCATTCGATTTCGTTAAGATCCGACGTATCAATCGATACAGAACTGCGATACCAGTTATATCGTATCGAGAGTGTGTAGTTGCGAAAAATGAAGAATTTTGACACCCGTGGATCCAGCCAAACTCTCAGGAACGGCGGGAATCCGCGATCTTTCGATTTCGCTAAGCTTCGACGTAGCAATCGCTGCGGCACCGCGATACCAGTTTTATCGTATTGGGTATGTGTAGTTGCATAAAGTAATGGTTTTGCACACCCGTAGACCCCGCGAATGTCGCAGAAACGGTCGGAATCATCGACTTTTCGATTTCGCTAAGATGCGACGTATCAATCGATACAGAACTGCGATACCAGTTTTATCGTATTCAGAGTGTGTAGTTGCATAAAATGAAGAATTTTGACACCCGTACACCCAGCCAAAGTCTCAGAAACGCCGAGAATCCTCGATCTTTCGATTTCGATAAGCTTCGGCGTATCAATCGCTGCAGATCTGCGATACCAGTTTTATCGTATTGAGAATGTGTAGTTGCATGAAACGAAGGCTTTTGACACCCGTACACCCAGCCAAACTTTTAGAAACGGCGGGAATCCGCGATCTTTCGACTTCGCTAAGCTTCGTCGTATCAATCGCTGCAGTACCACGATACCAGTTTTATCGTATTGAGAATGTGTAGTTGCATGAAACAAAGAATTTAGACACCCGTACACCCCGCGAATGTCGCAGAAACACTCGGAATCCTCGACCTTTCGATTTCGTTAAGATCCGACGTATCAATCGATACAGAACTGCGATACCAGTTTTATCGTATCGAGAGTTTGTAGTTGCGAAAAATGAAGAATTTTGACACCCGTGGATCCAGCCAAACTCTCAGGAACGGCGGGAATCCGCGATCTTTCGATTTCGCTAAGCTTCGACGTAGCAATCGCTGCAGCACCGCGATACCAGTTTTATCGTATTGGGTATGTGTAGTTGCATAAAGTAATGATTTTTCACACCCGTAGACCCCGCGAATGTCGCAGAAACGGTCGGAATCATCGAGTTTTCGATTTCGCTAAGATGCGACGTATCAATCGATACAGAACTGCGATACCAGTTTTATCGTATTGAGAATGTGTAGTTGTATGAAATGAAGGCTTTTGATGCCCGTAAACCCAGCCAAACTCTTAGAAATGGCGGGAATCCGCGATCTTTCGACTTCGCTAAGCTTCGTCGTATCAATCGCTGCAGTACCACGATACCAGTTTTATCGTATTGAGAATGTGTAGTTGCATGAAACAAAGAATTTAGACACCCGTACACCCCGCGAATGTCGCAGAAACACTCGGAATCCTCGACCTTTCGATTTCGTTAAGATCCGACGTATCAATCGATACAGAACTGCGATACCAGTTTTATCGTATTTAGAGTGTGTAGTTGCGAAAAATGAAGAATTTTGACACCCGTGGAACCAGCCAAACTCTCAGAAACGGCGGGAATCCGCGATCTTTCGATTTCGCTAAGCTTCGACGTATCAATCGCTGCAGCACCACGATACCAGTTTTATCATATTGAGAATGCGTAGTTGCATGAAACAAAGAATTTAGACCCCCGGACGACCCGCGAATGTCGCAGAAACACTCAGAATCCTCGATCATTCGATTTCGTTAAGATCCGACGTATCAATCGATACAGAACTGCGATACCAGTTTTATCGTATTGAGAGTGTGTAGTTGCGAAAAATGAAGAATTTTGACACCCGTGGATCCAGCCAAACTCTCAGGAACGGCGGGAATCCGCGATCTTTCGATTTCGCTAAGCTTCGACGTAGCAATCGCTGCAGCACCGCGATACCAGTTTTATCGTATTGGGTATGTGTAGTTGCATAAAGTAATGATTTTTCACACCCGTAGAACCCGCGAATGTCGCAGAAACGGTCGGAATCATCGAGCTTTCGATTTCGCTAAGATGCGACGTATCAATCGATACAGAACTGCGATACCACTTTTATCGTATTCAGAGTGTGTAGTTGCATAAAATGAAGAATTTTGACACCCGTACACCCAACCAAAGTCTCAGAAACGCCGAGAATCCTCGATCTTTCGATTTCGATAAGCTTCGGCGTATCAATCGCTGCAGATCTGCGATACCAGTTTTATCGTATTGAGAATGTGTAGTGGCATGAAATGAAGGCTTTTGTCACCCGTACACCCCGCGAATGTCGCTGAAACGCTCGGAATCCTAGATCTTTCGATTTCGCTAAGATGCGACGTATCAATCGACACAGAACTGCGATGCCAGTTTCATCGTATTGAGAGTGTGTAGTTGCATGAAATGAAGGCTTTTGACACCCGTACACCCATCCAAACTCTTAGAAACGGGGGGAATCCGCGATCTTTCGATTTCGCTAAGCTTCGACGTATCAATCGCTGCAGCACCACGATACCAGTTTTGACGTATTGAGTATGTGTACTTGCATAAAGTAAAGGTTTGTGACACCCGTACACCCCGCGAATGTCGCAGAAACGGTCGGAATCATCGAGCATTCGATTTCGCTAAGATGCGACGTATCAATCGATACAGAACTGGGATACCAGTTTTATCGTATTCAGAGTTTGTAGTTGCATAAAATGAAGAATTTTGACACCCGTACACCCAGCCAAAGTTTCAGAAACGCCGAGAATCCTCGATCTTTCGATTTCGATAAGCTTCGGCGTATCAATCGCTGCAGAACTGCGATACCAGTTTTATCGTATTGAGAATGTGTAGTTGCATGAAATGAAGGCTTTTGACACCCGTACACCCAGCCAAACTCTTAGAAACGGCGGGAATCCGCGATCTTTCGATTTCGCTAAGCTTCGACGTATCAATCGAAACAGAACTGCGATACCAGTTTTATCGTATTGAGAATGTTTAGTTGCATAGAATGAAGGATTTTGATACCCGTACACGCAGCCAAAGTCTCAGAAACGCCGAGAATCCTCGATCTTTCGATTTCGCTAAGAATCGACGTATCAATCGCTGCAGAACTGCGATACCAGTTTTATCGTATTGAAAATGTGTAGTTGCATAAAATAAAGGCTTTTGACACCCGTACACCCCGCGAATGTCGCAGAAACGGTCGGAATCATCGAGCTTTCGATTTCGCTAAGATGCGACGTATCAATCGATACAGAACTGCGATACCAGTTTTATCGTATTCAGAGTGTGTAGTTGCATAAAATGAAGAATTTTGACACCCGTACACCCAGCCAAAGTCTCAGAAACGCCGAGAATCCTCGATCTTTCGATTTCGATAAGCTTCGGCGTATCAATCGCTGCAGATCTGCGATACCAGTTTTATCGTATTGAGAATGTGTAGTTGCATGAAACGAAGGCTTTTGACACCCGTACACCCAGCCAAACTTTTAGAAACGGCGGGAATCCGCGATCTTTCGACTTCGCTAAGCTTAGTCGTATCAATCGCTGCAGTACCACGATACCAGTTTTATCGTATTGAGAATGTGTAGTTGCATGAAACAAAGAATTTAGACACCCGTACACCCCGCGAATGTCGCAGAAACACTCGGAATCCTCGACCTTTCGATTTCGTTAAGATCCGACGTATCAATCGATACAGAACTGCGATACCAGTTTTATCGTATCGAGAGTGTGTAGTTGCGAAAAATTTAGAATTTTGACACCCGTGGATCCAGCCAAACTCTCAGGAACGGCGGGAATCCGCGATCTTTCGATTTCGCTAAGCTACGACGTAGCAATCGCTGCGGCACCGCGATACCAGTTTTATCGTATTGGGTATGTGTAGTTGCATAAAGTAATGGTTTTGCACACCCGTAGACCCCGCGAATGTCGCAGAAACGGTCGGAATCATCGAGCTTTCGATTTCGCTAAGATGCGACGTATCAATCGATACAGAACTGCGATACCAGTTTTATCGTATTGAGAATGTGTAGTTGTATGAAATGAAGGCTTTTGATGCCCGTACACCCAGCCAAACTCTTAGAAATGGCGGGAATCCGCGATCTTTCGATTTCGATAAGCTTCGGCGTATCAATCGCTGCAGATCTGCGATACCAGTTTTATCGTATTGCGAATGTGTAGTTGTATGAAATGAAGGCTTTTGATGCCCGTACTCCCAGCCAAACTTTTAGAAACGGCGGGAATCCGCGATCTTTCGATTTCGCTAAGCTTCGTCGTATCAATCGCTGCAGTACCACGATACCAGTTTTATCGCATTGAGAATGTGTAGTTGCATGAAACAAAGAATTTAGACACCCGTACACCCCGCGAATGTCGCAGAAACACTCGGAATCCTCGACCTTTCGATTTCGTTAAGATCCGACGTATCAATCGATACAGAACTGCGATACCAGTTTTATCGGATTGAGAGTGTGTAGTTGCGAAAAATGAAGAATTTTGACACCCGTGGAACCAGCCAAACTCTCAGAAACGGCGGGAATCCGCGATCTTTCGATTTCGCTAAGCTTCGACGTATCAATCGCTGCAGCACCACGATACCAGTTTTATCGTAATGAGTATGTGTAGTTGCATAAAGTAAAGGTTTTTGACACCCGTACACCCCGCGAATGTCGCAGAAACGCTCGGAATCATCGAGCTTTCGATTTCGCTAAGATGCGACGTATGAATCGATACAGAACCGCGATACCAGTTTTATCGTATTGAGAGTGTGTAGTTGCAAAAAATGAAGAATTTTGACACCCGTACACCCAGCCAAACTCTCAGAAACGGCGGGAATCCGCGATCTTTCGATTTCGCTAAGCTTCGTCGTATCAATCGCTGCAGTACCACGATACCAGTTTTATCGTATTGAGAATGCGTAGTTGCATGAAACAAAGAATTTAGACCCCCGGACGACCCGCGAATGTCGCAGAAACACTCAGAATCCTCGATCATTCGATTTCGTTAAGATCCGACGTATCAATCGATACAGAACTGCGATACCAGTTATATCGTATCGAGAGTGTGTAGTTGCGAAAAATGAAGAATTTTGACACCCGTGGATCCAGCCAAACTCTCAGGAACGGCGGGAATCCGCGATCTTTCGATTTCGCTAAGCTTCGACGTAGCAATCGCTGCGGCACCGCGATACCAGTTTTATCGTATTGGGTATGTGTAGTTGCATAAAGTAATGGTTTTGCACACCCGTAGACCCCGCGAATGTCGCAGAAACGGTCGGAATCATCGACTTTTCGATTTCGCTAAGATGCGACGTATCAATCGATACAGAACTGCGATACCAGTTTTATCGTATTCAGAGTGTGTAGTTGCATAAAATGAAGAATTTTGACACCCGTACACCCAGCCAAAGTCTCAGAAACGCCGAGAATCCTCGATCTTTCGATTTCGATAAGCTTCGGCGTATCAATCGCTGCAGATCTGCGATACCAGTTATATCGTATTGAGAATGTGTAGTTGCATGAAACGAAGGCTTTTGACACCCGTACACCCAGCCAAACTTTTAAAAACGGCGGGAATCCGCGATCTTTCGACTTCGCTAAGCTTCGTCGTATCAATCGCTGCAGTACCACGATACCAGTTTTATCGTATTGAGAATGTGTAGTTGCATGAAACAAAGAATTTAGACACCCGTACACCCCGCGAATGTCGCAGAAACACTCGGAATCCTCGACCTTTCGATTTCGTTAAGATCCGACGTATCAATCGATACAGAACTGCGATACCAGTTTTATCGTATCGAGAGTGTGTAGTTGCGAAAAATGAAGAATTTTGACGCCCGTGGATCCAGCCAAACTCTCAGGAACGGCGGGAATCCGCGATCTTTCGATTTCGCTAAGCTTCGACGTAGCAGACGCTGCGGCACCGCGATACCAGTTTTATCGTATTGGGTATGTGTAGTTGCATAAAGTAATGGTTTTGCACACCCGTAGACCCCGCGAATGTCGCAGAAACGGTCGGAATCATCGAGTTTTCGATTTCGCTAAGATGCGACGTATCAATCGATACAGAACTGCGATACCAGTTTTATCGTATTGAGAATGTGTAGTTGTATGAAATGAAGGCTTTTGATGCCCGTACACCCAGCCAAACTCTTAGAAATGGCGGGAATCCGCGATCTTTCGAATTCGCTAAGCTTCGTCGTATCAATCGCTGCAGTACCACGATACCAGTTTTATCGTATTGAGAATGTGTAGTTGCATGAAACAAAGAATTTAGACACCCGTACACCCCGCGAATGTCGCAGAAACACTCGGAATCCTCGACCTTTCGATTTCGTTAAGATCCGACGTATCAATCGATACAGAACTGCGATACCAGTTTTATCGTATTTAGAGTGTGTAGTTGCGAAAAATGAAGAATTTTGACACCCGTGGAACCAGCCAAACTCTCAGAAACGGCGGGAATCCGCGATCTTTCGATTTCGCTAAGCTTCGACGTATCAATCGCTGCAGCACCACGATACCAGTTTTATCATATTGAGAATGCGTAGTTGCATGAAACAAAGAATTTAGACCCCCGGACGACCCGCGAATGTCGCAGAAACACTCAGAATCCTCGATCATTCGATTTCGTTAAGATCCGACGTATCAATCGATACAGAACTGCGATACCAGTTTTATCGTATTGAGAGTGTGTAGTTGCGAAAAATGAAGAATTTTGACACCCGTGGATCCAGCCAAACTCTCAGGAACGGCGGGAATCCGCGATCTTTCGATTTCGCTAAGCTTCGACGTAGCAGTCGCTGCAGCACCGCGATACCAGTTTTATCGTATTGGGTATGTGTAGTTGCATAAAGTAATGGTTTTTCACACCCGTAGAACCCGCGAATGTCGCAGAAACGGTCGGAATCATCGAGCTTTCGATTTCGCTAAGATGCGACGTATCAATCGATACAGAACTGCGATACCACTTTTATCGTATTCAGAGTGTGTAGTTGCATAAAATGAAGAATTTTGACACCCGTACACCCAACCAAAGTCTCAGAAATACCGAGAATCCTCGATCTTTCGATTTCGATAAGCTTCGGCGTATCAATCGCTGCAGATCTGCGATACCAGTTTTATCGTATTGAGAATGTGTAGTGGCATGAAATGAAGGCTTTTGTCACCCGTACACCCCGCGAATGTCGCTGAAACGCTCGGAATCCTAGATCTTTCGATTTCGCTAAGATGCGACGTATCAATCGACACAGAACTGCGATGCCAGTTTCATCGTATTGAGAGTGTGTAGTTGCATGAAATGAAGGCTTTTGACACCCGTACACCCAGCCAAACTCTTAGAAACGGGGGGAATCCGCGATCTTTCGATTTCGCTAAGCTTCGACGTATCAATCGCTGCAGCACCACGATACCAGTTTTGACGTATTGAGTATGTGTAGTTGCATAAAGTAAAGGTTTGTGACACCCGTACACCCCGCGAATGTCGCAGAAACGGTCGGAATCATCGAGCATTCGATTTCGCTAAGATGCGACGTATCAATCGATACAGAACTGGGATGCCAGTTTTATCGTATTCAGAGTTTGTAGTTGCATAAAATGAAGAATTTTGACACCCGTACACCCAGCCAAAGTTTCAGAAACGCCGAGAATCCTCGATCTTTCGATTTCGATAAGCTTCGGCGTATCAATCGCTGCAGAACTGCGATACCAGTTTTATCGTATTGAGAATGTGTAGTTGCATGAAATGAAGGCTTTTGACACCCGTACACCCAGCCAAACTCTTAGAAACGGCGGGAATCCGCGATCTTTCGATTTCGCTAAGCTTCGACGTATCAATCGAAACAGAACTGCGATACCAGTTTTATCGTATTGAGAATGTTTAGTTGCATAGAATGAAGGATTTTGATACCCGTACACGCAGCCAAAGTCTCAGAAACGCCGAGAATCCTCGATCTTTCGATTTCGCTAAGATTCGACGTATCAATCGCTGCAGAACTGCGATACCAGTTTTATAGTATTGAAAATGTGTAGTTGCATAAAATAAAGGCTTTTGACACCCGTACACCCCGCGAATGTCGCAGAAACGGTCGGAATCATCGAGCTTTCGATTTCGCTAAGATGCGACGTATCAATCGATACAGAACTGCGATACCAGTTTTATCGTATTCAGAGTGTGTAGTTGCATAAAATGAAGAATTTTGACACCCGTACACCCAGCCAAAGTCTCAGAAACGCCGAGAATCCTCGATCTTTCGATTTCGATAAGCTTCGGCGTATCAATCGCTGCAGAACTGCGATACCAGTTTTATCGTATTGCGAATGTGTAGTTGTATGAAATGAAGGCTTTTGATGCCCGTACACCCAGCCAAACTCTTAGAAATGGCGGGAATCCGCGATCTTTCGATTTCGATAAGCTTCGGCGTATCAATCGCTGCAGATCTGCGATACCAGTTTTATCGTATTGAGAATGTGTAGTTGCATGAAACAAAGAATTTAGACACCCGTACACCCCGCGAATGTCACAGAAACACTCGGAATCCTCGACCTCTCGATTTCGTTAAGATCCGACGTATCAATCGATACAGTACTGCGATACCAGTTTTATCGTATTTAGAGTGTGTAGTTGCGAAAAATGAAGAATTTTGACACCCGTGGAACCAGCCAAACTCTCAGAAACGGCGGGAATCCGCGATCTTTCGATTTCGCTAAGCTTCGACGTATCAATCGCTGCAGCACCACGATACCAGTTTTATCGTAATGAGTATGTGTAGTTGCATAAAGTAAAGGTTTTTGACACCCGTACACCCCGCGAATGTCGCAGAAACGCTCGGAATCATCGAGTTTTAAATTTCGCTAAGAAGCGACGTATCAATCGATACAGAACTGCGATACCAGTATTATCGTATTCAGAGTGTGTAGTTGCATAAAATGAAGAATTTTGACACCCGTACACCCAGCCAAAGTCTCAGAAACGCCGAGAATCCTCGATCTTTCGATTTCGATACGCTTCGGCGTATCAATCGCTGCAGATCTGCGATACCAGTTTTATCGTATTGAGAATGTTTAGTTGCATAGAATGAAGGATTTTGACACCCGTACACCCAGCCAAAGTCTCAGAAACGCCGAGAATCCTCGATCTTTCGATTTCGCTATGCGTCGGCGTATCAATCGATGCAGAACTGCGATACCAGTTTTACCGTATTGAAAATGTGTAGTTGCATGAAATGAAGGCTTTTGACACCCGTACACCCCGCGAATGTCGCAGAAACGCTCGGAATCCTCGATCTTTCGATTTCGCTAAGATGCAACGTATGAATCGATACAGAACCGCGATACCAGTTTTATCGTATTGAGAGTGTGTAGTTGCATAAAATGAAGAATTTTGACACCCGTACACCCAGCCAAACTCTCAGAAACGGCGGGCATCCGCGATCTTTCGATTTCGCTAAGCTTCGTCGTATCAATCGCTGCAGTACCACGATACCAGTTTTATCGTATTGAGAATGCGTAGTTGCATGAAACAAAGAATTTAGACCCCCGGACGACCCGCGAATGTCGCAGAAACACTCAGAATCCTCGATCATTCGATTTCGTTAAGATCCGACGTATCAATCGATACAGAACTGCGATACCAGTTTTATCGTATCGAGAGTGTGTAGTTGCGAAAAATGAAGAATTTTGACACCCGTGGATCCAGCCAAACTCTCAGGAACGGCGGGAATCCGCGATCTTTCGATTTCGCTAAGCTTCGACGTAGCAATCGCTGCGGCACCGCGATACCAGTTTTATCGTATTGGGTATGTGTAGTTGCATAAAGTAATGGTTTTGCACACCCGTAGACCCCGCGAATGTCGCAGAAACGGTCGGAATCATCGAGCTTTCGATTTCGCTAAGATGCGACGTATCAATCGATACAGAACTGCGATACCAGTTTTAACGTATTCAGAGTGTGTAGTTGCATAAAATGAAGAATTTTGACACCCGTACACCCAGCCAAAGTCTCAGAAACGCCGAGAATCCTCGATCTTTCGATTTCGATAAGCTTCGGCGTATCAATCGCTGCAGATCTGCGATACCAGTTTTATCGTATTGAGAATGTGTAGTTGCATGAAACGAAGGCTTTTGACACCCGTACACCCAGCCAAACTTTTAGAAACGGCGGGAATCCGCGATCTTTCGACTTCGCTAAGCTTCGTCGTATCAATCGCTGCAGTACCACGATACCAGTTTTATCGTATTGAGAATGTGTAGTTGCATGAAACAAAGAATTTAGACACCCGTACACCCCGCGAATGTCGCAGAAACACTCGGAATCCTCGACCTTTCGATTTCGTTAAGATCCGACGTATCAATCGATACAGAACTGCGATACCAGTTTTATCGTATCGAGAGTGTGTAGTTGCGAAAAATAAAGAATTTTGACACCCGTGGATCCAGCCAAACTCTCAGGAACGGCGGGAATCCGCGATCTTTCGATTTCGCTAAGCTTCGACGTAGCAATCGCTGCGGCACCGCGATACCAGTTTTATCGTATTGGGTATGTGTAGTTGCATAAAGTAATGGTTTTGCACACCCGTAGACCCCGCGAATGTCGCAGAAACGGTCGGAATCATCGAGCTTTCGATTTCGCTAAGATGCGACGTATCAATCGATACAGAACTGCGATACCAGTTTTATCGTATTGAGAATGTGTAGTTGTATGAAATGAAGGCTTTTGATGCCCGTACACCCAGCCAAACTCTTAGAAATGGCGGGAATCCGCGATCTTTCGATTTCGATAAGCTTCGGCGTATCAATCGCTGCAGATCTGCGATACCAGTTTTATCGTATTGAGAATGCGTAGTTGCATGAAACAAAGAATTTAGACCCCCGGACGACCCGCGAATGTCGCAGAAACACACAGAATCCTCGATCATTCGATTTCGTTAAGATCCGACGTATCAATCGATACAGAACTGCGATACCAGTTTTATCGTATCGAGAGTGTGTAGTTGCGAAAAATGAAGAATTCTGACACCCGTGGGACCAGCCAAACTCTCAGAAACGGCGGGAATCCGCGATCTTTCGATTTCGCTAAGCTTCGACGTATCAATCGCTGCAGCACCACGATACCAGTTTTATCGTAATGAGTATGTGTAGTTGCATAAAGTAAAGGTTTTTGACACCCGTACACCCCGCGAATGTCGCAGAAACGCTCGAAATCATCGAGTTTTAAATTTCGCTAAGAAGCGACGTATCAATCGATACAGAACTGCGATACCAGTATTATCGTATTCAGAGTGTGTAGTTGCATAAAATGAAGAATTTTGACACCCGTACACCCAGCCAAAGTCTCAGAAACGCCGAGAATCCTCGATCTTTCGATTTCGATAAGCTTCGGCGTATCAATCGCTGCAGATCTGCGATACCAGTTTTATCGTATTGAGAATGTGTAGTTGCATGAAATTAAGGCTCTTGACACCCGTACACCCCGCGAATGTCGCTGAAACGCTCGGAATCCTAGATCTTTCGATTTCGCTAAGATGCGACGTATCAATCGACACAGAACTGCGATTCCAGTTTCATCGTATTGAGAGTGTGTAGTTGCATGAAATGAAGGCTTTTGACACCCGTATACCCGGCCAAAGTCTCAGAAACGCCGAGAATCCTCGATCTTTTGATTTCGATAAGCTTCGGCGTATCAATCGCTGCAGATCTGCGATACCAGTTTTATCGTATTGAGAATGTGTAGTTGCATGAAATGAAGGCTTTTGACACCCGTACACCCAGCCAAACTCCTAGAAACGGCGGGAATCCGCGATCGTTCGATTTCGCTAAGCTTCGACGAATCAATCGAAACAGAACTGCGATACCAGTTTTATCGTATTGAGAATGTTTAGTTGCATAGAATGAAGGATTTTGACACCCGTACACCCAGCCAAAGTCTCAGAAACGCCGAGAATCCTCGATCTTTCGATTTCGCTATGCGTCGGCGTATCAATCGCCGCAGAACTGCGATACCAGTTTTACCGTATTGAAAATGTGTAGTTGCATGAAATGAAGGCTTTTGACACCCGTACACCCCGCGAATGTCGCAGAAACGCTCGGAATCCTCGATCTTTCGATTTCGCTAAGATGCAACGTATGAATCGATACAGAACCGCGATACCAGTTTTATCGTATTGAGAGTGTGTAGTTGCATAAAATGAAGAATTTTGACACCCGTACACCCAGCCAAACTCTCAGAAACGGCGGGAATCCGCGATCTTTCGATTTCGCTAAGCTTCGTCGTATCAATCGCTGCAGTACCACGATACCAGTTTTATCGTATTGAGAATGCGTAGTTGCATGAAACAAAGAATTTAGACCCCCGGACGACCCGCGAATGTCGCAGAAACACTGAGAATCCTCGATCATTCGATTTCGTTAAGATCCGACGTATCAATCGATACAGAACTGCGATACCAGTTTTATCGTATTGAGAGTGTGTAGTTGCGAAAAATAAAGAATTTTGACACCCGTGGATCCAGCCAAACTCTCAGGAACGGCGGGAATCCGCGATCTTTCGATTTCGCTAAGCTTCGACGTAGCAATCGCTGCAGCACCGCGATACCAGTTTTATCGTATTGGGTATGTGTAGTTGCATAAAGTAATGGTTTTTCACACCCGTAGAACCCGCGAATGTCGCAGAAACGGTCGGAATCATCGAGCTTTCGATTTCGCTAAGATGCGACGTATCAATCGATACAGAACTGCGATACCACTTTTATCGTATTCAGAGTGTGTAGTTGCATAAAATGAAGAATTTTGACACCCGTACACCCAACCAAAGTCTCAGAAACGCCGAGAATCCTCGATCTTTCGATTTCGATAAGCTTCGGCGTATCAATCGCTGCAGATCTGCGATACCAGTTTTATCGTATTGAGAATGTGTAGTGGCATGAAATGAAGGCTTTTGTCACCCGTACACCCCGCGAATGTCGCTGAAACGCTCGGAATCCTAGATCTTTCGATTTCGCTAAGATGCGACGTATCAATCGACACAGAACTGCGATGCCAGTTTCATCGTATTGAGAGTGTGTAGTTGCATGAAATGAAGGCTTTTGACACCCGTACACCCAGCCAAACTCTTAGAAACGGGGGGAATCCGCGATCTTTCGATTTCGCTAAGCTTCGACGTATCAATCGCTGCAGCACCACGATACCAGTTTTGACGTATTGAGTATGTGTAGTTGCATAAAGTAAAGGTTTGTGACACCCGTACACCCCGCGAATGTCGCAGAAACGGTCGGAATCATCGAGCATTCGATTTCGCTAAGATGCGACGTATCAATCGATACAGAACTGGGATACCAGTTTTATCGTATTCAGAGTTTGTAGTTGCATAAAATGAAGAATTTTGACACCCGTACACCCAGCCAAAGTCTCAGAAACGCCGAGAATCCTCGATCTTTCGATTTCGATAAGCTTCGGCGTATCAATCACTGCAGAACTGCGATACCAGTTTTATCGTATTGCGAATGTGTAGTTGTATGAAATGAAGGCTTTTGATGCCCGTACACCCAGCCAAACTCTTAGAAATGGCGGGAATCCGCGATCTTTCGATTTCGATAAGCTTCGGCGTATCAATCGCTGCAGATCTGCGATACCAGTTTTATCGTATTGAGAATGTGTAGTTGCATGAAACAAAGAATTTAGACACCCGTACACCCCGCGAATGTCACAGAAACACTCGGAATCCTCGACCTCTCGATTTCGTTAAGATCCGACGTATCAATCGATACAGAACTGCGATACCAGTTTTATCGTATTTAGAGTGTGTATTTGCGAAAAATGAAGAATTTTGACACCCGTGGAACCAGCCAAACTCTCAGAAACGGCGGGAATCCGCGATCTTTCGATTTTGCTAAGCTTCGACGTATCAATCGCTGCAGCACCACGATACCATTTTTATCGTAATGAGTATGTGTAGTTGCATAAAGTAAAGGTTTTTGACACCCGTACACCCCGCGAATGTCGCAGAAACGCTCGGAATCATCGAGTTTTAAATTTCGCTAAGAAGCGACGTATCAATCGATACAGAACTGCGATATCAGTATTATCGTATTCAGAGTGTGTAGTTGCATGAAATGAAGAATTTTGACACCCGTACACCCAGCCAAAGTCTCAGAAACGCCGAGAATCCTCGATCTTTCGATTTCGATAAGCTTCGGCGTATCAATCGCTGCAGATCTGCGATACCAGTTTTTTTTTTTTTTTTTTTTTTTCTTGTGTTGCCAGCATCGGCTACTCTGGCCATTAGCTGAAATTTATTTATTTATTTCTTTATTTATTTATTTTTTGTTTATTTATGTTTTTATTTATTTTACTTATTTTTCACACTATTCTTCAATTTACGGATAAGCTCCTATATCTCCTTTGTTCATTATTATTATTTTAATGGGATTCCCGATCTCTCGGCTTATCTTATCTATATCTTGTGGTAAATTTTAGCTCTTTTGCAGAATTCTATTGCCGTTTCTACTGCCTTCTTGTTATTGCCCAGGGCAGCTTCTATATTTCCTGACATGTGTAGTGATTGTCGTATTCGACGGTATTTCCTGCAACTTATTATTATGTGTTCGACATCCATGTAGTCACCGCATTCATCACAAATTGGTTCTTGTTCCCTGTTTAATAAATACTCGCATGTTAGTCTTGTATGTCCAATCCTTAAACGAGTTATCACTACGGCGTCACGTCTTTTCATGTCCGTGGGCATATACCACGCATCAGTCTTCGGTTTACATTTTTTTAATTTAGATGGCCTTCCATCCCATCGTGTCTGCCACATATTTTTTGTTAGTTGTCGGACCTTAGCTTTCAGGTCGTCAGGTCGGATAATTATTGCATAATTCTCGTCGCTATTCGCTGCGTCCTTCGCTGCTCTATCTGTCTCTTCATTTCCCTCGATTCCAACATGTCCAGGGATCCACATTAAGGTAATTTCTTTGTCCATGTCGTGGAGTTTTCCTGTTTGTTCTAAAACTGCTTGGGTTAAGGGATCTTGCGTGTATATATTACATAAGCTCAGAATCGAACTCAGGGAGTCCGTACATATCAAATATGTCTCATTATTATCTTCTTCGCATTGTAGCATCGCTCTGTAAATAGCGAACATTTCGGCAGTATAAATGCTTGCAGTCTCGGGCAGCGTCCATTGTTGTATTTCGCCATTAAATCGCATTGCCGCTCCTACCCTATAGCCTATTTTTGAGCCATCTGTATAGACATGCACTGCGTCTTGGTACTCTTCGAGCAGAGCTCTCAATCGATCTTTGTATTCGTGTTTATTAGTATGTGCTTTGGCGGTATTCGCAAGTCTTAAGTCACATTTAGGTAGTGGAATGAGCCATGGTGGGTATGCGCCGTAGCCTTTCGTAAGTGCTTTCTCCATCGTCATGCCGGCATCTCGTAATATGTTTTGTATTCTTCTGTTAAGAGGTTCCGTAGGATTTACGGTTTTGGCAGTCGGTACCGGTGCATTAAAAAATTTCTTCCAATTCATGTGGTTAGGCTGCGTCCAGACATTAATCGCGTAGTTGAGGGTTAAATAGTTACGTCGGATATCCAACGGTGTTATTCCAGCGTCGCATAGTAGACTATCTATTGGACTGCTGCAAAATGCTCCTGTTGCGTATCGTATACCTGCGTTTTGGATCGGATTTAATTTTGCCAACACTGTTTTACTCGCTGAACCGTATATTATACTCCCGTAATCAATTTTTGATCTGATAAGAGCCTTGTATACATACAAGAGGGTGTCTCGATTGGAACCCCAGGTTAGGTTCGATAAACATTTTATCACGTTCAGGGCTTTCTTGCATTTTATTGTCAAACATTCAATATGATCTTTCCACGTTAATTTTTTATCAAACGTTAGACCGAGAAACCGAACGGAGTCGACTACATCTATTGGTTTATCTCCAATACGTAGTCTGGGTTGGAAGCGGATATTTCGCAATCTACAGAAGTCGATGCATCGAGTTTTACTTATCGAGAATCGATAACCGGTTTTTATTGCGAAATTGTTTGTGGTATCAATGGCCTTTTGCAGTCTTGAACTTATTTGTGAGATATATTTACCCGTCGCAAAGATCGTAAGATCGTCAACATAAAGACATCTACCGATATCTGGGCTTAATCCTGCAGTGATATCGTTAACTGCAATTATAAATAGGGTTACGCTAATTGTAGATCCCTGTGGGACACCGTTTTCTAGCAGGTGTGGTGGGGAAAGTTTATCTCCTACCCTTACCCTAAATCTTCTATCCTTTAAAAAGTTCTCTATGAAACGTGGCAGTTCTCCTCGCATTCCCCATTCATGTAGTTTTCTTAAAATACCGTGTCGCCAAGTCATATCGTAAGCTTTCTCTAGGTCAAAAAATACTGCAACCAGGTGTTCCTTAGAGATAAAGCTATTTTGGATTGCGCATTCAAGATTCGCCATATGATCCGTTGTAGAGCGGAATCTTCGGAATCCGCTTTGGTCTCTTGAGAGTAGTTTGTATCTTTCCAACCACCACATTAACCGATTGTTGACTATTTTCTCGAGTATTTTACTCATACAACAAGTTAGCGAGATCGGGCGGTAGTTTGTTGGGTCCTCTCTTTTTTTGCCATCCTTCAGTATCGGTATTACGATAGCTTCGTGCCATTGATCTGGATACTTGCCCTGTCGCCAGATGGTGTTATAAATCTGCAACAGTTTAGTTTTCGCGGATTGAGGTAGATTTTCAATCATTATGATACCAGTTTTATCGTATTGAGAATGTTTAGTTGCATAGAATGAAGGATTTTGACACCCGTACACCCAGCCAAAGTCTCAGAAACGCCGAGAATCCTCGATCTTTCGATTTCGCTATGCGTCGGCGTATCAATCGCTGCAGAACTGCGATACCAGTTTTACCGTATTGAAAATGTGTAGTTGCATGAAATGAAGGCTTTTGACACCCGTACACCCCGCGAATGTCGCAGAAACGCTCGGAATCCTCGATCTTTCGATTTCGCTAAGATGCAACGTATGAATCGATACAGAACCGCGATACCAGTTTTATCGTATTGAGAGTGTGTAGTTGCATAAAATGAAGAATTTTGACACCCGTACACCCAGCCAAACTCTCAGAAACGGCGGGCATCCGCGATCTTTCGATTTCGCTAAGCTTCGTCGTATCAATCGCTGCAGTACCACGATACCAGTTTTATCGTATTGAGAATGCGTAGTTGCATGAAACAGAGAATTTAGACCCCCGGACGACCCGCGAATGTCGCAGAAACACTCAGAATCCTCGATCATTCGATTTCGTTAAGATCCGACGTATCAATCGATACAGAACTGCGATACCAGTTTTATCGTATCGAGAGTGTGTAGTTGCGAAAAATGAAGAATTTTGACACCCGTGGATCCAGCCAAACTCTCAGGAACGGCGGGAATCCGCGATCTTTCGATTTCGCTAAGCTTCGACGTAGCAATCGCTGCGGCACCGCGATACCAGTTTTATCGTATTGGGTATGTGTAGTTGCATAAAGTAATGGTTTTGCACACCCGTAGACCCCGCGAATGTCGCAGAAACGGTCGGAATCATCGAGCTTTCGATTTCGCTAAGATGCGACGTATCAATCGATACAGAACTGCGATACCAGTTTTATCGTATTCAGAGTGTGTAGTTGCATAAAATGAAGAATTTTGACACCCGTACACCCAGCCAAAAACTCAGAAACGCCGAGAATCCTCGATCTTTCGATTTCGATAAGCTTCGGCGTATCAATCGCTGCAGATCTGCGATACCAGTTTTATCGTATTGAGAATGTGTAGTTGCATGAAACGAAGGCTTTTGACACCCGTACACCCAGCCAAACTTTTAGAAACGGCGGGAATCCGCGATCTTTCGACTTCGCTAAGCTTCGTCGTATCAATCGCTGCAGTACCACGATACCAGTTTTATCGTATTGAGAATGTGTAGTTGCATGAAACAAAGAATTTAGACACCCGTACACCCCGCGAATGTCGCAGAAACACTCGGAATCCTCGACCTTTCGATTTCGTTAAGATCCGACGTATCAATCGATACAGAACTGCGATACCAGTTTTATCGTATCGAGAGTGTGTAGTTGCGAAAAATAAAGAATTTTGACACCCGTGGATCCAGCCAAACTCTCAGGAACGGCGGGAATCCGCGATCTTTCGATTTCGCTAAGCTTCGACGTAGCAATCGCTGCGGCACCGCGATACCAGTTTTATCGTATTGGGTATGTGTAGTTGCATAAAGTAATGGTTTTGCACACCCGTAGACCCCGCGAATGTCGCAGAAACGGTCGGAATCATCGAGCTTTCGATTTCGCTAAGATGCGACGTATCAATCGATACAGAACTGCGATACCAGTTTTATCGTATTGAGAATGTGTAGTTGTATGAAATGAAGGCTTTTGATGCCCGTACACCCAGCCAAACTCTTAGAAATGGCGGGAATCCGCGATCTTTCGATTTCGATAAGCTTCGGCGTATCAATCGCTGCAGATCTGCGATACCAGTTTTATCGTATTGCGAATGTGTAGTTGTATGAAATGAAGGCTTTTGATGCCCGTACTCCCAGCCAAACTTTTAGAAACGGCGGGAATCCGCGATCTTTCGATTTCGCTAAGCTTCGTCGTATCAATCGCTGCAGTACCACGATACCAGTTTTATCGTATTGAGAATGTGTAGTTGCATGAAACAAAGAATTTAGACACCCGTACACCCCGCGAATGTCGCAGAAACACTCGGAATCCTCGACCTTTCGATTTCGTCAAGATCCGACGTATCAATCGATACAGAACTGCGATACCAGTTTTATCGGATTGAGAGTGTGTAGTTGCGAAAAATGAAGAATTTTGACACCCGTGGAACCAGCCAAACTCTCAGAAACGGCGGGAATCCGCGATCTTTCGATTTCGCTAAGCTTCGACGTATCAATCGCTGCAGCACCACGATACCAGTTTTATCGTAATGAGTATGTGTAGTTGCATAAAGTAAAGGTTTTTGACACCCGTACACCCCGCGAATGTCGCAGAAACGCTCGGAATCATCGAGCTTTCGATTTCGCTAAGATGCGACGTATGAATCGATACAGAACCGCGATACCAGTTTTATCGTATTAAGAGTGTGTAGTTGCAAAAAATGAAGAATTTTGACACCCGTACACCCAGCCAAACTCTCAGAAACGGCGGGAATCCGCGATCTTTCGATTTCGCTAAGCTTCGTCGTATCAATCGCTGCAGTACCACGATACCAGTTTTATCGTATTGAGAATGCGTAGTTGCATGAAACAAAGAATTTAGACCCCCGGACGACCCGCGAATGTCGCAGAAACACACAGAATCCTCGATCATTCGATTTCGTTAAGATCCGACGTATCAATCGATACAGAACTGCGATACCAGTTTTATCGTATCGAGAGTGTGTAGTTGCGAAAAATGAAGAATTTTGACACCCGTGGATCCAGCCAAACTCTCAGGAACGGCGGGAATCCGCGATCTTTCGATTTCGCTAAGCTTCGACGTAGCAATCGCTGCGGCACCGCGATACCAGTTTTATCGTATTGGGTATGTGTAGTTGCATAAAGTAATGGTTTTGCACACCCGTAGACCCCGCGAATGTCGCAGAAACGGTCGGAATCATCGACTTTTCGATTTCGCTAAGATGCGACGTATCAATCGATACAGAACTGCGATACCAGTTTTATCGTATTCAGAGTGTGTAGTTGCATAAAATGAAGAATTTTGACACCCGTACACCCAGCCAAAGTCTCAGAAACGCCGAGAATCCTCGATCTTTCGATTTCGATAAGCTTCGGCGTATCAATCGCTGCAGATCTGCGATACCAGTTTTATCGTATTGAGAATGTGTAGTTGCATGAAACGAAGGCTTTTGACACCCGTACACCCAGCCAAACTTTTAGAAACGGCGGGAATCCGCGATCTTTCGACTTCGCTAAGCTTCGTCGTATCAATCGCTGCAGTACCACGATACCAGTTTTATCGTATTGAGAATGTGTAGTTGCATGAAACAAAGAATTTAGACACCCGTACACCCCGCGAATGTCGCAGAAACACTCGGAATCCTCGACCTTTCGATTTCGTTAAGATCCGACGTATCAATCGATACAGAACTGCGATACCAGTTTTATCGTATCGAGAGTGTGTAGTTGCGAAAAATGAAGAATTTTGACACCCGTGGATCCAGCCAAACTCTCAGGAACGGCGGGAATCCGCGATCTTTCGATTTCGCTAAGCTTCGACGTAGCAATCGCTGCGGCACCGCGATACCAGTTTTATCGTATTGGGTATGTGTAGTTGCATAAAGTAATGGTTTTGCACACCCGTAGACCCCGCGAATGTCGCAGAAACGGTCGGAATCATCGAGCTTTCGATTTCGCTAAGATGCGACGTATCAATCGATACAGAACTGCGATACCAGTTTTATCGTATTGAGAATGTGTAGTTGTATGAAATGAAGGCTTTTGATGCCCGTACACCCAGCCAAACTCTTAGAAATGGCGGGAATCCGCGATCTTTCGACTTCGCTAAGCTTCGTCGTATCAATCGCTGCAGTACCACGATACCAGTTTTATCGTATTGAGAATGTGTAGTTGCATGAAACAAAGAATTTAGACACCCGTACACCCCGCGAATGTCGCAGAAACACTCGGAATCCTCGACCGTTCGATTTCGTTAAGATCCGACGTATCAATCGATACAGAACTGCGATACCAGTTTTATCGTATTTAGAGTGTGTAGTTGCGAAAAATGAAGAACTTTGACACCCGTGGAACCAGCCAAACTCTCAGAAACGGCGGGAATCCGCGATCTTTCGATTTCGCTAAGCTTCGACGTATCAATCGCTGCAGCACCACGATACCAGTTTTACCGTAATGAGTATGTGTAGTTGCATAAAGTAAAGGTTTTTGACACCCGTACACCCCGCGAATGTCGCAGAAACGCTCGGAATCATCGAGTTTTAAATTTCGCTAAGAAGCGACGTATCAATCGATACAGAACTGCGATACCAGTATTATCGTATTCAGAGTGTGTAGTTGCATAAAATGAAGAATTTTGACACCCGTACACCCAGCCAAAGTCTCAGAAACGCCGAGAATCCTCGATCTTTCGATTTCGATAAGCTTCGGCGTATCAATCGCTGCAGATCTGCGATACCAGTTTTATCGTATTGAGAATGTGTAGTTGCATGAAATTAAGGCTCTTGACACCCGTACACCCCGCGAATGTCGCTGAAACGCTCGGAATCCTAGATCTTTCGAATCCGCTAAGATGCGACGTATCAATCGACACAGAACTGCGATTCCAGTTTCATCGTATTGAGAGTGTGTAGTTGCATGAAATGAAGGCTTTTGACACCCGTATACCCAGCCAAAGTCTCAGAAACGCCGAGAATCCTCGATCTTTTGATTTCCCTATGCGTCGGCGTATCAATCGCTGCAGAACTGCGATACCAGTTTTACCGTATTGAAAATGTGTAGTTGCATGAAATGAAGGCTTTTGACACCCGTACACCCCGCGAATGTCGCAGAAACGCTCGGAATCCTCGATCTTTCGATTTCGCTAAGATGCAACGTATGAATCGATACAGAACCGCGATACCAGTTTTATCGTATTGAGAGTGTGTAGTTGCATAAAATGAAGAATTTTGACGTCCGTACACCCAGCCAAACTCTCAGAAACGGCGGGAATCCGCGATCTTTCGATTTTGCTAAGCTTCGTCGTATCAATCGCTGCAGTACCACGATACCAGTTTTATCGTATTGAGAATGCGTAGTTGCATGAAACAAAGAATTTAGACCCCCGGACGACCCGCGAATGTCGCAGAAACACTCAGAATCCTCGATCTTTCGATTTCGATAAGCTTCGGCGTATCAATCGCTGCAGATCTGCGATACCAGTTTTATCGTATTGAGAATGTGTAGTTGCATGAAATTAAGGCTCTTGACACCCGTACACCCCGCGAATGTCGCTGAAACGCTCGGAATCCTAGATCTTTCGATTTCGCTAAGATGCGACGTATCAATCGACACAGAACTGCGATTCCAGTTTCATCGTATTGAGAGTGTGTAGTTGCATGAAATGAAGGCTTTTGACACCCGTATACCCAGCCAAAGTCTCAGAAACGCCGAGAATCCTCGATCTTTTGATTTCGATAAGCTTCGGCGTATCAATCGCTGCAGATCTGCGATACCAGTTTTATCGTATTGAGAATGTGTAGTTGCATGAAATGAAGGCTTTTGACACCCGTACACCCAGCCAAACTCCTAGAAACGGCGGGAATCCGCGATCGTTCGATTTCGCTAAGCTTCGACGAATCAATCGAAACAGAACTGCGATACCAGTTTTATCGTATTGAGAATGTTTAGTTGCATAGAATGAAGGATTTTGACACCCGTACACCCAGCCAAAGTCTCAGAAACGCCGAGAATCCTCGATCTTTCGATTTCGCTATGCGTCGGCGTATCAATCGCTGCAGAACTGCGATACCAGTTTTACCGTATTGAAAATGTGTAGTTGCATGAAATGAAGGCTTTTGACACCCGTACACCCCGCGAATGTCGCAGAAACGCTCGGAATCCTCGATCTTTCGATTTCGCTAAGATGCAACGTATGAATCGATACAGAACCGCGATACCAGTTTTATCGTATTGAGAGTGTGTAGTTGCATAAAATGAAGAATTTTGACACCCGTACACCCAGCCAAACTCTCAGAAACGGCGGGAATCCGCGATCTTTCGATTTCGCTAAGCTTCGTCGTATCAATCGCTGCAGTACCACGATACCAGTTTTATCGTATTGAGAATGCGTAGTTGCATGAAACAAAGAATTTAGACCCCCGGACGACCCGCGAATGTCGCAGAAACACTCAGAATCCTCGATCATTCGATTTCGTTAAGATCCGACGTATCAATCGATACAGAACTGCGATACCAGTTTTATCGTATTGAGAGTGTGTAGTTGCGAAAAATAAAGAATTTTGACACCCGTGGATCCAGCCAAACTCTCAGGAACGGCGGGAATCCGCGATCTTTCGATTTCGCTAAGCTTCGACGTAGCAATCGCTGCAGCACCGCGATACCAGTTTTATCGTATTGGGTATGTGTAGTTGCATAAAGTAATGGTTTTTCACACCCGTAGAACCCGCGAATGTCGCAGAAACGGTCGGAATCATCGAGCTTTCGATTTCGCTAAGATGCGACGTATCAATCGATACAGAACTGCGATACCACTTTTATCGTATTCAGAGTGTGTAGTTGCATAAAATGAAGAATTTTGACACCCGTACACCCAACCAAAGTCTCAGAAACGCCGAGAATCCTCGATCTTTCGATTTCGATAAGCTTCGGCGTATCAATCGCTGCAGATCTGCGATACCAGTTTTATCGTATTGAGAATGTGTAGTGGCATGAAATGAAGGCTTTTGTCACCCGTACACCCCGCGAATGTCGCTGAAACGCTCGGAATCCTAGATCTTTCGATTTCGCTAAGATGCGACGTATCAATCGACACAGAACTGCGATGCCAGTTTCATCGTATTGAGAGTGTGTAGTTGCATGAAATGAAGGCTTTTGACACCCGTACACCCAGCCAAACTCTTAGAAACGGGGGGAATCCGCGATCTTTCGATTTCGCTAAGCTTCGACGTATCAATCGCTGCAGCACCACGATACCAGTTTTGACGTATTGAGTATGTGTAGTTGCATAAAGTAAAGGTTTGTGACAGCCGTACACCCCGCGAATGTCGCAGAAACGGTTGGAATCATCGAGCATTCGATTACGCTAAGATGCGACGTATCAATCGATACAGAACTGGGATACCAGTTTTATCGTATTCAGAGTTTGTAGTTGCATAAAATGAAGAATTTTGACACCCGTACACCCAGCCAAAGTCTCAGAAACGCCGAGAATCCTCGATCTTTCGATTTCGATAAGCTTCGACGTATCAATCGCTGCAGAACTGCGATACCAGTTTTATCGTATTGCGAATGTGTAGTTGTATGAAATGACGGCTTTTGATGCCCGTACACCCAGCCAAACTCTTAGAAATGGCGGGAATCCGCGATCTTTCGATTTCGATAAGCTTCGGCGTATCAATCGCTGCAGATCTGCGATACCAGTTTTATCGTATTGAGAATGTGTAGTTGCATGAAACAAAGAATTTAGACACCCGTACACCCCGCGAATGTCACAGAAACACTCGGAATCCTCGACCTCTCGATTTCGTTAAGATCCGACGTATCAATCGATACAGAACTGCGATACCAGTTTTATCGTATTTAGAGTGTGTAGTTGCGAAAAATAAAGAATTTTGACACCCGTGGAACCAGCCAAACTCTCAGAAACGGCGGGAATCCGCGATCTTTCGATTTCGCTAAGCTTCGACGTATCAATCGCTGCAGCACCACGATACCATTTTTATCGTAATGAGTATGTGTAGTTGCATAAAGTAAAGGTTTTTGACACCCGTACACCCCGCGAATGTCGCAGAAACGCTCGGAATCATCGAGTTTTAAATTTCGCTAAGAAGCGACGTATCAATCGATACAGAACTGCGATATCAGTATTATCGTATTCAGAGTGTGTAGTTGCATGAAATGAAGAATTTTGACACCCGTACACCCAGCCAAAGTCTCAGAAACGCCGAGAATCCTCGATCTTTCGATTTCGCTATGCGTCGGCGTATCAATCGCTGCAGAACTGCGATACCAGTTTTACCGTATTGAAAATGTGTAGTTGCATGAAATGAAGGCTTTTGACACCCGTACACCCCGCGAATGTCGCAGAAACGCTCGGAATCCTCGATCTTTCGATTTCGCTAAGATGCAACGTATGAATCGATACAGAACCGCGATACCAGTTTTATCGTATTGAGAGTGTGTAGTTGCATAAAATGAAGAATTTTGACACCCGTACACCCAGCCAAACTCTCAGAAACGGCGGGCATCCGCGATCTTTCGATTTCGCTAAGCTTCGTCGTATCAATCGCTGCAGTACCACGATACCAGTTTTATCGTATTGAGAATGCGTAGTTGCATGAAACAAAGAATTTAGACCCCCGGACGACCCGCGAATGTCGCAGAAACACTCAGAATCCTCGATCATTCGATTTCGTTAAGATCCGACGTATCAATCGATACAGAACTGCGATACCAGTTTTTTCGTATCGAGAGTGTGTAGTTGCGAAAAATGAAGAATTTTGACACCCGTGGATCCAGCCAAACTCTCAGGAACGGCGGGAATCCGCGATCTTTCGATTTCGCTAAGCTTCGACGTAGCAATCGCTGCGGCACCGCGATACCAGTTTTATCGTATTGGGTATGTGTAGTTGCATAAAGTAATGGTTTTGCACACCCGTAGACCCCGCGAATGTCGCAGAAACGGTCGGAATCATCGAGCTTTCGATTTCGCTAAGATGCGACGTATCAATCGATACAGAACTGCGATACCAGTTTTATCGTATTCAGAGTGTGTAGTTGCATAAAATGAAGAATTTTGACACCCGTACACCCAGCCAAAGTCTCAGAAACGCCGAGAATCCTCGATCTTTCGATTTCGATAAGCTTCGGCGTATCAATCGCTGCAGATCTGCGATACCAGTTTTATCGTATTGAGAATGTGTAGTTGCATGAAACGAAGGCTTTTGACACCCGTACACCCAGCCAAACTTTTAGAAACGGCGGGAATCCGCGATCTTTCGACTTCGCTAAGCTTCGTCGTATCAATCGCTGCAGTACCACGATACCAGTTTTATCGTATTGAGAATGTGTAGTTGCATGAAACAAAGAATTTAGACACCCGTACACCCCGCGAATGTCGCAGAAACACTCGGAATCCTCGACCTTTCGATTTCGTTAAGATCCGACGTATCAATCGATACAGAACTGCGATACCAGTTTTATCGTATCGAGAGTGTGTAGTTGCGAAAAATAAAGAATTTTGACACCCGTGGATCCAGCCAAACTCTCAGGAACGGCGGGAATCCGCGATCTTTCGATTTCGCTAAGCTTCGACGTAGCAATCGCTGCGGCACCGCGATACCAGTTTTATCGTATTGGGTATGTGTAGTTGCATAAAGTAATGGTTTTGCACACCCGTAGACCCCGCGAATGTCGCAGAAACGGTCGGAATCATCGAGCTTTCGATTTCGCTAAGATGCGACGTATCAATCGATACAGAACTGCGATACCAGTTTTATCGTATTGAGAATGTGTAGTTGTATGAAATGAAGGCTTTTGATGCCCGTACACCCAGCCAAACTCTTAGAAATGGCGGGAATCCGCGATCTTTCGATTTCGATAAGCTTCGGCGTATCAATCGCTGCAGATCTGCGATACCAGTTTTATCGTATTGCGAATGTGTAGTTGTATGAAATGAAGGCTTTTGATGCCCGTACTCCCAGCCAAACTTTTAGAAACGGCGGGAATCCGCGATCTTTCGATTTCGCTAAGCTTCGTCGTATCAATCGCTGCAGTACCACGATACCAGTTTTATCGTATTGAGAATGTGTAGTTGCATGAAACAAAGAATTTAGACACCCGTACACCCCGCGAATGTCGCAGAAACACTCGGAATCCTCGACCTTTCGATTTCGTTAAGATCCGACGTATCAATCGATACAGAACTGCGATACCAGTTTTATCGGATTGAGAGTGTGTAGTTGCGAAAAATGAAGAATTTTGACACCCGTGGAACCAGCCAAACTCTCAGAAACGGCGGGAATCCGCGATCTTTCGATTTCGCTAAGCTTCGACGTATCAATCGCTGCAGCACCACGATACCAGTTTTATCGTAATGAGTATGTGTAGTTGCATAAAGTAAAGGTTTTTGACACCCGTACACCCCGCGAATGTCGCAGAAACGCTCGGAATCATCGAGCTTTCGATTTCGCTAAGATGCGACGTATGAATCGATACAGAACCGCGATACCAGTTTTATCGTATTAAGAGTGTGTAGTTGCAAAAAATGAAGAATTTTGACACCCGTACACCCAGCCAAACTCTCAGAAACGGCGGGAATCCGCGATCTTTCGATTTCGCTAAGCTTCGTCGTATCAATCGCTGCAGTACCACGATACCAGTTTTATCGTATTGAGAATGCGTAGTTGCATGAAACAAAGAATTTAGACCCCCGGACGACCCGCGAATGTCGCAGAAACACACAGAATCCTCGATCATTCGATTTCGTTAAGATCCGACGTATCAATCGATACAGAACTGCGATACCAGTTTTATCGTATCGAGAGTGTGTAGTTGCGAAAAATGAAGAATTTTGACACCCGTGGATCCAGCCAAACTCTCAGGAACGGCGGGAATCCGCGATCTTTCGATTTCGCTAAGCTTCGACGTAGCAATCGCTGCGGCACCGCGATACCAGTTTTATCGTATTGGGTATGTGTAGTTGCATAAAGTAATGGTTTTGCACACCCGTAGACCCCGCGAATGTCGCAGAAACGGTCGGAATCATCGACTTTTCGATTTCGCTAAGATGCGACGTATCAATCGATACAGAACTGCGATACCAGTTTTATCGTATTCAGAGTGTGTAGTTGCATAAAATGAAGAATTTTGACACCCGTACACCCAGCCAAAGTCTCAGAAACGCCGAGAATCCTCGATCTTTCGATTTCGATAAGCTTCGGCGTATCAATCGCTGCAGATCTGCGATACCAGTTTTATCGTATTGAGAATGTGTAGTTGCATGAAACGAAGGCTTTTGACACCCGTACACCCAGCCAAACTTTTAGAAACGGCGGGAATCCTCGATCTTTCGACTTCGCTAAGCTTCGTCGTATCAATCGCTGCAGTACCACGATACCAGTTTTATCGTATTGAGAATGTGTAGTTGCATGAAACAAAGAATTTAGACACCCGTACACCCCGCGAATGTCGCAGAAACACTCGGAATCCTCGACCTTTCGATTTCGTTAAGATCCGACGTATCAATCGATACAGAACTGCGATACCAGTTTTATCGTATCGAGAGTGTGTAGTTGCGAAAAATGAAGAATTTTGACACCCGTGGATCCAGCCAAACTCTCAGGAACGGCGGGAATCCGCGATCTTTCGATTTCGCTAAGCTTCGACGTAGCAATCGCTGCGGCACCGCGATACCAGTTTTATCGTATTGGGTATGTGTAGTTGCATAAAGTAATGGTTTTGCACACCCGTAGACCCCGCGAATGTCGCAGAAACGGTCGGAATCATCGAGCTTTCGATTTCGCTAAGATGCGACGTATCAATCGATACAGAACTGCGATACCAGTTTTATCGTATTGAGAATGTGTAGTTGTATGAAATGAAGGCTTTTGATGCCCGTACACCCAGCCAAACTCTTAGAAATGGCGGGAATCCGCGATCTTTCGACTTCGCTAAGCTTCGTCGTATCAATCGCTGCAGTACCACGATACCAGTTTTATCGTATTGAGAATGTGTAGTTGCATGAAACAAAGAATTTAGACACCCGTACGGCCCGCGAATGTCGCAGAAACACTCGGAATCCTCGACCGTTCGATTTCGTTAAGATCCGACGTATCAATCGATACAGAACTGCGATACCAGTTTTATCGTATTTAGAGTGTGTAGTTGCGAAAAATGAAGAATTTTGACACCCGTGGAACCAGCCAAACTCTCAGAAACGGCGGGAATCCGCGATCTTTCGATTTCGCTAAGCTTCGACGTATCAATCGCTGCAGCACCACGATACCAGTTTTATCGTAATGAGTATGTGTAGTTGCATAAAGTAAAGGTTTTTGACACCCGTACACCCCGCGAATGTCGCAGAAACGCTCGGAATCATCGAGTTTTAAATTTCGCTAAGAAGCGACGTATCAATCGATACAGAACTGCGATACCAGTATTATCGTATTCAGAGTGTGTAGTTGCATAAAATGAAGAATTTTGACACCCGTACACCCAGCCAAAGTCTCAGAAACGCCGAGAATCCTCGATCTTTCGATTTCGATAAGCTTCGGCGTATCAATCGCTGCAGATCTGCGATACCAGTTTTATCGTATTGAGAATGTGTAGTTGCATGAAATTAAGGCTCTTGACACCCGTACACCCCGCGAATGTCGCTGAAACGCTCGGAATCCTAGATCTTTCGATTCCGCTAAGATGCGACGTATCAATCGACACAGAACTGCGATTCCAGTTTCATCGTATTGAGAGTGTGTAGTTGCATGAAATGAAGGCTTTTGACACCCGTATACCCAGCCAAAGTCTCAGAAACGCCGAGAATCCTCGATCTTTTGATTTCCCTATGCGTCGGCGTATCAATCGCTGCAGAACTGCGATACCAGTTTTACCGTATTGAAAATGTGTAGTTGCATGAAATGAAGGCTTTTGACACCCGTACACCCCGCGAATGTCGCAGAAACGCTCGGAATCCTCGATCTTTCGATTTCGCTAAGATGCAACGTATGAATCGATACAGAACCGCGATACCAGTTTTATCGTATTGAGAGTGTGTAGTTGCATAAAATGAAGAATTTTGACGTCCGTACACCCAGCCAAACTCTCAGAAACGGCGGGAATCCGCGATCTTTCGATTTTGCTAAGCTTCGTCGTATCAATCGCTGCAGTACCACGATACCAGTTTTATCGTATTGAGAATGCGTAGTTGCATGAAACAAAGAATTTAGACCCCCGGACGACCCGCGAATGTCGCAGAAACACTCAGAATCCTCGATCTTTCGATTTCGATAAGCTTCGGCGTATCAATCGCTGCAGATCTGCGATACCAGTTTTATCGTATTGAGAATGTGTAGTTGCATGAAATTAAGGCTCTTGACACCCGTACACCCCGCGAATGTCGCTGAAACGCTCGGAATCCTAGATCTTTCGATTTCGCTAAGATGCGACGTATCAATCGACACAGAACTGCGATTCCAGTTTCATCGTATTGAGAGTGTGTAGTTGCATGAAATGAAGGCTTTTGACACCCGTATACCCAGCCAAAGTCTCAGAAACGCCGAGAATCCTCGATCTTTTGATTTCGATAAGCTTCGGCGTATCAATCGCTGCAGATCTGCGATACCAGTTTTATCGTATTGAGAATGTGTAGTTGCATGAAATGAAGGCTTTTGACACCCGTACACCCAGCCAAACTCCTAGAAACGGCGGGAATCCGCGATCGTTCGATTTCGCTAAGCTTCGACGAATCAATCGAAACAGAACTGCGATACCAGTTTTATCGTATTGAGAATGTTTAGTTGCATAGAATGAAGGATTTTGACACCCGTACACCCAGCCAAAGTCTCAGAAACGCCGAGAATCCTCGATCTTTCGATTTCGCTATGCGTCGGCGTATCAATCGCTGCAGAACTGCGATACCAGTTTTACCGTATTGAAAATGTGTAGTTGCATGAAATGAAGGCTTTTGACACCCGTACACCCCGCGAATGTCGCAGAAACGCTCGGAATCCTCGATCTTTCGATTTCGCTAAGATGCAACGTATGAATCGATACAGAACCGCGATACCAGTTTTATCGTATTGAGAGTGTGTAGTTGCATAAAATGAAGAATTTTGACACCCGTACACCCAGCCAAACTCTCAGAAACGGCGGGAATCCGCGATCTTTCGATTTCGCTAAGCTTCGTCGTATCAATCGCTGCAGTACCACGATACCAGTTTTATCGTATTGAGAATGCGTAGTTGCATGAAACAAAGAATTTAGACCCCCGGACGACCCGCGAATGTCGCAGAAACACTCAGAATCCTCGATCATTCGATTTCGTTAAGATCCGACGTATCAATCGATACAGAACTGCGATACCAGTTTTATCGTATTGAGAGTGTGTAGTTGCGAAAAATAAAGAATTTTGACACCCGTGGATCCAGCCAAACTCTCAGGAACGGCGGGAATCCGCGATCTTTCGATTTCGCTAAGCTTCGACGTAGCAATCGCTGCAGCACCGCGATACCAGTTTTATCGTATTGGGTATGTGTAGTTGCATAAAGTAATGGTTTTTCACACCCGTAGAACCCGCGAATGTCGCAGAAACGGTCGGAATCATCGAGCTTTCGATTTCGCTAAGATGCGACGTATCAATCGATACAGAACTGCGATACCACTTTTATCGTATTCAGAGTGTGTAGTTGCATAAAATGAAGAATTTTGACACCCGTACACCCAACCAAAGTCTCAGAAACGCCGAGAATCCTCGATCTTTCGATTTCGATAAGCTTCGGCGTATCAATCGCTGCAGATCTGCGATACCAGTTTTATCGTATTGAGAATGTGTAGTGGCATGAAATGAAGGCTTTTGTCACCCGTACACCCCGCGAATGTCGCTGAAACGCTCGGAATCCTAGATCTTTCGATTTCGCTAAGATGCGACGTATCAATCGACACAGAACTGCGATGCCAGTTTCATCGTATTGAGAGTGTGTAGTTGCATGAAATGAAGGCTTTTGACACCCGTACACCCAGCCAAACTCTTAGAAACGGGGGGAATCCGCGATCTTTCGATTTCGCTAAGCTTCGACGTATCAATCGCTGCAGCACCACGATACCAGTTTTGACGTATTGAGTATGTGTAGTTGCATAAAGTAAAGGTTTGTGACAGCCGTACACCCCGCGAATGTCGCAGAAACGGTTGGAATCATCGAGCATTCGATTACGCTAAGATGCGACGTATCAATCGATACAGAACTGGGATACCAGTTTTATCGTATTCAGAGTTTGTAGTTGCATAAAATGAAGAATTTTGACACCCGTACACCCAGCCAAAGTCTCAGAAACGCCGAGAATCCTCGATCTTTCGATTTCGATAAGCTTCGGCGTATCAATCGCTGCAGAACTGCGATACCAGTTTTATCGTATTGCGAATGTGTAGTTGTATGAAATGACGGCTTTTGATGCCCGTACACCCAGCCAAACTCTTAGAAATGGCGGGAATCCGCGATCTTTCGATTTCGATAAGCTTCGGCGTATCAATCGCTGCAGATCTGCGATACCAGTTTTATCGTATTGAGAATGTGTAGTTGCATGAAACAAAGAATTTAGACACCCGTACACCCCGCGAATGTCACAGAAACACTCGGAATCCTCGACCTCTCGATTTCGTTAAGATCCGACGTATCAATCGATACAGAACTGCGATACCAGTTTTATCGTATTTAGAGTGTGTAGTTGCGAAAAATAAAGAATTTTGACACCCGTGGAACCAGCCAAACTCTCAGAAACGGCGGGAATCCGCGATCTTTCGATTTCGCTAAGCTTCGACGTATCAATCGCTGCAGCACCACGATACCATTTTTATCGTAATGAGTATGTGTAGTTGCATAAAGTAAAGGTTTTTGACACCCGTACACCCCGCGAATGTCGCAGAAACGCTCGGAATCATCGAGTTTTAAATTTCGCTAAGAAGCGACGTATCAATCGATACAGAACTGCGATATCAGTATTATCGTATTCAGAGTGTGTAGTTGCATGAAATGAAGAATTTTGACACCCGTACACCCAGCCAAAGTCTCAGAAACGCCGAGAATCCTCGATCTTTCGATTTCGCTATGCGTCGGCGTATCAATCGCTGCAGAACTGCGATACCAGTTTTACCGTATTGAAAATGTGTAGTTGCATGAAATGAAGGCTTTTGACACCCGTACACCCCGCGAATGTCGCAGAAACGCTCGGAATCCTCGATCTTTCGATTTCGCTAAGATGCAACGTATGAATCGATACAGAACCGCGATACCAGTTTTATCGTATTGAGAGTGTGTAGTTGCATAAAATGAAGAATTTTGACACCCGTACACCCAGCCAAACTCTCAGAAACGGCGGGCATCCGCGATCTTTCGATTTCGCTAAGCTTCGTCGTATCAATCGCTGCAGTACCACGATACCAGTTTTATCGTATTGAGAATGCGTAGTTGCATGAAACAAAGAATTTAGACCCCCGGACGACCCGCGAATGTCGCAGAAACACTCAGAATCCTCGATCATTCGATTTCGTTAAGATCCGACGTATCAATCGATACAGAACTGCGATACCAGTTTTTTCGTATCGAGAGTGTGTAGTTGCGAAAAATGAAGAATTTTGACACCCGTGGATCCAGCCAAACTCTCAGGAACGGCGGGAATCCGCGATCTTTCGATTTCGCTAAGCTTCGACGTAGCAATCGCTGCGGCACCGCGATACCAGTTTTATCGTATTGGGTATGTGTAGTTGCATAAAGTAATGGTTTTGCACACCCGTAGACCCCGCGAATGTCGCAGAAACGGTCGGAATCATCGAGCTTTCGATTTCGCTAAGATGCGACGTATCAATCGATACAGAACTGCGATACCAGTTTTATCGTATTCAGAGTGTGTAGTTGCATAAAATGAAGAATTTTGACACCCGTACACCCAGCCAAAGTCTCAGAAACGCCGAGAATCCTCGATCTTTCGATTTCGATAAGCTTCGGCGTATCAATCGCTGCAGATCTGCGATACCAGTTTTATCGTATTGAGAATGTGTAGTTGCATGAAACGAAGGCTTTTGACACCCGTACACCCAGCCAAACTTTTAGAAACGGCGGGAATCCGCGATCTTTCGACTTCGCTAAGCTTCGTCGTATCAATCGCTGCAGTACCACGATACCAGTTTTATCGTATTGAGAATGTGTAGTTGCATGAAACAAAGAATTTAGACACCCGTACACCCCGCGAATGTCGCAGAAACACTCGGAATCCTCGACCTTTCGATTTCGTTAAGATCCGACGTATCAATCGATACAGAACTGCGATACCAGTTTTATCGTATCGAGAGTGTGTAGTTGCGAAAAATAAAGAATTTTGACACCCGTGGATCCAGCCAAACTCTCAGGAACGGCGGGAATCCGCGATCTTTCGATTTCGCTAAGCTTCGACGTAGCAATCGCTGCGGCACCGCGATACCAGTTTTATCGTATTGGGTATGTGTAGTTGCATAAAGTAATGGTTTTGCACACCCGTAGACCCCGCGAATGTCGCAGAAACGGTCGGAATCATCGAGCTTTCGATTTCGCTAAGATGCGACGTATCAATCGATACAGAACTGCGATACCAGTTTTATCGTATTGAGAATGTGTAGTTGTATGAAATGAAGGCTTTTGATGCCCGTACACCCAGCCAAACTCTTAGAAATGGCGGGAATCCGCGATCTTTCGATTTCGATAAGCTTCGGCGTATCAATCGCTGCAGATCTGCGATACCAGTTTTATCGTATTGCGAATGTGTAGTTGTATGAAATGAAGGCTTTTGATGCCCGTACTCCCAGCCAAACTTTTAGAAACGGCGGGAATCCGCGATCTTTCGATTTCGCTAAGCTTCGTCGTATCAATCGCTGCAGTACCACGATACCAGTTTTATCGTATTGAGAATGTGTAGTTGCATGAAACAAAGAATTTAGACACCCGTACACCCCGCGAATGTCGCAGAAACACTCGGAATCCTCGACCTTTCGATTTCGTTAAGATCCGACGTATCAATCGATACAGAACTGCGATACCAGTTTTATCGGATTGAGAGTGTGTAGTTGCGAAAAATGAAGAATTTTGACACCCGTGGAACCAGCCAAACTCTCAGAAACGGCGGGAATCCGCGATCTTTCGATTTCGCTAAGCTTCGACGTATCAATCGCTGCAGCACCACGATACCAGTTTTATCGTAATGAGTATGTGTAGTTGCATAAAGTAAAGGTTTTTGACACCCGTACACCCCGCGAATGTCGCAGAAACGCTCGGAATCATCGAGCTTTCGATTTCGCTAAGATGCGACGTATGAATCGATACAGAACCGCGATACCAGTTTTATCGTATTAAGAGTGTGTAGTTGCAAAAAATGAAGAATTTTGACACCCGTACACCCAGCCAAACTCTCAGAAACGGCGGGAATCCGCGATCTTTCGATTTCGCTAAGCTTCGTCGTATCAATCGCTGCAGTACCACGATACCAGTTTTATCGTATTGAGAATGCGTAGTTGCATGAAACAAAGAATTTAGACCCCCGGACGACCCGCGAATGTCGCAGAAACACACAGAATCCTCGATCATTCGATTTCGTTAAGATCCGACGTATCAATCGATACAGAACTGCGATACCAGTTTTATCGTATCGAGAGTGTGTAGTTGCGAAAAATGAAGAATTTTGACACCCGTGGATCCAGCCAAACTCTCAGGAACGGCGGGAATCCGCGATCTTTCGATTTCGCTAAGCTTCGACGTAGCAATCGCTGCGGCACCGCGATACCAGTTTTATCGTATTGGGTATGTGTAGTTGCATAAAGTAATGGTTTTGCACACCCGTAGACCCCGCGAATGTCGCAGAAACGGTCGGAATCATCGACTTTTCGATTTCGCTAAGATGCGACGTATCAATCGATACAGAACTGCGATACCAGTTTTATCGTATTCAGAGTGTGTAGTTGCATAAAATGAAGAATTTTGACACCCGTACACCCAGCCAAAGTCTCAGAAACGCCGAGAATCCTCGATCTTTCGATTTCGATAAGCTTCGGCGTATCAATCGCTGCAGATCTGCGATACCAGTTTTATCGTATTGAGAATGTGTAGTTGCATGAAACGAAGGCTTTTGACACCCGTACACCCAGCCAAACTTTTAGAAACGGCGGGAATCCTCGATCTTTCGACTTCGCTAAGCTTCGTCGTATCAATCGCTGCAGTACCACGATACCAGTTTTATCGTATTGAGAATGTGTAGTTGCATGAAACAAAGAATTTAGACACCCGTACACCCCGCGAATGTCGCAGAAACACTCGGAATCCTCGACCTTTCGATTTCGTTAAGATCCGACGTATCAATCGATACAGAACTGCGATACCAGTTTTATCGTATCGAGAGTGTGTAGTTGCGAAAAATGAAGAATTTTGACACCCGTGGATCCAGCCAAACTCTCAGGAACGGCGGGAATCCGCGATCTTTCGATTTCGCTAAGCTTCGACGTAGCAATCGCTGCGGCACCGCGATACCAGTTTTATCGTATTGGGTATGTGTAGTTGCATAAAGTAATGGTTTTGCACACCCGTAGACCCCGCGAATGTCGCAGAAACGGTCGGAATCATCGAGCTTTCGATTTCGCTAAGATGCGACGTATCAATCGATACAGAACTGCGATACCAGTTTTATCGTATTGAGAATGTGTAGTTGTATGAAATGAAGGCTTTTGATGCCCGTACACCCAGCCAAACTCTTAGAAATGGCGGGAATCCGCGATCTTTCGACTTCGCTAAGCTTCGTCGTATCAATCGCTGCAGTACCACGATACCAGTTTTATCGTATTGAGAATGTGTAGTTGCATGAAACAAAGAATTTAGACACCCGTACGGCCCGCGAATGTCGCAGAAACACTCGGAATCCTCGACCGTTCGATTTCGTTAAGATCCGACGTATCAATCGATACAGAACTGCGATACCAGTTTTATCGTATTTAGAGTGTGTAGTTGCGAAAAATGAAGAATTTTGACACCCGTGGAACCAGCCAAACTCTCAGAAACGGCGGGAATCCGCGATCTTTCGATTTCGCTAAGCTTCGACGTATCAATCGCTGCAGCACCACGATACCAGTTTTATCGTAATGAGTATGTGTAGTTGCATAAAGTAAAGGTTTTTGACACCCGTACACCCCGCGAATGTCGCAGAAACGCTCGGAATCATCGAGTTTTAAATTTCGCTAAGAAGCGACGTATCAATCGATACAGAACTGCGATACCAGTATTATCGTATTCAGAGTGTGTAGTTGCATAAAATGAAGAATTTTGACACCCGTACACCCAGCCAAAGTCTCAGAAACGCCGAGAATCCTCGATCTTTCGATTTCGATAAGCTTCGGCGTATCAATCGCTGCAGATCTGCGATACCAGTTTTATCGTATTGAGAATGTGTAGTTGCATGAAATTAAGGCTCTTGACACCCGTACACCCCGCGAATGTCGCTGAAACGCTCGGAATCCTAGATCTTTCGATTCCGCTAAGATGCGACGTATCAATCGACACAGAACTGCGATTCCAGTTTCATCGTATTGAGAGTGTGTAGTTGCATGAAATGAAGGCTTTTGACACCCGTATACCCAGCCAAAGTCTCAGAAACGCCGAGAATCCTCGATCTTTTGATTTCCCTATGCGTCGGCGTATCAATCGCTGCAGAACTGCGATACCAGTTTTACCGTATTGAAAATGTGTAGTTGCATGAAATGAAGGCTTTTGACACCCGTACACCCCGCGAATGTCGCAGAAACGCTCGGAATCCTCGATCTTTCGATTTCGCTAAGATGCAACGTATGAATCGATACAGAACCGCGATACCAGTTTTATCGTATTGAGAGTGTGTAGTTGCATAAAATGAAGAATTTTGACACCCGTACACCCAGCCAAACTCTCAGAAACGGCGGGAATCCGCGATCTTTCGATTTTGCTAAGCTTCGTCGTATCAATCGCTGCAGTACCACGATACCAGTTTTATCGTATTGAGAATGCGTAGTTGCATGAAACAAAGAATTTAGACCCCCGGACGACCCGCGAATGTCGCAGAAACACTCAGAATCCTCGATCATTCGATTTCGTTAAGATCCGACGTATCAATCGATACAGAACTGCGATACCAGTTTTATCGTATTGAGAGTGTGTAGTTGCGAAAAATGAAGAATTTTGACACCCGTGGATCCAGCCAAACTCTCAGGAACGGCGGGAATCCGCGATCTTTCGATTTCGCTAAGCTTCGACGTAGCAATCGCTGCAGCACCGCGATACCAGTTTTATCGTATTGGGTATGTGTAGTTGCATAAAGTAATGATTTTTCACACCCGTAGAACCCGCGAATGTCGCAGAAACGGTCGGAATCATCGAGCTTTCGATTTCGCTAAGATGCGACGTATCAATCGATACAGAACTGCGATACCACTTTTATCGTATTCAGAGTGTGTAGTTGCATAAAATGAAGAATTTTGACACCCGTACACCCAACCAAAGTCTCAGAAACGCCGAGAATCCTCGATCTTTCGATTTCGATAAGCTTCGGCGTATCAATCGCTGCAGATCTGCGATACCAGTTTTATCGTATTGAGAATGTGTAGTGGCATGAAATGAAGGCTTTTGTCACCCGTACACCCCGCGAATGTCGCTGAAACGCTCGGAATCCTAGATCTTTCGATTTCGCTAAGATGCGACGTATCAATCGACACAGAACTGCGATGCCAGTTTCATCGTATTGAGAGTGTGTAGTTGCATGAAATGAAGGCTTTTGACACCCGTACACCCAGCCAAACTCTTAGAAACGGGGGGAATCCGCGATCTTTCGATTTCGCTAAGCTTCGACGTATCAATCGCTGCAGCACCACGATACCAGTTTTGACGTATTGAGTATGTGTAGTTGCATAAAGTAAAGGTTTGTGACACCCGTACACCCCGCGAATGTCGCAGAAACGGTCGGAATCATCGAGCATTCGATTTCGCTAAGATGCGACGTATCAATCGATACAGAACTGGGATACCAGTTTTATCGTATTCAGAGTTTGTAGTTGCATAAAATGAAGAATTTTGACACCCGTACACCCAGCCAAAGTTTCAGAAACGCCGAGAATCCTCGATCTTTCGATTTCGATAAGCTTCGGCGTATCAATCGCTGCAGAACTGCGATACCAGTTTTATCGTATTGAGAATGTGTAGTTGCATGAAATGAAGGCTTTTGACACCCGTACACCCAGCCAAACTCTTAGAAACGGCGGGAATCCACGATCTTTCGATTTCGCTAAGCTTCGACGTATCAATCGAAACAGAACTGCGATACCAGTTTTATCGTATTGAGAATGTTTAGTTGCATAGAATGAAGGATTTTGATACCCGTACACGCAGCCAAAGTCTCAGAAACGCCGAGAATCCTCGATCTTTCGATTTCGCTAAGAATCGACGTATCAATCGCTGCAGAACTGCGATACCAGTTTTATCGTATTGAAAATGTGTAGTTGCATAAAATAAAGGCTTTTGACACCCGTACACCCCGCGAATGTCGCAGAAACGGTCGGAATCATCGAGCTTTCGATTTCGCTAAGATGCGACGTATCAATCGATACAGAACTGCGATACCAGTTTTATCGTATTCAGAGTGTGTAGTTGCATAAAATGAAGAATTTTGACACCCGTACACCCAGCCAAAGTCTCAGAAACGCCGAGAATCCTCGATCTTTCGATTTCGATAAGCTTCGGCGTATCAATCGCTGCAGAACTGCGATACCAGTTTTATCGTATTGCGAATGTGTAGTTGTATGAAATGAAGGCTTTTGATGCCCGTACACCCAGCCAAACTCTTAGAAATGGCGGGAATCCGCGATCTTTCGATTTCGATAAGCTTCGGCGTATCAATCGCTGCAGATCTGCGATACCAGTTTTATCGTATTGAGAATGTGTAGTTGCATGAAACAAAGAATTTAGACACCCGTACACCCCGCGAATGTCACAGAAACACTCGGAATCCTCGACCTCTCGATTTCGTTAAGATCCGACGTATCAATCGATACAGAACTGCGATACCAGTTTTATCGTATTTAGAGTGTGTAATTGCGAAAAATGAAGAATTTTGACACCCGTGGAACCAGCCAAACTCTCAGAAACGGCGGGAATCCGCGATCTTTCGATTTCGCTAAGCTTCGACGTATCAATCGCTGCAGCACCACGATACCAGTTTTATCGTAATGAGTATGTGTAGTTGCATAAAGTAAAGGTTTTTGACACCCGTACACCCCGCGAATGTCGCAGAAACGCTCGGAATCATCGAGTTTTAAATTTCGCTAAGAAGCGACGTATCAATCGATACAGAACTGCGATACCAGTATTATCGTATTCAGAGTGTGTAGTTGCATAAAATGAAGAATTTTGACACCCGTACACCCAGCCAAAGTCTCAGAAACGCCGAGAATCCTCGATCTTTCGATTTCGATAAGCTTCGGCGTATCAATCGCTGCAGATCTGCGATACCAGTTTTATCGTATTGAGAATGTTTAGTTGCATAGAATGAAGGATTTTGACACCCGTACACCCAGCCAAAGTCTCAGAAACGCCGAGAATCCTCGATCTTTCGATTTCGCTATGCGTCGGCGTATCAATCGCTGCAGAACTGCGATACCAGTTTTACCGTATTGAAAATGTGTAGTTGCATGAAATGAAGGCTTTTGACACCCGTAGACCCCGCGAATGTCGCAGAAACGGTCGGAATCATCGAGCTTTCGATTTCGCTAAGATGCGACGTATCAATCGATACAGAACTGCGATACCAGTTTTATCTCATTGAGAATTTGTAGTTGTATGAAATGAAGGCTTTTGATGCCCGTACACCCAGCCAAACTCTTAGAAATGGCGGGAATCCGCGATCTTTCGATTTCGATAAGCTTCGGCGTATCAATCGCTGCAGATCTGCGATACCAGTTTTATCGTATTGCGAATGTGTAGTTGTATGAAATGAAGGCTTTTGATGCCCGTACTCCCAGCCAAACTTTTAGAAACGGCGGGAATCCGCGATGTTTCGATTTCGCTAAGCTTCGTCGTATCAATCGCTGCAGTACCACGATACCAGTTTTATCGTATTGAGAATGTGTAGTTGCATGAAACAAAGAATTTAGACACCCGTACACCCCGCGAATGTCGCAGAAACACTCGGAATCCTCGACCTTTCGATTTCGTTAAGATCCGACGTATCAATCGATACAGAACTGCGATACCAGTTTTATCGGATTGAGAGTGTGTAGTTGCGAAAAATGAAGAATTTTGACACCCGTGGAACCAGCCAAACTCTCAGAAACGGCGGGAATCCGCGATCTTTCGATTTCGCTAAGCTTCGACGTATCAATCGCTGCAGCACCACGATACCAGTTTTATCGTAATGAGTATGTGTAGTTGCATAAAGTAAAGGTTTTTGACACCCGTACACCCCGCGAATGTCGCAGAAACGCTCGGAATCATCGAGCTTTCGATTTCGCTAAGATGCGACGTATGAATCGATACAGAACCGCGATACCAGTTTTATCGTATTCAGAGTGTGTAGTTGCATAAAATGAAGAATTTTGACACCCGTACACCCAGCCAAAGTCTCAGAAACGCCGAGAATCCTCGATCTTTCGATTTCGATAAGCTTCGGCGTATCAATCGCTGCAGATCTGCGATACCAGTTTTATCGTATTGAGAATGTGTAGTTGCATGAAATGAAGGCTTTTGACACCCGTACACCCAGCCAAACTCTTAGAAACGGCGGGAATCCGCGATCGTTCGATTTCGCTAAGCTTCGACGAATCAATCGAAACAGAACTGCGATACCAGTTTTATCGTATTGAGAATGTTTAGTTGCATAGAATGAAGGATTTTGACACCCGTACACCCAGCCAAAGTCTCAGAAACGCCGAGAATCCTCGATCTTTCGATTTCCCTATGCGTCGGCGTATCAATCGCTGCAGAACTGCGATACCAGTTTTACCGTATTGAAAATGTGTAGTTGCATGAAATGAAGGCTTTTGACACCCGTACACCCCGCGCATGTCGCAGAAACGCTCGGAATCCTCGATCTTTCGATTTCGCTAAGATGCAACGTATGAATCGATACAGAACCGCGATACCAGTTTTATCGTATTGAGAGTGTGTAGTTGCATAAAATGAAGAATTTTGACACCCGTACACCCAGCCAAACTCTCAGAAACGGCGGGAATCCGCGATCTTTCGATTTCGCTAAGCTTCGTCGTATCAATCGCTGCAGTACCACGATACCAGTTTTATCATATTGAGAATGCGTAGTTGCATGAAACAAAGAATTTAGACCCCCGGACGACCCGCGAATGTCGCAGAAACACTCAGAATCCTCGATCATTCGATTTCGTTAAGATCCGACGTATCAATCGATACAGAACTGCGATACCAGTTTTATCGTATTGAGAGTGTGTAGTTGCGAAAAATGAAGAATTTTGACACCCGTGGATCCAGCCAAACTCTCAGGAACGGCGGGAATCCGCGATCTTTCGATTTCGCTAAGCTTCGACGTAGCAATCGCTGCAGCACCGCGATACCAGTTTTATCGTATTGGGTATGTGTAGTTGCATAAAGTAATGGTTTTTCACACCCGTAGAACCCGCGAATGTCGCAGAAACGGTCGGAATCATCGAGCTTTCGATTTCGCTAAGATGCGACGTATCAATCGATACAGAACTGCGATACCACTTTTATCGTATTCAGAGTGTGTAGTTGCATAAAATGAAGAATTTTGACACCCGTACACCCAACCAAAGTCTCAGAAACGCCGAGAATCCTCGATCTTTCGATTTCGATAAGCTTCGGCGTATCAATCGCTGCAGATCTGCGATACCAGTTTTATCGTATTGAGAATGTGTAGTGGCATGAAATGAAGGCTTTTGTCACCCGTACACCCCGCGAATGTCGCTGAAACGCTCGGAATCCTAGATCTTTCGATTTCGCTAAGATGCGACGTATCAATCGACACAGAACTGCGATGCCAGTTTCATCGTATTGAGAGTGTGTAGTTGCATGAAATGAAGGCTTTTGACACCCGTACACCCAGCCAAACTCTTAGAAACGGGGGGAATCCGCGATCTTTCGATTTCGCTAAGCTTCGACGTATCAATCGCTGCAGCACCACGATACCAGTTTTGACGTATTGAGTATGTGTAGTTGCATAAAGTAAAGGTTTGTGACACCCGTACACCCCGCGAATGTCGCAGAAACGGTCGGAATCATCGAGCATTCGATTTCGCTAAGATGCGACGTATCAATCGATACAGAACTGGGATGCCAGTTTTATCGTATTCAGAGTTTGTAGTTGCATAAAATGAAGAATTTTGACACCCGTACACCCAGCCAAAGTTTCAGAAACGCCGAGAATCCTCGATCTTTCGATTTCGATAAGCTTCGGCGTATCAATCGCTGCAGAACTGCGATACCAGTTTTATCGTATTGAGAATGTGTAGTTGCATGAAATGAAGGCTTTTGACACCCGTACACCCAGCCAAACTCTTAGAAACGGCGGGAATCCGCGATCTTTCGATTTCGCTAAGCTTCGACGTATCAATCGAAACAGAACTGCGATACCAGTTTTATCGTATTGAGAATGTTTAGTTGCATAGAATGAAGGATTTTGATACCCGTACACGCAGCCAAAGTCTCAGAAACGCCGAGAATCCTCGATCTTTCGATTTCGCTAAGAATCGACGTATCAATCGCTGCAGAACTGCGATACCAGTTTTATCGTATTGAAAATGTGTAGTTGCATAAAATAAAGGCTTTTGACACCCGTACACCCCGCGAATGTCGCAGAAACGGTCGGAATCATCGAGCTTTCGATTTCGCTAAGATGCGACGTATCAATCGATACAGAACTGGGATACCAGTTTTATCGTATTCAGAGTGTGTAGTTGCATAAAATGAAGAATTTTGACACCCGTACACCCAGCCAAAGTCTCAGAAACGCCGAGAATCCTCGATCTTTCGATTTCGATAAGCTTCGGCGTATCAATCGCTGCAGAACTGCGATACCAGTTTTATCGTATTGCGAATGTGTAGTTGTATGAAATGAAGGCTTTTGATGCCCGTACACCCAGCCAAACTCTTAGAAATGGCGGGAATCCGCGATCTTTCGATTTCGATAAGCTTCGGCGTATCAATCGCTGCAGATCTGCGATACCAGTTTTATCGTATTGAGAATGTGTAATTGCATGAAACAAAGAATTTAGACACCCGTACACCCCGCGAATGTCACAGAAACACTCGGAATCCTCGACCTCTCGATTTCGTTAAGATCCGACGTATCAATCGATACAGTACTGCGATACCAGTTTTATCGTATTTAGAGTGTGTAGTTGCGAAAAATGAAGAATTTTGACACCCGTGGAACCAGCCAAACTCTCAGAAACGGCGGGAATCCGCGATCTTTCGATTTCGCTAAGCTTCGACGTATCAATCGCTGCAGCACCACGATACCAGTTTTATCGTAATGAGTATGTGTAGTTGCATAAAGTAAAGGTTTTTGACACCCGTACACCCCGCGAATGTCGCAGAAACGCTCGGAATCATCGAGTTTTAAATTTCGCTAAGAAGCGACGTATCAATCGATACAGAACTGCGATACCAGTATTATCGTATTCAGAGTGTGTAGTTGCATAAAATGAAGAATTTTGACACCCGTACACCCAGCCAAAGTCTCAGAAACGCCGAGAATCCTCGATCTTTCGATTTCGATACGCTTCGGCGTATCAATCGCTGCAGATCTGCGATACCAGTTTTATCGTATTGAGAATGTTTAGTTGCATAGAATGAAGGATTTTGACACCCGTACACCCAGCCAAAGTCTCAGAAACGCCGAGAATCCTCGATCTTTCGATTTCGCTATGCGTCGGCGTATCAATCGCTGCAGAACTGCGATACCAGTTTTACCGTATTGAAAATGTGTAGTTGCATGAAATGAAGGCTTTTGACACCCGTACACCCCGCGAATGTCGCAGAAACGCTCGGAATCCTCGATCTTTCGATTTCGCTAAGATGCAACGTATGAATCGATACAGAACCGCGATACCAGTTTTATCGTATTGAGAGTGTGTAGTTGCATAAAATGAAGAATTTTGACACCCGTACACCCAGCCAAACTCTCAGAAACGGCGGGCATCCGCGATCTTTCGATTTCGCTAAGCTTCGTCGTATCAATCGCTGCAGTACCACGATACCAGTTTTATCGTATTGAGAATGCGTAGTTGCATGAAACAAAGAATTTAGACCCCCGGACGACCCGCGAATGTCGCAGAAACACTCAGAATCCTCGATCATTCGATTTCGTTAAGATCCGACGTATCAATCGATACAGAACTGCGATACCAGTTTTATCGTATCGAGAGTGTGTAGTTGCGAAAAATGAAGAATTTTGACACCCGTGGATCCAGCCAAACTCTCAGGAACGGCGGGAATCCGCGATATTTCGATTTCGCTTAGCTTCGACGTAGCAATCGCTGCGGCACCGCGATACCAGTTTTATCGTATTGGGTATGTGTAGTTGCATAAAGTAATGGTTTTGCACACCCGTAGACCCCGCGAATGTCGCAGAAACGGTCGGAATCATCGACTTTTCGATTTCGCTAAGATGCGACGTATCAATCGATACAGAACTGCGATACCAGTTTTATCGTATTTAGAGTGTGTAGTTGCGAAAAATGAAGAATTTTGACACCCGTGGAACCAGCCAAACTCTCAGAAACGGCGGGAATCCGCGATCTTTCGATTTCGCTAAGCTTCGACGTATCAATCGCTGCAGCACCACGATACCAGTTTTATCATATTGAGAATGCGTAGTTGCATGAAACAAAGAATTTAGACCCCCGGACGACCCGCGAATGTCGCAGAAACACTCAGAATCCTCGATCATTCGATTTCGTTAAGATCCGACGTATCAATCGATACAGAACTGCGATACCAGTTTTATCGTATTGAGAGTGTGTAGTTGCGAAAAATGAAGAATTTTGACACCCGTGGATCCAGCCAAACTCTCAGGAACGGCGGGAATCCGCGATCTTTCGATTTCGCTAAGCTTCGACGTAGCAGTCGCTGCAGCACCGCGATACCAGTTTTATCGTATTGGGTATGTGTAGTTGCATAAAGTAATGGTTTTTCACACCCGTAGAACCCGCGAATGTCGCAGAAACGGTCGGAATCATCGAGCTTTCGATTTCGCTAAGATGCGACGTATCAATCGATACAGAACTGCGATACCACTTTTATCGTATTCAGAGTGTGTAGTTGCATAAAATGAAGAATTTTGACACCCGTACACCCAACCAAAGTCTCAGAAATACCGAGAATCCTCGATCTTTCGATTTCGATAAGCTTCGGCGTATCAATCGCTGCAGATCTGCGATACCAGTTTTATCGTATTGAGAATGTGTAGTGGCATGAAATGAAGGCTTTTGTCACCCGTACACCCCGCGAATGTCGCTGAAACGCTCGGAATCCTAGATCTTTCGATTTCGCTAAGATGCGACGTATCAATCGACACAGAACTGCGATGCCAGTTTCATCGTATTGAGAGTGTGTAGTTGCATGAAATGAAGGCTTTTGACACCCGTACACCCAGCCAAACTCTTAGAAACGGGGGGAATCCGCGATCTTTCGATTTCGCTAAGCTTCGACGTATCAATCGCTGCAGCACCACGATACCAGTTTTGACGTATTGAGTATGTGTAGTTGCATAAAGTAAAGGTTTGTGACACCCGTACACCCCGCGAATGTCGCAGAAACGGTCGGAATCATCGAGCATTCGATTTCGCTAAGATGCGACGTATCAATCGATACAGAACTGGGATGCCAGTTTTATCGTATTCAGAGTTTGTAGTTGCATAAAATGAAGAATTTTGACACCCGTACACCCAGCCAAAGTTTCAGAAACGCCGAGAATCCTCGATCTTTCGATTTCGATAAGCTTCGGCGTATCAATCGCTGCAGAACTGCGATACCAGTTTTATCGTATTGAGAATGTGTAGTTGCATGAAATGAAGGCTTTTGACACCCGTACACCCAGCCAAACTCTTAGAAACGGCGGGAATCCGCGATCTTTCGATTTCGCTAAGCTTCGACGTATCAATCGAAACAGAACTGCGATACCAGTTTTATCGTATTGAGAATGTTTAGTTGCATAGAATGAAGGATTTTGATACCCGTACACGCAGCCAAAGTCTCAGAAACGCCGAGAATCCTCGATCTTTCGATTTCGCTAAGATTCGACGTATCAATCGCTGCAGAACTGCGATACCAGTTTTATAGTATTGAAAATGTGTAGTTGCATAAAATAAAGGCTTTTGACACCCGTACACCCCGCGAATGTCGCAGAAACGGTCGGAATCATCGAGCTTTCGATTTCGCTAAGATGCGACGTATCAATCGATACAGAACTGCGATACCAGTTTTATCGTATTCAGAGTGTGTAGTTGCATAAAATGAAGAATTTTGACACCCGTACACCCAGCCAAAGTCTCAGAAACGCCGAGAATCCTCGATCTTTCGATTTCGATAAGCTTCGGCGTATCAATCGCTGCAGAACTGCGATACCAGTTTTATCGTATTGCGAATGTGTAGTTGTATGAAATGAAGGCTTTTGATGCCCGTACACCCAGCCAAACTCTTAGAAATGGCGGGAATCCGCGATCTTTCGATTTCGATAAGCTTCGGCGTATCAATCGCTGCAGATCTGCGATACCAGTTTTATCGTATTGAGAATGTGTAGTTGCATGAAACAAAGAATTTAGACACCCGTACACCCCGCGAATGTCACAGAAACACTCGGAATCCTCGACCTCTCGATTTCGTTAAGATCCGACGTATCAATCGATACAGTACTGCGATACCAGTTTTATCGTATTTAGAGTGTGTAGTTGCGAAAAATGAAGAATTTTGACACCCGTGGAACCAGCCAAACTCTCAGAAACGGCGGGAATCCGCGATCTTTCGATTTCGCTAAGCTTCGACGTATCAATCGCTGCAGCACCACGATACCAGTTTTATCGTAATGAGTATGTGTAGTTGCATAAAGTAAAGGTTTTTGACACCCGTACACCCCGCGAATGTCGCAGAAACGCTCGGAATCATCGAGTTTTAAATTTCGCTAAGAAGCGACGTATCAATCGATACAGAACTGCGATACCAGTATTATCGTATTCAGAGTGTGTAGTTGCATAAAATGAAGAATTTTGACACCCGTACACCCAGCCAAAGTCTCAGAAACGCCGAGAATCCTCGATCTTTCGATTTCGATACGCTTCGGCGTATCAATCGCTGCAGATCTGCGATACCAGTTTTATCGTATTGAGAATGTTTAGTTGCATAGAATGAAGGATTTTGACACCCGTACACCCAGCCAAAGTCTCAGAAACGCCGAGAATCCTCGATCTTTCGATTTCGCTATGCGTCGGCGTATCAATCGATGCAGAACTGCGATACCAGTTTTACCGTATTGAAAATGTGTAGTTGCATGAAATGAAGGCTTTTGACACCCGTACACCCCGCGAATGTCGCAGAAACGCTCGGAATCCTCGATCTTTCGATTTCGCTAAGATGCAACGTATGAATCGATACAGAACCGCGATACCAGTTTTATCGTATTGAGAGTGTGTAGTTGCATAAAATGAAGAATTTTGACACCCGTACACCCAGCCAAACTCTCAGAAACGGCGGGCATCCGCGATCTTTCGATTTCGCTAAGCTTCGTCGTATCAATCGCTGCAGTACCACGATACCAGTTTTATCGTATTGAGAATGCGTAGTTGCATGAAACAAAGAATTTAGACCCCCGGACGACCCGCGAATGTCGCAGAAACACTCAGAATCCTCGATCATTCGATTTCGTTAAGATCCGACGTATCAATCGATACAGAACTGCGATACCAGTTTTATCGTATCGAGAGTGTGTAGTTGCGAAAAATGAAGAATTTTGACACCCGTGGATCCAGCCAAACTCTCAGGAACGGCGGGAATCCGCGATCTTTCGATTTCGCTAAGCTTCGACGTAGCAATCGCTGCGGCACCGCGATACCAGTTTTATCGTATTGGGTATGTGTAGTTGCATAAAGTAATGGTTTTGCACACCCGTAGACCCCGCGAATGTCGCAGAAACGGTCGGAATCATCGAGCTTTCGATTTCGCTAAGATGCGACGTATCAATCGATACAGAACTGCGATACCAGTTTTAACGTATTCAGAGTGTGTAGTTGCATAAAATGAAGAATTTTGACACCCGTACACCCAGCCAAAGTCTCAGAAACGCCGAGAATCCTCGATCTTTCGATTTCGATAAGCTTCGGCGTATCAATCGCTGCAGATCTGCGATACCAGTTTTATCGTATTGAGAATGTGTAGTTGCATGAAACGAAGGCTTTTGACACCCGTACACCCAGCCAAACTTTTAGAAACGGCGGGAATCCGCGATCTTTCGACTTCGCTAAGCTTCGTCGTATCAATCGCTGCAGTACCACGATACCAGTTTTATCGTATTGAGAATGTGTAGTTGCATGAAACAAAGAATTTAGACACCCGTACACCCCGCGAATGTCGCAGAAACACTCGGAATCCTCGACCTTTCGATTTCGTTAAGATCCGACGTATCAATCGATACAGAACTGCGATACCAGTTTTATCGTATCGAGAGTGTGTAGTTGCGAAAAATAAAGAATTTTGACACCCGTGGATCCAGCCAAACTCTCAGGAACGGCGGGAATCCGCGATCTTTCGATTTCGCTAAGCTTCGACGTAGCAATCGCTGCGGCACCGCGATACCAGTTTTATCGTATTGGGTATGTGTAGTTGCATAAAGTAATGGTTTTGCACACCCGTAGACCCCGCGAATGTCGCAGAAACGGTCGGAATCATCGAGCTTTCGATTTCGCTAAGATGCGACGTATCAATCGATACAGAACTGCGATACCAGTTTTATCGTATTGAGAATGTGTAGTTGTATGAAATGAAGGCTTTTGATGCCCGTACACCCAGCCAAACTCTTAGAAATGGCGGGAATCCGCGATCTTTCGATTTCGATAAGCTTCGGCGTATCAATCGCTGCAGATCTGCGATACCAGTTTTATCGTATTGAGAATGCGTAGTTGCATGAAACAAAGAATTTAGACCCCCGGACGACCCGCGAATGTCGCAGAAACACACAGAATCCTCGATCATTCGATTTCGTTAAGATCCGACGTATCAATCGATACAGAACTGCGATACCAGTTTTATCGTATCGAGAGTGTGTAGTTGCGAAAAATGAAGAATTCTGACACCCGTGGGACCAGCCAAACTCTCAGAAACGGCGGGAATCCGCGATCTTTCGATTTCGCTAAGCTTCGACGTATCAATCGCTGCAGCACCACGATACCAGTTTTATCGTAATGAGTATGTGTAGTTGCATAAAGTAAAGGTTTTTGACACCCGTACACCCCGCGAATGTCGCAGAAACGCTCGAAATCATCGAGTTTTAAATTTCGCTAAGAAGCGACGTATCAATCGATACAGAACTGCGATACCAGTATTATCGTATTCAGAGTGTGTAGTTGCATAAAATGAAGAATTTTGACACCCGTACACCCAGCCAAAGTCTCAGAAACGCCGAGAATCCTCGATCTTTCGATTTCGATAAGCTTCGGCGTATCAATCGCTGCAGATCTGCGATACCAGTTTTATCGTATTGAGAATGTGTAGTTGCATGAAATTAAGGCTCTTGACACCCGTACACCCCGCGAATGTCGCTGAAACGCTCGGAATCCTAGATCTTTCGATTTCGCTAAGATGCGACGTATCAATCGACACAGAACTGCGATTCCAGTTTCATCGTATTGAGAGTGTGTAGTTGCATGAAATGAAGGCTTTTGACACCCGTATACCCGGCCAAAGTCTCAGAAACGCCGAGAATCCTCGATCTTTTGATTTCGATAAGCTTCGGCGTATCAATCGCTGCAGATCTGCGATACCAGTTTTATCGTATTGAGAATGTGTAGTTGCATGAAATGAAGGCTTTTGACACCCGTACACCCAGCCAAACTCCTAGAAACGGCGGGAATCCGCGATCGTTCGATTTCGCTAAGCTTCGACGAATCAATCGAAACAGAACTGCGATACCAGTTTTATCGTATTGAGAATGTTTAGTTGCATAGAATGAAGGATTTTGACACCCGTACACCCAGCCAAAGTCTCAGAAACGCCGAGAATCCTCGATCTTTCGATTTCGCTATGCGTCGGCGTATCAATCGCCGCAGAACTGCGATACCAGTTTTACCGTATTGAAAATGTGTAGTTGCATGAAATGAAGGCTTTTGACACCCGTACACCCCGCGAATGTCGCAGAAACGCTCGGAATCCTCGATCTTTCGATTTCGCTAAGATGCAACGTATGAATCGATACAGAACCGCGATACCAGTTTTATCGTATTGAGAGTGTGTAGTTGCATAAAATGAAGAATTTTGACACCCGTACACCCAGCCAAACTCTCAGAAACGGCGGGAATCCGCGATCTTTCGATTTCGCTAAGCTTCGTCGTATCAATCGCTGCAGTACCACGATACCAGTTTTATCGTATTGAGAATGCGTAGTTGCATGAAACAAAGAATTTAGACCCCCGGACGACCCGCGAATGTCGCAGAAACACTGAGAATCCTCGATCATTCGATTTCGTTAAGATCCGACGTATCAATCGATACAGAACTGCGATACCAGTTTTATCGTATTGAGAGTGTGTAGTTGCGAAAAATAAAGAATTTTGACACCCGTGGATCCAGCCAAACTCTCAGGAACGGCGGGAATCCGCGATCTTTCGATTTCGCTAAGCTTCGACGTAGCAATCGCTGCAGCACCGCGATACCAGTTTTATCGTATTGGGTATGTGTAGTTGCATAAAGTAATGGTTTTTCACACCCGTAGAACCCGCGAATGTCGCAGAAACGGTCGGAATCATCGAGCTTTCGATTTCGCTAAGATGCGACGTATCAATCGATACAGAACTGCGATACCACTTTTATCGTATTCAGAGTGTGTAGTTGCATAAAATGAAGAATTTTGACACCCGTACACCCAACCAAAGTCTCAGAAACGCCGAGAATCCTCGATCTTTCGATTTCGATAAGCTTCGGCGTATCAATCGCTGCAGATCTGCGATACCAGTTTTATCGTATTGAGAATGTGTAGTGGCATGAAATGAAGGCTTTTGTCACCCGTACACCCCGCGAATGTCGCTGAAACGCTCGGAATCCTAGATCTTTCGATTTCGCTAAGATGCGACGTATCAATCGACACAGAACTGCGATGCCAGTTTCATCGTATTGAGAGTGTGTAGTTGCATGAAATGAAGGCTTTTGACACCCGTACACCCAGCCAAACTCTTAGAAACGGGGGGAATCCGCGATCTTTCGATTTCGCTAAGCTTCGACGTATCAATCGCTGCAGCACCACGATACCAGTTTTGACGTATTGAGTATGTGTAGTTGCATAAAGTAAAGGTTTGTGACACCCGTACACCCCGCGAATGTCGCAGAAACGGTCGGAATCATCGAGCATTCGATTTCGCTAAGATGCGACGTATCAATCGATACAGAACTGGGATACCAGTTTTATCGTATTCAGAGTTTGTAGTTGCATAAAATGAAGAATTTTGACACCCGTACACCCAGCCAAAGTCTCAGAAACGCCGAGAATCCTCGATCTTTCGATTTCGATAAGCTTCGGCGTATCAATCACTGCAGAACTGCGATACCAGTTTTATCGTATTGCGAATGTGTAGTTGTATGAAATGAAGGCTTTTGATGCCCGTACACCCAGCCAAACTCTTAGAAATGGCGGGAATCCGCGATCTTTCGATTTCGATAAGCTTCGGCGTATCAATCGCTGCAGATCTGCGATACCAGTTTTATCGTATTGAGAATGTGTAGTTGCATGAAACAAAGAATTTAGACACCCGTACACCCCGCGAATGTCACAGAAACACTCGGAATCCTCGACCTCTCGATTTCGTTAAGATCCGACGTATCAATCGATACAGAACTGCGATACCAGTTTTATCGTATTTAGAGTGTGTATTTGCGAAAAATGAAGAATTTTGACACCCGTGGAACCAGCCAAACTCTCAGAAACGGCGGGAATCCGCGATCTTTCGATTTTGCTAAGCTTCGACGTATCAATCGCTGCAGCACCACGATACCATTTTTATCGTAATGAGTATGTGTAGTTGCATAAAGTAAAGGTTTTTGACACCCGTACACCCCGCGAATGTCGCAGAAACGCTCGGAATCATCGAGTTTTAAATTTCGCTAAGAAGCGACGTATCAATCGATACAGAACTGCGATATCAGTATTATCGTATTCAGAGTGTGTAGTTGCATGAAATGAAGAATTTTGACACCCGTACACCCAGCCAAAGTCTCAGAAACGCCGAGAATCCTCGATCTTTCGATTTCGATAAGCTTCGGCGTATCAATCGCTGCAGATCTGCGATACCAGTTTTTTTTTTTTTTTTTTTTTTTCTTGTGTTGCCAGCATCGGCTACTCTGGCCATTAGCTGAAATTTATTTATTTATTTCTTTATTTATTTATTTTTTGTTTATTTATGTTTTTATTTATTTTACTTATTTTTCACACTATTCTTCAATTTACGGATAAGCTCCTATATCTCCTTTGTTCATTATTATTATTTTAATGGGATTCCCGATCTCTCGGCTTATCTTATCTATATCTTGTGGTAAATTTTAGCTCTTTTGCAGAATTCTATTGCCGTTTCTACTGCCTTCTTGTTATTGCCCAGGGCAGCTTCTATATTTCCTGACATGTGTAGTGATTGTCGTATTCGACGGTATTTCCTGCAACTTATTATTATGTGTTCGACATCCATGTAGTCACCGCATTCATCACAAATTGGTTCTTGTTCCCTGTTTAATAAATACTCGCATGTTAGTCTTGTATGTCCAATCCTTAAACGAGTTATCACTACGGCGTCACGTCTTTTCATGTCCGTGGGCATATACCACGCATCAGTCTTCGGTTTACATTTTTTTAATTTAGATGGCCTTCCATCCCATCGTGTCTGCCACATATTTTTTGTTAGTTGTCGGACCTTAGCTTTCAGGTCGTCAGGTCGGATAATTATTGCATAATTCTCGTCGCTATTCGCTGCGTCCTTCGCTGCTCTATCTGTCTCTTCATTTCCCTCGATTCCAACATGTCCAGGGATCCACATTAAGGTAATTTCTTTGTCCATGTCGTGGAGTTTTCCTGTTTGTTCTAAAACTGCTTGGGTTAAGGGATCTTGCGTGTATATATTACATAAGCTCAGAATCGAACTCAGGGAGTCCGTACATATCAAATATGTCTCATTATTATCTTCTTCGCATTGTAGCATCGCTCTGTAAATAGCGAACATTTCGGCAGTATAAATGCTTGCAGTCTCGGGCAGCGTCCATTGTTGTATTTCGCCATTAAATCGCATTGCCGCTCCTACCCTATAGCCTATTTTTGAGCCATCTGTATAGACATGCACTGCGTCTTGGTACTCTTCGAGCAGAGCTCTCAATCGATCTTTGTATTCGTGTTTATTAGTATGTGCTTTGGCGGTATTCGCAAGTCTTAAGTCACATTTAGGTAGTGGAATGAGCCATGGTGGGTATGCGCCGTAGCCTTTCGTAAGTGCTTTCTCCATCGTCATGCCGGCATCTCGTAATATGTTTTGTATTCTTCTGTTAAGAGGTTCCGTAGGATTTACGGTTTTGGCAGTCGGTACCGGTGCATTAAAAAATTTCTTCCAATTCATGTGGTTAGGCTGCGTCCAGACATTAATCGCGTAGTTGAGGGTTAAATAGTTACGTCGGATATCCAACGGTGTTATTCCAGCGTCGCATAGTAGACTATCTATTGGACTGCTGCAAAATGCTCCTGTTGCGTATCGTATACCTGCGTTTTGGATCGGATTTAATTTTGCCAACACTGTTTTACTCGCTGAACCGTATATTATACTCCCGTAATCAATTTTTGATCTGATAAGAGCCTTGTATACATACAAGAGGGTGTCTCGATTGGAACCCCAGGTTAGGTTCGATAAACATTTTATCACGTTCAGGGCTTTCTTGCATTTTATTGTCAAACATTCAATATGATCTTTCCACGTTAATTTTTTATCAAACGTTAGACCGAGAAACCGAACGGAGTCGACTACATCTATTGGTTTATCTCCAATACGTAGTCTGGGTTGGAAGCGGATATTTCGCAATCTACAGAAGTCGATGCATCGAGTTTTACTTATCGAGAATCGATAACCGGTTTTTATTGCGAAATTGTTTGTGGTATCAATGGCCTTTTGCAGTCTTGAACTTATTTGTGAGATATATTTACCCGTCGCAAAGATCGTAAGATCGTCAACATAAAGACATCTACCGATATCTGGGCTTAATCCTGCAGTGATATCGTTAACTGCAATTATAAATAGGGTTACGCTAATTGTAGATCCCTGTGGGACACCGTTTTCTAGCAGGTGTGGTGGGGAAAGTTTATCTCCTACCCTTACCCTAAATCTTCTATCCTTTAAAAAGTTCTCTATGAAACGTGGCAGTTCTCCTCGCATTCCCCATTCATGTAGTTTTCTTAAAATACCGTGTCGCCAAGTCATATCGTAAGCTTTCTCTAGGTCAAAAAATACTGCAACCAGGTGTTCCTTAGAGATAAAGCTATTTTGGATTGCGCATTCAAGATTCGCCATATGATCCGTTGTAGAGCGGAATCTTCGGAATCCGCTTTGGTCTCTTGAGAGTAGTTTGTATCTTTCCAACCACCACATTAACCGATTGTTGACTATTTTCTCGAGTATTTTACTCATACAACAAGTTAGCGAGATCGGGCGGTAGTTTGTTGGGTCCTCTCTTTTTTTGCCATCCTTCAGTATCGGTATTACGATAGCTTCGTGCCATTGATCTGGATACTTGCCCTGTCGCCAGATGGTGTTATAAATCTGCAACAGTTTAGTTTTCGCGGATTGAGGTAGATTTTCAATCATTATGATACCAGTTTTATCGTATTGAGAATGTTTAGTTGCATAGAATGAAGGATTTTGACACCCGTACACCCAGCCAAAGTCTCAGAAACGCCGAGAATCCTCGATCTTTCGATTTCGCTATGCGTCGGCGTATCAATCGCTGCAGAACTGCGATACCAGTTTTACCGTATTGAAAATGTGTAGTTGCATGAAATGAAGGCTTTTGACACCCGTACACCCCGCGAATGTCGCAGAAACGCTCGGAATCCTCGATCTTTCGATTTCGCTAAGATGCAACGTATGAATCGATACAGAACCGCGATACCAGTTTTATCGTATTGAGAGTGTGTAGTTGCATAAAATGAAGAATTTTGACACCCGTACACCCAGCCAAACTCTCAGAAACGGCGGGCATCCGCGATCTTTCGATTTCGCTAAGCTTCGTCGTATCAATCGCTGCAGTACCACGATACCAGTTTTATCGTATTGAGAATGCGTAGTTGCATGAAACAGAGAATTTAGACCCCCGGACGACCCGCGAATGTCGCAGAAACACTCAGAATCCTCGATCATTCGATTTCGTTAAGATCCGACGTATCAATCGATACAGAACTGCGATACCAGTTTTATCGTATCGAGAGTGTGTAGTTGCGAAAAATGAAGAATTTTGACACCCGTGGATCCAGCCAAACTCTCAGGAACGGCGGGAATCCGCGATCTTTCGATTTCGCTAAGCTTCGACGTAGCAATCGCTGCGGCACCGCGATACCAGTTTTATCGTATTGGGTATGTGTAGTTGCATAAAGTAATGGTTTTGCACACCCGTAGACCCCGCGAATGTCGCAGAAACGGTCGGAATCATCGAGCTTTCGATTTCGCTAAGATGCGACGTATCAATCGATACAGAACTGCGATACCAGTTTTATCGTATTCAGAGTGTGTAGTTGCATAAAATGAAGAATTTTGACACCCGTACACCCAGCCAAAAACTCAGAAACGCCGAGAATCCTCGATCTTTCGATTTCGATAAGCTTCGGCGTATCAATCGCTGCAGATCTGCGATACCAGTTTTATCGTATTGAGAATGTGTAGTTGCATGAAACGAAGGCTTTTGACACCCGTACACCCAGCCAAACTTTTAGAAACGGCGGGAATCCGCGATCTTTCGACTTCGCTAAGCTTCGTCGTATCAATCGCTGCAGTACCACGATACCAGTTTTATCGTATTGAGAATGTGTAGTTGCATGAAACAAAGAATTTAGACACCCGTACACCCCGCGAATGTCGCAGAAACACTCGGAATCCTCGACCTTTCGATTTCGTTAAGATCCGACGTATCAATCGATACAGAACTGCGATACCAGTTTTATCGTATCGAGAGTGTGTAGTTGCGAAAAATAAAGAATTTTGACACCCGTGGATCCAGCCAAACTCTCAGGAACGGCGGGAATCCGCGATCTTTCGATTTCGCTAAGCTTCGACGTAGCAATCGCTGCGGCACCGCGATACCAGTTTTATCGTATTGGGTATGTGTAGTTGCATAAAGTAATGGTTTTGCACACCCGTAGACCCCGCGAATGTCGCAGAAACGGTCGGAATCATCGAGCTTTCGATTTCGCTAAGATGCGACGTATCAATCGATACAGAACTGCGATACCAGTTTTATCGTATTGAGAATGTGTAGTTGTATGAAATGAAGGCTTTTGATGCCCGTACACCCAGCCAAACTCTTAGAAATGGCGGGAATCCGCGATCTTTCGATTTCGATAAGCTTCGGCGTATCAATCGCTGCAGATCTGCGATACCAGTTTTATCGTATTGCGAATGTGTAGTTGTATGAAATGAAGGCTTTTGATGCCCGTACTCCCAGCCAAACTTTTAGAAACGGCGGGAATCCGCGATCTTTCGATTTCGCTAAGCTTCGTCGTATCAATCGCTGCAGTACCACGATACCAGTTTTATCGTATTGAGAATGTGTAGTTGCATGAAACAAAGAATTTAGACACCCGTACACCCCGCGAATGTCGCAGAAACACTCGGAATCCTCGACCTTTCGATTTCGTCAAGATCCGACGTATCAATCGATACAGAACTGCGATACCAGTTTTATCGGATTGAGAGTGTGTAGTTGCGAAAAATGAAGAATTTTGACACCCGTGGAACCAGCCAAACTCTCAGAAACGGCGGGAATCCGCGATCTTTCGATTTCGCTAAGCTTCGACGTATCAATCGCTGCAGCACCACGATACCAGTTTTATCGTAATGAGTATGTGTAGTTGCATAAAGTAAAGGTTTTTGACACCCGTACACCCCGCGAATGTCGCAGAAACGCTCGGAATCATCGAGCTTTCGATTTCGCTAAGATGCGACGTATGAATCGATACAGAACCGCGATACCAGTTTTATCGTATTAAGAGTGTGTAGTTGCAAAAAATGAAGAATTTTGACACCCGTACACCCAGCCAAACTCTCAGAAACGGCGGGAATCCGCGATCTTTCGATTTCGCTAAGCTTCGTCGTATCAATCGCTGCAGTACCACGATACCAGTTTTATCGTATTGAGAATGCGTAGTTGCATGAAACAAAGAATTTAGACCCCCGGACGACCCGCGAATGTCGCAGAAACACACAGAATCCTCGATCATTCGATTTCGTTAAGATCCGACGTATCAATCGATACAGAACTGCGATACCAGTTTTATCGTATCGAGAGTGTGTAGTTGCGAAAAATGAAGAATTTTGACACCCGTGGATCCAGCCAAACTCTCAGGAACGGCGGGAATCCGCGATCTTTCGATTTCGCTAAGCTTCGACGTAGCAATCGCTGCGGCACCGCGATACCAGTTTTATCGTATTGGGTATGTGTAGTTGCATAAAGTAATGGTTTTGCACACCCGTAGACCCCGCGAATGTCGCAGAAACGGTCGGAATCATCGACTTTTCGATTTCGCTAAGATGCGACGTATCAATCGATACAGAACTGCGATACCAGTTTTATCGTATTCAGAGTGTGTAGTTGCATAAAATGAAGAATTTTGACACCCGTACACCCAGCCAAAGTCTCAGAAACGCCGAGAATCCTCGATCTTTCGATTTCGATAAGCTTCGGCGTATCAATCGCTGCAGATCTGCGATACCAGTTTTATCGTATTGAGAATGTGTAGTTGCATGAAACGAAGGCTTTTGACACCCGTACACCCAGCCAAACTTTTAGAAACGGCGGGAATCCGCGATCTTTCGACTTCGCTAAGCTTCGTCGTATCAATCGCTGCAGTACCACGATACCAGTTTTATCGTATTGAGAATGTGTAGTTGCATGAAACAAAGAATTTAGACACCCGTACACCCCGCGAATGTCGCAGAAACACTCGGAATCCTCGACCTTTCGATTTCGTTAAGATCCGACGTATCAATCGATACAGAACTGCGATACCAGTTTTATCGTATCGAGAGTGTGTAGTTGCGAAAAATGAAGAATTTTGACACCCGTGGATCCAGCCAAACTCTCAGGAACGGCGGGAATCCGCGATCTTTCGATTTCGCTAAGCTTCGACGTAGCAATCGCTGCGGCACCGCGATACCAGTTTTATCGTATTGGGTATGTGTAGTTGCATAAAGTAATGGTTTTGCACACCCGTAGACCCCGCGAATGTCGCAGAAACGGTCGGAATCATCGAGCTTTCGATTTCGCTAAGATGCGACGTATCAATCGATACAGAACTGCGATACCAGTTTTATCGTATTGAGAATGTGTAGTTGTATGAAATGAAGGCTTTTGATGCCCGTACACCCAGCCAAACTCTTAGAAATGGCGGGAATCCGCGATCTTTCGACTTCGCTAAGCTTCGTCGTATCAATCGCTGCAGTACCACGATACCAGTTTTATCGTATTGAGAATGTGTAGTTGCATGAAACAAAGAATTTAGACACCCGTACACCCCGCGAATGTCGCAGAAACACTCGGAATCCTCGACCGTTCGATTTCGTTAAGATCCGACGTATCAATCGATACAGAACTGCGATACCAGTTTTATCGTATTTAGAGTGTGTAGTTGCGAAAAATGAAGAACTTTGACACCCGTGGAACCAGCCAAACTCTCAGAAACGGCGGGAATCCGCGATCTTTCGATTTCGCTAAGCTTCGACGTATCAATCGCTGCAGCACCACGATACCAGTTTTACCGTAATGAGTATGTGTAGTTGCATAAAGTAAAGGTTTTTGACACCCGTACACCCCGCGAATGTCGCAGAAACGCTCGGAATCATCGAGTTTTAAATTTCGCTAAGAAGCGACGTATCAATCGATACAGAACTGCGATACCAGTATTATCGTATTCAGAGTGTGTAGTTGCATAAAATGAAGAATTTTGACACCCGTACACCCAGCCAAAGTCTCAGAAACGCCGAGAATCCTCGATCTTTCGATTTCGATAAGCTTCGGCGTATCAATCGCTGCAGATCTGCGATACCAGTTTTATCGTATTGAGAATGTGTAGTTGCATGAAATTAAGGCTCTTGACACCCGTACACCCCGCGAATGTCGCTGAAACGCTCGGAATCCTAGATCTTTCGAATCCGCTAAGATGCGACGTATCAATCGACACAGAACTGCGATTCCAGTTTCATCGTATTGAGAGTGTGTAGTTGCATGAAATGAAGGCTTTTGACACCCGTATACCCAGCCAAAGTCTCAGAAACGCCGAGAATCCTCGATCTTTTGATTTCCCTATGCGTCGGCGTATCAATCGCTGCAGAACTGCGATACCAGTTTTACCGTATTGAAAATGTGTAGTTGCATGAAATGAAGGCTTTTGACACCCGTACACCCCGCGAATGTCGCAGAAACGCTCGGAATCCTCGATCTTTCGATTTCGCTAAGATGCAACGTATGAATCGATACAGAACCGCGATACCAGTTTTATCGTATTGAGAGTGTGTAGTTGCATAAAATGAAGAATTTTGACGTCCGTACACCCAGCCAAACTCTCAGAAACGGCGGGAATCCGCGATCTTTCGATTTTGCTAAGCTTCGTCGTATCAATCGCTGCAGTACCACGATACCAGTTTTATCGTATTGAGAATGCGTAGTTGCATGAAACAAAGAATTTAGACCCCCGGACGACCCGCGAATGTCGCAGAAACACTCAGAATCCTCGATCTTTCGATTTCGATAAGCTTCGGCGTATCAATCGCTGCAGATCTGCGATACCAGTTTTATCGTATTGAGAATGTGTAGTTGCATGAAATTAAGGCTCTTGACACCCGTACACCCCGCGAATGTCGCTGAAACGCTCGGAATCCTAGATCTTTCGATTTCGCTAAGATGCGACGTATCAATCGACACAGAACTGCGATTCCAGTTTCATCGTATTGAGAGTGTGTAGTTGCATGAAATGAAGGCTTTTGACACCCGTATACCCAGCCAAAGTCTCAGAAACGCCGAGAATCCTCGATCTTTTGATTTCGATAAGCTTCGGCGTATCAATCGCTGCAGATCTGCGATACCAGTTTTATCGTATTGAGAATGTGTAGTTGCATGAAATGAAGGCTTTTGACACCCGTACACCCAGCCAAACTCCTAGAAACGGCGGGAATCCGCGATCGTTCGATTTCGCTAAGCTTCGACGAATCAATCGAAACAGAACTGCGATACCAGTTTTATCGTATTGAGAATGTTTAGTTGCATAGAATGAAGGATTTTGACACCCGTACACCCAGCCAAAGTCTCAGAAACGCCGAGAATCCTCGATCTTTCGATTTCGCTATGCGTCGGCGTATCAATCGCTGCAGAACTGCGATACCAGTTTTACCGTATTGAAAATGTGTAGTTGCATGAAATGAAGGCTTTTGACACCCGTACACCCCGCGAATGTCGCAGAAACGCTCGGAATCCTCGATCTTTCGATTTCGCTAAGATGCAACGTATGAATCGATACAGAACCGCGATACCAGTTTTATCGTATTGAGAGTGTGTAGTTGCATAAAATGAAGAATTTTGACACCCGTACACCCAGCCAAACTCTCAGAAACGGCGGGAATCCGCGATCTTTCGATTTCGCTAAGCTTCGTCGTATCAATCGCTGCAGTACCACGATACCAGTTTTATCGTATTGAGAATGCGTAGTTGCATGAAACAAAGAATTTAGACCCCCGGACGACCCGCGAATGTCGCAGAAACACTCAGAATCCTCGATCATTCGATTTCGTTAAGATCCGACGTATCAATCGATACAGAACTGCGATACCAGTTTTATCGTATTGAGAGTGTGTAGTTGCGAAAAATAAAGAATTTTGACACCCGTGGATCCAGCCAAACTCTCAGGAACGGCGGGAATCCGCGATCTTTCGATTTCGCTAAGCTTCGACGTAGCAATCGCTGCAGCACCGCGATACCAGTTTTATCGTATTGGGTATGTGTAGTTGCATAAAGTAATGGTTTTTCACACCCGTAGAACCCGCGAATGTCGCAGAAACGGTCGGAATCATCGAGCTTTCGATTTCGCTAAGATGCGACGTATCAATCGATACAGAACTGCGATACCACTTTTATCGTATTCAGAGTGTGTAGTTGCATAAAATGAAGAATTTTGACACCCGTACACCCAACCAAAGTCTCAGAAACGCCGAGAATCCTCGATCTTTCGATTTCGATAAGCTTCGGCGTATCAATCGCTGCAGATCTGCGATACCAGTTTTATCGTATTGAGAATGTGTAGTGGCATGAAATGAAGGCTTTTGTCACCCGTACACCCCGCGAATGTCGCTGAAACGCTCGGAATCCTAGATCTTTCGATTTCGCTAAGATGCGACGTATCAATCGACACAGAACTGCGATGCCAGTTTCATCGTATTGAGAGTGTGTAGTTGCATGAAATGAAGGCTTTTGACACCCGTACACCCAGCCAAACTCTTAGAAACGGGGGGAATCCGCGATCTTTCGATTTCGCTAAGCTTCGACGTATCAATCGCTGCAGCACCACGATACCAGTTTTGACGTATTGAGTATGTGTAGTTGCATAAAGTAAAGGTTTGTGACAGCCGTACACCCCGCGAATGTCGCAGAAACGGTTGGAATCATCGAGCATTCGATTACGCTAAGATGCGACGTATCAATCGATACAGAACTGGGATACCAGTTTTATCGTATTCAGAGTTTGTAGTTGCATAAAATGAAGAATTTTGACACCCGTACACCCAGCCAAAGTCTCAGAAACGCCGAGAATCCTCGATCTTTCGATTTCGATAAGCTTCGACGTATCAATCGCTGCAGAACTGCGATACCAGTTTTATCGTATTGCGAATGTGTAGTTGTATGAAATGACGGCTTTTGATGCCCGTACACCCAGCCAAACTCTTAGAAATGGCGGGAATCCGCGATCTTTCGATTTCGATAAGCTTCGGCGTATCAATCGCTGCAGATCTGCGATACCAGTTTTATCGTATTGAGAATGTGTAGTTGCATGAAACAAAGAATTTAGACACCCGTACACCCCGCGAATGTCACAGAAACACTCGGAATCCTCGACCTCTCGATTTCGTTAAGATCCGACGTATCAATCGATACAGAACTGCGATACCAGTTTTATCGTATTTAGAGTGTGTAGTTGCGAAAAATAAAGAATTTTGACACCCGTGGAACCAGCCAAACTCTCAGAAACGGCGGGAATCCGCGATCTTTCGATTTCGCTAAGCTTCGACGTATCAATCGCTGCAGCACCACGATACCATTTTTATCGTAATGAGTATGTGTAGTTGCATAAAGTAAAGGTTTTTGACACCCGTACACCCCGCGAATGTCGCAGAAACGCTCGGAATCATCGAGTTTTAAATTTCGCTAAGAAGCGACGTATCAATCGATACAGAACTGCGATATCAGTATTATCGTATTCAGAGTGTGTAGTTGCATGAAATGAAGAATTTTGACACCCGTACACCCAGCCAAAGTCTCAGAAACGCCGAGAATCCTCGATCTTTCGATTTCGCTATGCGTCGGCGTATCAATCGCTGCAGAACTGCGATACCAGTTTTACCGTATTGAAAATGTGTAGTTGCATGAAATGAAGGCTTTTGACACCCGTACACCCCGCGAATGTCGCAGAAACGCTCGGAATCCTCGATCTTTCGATTTCGCTAAGATGCAACGTATGAATCGATACAGAACCGCGATACCAGTTTTATCGTATTGAGAGTGTGTAGTTGCATAAAATGAAGAATTTTGACACCCGTACACCCAGCCAAACTCTCAGAAACGGCGGGCATCCGCGATCTTTCGATTTCGCTAAGCTTCGTCGTATCAATCGCTGCAGTACCACGATACCAGTTTTATCGTATTGAGAATGCGTAGTTGCATGAAACAAAGAATTTAGACCCCCGGACGACCCGCGAATGTCGCAGAAACACTCAGAATCCTCGATCATTCGATTTCGTTAAGATCCGACGTATCAATCGATACAGAACTGCGATACCAGTTTTTTCGTATCGAGAGTGTGTAGTTGCGAAAAATGAAGAATTTTGACACCCGTGGATCCAGCCAAACTCTCAGGAACGGCGGGAATCCGCGATCTTTCGATTTCGCTAAGCTTCGACGTAGCAATCGCTGCGGCACCGCGATACCAGTTTTATCGTATTGGGTATGTGTAGTTGCATAAAGTAATGGTTTTGCACACCCGTAGACCCCGCGAATGTCGCAGAAACGGTCGGAATCATCGAGCTTTCGATTTCGCTAAGATGCGACGTATCAATCGATACAGAACTGCGATACCAGTTTTATCGTATTCAGAGTGTGTAGTTGCATAAAATGAAGAATTTTGACACCCGTACACCCAGCCAAAGTCTCAGAAACGCCGAGAATCCTCGATCTTTCGATTTCGATAAGCTTCGGCGTATCAATCGCTGCAGATCTGCGATACCAGTTTTATCGTATTGAGAATGTGTAGTTGCATGAAACGAAGGCTTTTGACACCCGTACACCCAGCCAAACTTTTAGAAACGGCGGGAATCCGCGATCTTTCGACTTCGCTAAGCTTCGTCGTATCAATCGCTGCAGTACCACGATACCAGTTTTATCGTATTGAGAATGTGTAGTTGCATGAAACAAAGAATTTAGACACCCGTACACCCCGCGAATGTCGCAGAAACACTCGGAATCCTCGACCTTTCGATTTCGTTAAGATCCGACGTATCAATCGATACAGAACTGCGATACCAGTTTTATCGTATCGAGAGTGTGTAGTTGCGAAAAATAAAGAATTTTGACACCCGTGGATCCAGCCAAACTCTCAGGAACGGCGGGAATCCGCGATCTTTCGATTTCGCTAAGCTTCGACGTAGCAATCGCTGCGGCACCGCGATACCAGTTTTATCGTATTGGGTATGTGTAGTTGCATAAAGTAATGGTTTTGCACACCCGTAGACCCCGCGAATGTCGCAGAAACGGTCGGAATCATCGAGCTTTCGATTTCGCTAAGATGCGACGTATCAATCGATACAGAACTGCGATACCAGTTTTATCGTATTGAGAATGTGTAGTTGTATGAAATGAAGGCTTTTGATGCCCGTACACCCAGCCAAACTCTTAGAAATGGCGGGAATCCGCGATCTTTCGATTTCGATAAGCTTCGGCGTATCAATCGCTGCAGATCTGCGATACCAGTTTTATCGTATTGCGAATGTGTAGTTGTATGAAATGAAGGCTTTTGATGCCCGTACTCCCAGCCAAACTTTTAGAAACGGCGGGAATCCGCGATCTTTCGATTTCGCTAAGCTTCGTCGTATCAATCGCTGCAGTACCACGATACCAGTTTTATCGTATTGAGAATGTGTAGTTGCATGAAACAAAGAATTTAGACACCCGTACACCCCGCGAATGTCGCAGAAACACTCGGAATCCTCGACCTTTCGATTTCGTTAAGATCCGACGTATCAATCGATACAGAACTGCGATACCAGTTTTATCGGATTGAGAGTGTGTAGTTGCGAAAAATGAAGAATTTTGACACCCGTGGAACCAGCCAAACTCTCAGAAACGGCGGGAATCCGCGATCTTTCGATTTCGCTAAGCTTCGACGTATCAATCGCTGCAGCACCACGATACCAGTTTTATCGTAATGAGTATGTGTAGTTGCATAAAGTAAAGGTTTTTGACACCCGTACACCCCGCGAATGTCGCAGAAACGCTCGGAATCATCGAGCTTTCGATTTCGCTAAGATGCGACGTATGAATCGATACAGAACCGCGATACCAGTTTTATCGTATTAAGAGTGTGTAGTTGCAAAAAATGAAGAATTTTGACACCCGTACACCCAGCCAAACTCTCAGAAACGGCGGGAATCCGCGATCTTTCGATTTCGCTAAGCTTCGTCGTATCAATCGCTGCAGTACCACGATACCAGTTTTATCGTATTGAGAATGCGTAGTTGCATGAAACAAAGAATTTAGACCCCCGGACGACCCGCGAATGTCGCAGAAACACACAGAATCCTCGATCATTCGATTTCGTTAAGATCCGACGTATCAATCGATACAGAACTGCGATACCAGTTTTATCGTATCGAGAGTGTGTAGTTGCGAAAAATGAAGAATTTTGACACCCGTGGATCCAGCCAAACTCTCAGGAACGGCGGGAATCCGCGATCTTTCGATTTCGCTAAGCTTCGACGTAGCAATCGCTGCGGCACCGCGATACCAGTTTTATCGTATTGGGTATGTGTAGTTGCATAAAGTAATGGTTTTGCACACCCGTAGACCCCGCGAATGTCGCAGAAACGGTCGGAATCATCGACTTTTCGATTTCGCTAAGATGCGACGTATCAATCGATACAGAACTGCGATACCAGTTTTATCGTATTCAGAGTGTGTAGTTGCATAAAATGAAGAATTTTGACACCCGTACACCCAGCCAAAGTCTCAGAAACGCCGAGAATCCTCGATCTTTCGATTTCGATAAGCTTCGGCGTATCAATCGCTGCAGATCTGCGATACCAGTTTTATCGTATTGAGAATGTGTAGTTGCATGAAACGAAGGCTTTTGACACCCGTACACCCAGCCAAACTTTTAGAAACGGCGGGAATCCTCGATCTTTCGACTTCGCTAAGCTTCGTCGTATCAATCGCTGCAGTACCACGATACCAGTTTTATCGTATTGAGAATGTGTAGTTGCATGAAACAAAGAATTTAGACACCCGTACACCCCGCGAATGTCGCAGAAACACTCGGAATCCTCGACCTTTCGATTTCGTTAAGATCCGACGTATCAATCGATACAGAACTGCGATACCAGTTTTATCGTATCGAGAGTGTGTAGTTGCGAAAAATGAAGAATTTTGACACCCGTGGATCCAGCCAAACTCTCAGGAACGGCGGGAATCCGCGATCTTTCGATTTCGCTAAGCTTCGACGTAGCAATCGCTGCGGCACCGCGATACCAGTTTTATCGTATTGGGTATGTGTAGTTGCATAAAGTAATGGTTTTGCACACCCGTAGACCCCGCGAATGTCGCAGAAACGGTCGGAATCATCGAGCTTTCGATTTCGCTAAGATGCGACGTATCAATCGATACAGAACTGCGATACCAGTTTTATCGTATTGAGAATGTGTAGTTGTATGAAATGAAGGCTTTTGATGCCCGTACACCCAGCCAAACTCTTAGAAATGGCGGGAATCCGCGATCTTTCGACTTCGCTAAGCTTCGTCGTATCAATCGCTGCAGTACCACGATACCAGTTTTATCGTATTGAGAATGTGTAGTTGCATGAAACAAAGAATTTAGACACCCGTACGGCCCGCGAATGTCGCAGAAACACTCGGAATCCTCGACCGTTCGATTTCGTTAAGATCCGACGTATCAATCGATACAGAACTGCGATACCAGTTTTATCGTATTTAGAGTGTGTAGTTGCGAAAAATGAAGAATTTTGACACCCGTGGAACCAGCCAAACTCTCAGAAACGGCGGGAATCCGCGATCTTTCGATTTCGCTAAGCTTCGACGTATCAATCGCTGCAGCACCACGATACCAGTTTTATCGTAATGAGTATGTGTAGTTGCATAAAGTAAAGGTTTTTGACACCCGTACACCCCGCGAATGTCGCAGAAACGCTCGGAATCATCGAGTTTTAAATTTCGCTAAGAAGCGACGTATCAATCGATACAGAACTGCGATACCAGTATTATCGTATTCAGAGTGTGTAGTTGCATAAAATGAAGAATTTTGACACCCGTACACCCAGCCAAAGTCTCAGAAACGCCGAGAATCCTCGATCTTTCGATTTCGATAAGCTTCGGCGTATCAATCGCTGCAGATCTGCGATACCAGTTTTATCGTATTGAGAATGTGTAGTTGCATGAAATTAAGGCTCTTGACACCCGTACACCCCGCGAATGTCGCTGAAACGCTCGGAATCCTAGATCTTTCGATTCCGCTAAGATGCGACGTATCAATCGACACAGAACTGCGATTCCAGTTTCATCGTATTGAGAGTGTGTAGTTGCATGAAATGAAGGCTTTTGACACCCGTATACCCAGCCAAAGTCTCAGAAACGCCGAGAATCCTCGATCTTTTGATTTCCCTATGCGTCGGCGTATCAATCGCTGCAGAACTGCGATACCAGTTTTACCGTATTGAAAATGTGTAGTTGCATGAAATGAAGGCTTTTGACACCCGTACACCCCGCGAATGTCGCAGAAACGCTCGGAATCCTCGATCTTTCGATTTCGCTAAGATGCAACGTATGAATCGATACAGAACCGCGATACCAGTTTTATCGTATTGAGAGTGTGTAGTTGCATAAAATGAAGAATTTTGACGTCCGTACACCCAGCCAAACTCTCAGAAACGGCGGGAATCCGCGATCTTTCGATTTTGCTAAGCTTCGTCGTATCAATCGCTGCAGTACCACGATACCAGTTTTATCGTATTGAGAATGCGTAGTTGCATGAAACAAAGAATTTAGACCCCCGGACGACCCGCGAATGTCGCAGAAACACTCAGAATCCTCGATCTTTCGATTTCGATAAGCTTCGGCGTATCAATCGCTGCAGATCTGCGATACCAGTTTTATCGTATTGAGAATGTGTAGTTGCATGAAATTAAGGCTCTTGACACCCGTACACCCCGCGAATGTCGCTGAAACGCTCGGAATCCTAGATCTTTCGATTTCGCTAAGATGCGACGTATCAATCGACACAGAACTGCGATTCCAGTTTCATCGTATTGAGAGTGTGTAGTTGCATGAAATGAAGGCTTTTGACACCCGTATACCCAGCCAAAGTCTCAGAAACGCCGAGAATCCTCGATCTTTTGATTTCGATAAGCTTCGGCGTATCAATCGCTGCAGATCTGCGATACCAGTTTTATCGTATTGAGAATGTGTAGTTGCATGAAATGAAGGCTTTTGACACCCGTACACCCAGCCAAACTCCTAGAAACGGCGGGAATCCGCGATCGTTCGATTTCGCTAAGCTTCGACGAATCAATCGAAACAGAACTGCGATACCAGTTTTATCGTATTGAGAATGTTTAGTTGCATAGAATGAAGGATTTTGACACCCGTACACCCAGCCAAAGTCTCAGAAACGCCGAGAATCCTCGATCTTTCGATTTCGCTATGCGTCGGCGTATCAATCGCTGCAGAACTGCGATACCAGTTTTACCGTATTGAAAATGTGTAGTTGCATGAAATGAAGGCTTTTGACACCCGTACACCCCGCGAATGTCGCAGAAACGCTCGGAATCCTCGATCTTTCGATTTCGCTAAGATGCAACGTATGAATCGATACAGAACCGCGATACCAGTTTTATCGTATTGAGAGTGTGTAGTTGCATAAAATGAAGAATTTTGACACCCGTACACCCAGCCAAACTCTCAGAAACGGCGGGAATCCGCGATCTTTCGATTTCGCTAAGCTTCGTCGTATCAATCGCTGCAGTACCACGATACCAGTTTTATCGTATTGAGAATGCGTAGTTGCATGAAACAAAGAATTTAGACCCCCGGACGACCCGCGAATGTCGCAGAAACACTCAGAATCCTCGATCATTCGATTTCGTTAAGATCCGACGTATCAATCGATACAGAACTGCGATACCAGTTTTATCGTATTGAGAGTGTGTAGTTGCGAAAAATAAAGAATTTTGACACCCGTGGATCCAGCCAAACTCTCAGGAACGGCGGGAATCCGCGATCTTTCGATTTCGCTAAGCTTCGACGTAGCAATCGCTGCAGCACCGCGATACCAGTTTTATCGTATTGGGTATGTGTAGTTGCATAAAGTAATGGTTTTTCACACCCGTAGAACCCGCGAATGTCGCAGAAACGGTCGGAATCATCGAGCTTTCGATTTCGCTAAGATGCGACGTATCAATCGATACAGAACTGCGATACCACTTTTATCGTATTCAGAGTGTGTAGTTGCATAAAATGAAGAATTTTGACACCCGTACACCCAACCAAAGTCTCAGAAACGCCGAGAATCCTCGATCTTTCGATTTCGATAAGCTTCGGCGTATCAATCGCTGCAGATCTGCGATACCAGTTTTATCGTATTGAGAATGTGTAGTGGCATGAAATGAAGGCTTTTGTCACCCGTACACCCCGCGAATGTCGCTGAAACGCTCGGAATCCTAGATCTTTCGATTTCGCTAAGATGCGACGTATCAATCGACACAGAACTGCGATGCCAGTTTCATCGTATTGAGAGTGTGTAGTTGCATGAAATGAAGGCTTTTGACACCCGTACACCCAGCCAAACTCTTAGAAACGGGGGGAATCCGCGATCTTTCGATTTCGCTAAGCTTCGACGTATCAATCGCTGCAGCACCACGATACCAGTTTTGACGTATTGAGTATGTGTAGTTGCATAAAGTAAAGGTTTGTGACAGCCGTACACCCCGCGAATGTCGCAGAAACGGTTGGAATCATCGAGCATTCGATTACGCTAAGATGCGACGTATCAATCGATACAGAACTGGGATACCAGTTTTATCGTATTCAGAGTTTGTAGTTGCATAAAATGAAGAATTTTGACACCCGTACACCCAGCCAAAGTCTCAGAAACGCCGAGAATCCTCGATCTTTCGATTTCGATAAGCTTCGGCGTATCAATCGCTGCAGAACTGCGATACCAGTTTTATCGTATTGCGAATGTGTAGTTGTATGAAATGACGGCTTTTGATGCCCGTACACCCAGCCAAACTCTTAGAAATGGCGGGAATCCGCGATCTTTCGATTTCGATAAGCTTCGGCGTATCAATCGCTGCAGATCTGCGATACCAGTTTTATCGTATTGAGAATGTGTAGTTGCATGAAACAAAGAATTTAGACACCCGTACACCCCGCGAATGTCACAGAAACACTCGGAATCCTCGACCTCTCGATTTCGTTAAGATCCGACGTATCAATCGATACAGAACTGCGATACCAGTTTTATCGTATTTAGAGTGTGTAGTTGCGAAAAATAAAGAATTTTGACACCCGTGGAACCAGCCAAACTCTCAGAAACGGCGGGAATCCGCGATCTTTCGATTTCGCTAAGCTTCGACGTATCAATCGCTGCAGCACCACGATACCATTTTTATCGTAATGAGTATGTGTAGTTGCATAAAGTAAAGGTTTTTGACACCCGTACACCCCGCGAATGTCGCAGAAACGCTCGGAATCATCGAGTTTTAAATTTCGCTAAGAAGCGACGTATCAATCGATACAGAACTGCGATATCAGTATTATCGTATTCAGAGTGTGTAGTTGCATGAAATGAAGAATTTTGACACCCGTACACCCAGCCAAAGTCTCAGAAACGCCGAGAATCCTCGATCTTTCGATTTCGCTATGCGTCGGCGTATCAATCGCTGCAGAACTGCGATACCAGTTTTACCGTATTGAAAATGTGTAGTTGCATGAAATGAAGGCTTTTGACACCCGTACACCCCGCGAATGTCGCAGAAACGCTCGGAATCCTCGATCTTTCGATTTCGCTAAGATGCAACGTATGAATCGATACAGAACCGCGATACCAGTTTTATCGTATTGAGAGTGTGTAGTTGCATAAAATGAAGAATTTTGACACCCGTACACCCAGCCAAACTCTCAGAAACGGCGGGCATCCGCGATCTTTCGATTTCGCTAAGCTTCGTCGTATCAATCGCTGCAGTACCACGATACCAGTTTTATCGTATTGAGAATGCGTAGTTGCATGAAACAAAGAATTTAGACCCCCGGACGACCCGCGAATGTCGCAGAAACACTCAGAATCCTCGATCATTCGATTTCGTTAAGATCCGACGTATCAATCGATACAGAACTGCGATACCAGTTTTTTCGTATCGAGAGTGTGTAGTTGCGAAAAATGAAGAATTTTGACACCCGTGGATCCAGCCAAACTCTCAGGAACGGCGGGAATCCGCGATCTTTCGATTTCGCTAAGCTTCGACGTAGCAATCGCTGCGGCACCGCGATACCAGTTTTATCGTATTGGGTATGTGTAGTTGCATAAAGTAATGGTTTTGCACACCCGTAGACCCCGCGAATGTCGCAGAAACGGTCGGAATCATCGAGCTTTCGATTTCGCTAAGATGCGACGTATCAATCGATACAGAACTGCGATACCAGTTTTATCGTATTCAGAGTGTGTAGTTGCATAAAATGAAGAATTTTGACACCCGTACACCCAGCCAAAGTCTCAGAAACGCCGAGAATCCTCGATCTTTCGATTTCGATAAGCTTCGGCGTATCAATCGCTGCAGATCTGCGATACCAGTTTTATCGTATTGAGAATGTGTAGTTGCATGAAACGAAGGCTTTTGACACCCGTACACCCAGCCAAACTTTTAGAAACGGCGGGAATCCGCGATCTTTCGACTTCGCTAAGCTTCGTCGTATCAATCGCTGCAGTACCACGATACCAGTTTTATCGTATTGAGAATGTGTAGTTGCATGAAACAAAGAATTTAGACACCCGTACACCCCGCGAATGTCGCAGAAACACTCGGAATCCTCGACCTTTCGATTTCGTTAAGATCCGACGTATCAATCGATACAGAACTGCGATACCAGTTTTATCGTATCGAGAGTGTGTAGTTGCGAAAAATAAAGAATTTTGACACCCGTGGATCCAGCCAAACTCTCAGGAACGGCGGGAATCCGCGATCTTTCGATTTCGCTAAGCTTCGACGTAGCAATCGCTGCGGCACCGCGATACCAGTTTTATCGTATTGGGTATGTGTAGTTGCATAAAGTAATGGTTTTGCACACCCGTAGACCCCGCGAATGTCGCAGAAACGGTCGGAATCATCGAGCTTTCGATTTCGCTAAGATGCGACGTATCAATCGATACAGAACTGCGATACCAGTTTTATCGTATTGAGAATGTGTAGTTGTATGAAATGAAGGCTTTTGATGCCCGTACACCCAGCCAAACTCTTAGAAATGGCGGGAATCCGCGATCTTTCGATTTCGATAAGCTTCGGCGTATCAATCGCTGCAGATCTGCGATACCAGTTTTATCGTATTGCGAATGTGTAGTTGTATGAAATGAAGGCTTTTGATGCCCGTACTCCCAGCCAAACTTTTAGAAACGGCGGGAATCCGCGATCTTTCGATTTCGCTAAGCTTCGTCGTATCAATCGCTGCAGTACCACGATACCAGTTTTATCGTATTGAGAATGTGTAGTTGCATGAAACAAAGAATTTAGACACCCGTACACCCCGCGAATGTCGCAGAAACACTCGGAATCCTCGACCTTTCGATTTCGTTAAGATCCGACGTATCAATCGATACAGAACTGCGATACCAGTTTTATCGGATTGAGAGTGTGTAGTTGCGAAAAATGAAGAATTTTGACACCCGTGGAACCAGCCAAACTCTCAGAAACGGCGGGAATCCGCGATCTTTCGATTTCGCTAAGCTTCGACGTATCAATCGCTGCAGCACCACGATACCAGTTTTATCGTAATGAGTATGTGTAGTTGCATAAAGTAAAGGTTTTTGACACCCGTACACCCCGCGAATGTCGCAGAAACGCTCGGAATCATCGAGCTTTCGATTTCGCTAAGATGCGACGTATGAATCGATACAGAACCGCGATACCAGTTTTATCGTATTAAGAGTGTGTAGTTGCAAAAAATGAAGAATTTTGACACCCGTACACCCAGCCAAACTCTCAGAAACGGCGGGAATCCGCGATCTTTCGATTTCGCTAAGCTTCGTCGTATCAATCGCTGCAGTACCACGATACCAGTTTTATCGTATTGAGAATGCGTAGTTGCATGAAACAAAGAATTTAGACCCCCGGACGACCCGCGAATGTCGCAGAAACACACAGAATCCTCGATCATTCGATTTCGTTAAGATCCGACGTATCAATCGATACAGAACTGCGATACCAGTTTTATCGTATCGAGAGTGTGTAGTTGCGAAAAATGAAGAATTTTGACACCCGTGGATCCAGCCAAACTCTCAGGAACGGCGGGAATCCGCGATCTTTCGATTTCGCTAAGCTTCGACGTAGCAATCGCTGCGGCACCGCGATACCAGTTTTATCGTATTGGGTATGTGTAGTTGCATAAAGTAATGGTTTTGCACACCCGTAGACCCCGCGAATGTCGCAGAAACGGTCGGAATCATCGACTTTTCGATTTCGCTAAGATGCGACGTATCAATCGATACAGAACTGCGATACCAGTTTTATCGTATTCAGAGTGTGTAGTTGCATAAAATGAAGAATTTTGACACCCGTACACCCAGCCAAAGTCTCAGAAACGCCGAGAATCCTCGATCTTTCGATTTCGATAAGCTTCGGCGTATCAATCGCTGCAGATCTGCGATACCAGTTTTATCGTATTGAGAATGTGTAGTTGCATGAAACGAAGGCTTTTGACACCCGTACACCCAGCCAAACTTTTAGAAACGGCGGGAATCCTCGATCTTTCGACTTCGCTAAGCTTCGTCGTATCAATCGCTGCAGTACCACGATACCAGTTTTATCGTATTGAGAATGTGTAGTTGCATGAAACAAAGAATTTAGACACCCGTACACCCCGCGAATGTCGCAGAAACACTCGGAATCCTCGACCTTTCGATTTCGTTAAGATCCGACGTATCAATCGATACAGAACTGCGATACCAGTTTTATCGTATCGAGAGTGTGTAGTTGCGAAAAATGAAGAATTTTGACACCCGTGGATCCAGCCAAACTCTCAGGAACGGCGGGAATCCGCGATCTTTCGATTTCGCTAAGCTTCGACGTAGCAATCGCTGCGGCACCGCGATACCAGTTTTATCGTATTGGGTATGTGTAGTTGCATAAAGTAATGGTTTTGCACACCCGTAGACCCCGCGAATGTCGCAGAAACGGTCGGAATCATCGAGCTTTCGATTTCGCTAAGATGCGACGTATCAATCGATACAGAACTGCGATACCAGTTTTATCGTATTGAGAATGTGTAGTTGTATGAAATGAAGGCTTTTGATGCCCGTACACCCAGCCAAACTCTTAGAAATGGCGGGAATCCGCGATCTTTCGACTTCGCTAAGCTTCGTCGTATCAATCGCTGCAGTACCACGATACCAGTTTTATCGTATTGAGAATGTGTAGTTGCATGAAACAAAGAATTTAGACACCCGTACGGCCCGCGAATGTCGCAGAAACACTCGGAATCCTCGACCGTTCGATTTCGTTAAGATCCGACGTATCAATCGATACAGAACTGCGATACCAGTTTTATCGTATTTAGAGTGTGTAGTTGCGAAAAATGAAGAATTTTGACACCCGTGGAACCAGCCAAACTCTCAGAAACGGCGGGAATCCGCGATCTTTCGATTTCGCTAAGCTTCGACGTATCAATCGCTGCAGCACCACGATACCAGTTTTATCGTAATGAGTATGTGTAGTTGCATAAAGTAAAGGTTTTTGACACCCGTACACCCCGCGAATGTCGCAGAAACGCTCGGAATCATCGAGTTTTAAATTTCGCTAAGAAGCGACGTATCAATCGATACAGAACTGCGATACCAGTATTATCGTATTCAGAGTGTGTAGTTGCATAAAATGAAGAATTTTGACACCCGTACACCCAGCCAAAGTCTCAGAAACGCCGAGAATCCTCGATCTTTCGATTTCGATAAGCTTCGGCGTATCAATCGCTGCAGATCTGCGATACCAGTTTTATCGTATTGAGAATGTGTAGTTGCATGAAATTAAGGCTCTTGACACCCGTACACCCCGCGAATGTCGCTGAAACGCTCGGAATCCTAGATCTTTCGATTCCGCTAAGATGCGACGTATCAATCGACACAGAACTGCGATTCCAGTTTCATCGTATTGAGAGTGTGTAGTTGCATGAAATGAAGGCTTTTGACACCCGTATACCCAGCCAAAGTCTCAGAAACGCCGAGAATCCTCGATCTTTTGATTTCCCTATGCGTCGGCGTATCAATCGCTGCAGAACTGCGATACCAGTTTTACCGTATTGAAAATGTGTAGTTGCATGAAATGAAGGCTTTTGACACCCGTACACCCCGCGAATGTCGCAGAAACGCTCGGAATCCTCGATCTTTCGATTTCGCTAAGATGCAACGTATGAATCGATACAGAACCGCGATACCAGTTTTATCGTATTGAGAGTGTGTAGTTGCATAAAATGAAGAATTTTGACACCCGTACACCCAGCCAAACTCTCAGAAACGGCGGGAATCCGCGATCTTTCGATTTTGCTAAGCTTCGTCGTATCAATCGCTGCAGTACCACGATACCAGTTTTATCGTATTGAGAATGCGTAGTTGCATGAAACAAAGAATTTAGACCCCCGGACGACCCGCGAATGTCGCAGAAACACTCAGAATCCTCGATCATTCGATTTCGTTAAGATCCGACGTATCAATCGATACAGAACTGCGATACCAGTTTTATCGTATTGAGAGTGTGTAGTTGCGAAAAATGAAGAATTTTGACACCCGTGGATCCAGCCAAACTCTCAGGAACGGCGGGAATCCGCGATCTTTCGATTTCGCTAAGCTTCGACGTAGCAATCGCTGCAGCACCGCGATACCAGTTTTATCGTATTGGGTATGTGTAGTTGCATAAAGTAATGATTTTTCACACCCGTAGAACCCGCGAATGTCGCAGAAACGGTCGGAATCATCGAGCTTTCGATTTCGCTAAGATGCGACGTATCAATCGATACAGAACTGCGATACCACTTTTATCGTATTCAGAGTGTGTAGTTGCATAAAATGAAGAATTTTGACACCCGTACACCCAACCAAAGTCTCAGAAACGCCGAGAATCCTCGATCTTTCGATTTCGATAAGCTTCGGCGTATCAATCGCTGCAGATCTGCGATACCAGTTTTATCGTATTGAGAATGTGTAGTGGCATGAAATGAAGGCTTTTGTCACCCGTACACCCCGCGAATGTCGCTGAAACGCTCGGAATCCTAGATCTTTCGATTTCGCTAAGATGCGACGTATCAATCGACACAGAACTGCGATGCCAGTTTCATCGTATTGAGAGTGTGTAGTTGCATGAAATGAAGGCTTTTGACACCCGTACACCCAGCCAAACTCTTAGAAACGGGGGGAATCCGCGATCTTTCGATTTCGCTAAGCTTCGACGTATCAATCGCTGCAGCACCACGATACCAGTTTTGACGTATTGAGTATGTGTAGTTGCATAAAGTAAAGGTTTGTGACACCCGTACACCCCGCGAATGTCGCAGAAACGGTCGGAATCATCGAGCATTCGATTTCGCTAAGATGCGACGTATCAATCGATACAGAACTGGGATACCAGTTTTATCGTATTCAGAGTTTGTAGTTGCATAAAATGAAGAATTTTGACACCCGTACACCCAGCCAAAGTTTCAGAAACGCCGAGAATCCTCGATCTTTCGATTTCGATAAGCTTCGGCGTATCAATCGCTGCAGAACTGCGATACCAGTTTTATCGTATTGAGAATGTGTAGTTGCATGAAATGAAGGCTTTTGACACCCGTACACCCAGCCAAACTCTTAGAAACGGCGGGAATCCACGATCTTTCGATTTCGCTAAGCTTCGACGTATCAATCGAAACAGAACTGCGATACCAGTTTTATCGTATTGAGAATGTTTAGTTGCATAGAATGAAGGATTTTGATACCCGTACACGCAGCCAAAGTCTCAGAAACGCCGAGAATCCTCGATCTTTCGATTTCGCTAAGAATCGACGTATCAATCGCTGCAGAACTGCGATACCAGTTTTATCGTATTGAAAATGTGTAGTTGCATAAAATAAAGGCTTTTGACACCCGTACACCCCGCGAATGTCGCAGAAACGGTCGGAATCATCGAGCTTTCGATTTCGCTAAGATGCGACGTATCAATCGATACAGAACTGCGATACCAGTTTTATCGTATTCAGAGTGTGTAGTTGCATAAAATGAAGAATTTTGACACCCGTACACCCAGCCAAAGTCTCAGAAACGCCGAGAATCCTCGATCTTTCGATTTCGATAAGCTTCGGCGTATCAATCGCTGCAGAACTGCGATACCAGTTTTATCGTATTGCGAATGTGTAGTTGTATGAAATGAAGGCTTTTGATGCCCGTACACCCAGCCAAACTCTTAGAAATGGCGGGAATCCGCGATCTTTCGATTTCGATAAGCTTCGGCGTATCAATCGCTGCAGATCTGCGATACCAGTTTTATCGTATTGAGAATGTGTAGTTGCATGAAACAAAGAATTTAGACACCCGTACACCCCGCGAATGTCACAGAAACACTCGGAATCCTCGACCTCTCGATTTCGTTAAGATCCGACGTATCAATCGATACAGAACTGCGATACCAGTTTTATCGTATTTAGAGTGTGTAATTGCGAAAAATGAAGAATTTTGACACCCGTGGAACCAGCCAAACTCTCAGAAACGGCGGGAATCCGCGATCTTTCGATTTCGCTAAGCTTCGACGTATCAATCGCTGCAGCACCACGATACCAGTTTTATCGTAATGAGTATGTGTAGTTGCATAAAGTAAAGGTTTTTGACACCCGTACACCCCGCGAATGTCGCAGAAACGCTCGGAATCATCGAGTTTTAAATTTCGCTAAGAAGCGACGTATCAATCGATACAGAACTGCGATACCAGTATTATCGTATTCAGAGTGTGTAGTTGCATAAAATGAAGAATTTTGACACCCGTACACCCAGCCAAAGTCTCAGAAACGCCGAGAATCCTCGATCTTTCGATTTCGATAAGCTTCGGCGTATCAATCGCTGCAGATCTGCGATACCAGTTTTATCGTATTGAGAATGTTTAGTTGCATAGAATGAAGGATTTTGACACCCGTACACCCAGCCAAAGTCTCAGAAACGCCGAGAATCCTCGATCTTTCGATTTCGCTATGCGTCGGCGTATCAATCGCTGCAGAACTGCGATACCAGTTTTACCGTATTGAAAATGTGTAGTTGCATGAAATGAAGGCTTTTGACACCCGTAGACCCCGCGAATGTCGCAGAAACGGTCGGAATCATCGAGCTTTCGATTTCGCTAAGATGCGACGTATCAATCGATACAGAACTGCGATACCAGTTTTATCTCATTGAGAATTTGTAGTTGTATGAAATGAAGGCTTTTGATGCCCGTACACCCAGCCAAACTCTTAGAAATGGCGGGAATCCGCGATCTTTCGATTTCGATAAGCTTCGGCGTATCAATCGCTGCAGATCTGCGATACCAGTTTTATCGTATTGCGAATGTGTAGTTGTATGAAATGAAGGCTTTTGATGCCCGTACTCCCAGCCAAACTTTTAGAAACGGCGGGAATCCGCGATGTTTCGATTTCGCTAAGCTTCGTCGTATCAATCGCTGCAGTACCACGATACCAGTTTTATCGTATTGAGAATGTGTAGTTGCATGAAACAAAGAATTTAGACACCCGTACACCCCGCGAATGTCGCAGAAACACTCGGAATCCTCGACCTTTCGATTTCGTTAAGATCCGACGTATCAATCGATACAGAACTGCGATACCAGTTTTATCGGATTGAGAGTGTGTAGTTGCGAAAAATGAAGAATTTTGACACCCGTGGAACCAGCCAAACTCTCAGAAACGGCGGGAATCCGCGATCTTTCGATTTCGCTAAGCTTCGACGTATCAATCGCTGCAGCACCACGATACCAGTTTTATCGTAATGAGTATGTGTAGTTGCATAAAGTAAAGGTTTTTGACACCCGTACACCCCGCGAATGTCGCAGAAACGCTCGGAATCATCGAGCTTTCGATTTCGCTAAGATGCGACGTATGAATCGATACAGAACCGCGATACCAGTTTTATCGTATTCAGAGTGTGTAGTTGCATAAAATGAAGAATTTTGACACCCGTACACCCAGCCAAAGTCTCAGAAACGCCGAGAATCCTCGATCTTTCGATTTCGATAAGCTTCGGCGTATCAATCGCTGCAGATCTGCGATACCAGTTTTATCGTATTGAGAATGTGTAGTTGCATGAAATGAAGGCTTTTGACACCCGTACACCCAGCCAAACTCTTAGAAACGGCGGGAATCCGCGATCGTTCGATTTCGCTAAGCTTCGACGAATCAATCGAAACAGAACTGCGATACCAGTTTTATCGTATTGAGAATGTTTAGTTGCATAGAATGAAGGATTTTGACACCCGTACACCCAGCCAAAGTCTCAGAAACGCCGAGAATCCTCGATCTTTCGATTTCCCTATGCGTCGGCGTATCAATCGCTGCAGAACTGCGATACCAGTTTTACCGTATTGAAAATGTGTAGTTGCATGAAATGAAGGCTTTTGACACCCGTACACCCCGCGCATGTCGCAGAAACGCTCGGAATCCTCGATCTTTCGATTTCGCTAAGATGCAACGTATGAATCGATACAGAACCGCGATACCAGTTTTATCGTATTGAGAGTGTGTAGTTGCATAAAATGAAGAATTTTGACACCCGTACACCCAGCCAAACTCTCAGAAACGGCGGGAATCCGCGATCTTTCGATTTCGCTAAGCTTCGTCGTATCAATCGCTGCAGTACCACGATACCAGTTTTATCATATTGAGAATGCGTAGTTGCATGAAACAAAGAATTTAGACCCCCGGACGACCCGCGAATGTCGCAGAAACACTCAGAATCCTCGATCATTCGATTTCGTTAAGATCCGACGTATCAATCGATACAGAACTGCGATACCAGTTTTATCGTATTGAGAGTGTGTAGTTGCGAAAAATGAAGAATTTTGACACCCGTGGATCCAGCCAAACTCTCAGGAACGGCGGGAATCCGCGATCTTTCGATTTCGCTAAGCTTCGACGTAGCAATCGCTGCAGCACCGCGATACCAGTTTTATCGTATTGGGTATGTGTAGTTGCATAAAGTAATGGTTTTTCACACCCGTAGAACCCGCGAATGTCGCAGAAACGGTCGGAATCATCGAGCTTTCGATTTCGCTAAGATGCGACGTATCAATCGATACAGAACTGCGATACCACTTTTATCGTATTCAGAGTGTGTAGTTGCATAAAATGAAGAATTTTGACACCCGTACACCCAACCAAAGTCTCAGAAACGCCGAGAATCCTCGATCTTTCGATTTCGATAAGCTTCGGCGTATCAATCGCTGCAGATCTGCGATACCAGTTTTATCGTATTGAGAATGTGTAGTGGCATGAAATGAAGGCTTTTGTCACCCGTACACCCCGCGAATGTCGCTGAAACGCTCGGAATCCTAGATCTTTCGATTTCGCTAAGATGCGACGTATCAATCGACACAGAACTGCGATGCCAGTTTCATCGTATTGAGAGTGTGTAGTTGCATGAAATGAAGGCTTTTGACACCCGTACACCCAGCCAAACTCTTAGAAACGGGGGGAATCCGCGATCTTTCGATTTCGCTAAGCTTCGACGTATCAATCGCTGCAGCACCACGATACCAGTTTTGACGTATTGAGTATGTGTAGTTGCATAAAGTAAAGGTTTGTGACACCCGTACACCCCGCGAATGTCGCAGAAACGGTCGGAATCATCGAGCATTCGATTTCGCTAAGATGCGACGTATCAATCGATACAGAACTGGGATGCCAGTTTTATCGTATTCAGAGTTTGTAGTTGCATAAAATGAAGAATTTTGACACCCGTACACCCAGCCAAAGTTTCAGAAACGCCGAGAATCCTCGATCTTTCGATTTCGATAAGCTTCGGCGTATCAATCGCTGCAGAACTGCGATACCAGTTTTATCGTATTGAGAATGTGTAGTTGCATGAAATGAAGGCTTTTGACACCCGTACACCCAGCCAAACTCTTAGAAACGGCGGGAATCCGCGATCTTTCGATTTCGCTAAGCTTCGACGTATCAATCGAAACAGAACTGCGATACCAGTTTTATCGTATTGAGAATGTTTAGTTGCATAGAATGAAGGATTTTGATACCCGTACACGCAGCCAAAGTCTCAGAAACGCCGAGAATCCTCGATCTTTCGATTTCGCTAAGAATCGACGTATCAATCGCTGCAGAACTGCGATACCAGTTTTATCGTATTGAAAATGTGTAGTTGCATAAAATAAAGGCTTTTGACACCCGTACACCCCGCGAATGTCGCAGAAACGGTCGGAATCATCGAGCTTTCGATTTCGCTAAGATGCGACGTATCAATCGATACAGAACTGGGATACCAGTTTTATCGTATTCAGAGTGTGTAGTTGCATAAAATGAAGAATTTTGACACCCGTACACCCAGCCAAAGTCTCAGAAACGCCGAGAATCCTCGATCTTTCGATTTCGATAAGCTTCGGCGTATCAATCGCTGCAGAACTGCGATACCAGTTTTATCGTATTGCGAATGTGTAGTTGTATGAAATGAAGGCTTTTGATGCCCGTACACCCAGCCAAACTCTTAGAAATGGCGGGAATCCGCGATCTTTCGATTTCGATAAGCTTCGGCGTATCAATCGCTGCAGATCTGCGATACCAGTTTTATCGTATTGAGAATGTGTAATTGCATGAAACAAAGAATTTAGACACCCGTACACCCCGCGAATGTCACAGAAACACTCGGAATCCTCGACCTCTCGATTTCGTTAAGATCCGACGTATCAATCGATACAGTACTGCGATACCAGTTTTATCGTATTTAGAGTGTGTAGTTGCGAAAAATGAAGAATTTTGACACCCGTGGAACCAGCCAAACTCTCAGAAACGGCGGGAATCCGCGATCTTTCGATTTCGCTAAGCTTCGACGTATCAATCGCTGCAGCACCACGATACCAGTTTTATCGTAATGAGTATGTGTAGTTGCATAAAGTAAAGGTTTTTGACACCCGTACACCCCGCGAATGTCGCAGAAACGCTCGGAATCATCGAGTTTTAAATTTCGCTAAGAAGCGACGTATCAATCGATACAGAACTGCGATACCAGTATTATCGTATTCAGAGTGTGTAGTTGCATAAAATGAAGAATTTTGACACCCGTACACCCAGCCAAAGTCTCAGAAACGCCGAGAATCCTCGATCTTTCGATTTCGATACGCTTCGGCGTATCAATCGCTGCAGATCTGCGATACCAGTTTTATCGTATTGAGAATGTTTAGTTGCATAGAATGAAGGATTTTGACACCCGTACACCCAGCCAAAGTCTCAGAAACGCCGAGAATCCTCGATCTTTCGATTTCGCTATGCGTCGGCGTATCAATCGCTGCAGAACTGCGATACCAGTTTTACCGTATTGAAAATGTGTAGTTGCATGAAATGAAGGCTTTTGACACCCGTACACCCCGCGAATGTCGCAGAAACGCTCGGAATCCTCGATCTTTCGATTTCGCTAAGATGCAACGTATGAATCGATACAGAACCGCGATACCAGTTTTATCGTATTGAGAGTGTGTAGTTGCATAAAATGAAGAATTTTGACACCCGTACACCCAGCCAAACTCTCAGAAACGGCGGGCATCCGCGATCTTTCGATTTCGCTAAGCTTCGTCGTATCAATCGCTGCAGTACCACGATACCAGTTTTATCGTATTGAGAATGCGTAGTTGCATGAAACAAAGAATTTAGACCCCCGGACGACCCGCGAATGTCGCAGAAACACTCAGAATCCTCGATCATTCGATTTCGTTAAGATCCGACGTATCAATCGATACAGAACTGCGATACCAGTTTTATCGTATCGAGAGTGTGTAGTTGCGAAAAATGAAGAATTTTGACACCCGTGGATCCAGCCAAACTCTCAGGAACGGCGGGAATCCGCGATATTTCGATTTCGCTTAGCTTCGACGTAGCAATCGCTGCGGCACCGCGATACCAGTTTTATCGTATTGGGTATGTGTAGTTGCATAAAGTAATGGTTTTGCACACCCGTAGACCCCGCGAATGTCGCAGAAACGGTCGGAATCATCGAGCTTTCGATTTCGCTAAGATGCGACGTATCAATCGATACAGAACTGCGATACCAGTTTTATCGTATTCAGAGTGTGTAGTTGCATAAAATGAAGAATTTTGACACCCGTACACCCAGCCAAAGTCTCAGAAACGCCGAGAATCCTCGATCTTTCGATTTCGATAAGCTTCGGCGTATCAATCGCTGCAGATCTGCGATACCAGTTTTATCGTATTGAGAATGTGTAGTTGCATGAAACGAAGGCTTTTGACACCCGTACACCCAGCCAAACTTTTAGAAACGGCGGGAATCCGCGATCTTTCGACTTCGCTAAGCTTCGTCGTATCAATCGCTGCAGTACCACGATACCAGTTTTATCGTATTGAGAATGTGTAGTTGCATGAAACAAAGAATTTAGACACCCGTACACCCCGCGAATGTCGCAGAAACACTCGGAATCCTCGACCTTTCGATTTCGTTAAGATCCGACGTATCAATCGATACAGAACTGCGATACCAGTTTTATCGTATCGAGAGTGTGTAGTTGCGAAAAATAAAGAATTTTGACACCCGTGGATCCAGCCAAACTCTCAGGAACGGCGGGAATCCGCGATCTTTCGATTTCGCTAAGCTTCGACGTAGCAATGGCTGCGGCACCGCGATACCAGTTTTATCGTATTGGGTATGTGTAGTTGCATAAAGTAATGGTTTTGCACACCCGTAGACCCCGCGAATGTCGCAGAAACGGTCGGAATCATCGAGCTTTCGATTTCGCTAAGATGCGACGTATCAATCGATACAGAACTGCGATACCAGTTTTATCGTATTGAGAATGTGTAGTTGTATGAAATGAAGGCTTTTGATGCCCGTACACCCAGCCAAACTCTTAGAAATGGCGGGAATCCGCGATCTTTCGACTTCGCTAAGCTTCGTCGTATCAATCGCTGCAGTACCACGATACCAGTTTTATCGTATTGAGAATGTGTAGTTGCATGAAACAAAGAATTTAGACACCCGTACACCCCGCGAATGTCGCAGAAACACTCGGAATCCTCGACCTTTCGATTTCGTTAAGATCCGACGTATCAATCGATACAGAACTGCGATACCAGTTTTATCGTATTTAGAGTGTGTAGTTGCGAAAAATGAAGAATTTTGACACCCGTGGGACCAGCCAAACTCTCAGAAACGGCGGGAATCCGCGATCTTTCGATTTCGCTAAGCTTCGACGTATCAATCGCTGCAGCACCACGATACCAGTTTTATCGTAATGAGTATGTGTAGTCGCATAAAGTAAAGGTTTTTGACACCCGTACACCCCGCGAATGTCGCAGAAACGCTCGGAATCATCGAGTTTTAAATTTCGCTAAGAAGCGACGTATCAATCGATACAGAACTGCGATACCAGTATTATCGTATTCAGAGTGTGTAGTTGCATAAAATGAAGAATTTTGACACCCGTACACCCAGCCAAAGTCTCAGAAACGCCGAGAATCCTCGATCTTTCGATTTCGATAAGCTTCGGCGTATCAATCGCTGCAGATCTGCGATACCAGTTTTATCGTATTGAGAATGTGTAGTTGCATGAAATTAAGGCTCTTGACACCCGTACACCCCGCGAATGTCGCTGAAACGCTCGGAATCCTAGATCTTTCGATTTCGCTAAGATGCGACGTATCAATCGACACAGAACTGCGATTCCAGTTTCATCGTATTGAGAGTGTGTAGTTGCATGAAATGAAGGCTTTTGACACCCGTATACCCAGCCAAAGTCTCAGAAACGCCGAGAATCCTCGATCTTTTGATTTCGATAAGCTTCGGCGTATCAATCGCTGCAGATCTGCGATACCAGTTTTATCGTATTGAGAATGTGTAGTTGCATGAAATGAAGGCTTTTGACACCCGTACACCCAGCCAAACTCCTAGAAACGGCGGGAATCCGCGATCGTTCGATTTCGCTAAGCTTCGACGAATCAATCGAAACAGAACTGCGATACCAGTTTTATCGTATTGAGAATGTTTAGTTGCATAGAATGAAGGATTTTGACACCCGTACACACAGCCAAAGTCTCAGAAACGCCGAGAATCCTCGATCTTTCGATTTCGCTATGCGTCGGCGTATCAATCGCTGCAGAACTGCGATACCAGTTTTACCGTATTGAAAATGTGTAGTTGCATGAAATGAAGGCTTTTGACACCCGTACACCCCGCGAATTTCGCAGAAACGCTCGGAATCCTCGATCTTTCGATTTCGCTAAGATGCAACGTATGAATCGATACAGAACCGCGATACCAGTTTTATCGTATTGAGAGTGTGTAGTTGCATAAAATGAAGAATTTTGACACCCGTACACCCAGCCAAACTCTCAGAAACGGCGGGAATCCGCGATCTTTCGATTTCGCTAAGCTTCGTCGTATCAATCGCTGCAGTACCACGATACCAGTTTTATCGTATTGAGAATGCGTAGTTGCATGAAACAAAGAATTTAGACCCCCGGACGACCCGCGAATGTCGCAGAAACACTCAGAATCCTCGATCATTCGATTTCGTTAAGATCCGACGTATCAATCGATACAGAACTGCGATACCAGTTTTATCGTATTGAGAGTGTGTAGTTGCGAAAAATAAAGAATTTTGACACCCGTGGATCCAGCCAAACTCTCAGGAACGGCGGGAATCCGCGATCTTTCGATTTCGCTAAGCTTCGACGTAGCAATCGCTGCAGCACCGCGATACCAGTTTTATCGTATTGGGTATGTGTAGTTGCATAAAGTAATGGTTTTTCACACCCGTACACCCCGCGAATTTCGCAGAAACGCTCGGAATCCTCGATCTTTCGATTTCGCTAAGATGCAACGTATGAATCGATACAGAACCGCGATACCACTTTTATCGTATTCAGAGTGTGTAGTTGCATAAAATGAAGAATTTTGACACCCGTACACCCAACCAAAGTCTCAGAAACGCCGAGAATCCTCGATCTTTCGATTTCGATAAGCTTCGGCGTATCAATCGCTGCAGATCTGCGATACCAGTTTTATCGTATTGAGAATGTGTAGTGGCATGAAATGAAGGCTTTTGTCACCCGTACACCCCGCGAATGTCGCTGAAACGCTCGGAATCCTAGATCTTTCGATTTCGCTAAGATGCGACGTATCAATCGACACAGAACTGCGATGCCAGTTTCATCGTATTGAGAGTGTGTAGTTGCATGAAATGAAGGCTTTTGACACCCGTACACCCAGCCAAACTCTTAGAAACGGGGGGAATCCGCGATCTTTCGATTTCGCTAAGCTTCGACGTATCAATCGCTGCAGCACCACGATACCAGTTTTGACGTATTGAGTATGTGTAGTTGCATAAAGTAAAGGTTTGTGACAGCCGTACACCCCGCGAATGTCGCAGAAACGGTCGGAATCATCGAGCATTCGATTTCGCTAAGATGCGACGTATCAATCGATACAGAACTGGGATACCAGTTTTATCGTATTCAGAGTTTGTAGTTGCATAAAATGAAGAATTTTGACACCCGTACACCCAGCAAAAGTCTCAGAAACGCCGAGAATCCTCGATCTTTCGATTTCGATAAGCTTCGGCGTATCAATCGCTGCAGAACTGCGATACCAGTTTTATCGTATTGCGAATGTGTAGTTGTATGAAATGAAGGCTTTTGATGCCCGTACACCCAGCCAAACTCTTAGAAATGGCGGGAATCCGCGATCTTTCGATTTCGATAAGCTTCGGCGTATCAATCGCTGCAGATCTGCGATACCAGTTTTATCGTATTGAGAATGTGTAGTTGCATGAAACAAAGAATTTAGACACCCGTACACCCCGCGAATGTCACAGAAACACTCGGAATCCTCGACCTCTCGATTTCGTTAAGATCCGACGTATAAATCGATACAGAACTGCGATACCAGTTTTATCGTATTTAGAGTGTGTAGTTGCGAAAAATGAAGAATTTTGACACCCGTGGAACCAGCCAAACTCTCAGAAACGGCGGGAATCCGCGATCTTTCGATTTCGCTAAGCTTCGACGTATCAATCGCTGCAGCACCACGATACCATTTTTATCGTAATGAGTATGTGTAGTTGCATAAAGTAAAGGTTTTTGACACCCGTACACCCCGCGAATGTCGCAGAAACGCTCGGAATCATCGAGTTTTAAATTTCGCTAAGAAGCGACGTATCAATCGATACAGAACTGCGATATCAGTATTATCGTATTCAGAGTGTGTAGTTGCATGAAATGAAGAATTTTGACACCCGTACACCCAGCCAAAGTCTCAGAAACGCCGAGAATCCTCGATCTTTCGATTTCGATAAGCTTCGGCGTATCAATCGCTGCAGATCTGCGATACCAGTTTTATCGTATTGAGAATGTTTAGTTGCATAGAATGAAGGATTTTGACACCCGTACACCCAGCCAAAGTCTCAGAAACGCCGAGAATCCTCGATCTTTCGATTTCGCTATGCGTCGGCGTATCAATCGCTGCAGAACTGCGATACCAGTTTTACCGTATTGAAAATGTGTAGTTGCATGAAATGAAGGCTTTTGACACCCGTACACCCCGCGAATGTCGCAGAAACGCTCGGAATCCTCGATCTTTCGATTTCGCTAAGATGCAACGTATGAATCGATACAGAACCGCGATACCAGTTTTATCGTATTGAGAGTGTGTAGTTGCATAAAATGAAGAATTTTGACACCCGTACACCCAGCCAAACTCTCAGAAACGGCGGGCATCCGCGATCTTTCGATTTCGCTAAGCTTCGTCGTATCAATCGCTGCAGTACCACGATACCAGTTTTATCGTATTGAGAATGCGTAGTTGCATGAAACAAAGAATTTAGACCCCCGGACGACCCGCGAATGTCGCAGAAACACTCAGAATCCTCGATCATTCGATTTCGTTAAGATCCGACGTATCAATCGATACAGAACTGCGATACCAGTTTTATCGTATCGAGAGTGTGTAGTTGCGAAAAATGAAGAATTTTGACACCCGTGGATCCAGCCAAACTCTCAGGAACGGCGGGAATCCGCGATCTTTCGATTTCGCTAAGCTTCGACGTAGCAATCGCTGCGGCACCGCGATACCAGTTTTATCGTATTGGGTATGTGTAGTTGCATAAAGTAATGGTTTTGCACACCCGTAGACCCCGCGAATGTCGCAGAAACGGTCGGAATCATCGAGCTTTCGATTTCGCTAAGATGCGACGTATCAATCGATACAGAACTGCGATACCAGTTTTATCGTATTCAGAGTGTGTAGTTGCATAAAATGAAGAATTTTGACACCCGTACACCCAGCCAAAGTCTCAGAAACGCCGAGAATCCTCGATCTTTCGATTTCGATAAGCTTCGGCGTATCAATCGCTGCAGATCTGCGATACCAGTTTTATCGTATTGAGAATGTGTAGTTGCATGAAACGAAGGCTTTTGACACCCGTACACCCAGCCAAACTTTTAGAAACGGCGGGAATCCGCGATCTTTCGACTTCGCTAAGCTTCGTCGTATCAATCGCTGCAGTACCACGATACCAGTTTTATCGTATTGAGAATGTGTAGTTGCATGAAACAAAGAATTTAGACACCCGTACACCCCGCGAATGTCGCAGAAACACTCGGAATCCTCGACCTTTCGATTTCGTTAAGATCCGACGTATCAATCGATACAGAACTGCGATACCAGTTTTATCGTATCGAGAGTGTGTAGTTGCGAAAAATAAAGAATTTTGACACCCGTGGATCCAGCCAAACTCTCAGGAACGGCGGGAATCCGCGATCTTTCGATTTCGCTAAGCTTCGACGTAGCAATCGCTGCGGCACCGCGATACCAGTTTTATCGTATTGGGTATGTGTAGTTGCATAAAGTAATGGTTTTGCACACCCGTAGACCCCGCGAATGTCGCAGAAACGGTCGGAATCATCGAGCTTTCGATTTCGCTAAGATGCGACGTATCAATCGATACAGAACTGCGATACCAGTTTTATCGTATTGAGAATGTGTAGTTGTATGAAATGAAGGCTTTTGATGCCCGTACACCCAGCCAAACTCTTAGAAATGGCGGGAATCCGCGATCTTTCGATTTCGATAAGCTTCGGCGTATCAATCGCTGCAGATCTGCGATACCAGTTTTATCGTATTGCGAATGTGTAGTTGTATGAAATGAAGGCTTTTGATGCCCGTACTCCCAGCCAAACTTTTAGAAACGGCGGGAATCCGCGATCTTTCGATTTCGCTAAGCTTCGTCGTATCAATCGCTGCAGTACCACGATACCAGTTTTATCGTATTGAGAATGTGTAGTTGCATGAAACAAAGAATTTAGACACCCGTACACCCCGCGAATGTCGCAGAAACACTCGGAATCCTCGACCTTTCGATTTCGTTAAGATCCGACGTATCAATCGATACAGAACTGCGATACCAGTTTTATCGGATTGAGAGTGTGTAGTTGCGAAAAATGAAGAATTTTGACACCCGTGGAACCAGCCAAACTCTCAGAAACGGCGGGAATCCGCGATCTTTCGATTTCGCTAAGCTTCGACGTATCAATCGCTGCAGCACCACGATACCAGTTTTATCGTAATGAGTATGTGTAGTTGCATAAAGTAAAGGTTTTTGACACCCGTACACCCCGCGAATGTCGCAGAAACGCTCGGAATCATCGAGCTTTCGATTTCGCTAAGATGCGACGTATGAATCGATACAGAACCGCGATACCAGTTTTATCGTATTAAGAGTGTGTAGTTGCAAAAAATGAAGAATTTTGACACCCGTACACCCAGCCAAACTCTCAGAAACGGCGGGAATCCGCGATCTTTCGATTTCGCTAAGCTTCGTCGTATCAATCGCTGCAGTACCACGATACCAGTTTTATCGTATTGAGAATGCGTAGTTGCATGAAACAAAGAATTTAGACCCCCGGACGACCCGCGAATGTCGCAGAAACACACAGAATCCTCGATCATTCGATTTCGTTAAGATCCGACGTATCAATCGATACAGAACTGCGATACCAGTTTTATCGTATCGAGAGTGTGTAGTTGCGAAAAATGAAGAATTTTGACACCCGTGGATCCAGCCAAACTCTCAGGAACGGCGGGAATCCGCGATCTTTCGATTTCGCTAAGCTTCGACGTAGCAATCGCTGCGGCACCGCGATACCAGTTTTATCGTATTGGGTATGTGTAGTTGCATAAAGTAATGGTTTTGCACACCCGTAGACCCCGCGAATGTCGCAGAAACGGTCGGAATCATCGACTTTTCGATTTCGCTAAGATGCGACGTATCAATCGATACAGAACTGCGATACCAGTTTTATCGTATTCAGAGTGTGTAGTTGCATAAAATGAAGAATTTTGACACCCGTACACCCAGCCAAAGTCTCAGAAACGCCGAGAATCCTCGATCTTTCGATTTCGATAAGCTTCGGCGTATCAATCGCTGCAGATCTGCGATACCAGTTTTATCGTATTGAGAATGTGTAGTTGCATGAAACGAAGGCTTTTGACACCCGTACACCCAGCCAAACTTTTAGAAACGGCGGGAATCCTCGATCTTTCGACTTCGCTAAGCTTCGTCGTATCAATCGCTGCAGTACCACGATACCAGTTTTATCGTATTGAGAATGTGTAGTTGCATGAAACAAAGAATTTAGACACCCGTACACCCCGCGAATGTCGCAGAAACACTCGGAATCCTCGACCTTTCGATTTCGTTAAGATCCGACGTATCAATCGATACAGAACTGCGATACCAGTTTTATCGTATCGAGAGTGTGTAGTTGCGAAAAATGAAGAATTTTGACACCCGTGGATCCAGCCAAACTCTCAGGAACGGCGGGAATCCGCGATCTTTCGATTTCGCTAAGCTTCGACGTAGCAATCGCTGCGGCACCGCGATACCAGTTTTATCGTATTGGGTATGTGTAGTTGCATAAAGTAATGGTTTTGCACACCCGTAGACTCCGCGAATGTCGCAGAAACGGTCGGAATCATCGAGCTTTCGATTTCGCTAAGATGCGACGTATCAATCGATACAGAACTGCGATACCAGTTTTATCGTATTGAGAATGTGTAGTTGTATGAAATGAAGGCTTTTGATGCCCGTACACCCAGCCAAACTCTTAGAAATGGCGGGAATCCGCGATCTTTCGACTTCGCTAAGCTTCGTCGTATCAATCGCTGCAGTACCACGATACCAGTTTTATCGTATTGAGAATGTGTAGTTGCATGAAACAAAGAATTTTGACACCCGTACGGCCCGCGAATGTCGCAGAAACACTCGGAACCCTCGACCGTTCGATTTCGTTAAGATCCGACGTATCAATCGATACAGAACTGCGATACCAGTTTTATCGTATTTAGAGTGTGTAGTTGCGAAAAATGAAGAATTTTGACACCCGTGGAACCAGCCAAACTCTCAGAAACGGCGGGAATCCGCGATCTTTCGATTTCGCTAAGCTTCGACGTATCAATCGCTGCAGCACCACGATACCAGTTTTATCGTAATGAGTATGTGTAGTTGCATAAAGTAATGGTTTTGCACACCCGTAGACCCCGCGAATGTCGCAGAAACGGTCGGAATCATCGACTTTTCGATTTCGCTAAGATGCGACGTATCAATCGATACAGAACTGCGATACCAGTTTTATCGTATTCAGAGTGTGTAGTTGCATAAAATGAAGAATTTTGACACCCGTACACCCAGCCAAAGTCTCAGAAACGCCGAGAATCCTCGATCTTTCGATTTCGATAAGCTTCGGCGTATCAATCGCTGCAGATCTGCGATACCAGTTTTATCGTATTGAGAATGTGTAGTTGCATGAAACGAAGGCTTTTGACACCCGTACACCCAGCCAAACTTTTAGAAACGGCGGGAATCCGCGATCTTTCGACTTCGCTAAGCTTCGTCGTATCAATCGCTGCAGTACCACGATACCAGTTTTATCGTATTGAGAATGTGTAGTTGCATGAAACAAAGAATTTAGACACCCGTACACCCCGCGAATGTCGCAGAAACACTCGGAATCCTCGACCTTTCGATTTCGTTAAGATCCGACGTATCAATCGATACAGAACTGCGATACCAGTTTTATCGTATCGAGAGTGTGTAGTTGCGAAAAATGAAGAATTTTGACACCCGTGGATCCAGCCAAACTCTCAGGAACGGCAAGAATCCGCGATCTTTCGATTTCGCTAAGCTTCGACGTAGCAGACGCTGCGGCACCGCGATACCAGTTTTATCGTATTGGGTATGTGTAGTTGCATAAAGTAATGGTTTTGCACACCCGTAGACCCCGCGAATGTCGCAGAAACGGTCGGAATCATCGAGCTTTCGATTTCGCTAAGATGCGACGTATCAATCGATACAGAACTGCGATACCAGTTTTATCGTATTGAGAATGTGTAGTTGTATGAAATGAAGGCTTTTGATGCCCGTACACCCAGCCAATGTTACGTCCTGGGACATTTAGCATTTAATATATATATATATATACATATATATATATAAATACACCAATACGTATTTTAATCACTATATTGGTTCAATCTATTCTTTATACGTTCAATTAACATTACATTGATTTTTATAAATAAATAATAATGTCATTATAAAATTCATAATAAGAATATAATTAACAACCGTCAACAAGAATACACTACTCGATCGTATAAATATTCATGACAAATTATGGGACGAAATCTCATTTGAAAACACATTTGTATACAATACGAAATTTCAACAGCTTATAAATAAACAACCGTTTGCGATATCAAAAATCTAATAGTACCATTAAAAGCGGAGAAAGGTTTAGAACTTATGAAGTGCTAGACATAAAAATGCTCTAGGTGGTCCCGTTCACGAGATAATCGTGTTTTTCTAGGAAAATGCGATCTGTGAAGCCGGACTTCCAGATATTCTGTAGTTGACTGGCCACAAGTAACGAGATTTTGCATATAAAAGGATCATTTTTAACCGTTTTGGCTAAAATAGAGAAACCCCATAAACAATACTTTCAATAAATAATAACAAATCGTTGTCCATCTACATAGTATATTCTTATTATGTGCCTTAAATATAAACGCTTATACAGTATAACTAATTGAACAATTACAATGTTAAACAACACATGAATATTGTTTAATTAAATCTACAATATATATATACATATACATATATTATAATTGCGCGAACAAATTAATCAAAGCGAGCACGTGCAATATCATATTACAAATCGAGCGTGGCACCGGATGGAACCTAGACGCGGAGTCAGCATGGAGAAGAATATACCGTGCGACTCGGCCGATAAGGAAAACGCTGACACTCTGGACCAACCGTGGGATTGCTGGGTCAGCATCAGGCACAACAACTAACCGCCGAGCGCCTTCCCCCACTCTCGCGCCACGGTAGTCCCCACCATTGTAAATCATTGCGGGCCCCACCTCGATTAGCGCTGCTTCGCATATAAATAATCAGTAGTAGTTTCTTGAGCAGTGAAGAAGTCAGTACAGTTCAGCTCTTTCGGGACGCGATTATTAAATAACGTGTAATATTAATTCACGATATAGTTATTTTATGCTATGTGTATCCATATATATGTGAACACATATGCATATGCGTTTGTATTCTGATTAAATCACGGGCGATTAAAAACGTAGCGATACCTGTCAGTGAACAGGCGGTATTGATTGAAACCGGTATAAAAATCGTTACGGGTAACATCGTGTCGTGGTTAATCATCTTAAATATCTTTTATAATTAATCATACGATTTGTATTACTTTTACAGTAAAAGTTACTTAATAATCTACGCAGATAGTGTACCAGTCTTAATTTAATAAACTTATCGATTTTCGTTGAAACTAAAAACTTCGAGTGTGTTTCCATTCATTGGTGAGACCTTGGGTAAAATCCGTAAGCTGAAAGTCATATACATGTCCAATCTATGCCGATTATTTTACACTCATATTGTAATTTCCATATCTCTTCGAGTAAGTCATAGAATTTAAGGCTTATACTCTGTGGAGCTCTCAGGCCTTCGGGTCCTTTCGTGCTCTCGGGTATTTTTCCGCATTTCCCCTATTCTGTGGAGCTCTCAGGCCTTCGGGTCCTTTCGTGCTCTCGAATAAATCATTGTCCTTTCAATTCCTCACTCTGTGGAGCTCTCAGGCCCTCGGGTCCTTTCGTGCCCCCGAGTATTAGAATACATACGAGTGTAAACTTTTCGATAATAATTGTATCGACGACCTATTTATGAATGGGACGTCGACGCGCTGGAAAAAGTTTCCAAATTCGAAGGGCCTTGGCCATAGCAGCCGGTAAACCCAAAGCTACTCAAGGTCATCACCGGTCATCCCTAATTCGAATAAAAATTAGTTTCGTTCGGACGTGCGCGAACTGGAGTCCGGCTCCACGACAATTGCCGTCGATCGTATCCATTGTGCCCGTCAACTTCAAGATCACAAAAGCGCCTGATAGTTGGACCTTCAAGAACCACCCACGCATCGTATCAGAACGTGGGCTCATCCCGACGAAGGTCATCCCGATCGTCACTCTCGACTAACAAAAAACCCGCTACGCTCAACAGCTCACACGCCTGCTAATCAGCATAAAGGGTAAGTCCATATTTATTTTATATTCTTTCTTTCTATTATTTTTATTCTTTTACACGAATCTAGTCTCGCTCCGATCCCTGACCTGCGCATTCCGGTCTAAATTAGGAGCAACAATATATTCCGTTACTTATCGTCCTAATAATCAAACGCCGTTACTATGCGGCGTACGGAGATCAAAAATAAATAAATCGGCGACGTAACAGGTATATATATTTACTGGTGACAGCGGTGGGATACGCTGGATTACGTGTAGAAATGAGAAAATAATAATACAAACATATAGTTTTGCAAATACCCCTTTTAAGCGATCCGAATATTTTATCTGAATTTTCATAATGGCACTCTCCGAAGAGGAAATGCGCGAATTCCACGCACAGTTAACAGCCGAAAAAGAAAGATTACGCGAAATGGAACGCGATCTAGCTTCTCGCGAATTAGACTTACAAAACCAACGAATCACATTGAGCGACCAATCCCCATGCGCTTCTGAGTCGTTGGATGTTCAGAAATTTCAATCCACACTAGCGAATCTAACACTCGAACTCGATACTATTCGATCGGAAATATCAGATCTTAACACTCGAGTCATTACGGCCCAGCCAATAGCGGGCCGATTGCCTAATAATTCTCTAAACAACCAATCTAACGCGTCGAATATCGATCCAAACCTCCCGCGAATATCATTCAAGGATGTTCTCGAAGGTATCCCCGTGTTTAATGGAGAGAACATTCCCGTACTTAAATTCGTTCGGGCATGCAAACGTGCAGCTGTTATGTTCCCTCCCAACCTAGAAATCACGCTAACACGACTTCTCCGCAATAAGTTAAAGGGTCGGGCGTACACCGCAGTCGAAGACGATTCTTTCGAGACTATAAAGGGACTAACAGACCGGCTTAAAGAAATATTCGGGGCTTCCAAATCAATAAATCAGTATAGAGGTGAATTAGGTAACGTAAAAAAACAAGATACCGAACACATTATCGATTATATCAGCCGTGTAAAAGATCTTTACTCAGCAATTCGGGAAGAAGAGACTCCTGAAACGGGAGCCATTTCGCGAACGCAAACAAGGAACTTGGAGAAAGAAACTCTAGAATGTTTTCTAGCCGGACTACCTCCGGACTTTCGTTTTAGGTTAAAATTAGAGGGTTGCCCAAATCTCGAAGTGGCATACTCAAACGCTGTAAAAATTGAAAAAGAAATCGAAAAGGATCGCGTTCATTTTAAAGACACACATTCGGAAAATAAAAACGCGTCACAAACTCATGTCAAAACTATCGTAGCCCGCGATTCCGTAAGTTGTGAATATTGTAATATAAAGGGTCATAAGCAAGATAATTGTTGGACGAAGTACCCCGAGAAGCGTCCTCAACTTTACAAACCATACGGTAAAAGCGAACGTCAAAATGTTGTTAATACGCAACACGCTGACGAAAACAAAATCCATTCCTCTTGCGACTATTGTAACAAACCGGGTCACAATAAAGCTCGATGTTATAAACGACTCAACGACGAAAAACGCAAGGCGGAAAACGAGAATACCCGCTCGGAAGAACCCGGCGCGAACCGAGTGGAAAAATTATCAGAGCGCCTAGTACGGGCAGTAAACATTGTTCACGAAAAGTCCGTACCGTCAACGTCAGAATAAAAGAACAATCGTTTATTCCCACTGTAGAAATTGAGTCCCCACAATTAAACAAGAGGGTCGATTTTCTTGTCGACTCCGGGTCTGACCCAAATCTCATAAAAATTAATGCATTAAATTCGGACGTTATTATCAACAGAAATGATATCCTAAAGTTACAGGGCATATCTGCCTCACCGGTATACACAATCGGTTCTACTATCTTGGAAATTGAAGGGACTCAATCAGAATTTCATGTTGTTAGCAACAAATTCCCGATCGAACAAGACGCAATTTTGGGTTCGGAATTTCATGCTCAAAACCGAGCAATTATTGACTGGGAACTGGAAGTCGTTCGATGGAAAAATAAGATACTAGCGTTCAAGAATCGTGAAACTATCGTCATACCGAAAAGATCGAGAGCTGTGTATCATATACGTGTTAAGAATCACGAAATTCAGGAGGGATATGTCCCTCGATTAGACGCCGGAAGCGGAATTTTCCTAGGAGAAGCCGTGGTGTCGTGTAAAAATGGTGTAGCGTGTTTGATGGCGATTAACACCAACGACGAGGACATAGAGCTCACTGTTCCGGCAGTGACCTTAGAGGCTTTTGAGCTCTATAATCCGAATCTGAGGTCTGATATGAAAATTGATGAGTTACCTAGCAAAATACTTAGAGTACAGGAGCCGGGTTGCATCAGCGTTAATCAATTGTCAGGCGACCAGCACGCGCACTCCGTTTTGCGAATAGATAAAGTATCCGCGAAACAAGTAACAGATTTATTACGACTCGATGATCTAAACGATGAAGAACGAGCGAATGTTGAATCATTGATCGATCGAAACGCCGATCTCTTTCATATACCAGGAGATTTCCTGGAACATACAAACGCGATAGAACACAAAATTTCTACAACGGACGACCAACCAGTCTTTACACGTCAGTATAGATTTCCTCCTGCTCACAAGGATGAAATCCAGAAACAAGTAGGTGAACTCATTAAGGGAAAAATAATTGAACCATCCGAGTCTCCTTATAGCTCTCCACTTTGGATTGTGCCAAAAAAGGCCGATTCACAGGGTAAACCAAGGTGGAGAATGGTAATTGATTATAGAAATTTAAACGACAAAACAATTGGTGACGCTTATCCGCTCCCCAATATTAATGAAATCCTCGACCAACTCGGTAGCGCTAAATATTTTTCTGTATTTGACTTGGCGAGTGGATTTCACCAAATTTGCATGCATCCCTCAGATGCACACAAAACAGCATTCTCAACGCCATTAGGGCACTACCAATTCAATCGCATGCCGTTTGGGCTTAAAAATGCTCCGGCAACTTTCCAACGATTAATGGACCGCGTTTTGTGCGGTCTACAAGGCAACGAACTTTTCGTATACTTAGATGACATTGTGATATACGCGAGTTCTTTGCGAGAACACGAAATTAAATTTAATAAGCTAGCGGAGCGATTGCGGAAAGCTAACCTCAAACTGCAACCCGACAAATGCGAATTCTTACGAAAGGAAGTTGCTTACTTGGGTCACGTCATTAGCGAGGACGGTGTTAAGCCCGATCCGAAAAAGATAGAGTCACTAAAGAAATATCCTCGACCGACTAACGCGAAAAAAATTAAGCAGTTCCTTGGATTGGCGGGGTACTATCGACGGTTTGTGGAAAATTTTTCCGAAATTGCTCGACCTTTAACACAATTATTAAAAAAGGGTGCAATGTTTAAATGGACTCAAACACAAGAGGAGGCTTTTACGAGATTACGAGATGCCTTGTGCAAAGAACCGATTTTACAATATCCGGACTTCACTCGGCCGTTTATTATAACAACAGATGCATCAAATATAGCGATAGGTGGTATCCTCAGTCAAGGGAAAATCGGTAGCGACAAACCTATTTCATACGCATCGCGGACATTGTCTAAGGCCGAAATGAACTATTCGACTATTGAGAAAGAACTACTGGCAATCGTATATTGTGTAGGCCATTTTAGACCTTACGTTTACGGTCGCGAATTCATACTTGTAACCGATCACAAGCCGCTTGTCTGGCTTGACTCTGTAAAAGATCCTGCGAATAGACTAATCCATTGGCGTTTCAAAATCGCGAATTACGAATATAAAATCATTTATAAACCTGGAAGAGTAAACAGTAATGCAGACGCACTCTCCCGGAATCCTCCCGATACAGAGATTCGGACAGCAAGCAACGAAAAATCAGTACTCGTAGTAATGCCTATCCGATCCAGAACAGTATTAGATACATCTGACGCTGATTCGGATGTAATACCTCCAAAGAAACGAAAAGAAAGTATACCGGAAGCGGACCCCAAACCTGGTGATGTAATTCGTTTCCAATCTAACAAACGAACTCGGGAGCCTGAATCAGATTCTAGCTCTGATAGTATATTCACGGCTAACCCGAAGAAGCGTACAAAAGAATCTGTGATTCCAGAATTAGGGAAATCATTGATTTCAACAATTGGTCCGGTAAAGCCAGATCCTAAAAACATAGCAGAGGAAGAAAGAGATCCTTCTGATCTTCCTGCGCCTTCAGAAGCACCAGGAAACAAAACTAGCCTTTCTCTGTTATCTGAAGATGAACCAGACGAAGTCCGAAAGTCAGATGAAAGTGGACGGAGAGCGAAAGGATCCGACGAGTCAGACAAATCTATCGACGAATCTACAAACAATCTTTCCGAAACTCTAAAAATTCTCGAGAGAAGCATCAACAGTTCCGACGATTCAAACCTTACCGTAAATGAAGATTCAGTCCAGGTTGCTGGTGCGTCCAATCCTCACGAAACTCCTGAATTGATAGAACTATCCAATGATAATAATAATGGCGTCGAAACAAAATCCAACGGATACGAGTCAGAAACTACTAACGAGCCGAATTCAGAAAGCGATTCCGATTCGAATAGCGATATCTTTGATAGACCTAATGTACCATTCAACCGAGACAATAGGGATTTACACATAAATAGATTAATTGTCAAGGAAACTCGAGACCGTTTAAGTATAAGGAAAGACAACGTAATATTTTTCGTCACTACTAAGGGACAGGCTGTAGACGAAGGAGCTAAGGACCTGGGTGAACTACAGATCCCGAATAATCTTAACCTTAGTAGGGCTAATGTAAAAACGATAAGGTCGAAACACTTTATTGCGTTACCAATCAAAGCCGATTTACGTGCCAATACATCAATCGATGACTTGATAGAGGCCGTCCACTCTCTGAGAGACGTCGTAACAGAGTTAAATCTAAGTTCGATTAGTATCGCAAGAACATACAAAATCGACAATATATTTTGGGACGATATCCGCAAAATAATAATTGACAATCTGGCTGATATACCAGCATCTTTAACAATTTGTAAGCAGTTAATCCGAATACCTCCCGAAGCAGAAAGACGGAGTATTATTGCAGAAAAACACGACTCATTAATTGGTGGACACAAAGGTGTGACCAAAACATACAAACGCATTCGTGAACATTTTTTCTGGGAAAACATGAAAACTGAAGTACAGGTATATATCCAACAATGTCGCGAATGTCAATTGAAGAAACTAGTCCGCGTTAAAACTAAACAACCAATGATCATTACAGACACTCCAGGCAGCGCCTTTGACAAGATTGCAATGGACGTTGTCGGTCCACTTCCCATCACCAAAAAGGGAAACCAGTATATTCTAACTATACAAGACTTGTTAACTAAATATTCACTTGGAATACCGATGGTTAGGGTTTCTTCAATCGACGTCGCGGACGCCTTCGTAAAACAATTCATCAACCGTTTTGGAGCACCAGCCGGAATCCTTACGGATCAAGGCAGTAATTTTACTAGTAGTCTAATGAAATCTGTTGCAAAAAGATACAAAATTAAGCAATATTTCGCAACAGCTTATCACCCGCAGACAAACGGATCAATTGAACGGTCACATCATGTATTAACAGAATATTTAAAACCGTATGTAGACAAAAATCATGACTGGGATGAGTATATTGATATGGCTATGTTTTCCTATAATACTAGCCTCCATGAAGGTACAGGTTTCACTCCGCATGAACTCGTTTTCGGAAAACTTGCTAGACTTCCATCGGCTCATCAGCAGTTAGAGGAACATACAGACGAAACATATACGTCGTATTTAGAGAAACTCTTCAACAAACTTCGCGATTTACAAGAACTTGCCGCGGAAAATCTAACGAACGCAAAACAGCGTTCAAAAGGATACTACGATAGACATATAAATCCGCAAAACTTTGGCGTCGGTGCCCAAGTATTAATGCTTAAGGAACCCATTACCGGGAAATTCTCACAGCAATATACCGGACCTCATCAAGTCATAGAAATCTTATCCGGTGGAAACGTAAAAATTAATTATAATGGAAAACCTAGGATTGTTCATATGAATAAGCTACGATTATCAAAATTATAGAAAGAGCTACCTCTGTTGCAGGAGAATCCAGCTCTATTAAAATTAATCTTATCCAAATTGTAATTGTACTAGTTTAGCAATAAGGTATCACGCGATTCGACATCACGGCGATACGTAGAAGAGGAAAAAGAAGATGTCTTCGAGTACATGAGACGGGAATCCTATCCGTGAGTAGTGCAAGCCAGATCATCGGTCTACAACGAAACAGCACAACAGCTCGAAGCATCACCATGGCTGGATCCATCTCTGTCGACGGAAAGTGTTCAGGCACGCAATACAGTGATCCATTCGGAACCTGGGATAACGTTGTTGTGCAAGCATCAGTGAAAATCACACTCTTTAACTATCAAGCCTCAATCGACTTAACAGATGAAAGGATAATTTTACATTCTGGAAACAAATGTCCATTAACGGACGGACATTGTATCGACGTAAATGGAAATAGTGCCTTCTGGAGAACGGAACCAACCGATTCATGTGACTTCCACCGTTACGAAGTCCTTTACGAAGGAAAAGCCACAAAACTAACAACAGCTAACGATCAACCGGACTCCCCAGACGTGTACACATTGACAACACAAGATACAACCTTTGCACTCGCGCGACGTTCAGAATTGTTGCTGTGCGGGTATACATTAATCAGAACCGAACATCCAAAATTGTTCATTCTCGAGACGGAAAAAGGAGAATCATTCGCAATAAAAAGACCAACATCCGTTTCTAACCTCGATATATTTTCATACATTAACTCGAAATTCGTTTATGTCGAGAAACATATAAAACTTCAAATGAAGAACCTATACAAGGACGTGTTAACACAACGCTGCAACTTGGAAAGACAGGTCCTGCAGAACGCCTTATCAACTTCGAGCATTCTGCCGGAAAAGTTTGCATATGTCATAATGAAAGGACCAGGATACATGGCAGTAATAGCAGGTGAAGTGGCACATATAATCAAGTGCATCCCTGTCGAATGTAGTCTACGTCGCACCGACGAGTGCTATCACGAATTGCCTGTTATGTATCGTAACCAGTCTTATTTTCTCTCCACGACTTCACGAATATTATTGAAATCTGCAACCCAAATTGAATGCGATCCAACTTTACCATCGTTATACTTCATCGACAATGTCTGGTATAGATTTTCACCACACCCAATTGTCGTTCCACCACCACAATCTCTTCAACCATCATCAAAGCCTACATGGCATTATGCATCAATTGGGAACCTCGCAAGTAGCGGAATTTATTCAGAATCGGACATCAAGAAGCTCCGTGACCGAATCATGTTCCCTGCCGAAAAACCGGCACTATTGAACAACCTGGCGAGAGGATCGGTTGGCTACAGCATACCTGCTGGGAGCGTATCACTTCACGGACTACTTGATGATAACACATTGGACCAACTGGCCGAAAACACCATGAAGAAATTTGGCATGGTTCCGAGAAATTTGGCATAGCTAGTGCAGGAGTTTTTGCAATCTACTTAATTATCAAAGTCACTAAAACTATTATCGATACCTGCATCCACGGATACGCCATTCATTCTTTATACGGATGGAGAATTCACCTGTTGGGAGCCGTATGGAGCTCCGTGACCGGACTACTGCTAACGTTGGGTCACAAACGAAACGATACAAATGGAAATACGACACAAGGTACTCCGACAGCAACGGAACGGGTAGAATTACTAAACTATTCCAACTTCACGGCGAGGGATAACGCAAGATTTCCGACAGCAATGGAACGGGTAGAATTACCAAACTATCCCAACTTGACGGCGAGGGATAACGCAAGATTTCCGACAGCAATGGAACGGGTAGAATTACCAATATACCCCAACTTGACGGCGAGGGAGACCGGAAGATTTCCAACAGCAGGGAAAAGGACTAAGACAAACTTCCATAACCTGATGACTGGAGATACTGCGATAACACCAACCCCTCGGCCCACAATTGACCCAGTCCTCGTTAATCGTCTAAACTCTTGTCCTACGCAGAGCACCGGCACTGCTTCAGACTAAAGGGGGGAGGTGTTACGTCCTGGGACATTTAGCATTTAATATATATATATATATACATATATATATATAAATACACCAATACGTATTTTAATCACTATATTGGTTCAATCTATTCTTTATACGTTCAATTAACATTACATTGATTTTTATAAATAAATAATAATGTCATTATAAAATTCATAATAAGAATATAATTAACAACCGTCAACAAGAATACACTACTCGATCGTATAAATATTCATGACAAATTATGGGACGAAATCTCATTTGAAAACACATTTGTATACAATACGAAAGTTCAACAGCTTATAAATAAACAACCGTTTGCGATATCAAAAATCTAATAGTACCATTAAAAGCGGAGAAAGGTTTAGAACTTATGAAGTGCTAGACATAAAAATGCTCTAGGTGGTCCCGTTCACGAGATAATCGTGTTTTTCTAGGAAAATGCGATCTGTGAAGCCGGACTTCCAGATATTCTGTAGTTGACTGGCCACAAGTAACGAGATTTTGCATATAAAAGGATCATTTTTAACCGTTTTGGCTAAAATAGAGAAACCCCATAAACAATACTTTCAATAAATAATAACAAATCGTTGTCCATCTACATAGTATATTCTTATTATGTGCCTTAAATATAAACGCTTATACAGTATAACTAATTGAACAATTACAATGTTAAACAACACATGAATATTGTTTAATTAAATCTACAATATATATATACATATACATATATTATAATTGCGCGAACAAATTAATCAAAGCGAGCACGTGCAATATCATATTACAAATCGAGCGTGGCACCGGATGGAACCTAGACGCGGAGTCAGCATGGAGAAGAATATACCGTGCGACTCGGCCGATAAGGAAAACGCTGACACTCTGGACCAACCGTGGGATTGCTGGGTCAGCATCAGGCACAACAACTAACCGCCGAGCGCCTTCCCCCACTCTCGCGCCACGGTAGTCCCCACCATTGTAAATCATTGCGGGCCCCACCTCGATTAGCGCTGCTTCGCATATAAATAATCAGTAGTAGTTTCTTGAGCAGTGAAGAAGTCAGTACAGTTCAGCTCTTTCGGGACGCGATTATTAAATAACGTGTAATATTAATTCACGATATAGTTATTTTATGCTATGTGTATCCATATATATGTGAACACATATGCATATGCGTTTGTATTCTGATTAAATCACGGGCGATTAAAAACGTAGCGATACCTGTCAGTGAACAGGCGGTATTGATTGAAACCGGTATAAAAATCGTTACGGGTAACATCGTGTCGTGGTTAATCATCTTAAATATCTTTTATAATTAATCATACGATTTGTATTACTTTTACAGTAAAAGTTACTTAATAATCTACGCAGATAGTGTACCAGTCTTAATTTAATAAACTTATCGATTTTCGTTGAAACTAAAAACTTCGAGTGTGTTTCCATTCATTGGTGAGACCTTGGGTAAAATCCGTAAGCTGAAAGTCATATACATGTCCAATCTATGCCGATTATTTTACACTCATATTGTAATTTCCATATCTCTTCGAGTAAGTCATAGAATTTAAGGCTTATACTCTGTGGAGCTCTCAGGCCTTCGGGTCCTTTCGTGCTCTCGGGTATTTTTCCGCATTTCCCCTATTCTGTGGAGCTCTCAGGCCTTCGGGTCCTTTCGTGCTCTCGAATAAATCATTGTCCTTTCAATTCCTCACTCTGTGGAGCTCTCAGGCCCTCGGGTCCTTTCGTGCCCCCGAGTATTAGAATACATACGAGTGTAAACTTTTCGATAATAATTGTATCGACGACCTATTTATGAATGGGACGTCGACGCGCTGGAAAAAGTTTCCAAATTCGAAGGGCCTTGGCCATAGCAGCCGGTAAACCCAAAGCTACTCAAGGTCATCACCGGTCATCCCTAATTCGAATAAAAATTAGTTTCGTTCGGACGTGCGCGAACTGGAGTCCGGCTCCACGACAATTGCCGTCGATCGTATCCATTGTGCCCGTCAACTTCAAGATCACAAAAGCGCCTGATAGTTGGACCTTCAAGAACCACCCACGCATCGTATCAGAACGTGGGCTCATCCCGACGAAGGTCATCCCGATCGTCACTCTCGACTAACAAAAAACCCGCTACGCTCAACAGCTCACACGCCTGCTAATCAGCATAAAGGGTAAGTCCATATTTATTTTATATTCTTTCTTTCTATTATTTTTATTCTTTTACACGAATCTAGTCTCGCTCCGATCCCTGACCTGCGCATTCCGGTCTAAATTAGGAGCAACAATATATTCCGTTACTTATCGTCCTAATAATCAAACGCCGTTACTATGCGGCGTACGGAGATCAAAAATAAATAAATCGGCGACGTAACACCAAACTCTTAGAAATGGCGGGAATCCGCGATCTTTCGACTTCGCTAAGCTTCGTCGTATCAATCGCTGCAGTACCACGATACCAGTTTTATCGTATTGAGAATGTGTAGTTGCATGAAACAAAGAATTTAGACACCCGTACACCCCGCGACTGTCGCAGAAACACTCGGAATCCTCGACCTTTCGATTTCGTTAAGATCCGACGTATCAATCGATACAGAACTGCGATACCAGTTTTATCGTATTTAGAGTGTGTAGTTGCGAAAAATGAAGAATTTTGACACCCGTGGAACCAGCCAAACTCTCAGAAACGGCGGGAATCCGCGATCTTTCGATTTCGCTAAGCTTCGACGTATCAATCGCTGCAGCACCACGATACCAGTTTTATCGTAATGATTATGTGTAGTTGCATAAAGTAAAGGTTTTTGACACCCGTACACCCCGCGAATGTCGCAGAAACGCTCGGAATCATCGAGTTTTAAATTTCGCTAAGAAGCGACGTATCAATCGATACAGAACTGCGATACCAGTATTATCGTATTCAGAGTGTGTAGTTGCATAAAATGAAGAATTTTGACACCCGTACACCCAGCCAAAGTCTCAGAAACGCCGAGAATCCTCGATCTTTCGATTTCGATAAGCTTCGGCGTATCAATCGCTGCAGATCTGCGATACCAGTTTTATCGTATTGAGAATGTGTAGTTGCATGAAATTAAGGCTCTTGACACCCGTACACCCCGCGAATGTCGCTGAAACGCTCGGAATCCTAGATCTTTCGATTTCGCTAAGATGCGACGTATCAATCGACACAGAACTGCGATTCCAGTTTCATCGTATTGAGAGTGTGTAGTTGCATGAAATGAAGGCTTTTGACACCCGTATACCCAGCCAAAGTCTCAGAAACGCCGAGAATCCTCGATCTTTTGATTTCGATAAGCTTCGGCGTATCAATCGCTGCAGATCTGCGATACCAGTTTTATCGTATTGAGAATGTGTAGTTGCATGAAATGAAGGCTTTTGACACCCGTACACCCAGCCAAACTCTTAGAAACGGCGGGAATCCGCGATCGTTCGATTTCGCTAAGCTTCGACGAATCAATCGAAACAGAACTGCGATACCAGTTTTATCGTATTGAGAATGTTTAGTTGCATAGAATGAAGGATTTTGACACCCGTACACCCAGCCAAAGTCTCAGAAACGCCGAGAATCCTCGATCTTTCGATTTCCCTATGCGTCGGCGTATCAATCGCTGCAGAACTGCGATACCAGTTTTACCGTATTGAAAATGTGTAGTTGCATGGAATGAAGGCTTTTGACACCCGTACACCCCGCGAATGTCGCAGAAACGCTCGGAATCCTCGATCTTTCGATTTCGCTAAGATGCAACGTATGAATCGATACAGAACCGCGATACCAGTTTTATCGTATTGAGAGTGTGTAGTTGCATAAAATGAAGAATTTTGACACCCGTACACCCAGCCAAACTCTCAGAAACGGCGGGAATCCGCGATCTTTCGATTTCGCTAAGCTTCGTCGTATCAATCGCTGCAGTACCACGATACCAGTTTTATCATATTGAGAATGCGTAGTTGCATGAAACAAAGAATTTAGACCCCCGGACGACCCGCGAATGTCGCAGAAACACTCAGAATCCTCGATCATTCGATTTCGTTAAGATCCGACGTATCAATCGATACAGAACTGCGATACCAGTTTTATCGTATTGAGAGTGTGTAGTTGCGAAAAATGAAGAATTTTGACACCCGTGGATCCAGCCAAACTCTCAGGAACGGCGGGAATCCGCGATCTTTCGATTTCGCTAAGCTTCGACGTAGCAATCGCTGCAGCACCGCGATACCAGTTTTATCGTATTGGGTATGTGTAGTTGCATAAATAAATGGTTTTTCACACCCGTAGAACCCGCGAATGTCGCAGAAACGGTCGGAATCATCGAGCTTTCGATTTCGCTAAGATGCGACGTATCAATCGATACAGAACTGCGATACCACTTTTATCGTATTCAGAGTGTGTAGTTGCATAAAATGAAGAATTTTGACACCCGTACACCCAACCAAAGTCTCAGAAACGCCGAGAATCCTCGATCTTTCGATTTCGATAAGCTTCGGCGTATCAATCGCTGCAGATCTGCGATACCAGTTTTATCGTATTGAGAATGTGTAGTGGCATGAAATGAAGGCTTTTGTCACCCGTACACCCCGCGAATGTCGCTGAAACGCTCGGAATCCTAGATCTTTCGATTTCGCTAAGATGCGACGTATCAATCGACACAGAACTGCGATGCCAGTTTCATCGTATTGAGAGTGTGTAGTTGCATGAAATGAAGGCTTTTGACACCCGTACACCCAGCCAAACTCTCAGAAACGGGGGGAATCCGCGATCTTTCGATTTCGCTAAGCTTCGACGTATCAATCGCTGCAGCACCACGATACCAGTTTTGACGTATTGAGTATGTGTAGTTGCATAAAGTAAAGGTTTGTGACACCCGTACACCCCGCGAATGTCGCAGAAACGGTCGGAATCATCGAGCATTCGATTTCGCTAAGATGCGACGTATCAATCGATACAGAACTGGGATACCAGTTTTATCGTATTCAGAGTTTGTAGTTGCATAAAATGAAGAATTTTGACACCCGTACACCCAGCCAAAGTTTCAGAAACGCCGAGAATCCTCGATCTTTCGATTTCGATAAGCTTCGGCGTATCAATCGCTGCAGAACTGCGATACCAGTTTTATCGTATTGAGAATGTGTAGTTGCATGAAATGAAGGCTTTTGACACCCGTACACCCAGCCAAACTCTTAGAAACGGCGGGAATCCGCGATCTTTCGATTTCGCTAAGCTTCGACGTATCAATCGAAACAGAACTGCGATACCAGTTTTATCGTATTGAGAATGTTTAGTTGCATAGAATGAAGGATTTTGATACCCGTACACGCAGCCAAAGTCTCAGAAACGCCGAGAATCCTCGATCTTTCGATTTCGCTAAGAATCGACGTATCAATCGCTGCAGAACTGCGATACCAGTTTTATCGTATTGAAAATGTGTAGTTGCATAAAATAAAGGCTTTTGACACCCGTACACCCCGCGAATGTCGCAGAAACGGTCGGAATCATCGAGCTTTCGATTTCGCTAAGATGCGACGTATCAATCGATACAGAACTGCGATACCAGTTTTATCGTATTCAGAGTGTGTAGTTGCATAAAATGAAGAATTTTGACACCCGTACACCCAGCCAAAGTCTCAGAAACGCCGAGAATCCTCGATCTTTCGATTTCGATAAGCTTCGGCGTATCAATCGCTGCAGAACTGCGATACCAGTTTTATCGTATTGCGAATGTGTAGTTGTATGAAATGAAGGCTTTTGATGCCCGTACACCCAGCCAAACTCTTAGAAATGGCGGGAATCCGCGATCTTTCGATTTCGATAAGCTTCGGCGTATCAATCGCTGCAGATCTGCGATACCAGTTTTATCGTATTGAGAATGTGTAGTTGCATGAAACAAAGAATTTAGACACCCGTACACCCCGCGAATGTCACAGAAACACTCGGAATCCTCGACCTCTCGATTTCGTTAAGATCCGACGTATCAATCGATACAGTACTGCGATACCAGTTTTATCGTATTTAGAGTGTGTAGTTGCGAAAAATGAAGAATTTTGACACCCGTGGAACCAGCCAAACTCTCAGAAACGGCGGGAATCCGCGATCTTTCGATTTCGCTAAGCTTCGACGTATCAATCGAAACAGATCTGCGATACCAGTTTTATCGTATTGAGAATGTTTAGTTGCATAGAATGAAGGATTTTGACACCCGTACACCCAGCCAAAGTCTCAGAAACGCCGAGAATCCTCGATCTTTCGATTTCGCTATGCGTCGGCGTATCAATCGCTGCAGAACTGCGATACCAGTTTTACCGTATTGAAAATGTGTAGTTGCATGAAATGAAGGCTTTTGACACCCGTACACCCCGCGAATGTCGCAGAAACGCTCGGAATCCTCGATCTTTCGATTTCGCTAAGATGCAACGTATGAATCGATACAGAACCGCGATACCAGTTTTATCGTATTGAGAGTGTGTAGTTGCATAAAATGAAGAATTTTGACACCCGTACACCCAGCCAAACTCTCAGAAACGGCGGGCATCCGCGATCTTTCGATTTCGCTAAGCTTCGTCGTATCAATCGCTGCAGTACCACGATACCAGTTTTATCGTATTGAGAATGCGTAGTTGCATGAAACAAAGAATTTAGACCCCCGGACGACCCGCGAATGTCGCAGAAACACTCAGAATCCTCGATCATTCGATTTCGTTAAGATCCGACCTATCAATCGATACAGAACTGCGATACCAGTTTCATCGTATTGAGAGTGTGTAGTTGCATGAAATGAAGGCTTTTGTCACCCGTACACCCCGCGAATGTCGCTGAAACGCTCGGAATCCTAGATCTTTCGATTTCGCTAAGATGCGACGTATCAATCGACACAGAACTGCGATTCCAGTTTCATCGTATTGAGAGTGTGTAGTTGCATGAAATGAAGGCTTTTGTCACCCGTACACCCCGCGAATGTCGCTGAAACGCTCGGAATCCTAGATCTTTCGATTTCGCTAAGATGCGACGTATCAATCGACACAGAACTGCGATTCCAGTTTCATCGTATTGAGAGTGTGTAGTTGCATGAAATGAAGGCTTTTGTCACCCGTACACCCCGCGAATGTCGCTGAAACGCTCGGAATCCTAGATCTTTCGATTTCGCTAAGATGCGACGTATCAATCGACACAGAACTGCGATGCCAGTTTCATCGTATTGAGAGTGTGTAGTTGCATGAAATGAAGGCTTTTGATACCCGTACACCCAGCCAAACTCTTAGAAACGGGGGGAATCCGCGATCTTTCGATTTCGCTAAGCTTCGACGTATCAATCGCTGCAGCACCACGATACCAGTTTTGACGTATTGAGTATGTGTAGTTGCATAAAGTATAGGTTTGTGACACCCGTACACCCCGCGAATGTCGCAGAAACGGTCGGAATCATCGAGCATTCGATTTCGCTAAGATGCGACGTATCAATCGATACAGAACTGGGATACCAGTTTTATCGTATTCAGAGTTTGTAGTTGCATAAAATGAAGAATTTTGACACCCGTACACCCAGCCAAAGTCTCAGAAACGCCGAGAATCCTCGATCTTTCGATTTCGATAAGCTTCGGCGTATCAATCGCTGCAGAACTGCGATACCAGTTTTATCGTATTGCGAATGTGTAGTTGTATGAAATGAAGGCTTTTGATGCCCGTACACCCAGCCAAACTCTTAGAAATGGCGGGAATCCGCGATCTTTCGATTTCGATAAGCTTCGGCGTATCAATCGCTGCAGATCTGCGATACCAGTTTTATCGTATTGAGAATGTGTAGTTGCATGAAACAAAGAATTTAGACACCCGTACACCCCGCGAATGTCACAGAAACACTCGGAATCCTCGACCTCTCGATTTCGTTAAGATCCGACGTATCAATCGATACAGAACTGCGATACAGGTTTTATCGTATTTAGAGTGTGTAGTTGCGAAAAATGAAGAATTTTGACACCCGTGGAACCAGCCAAACTCTCAGAAACGGCGGGAATCCGCGATCTTTCGATTTCGCTAAGCTTCGACGTATCAATCGCTGCAGCACCACGATACCATTTTTATCGTAATGAGTATGTGTAGTTGCATAAAGTAAAGGTTTTTGACACCCGTACACCCCGCGAATGTCGCAGAAACGCTCGGAATCATCGAGTTTTAAATTTCGCTAAGAAGCGACGTATCAATCGATACAGAACTGCGATATCAGTATTATCGTATTCAGAGTGTGTAGTTGCATGAAATGAAGAATTTTGACACCCGGACACCCAGCCAAAGTCTCAGAAACGCCGAGAATCCTCGATCTTTCGATTTCGATAAGCTTCGGCGTATCAATCGCTGCAGATCTGCGATACCAGTTTTATCGTATTGAGAATGTTTAGTTGCATAGAATGAAGGATTTTGACACCCGTACACCCAGCCAAAGTCTCAGAAACGCCGAGAATCCTCGATCTTTCGATTTCGCTATGCGTCGGCGTATCAATCGCTGCAGAACTGCGATACCAGTTTTACCGTATTGAAAATGTGTAGTTGCATGAAATGAAGGCTTTTGACACCCGTACACCCCGCGAATGTCGCAGAAACGCTCGGAATCCTCGATCTTTCGATTTCGCTAAGATGCAACGTATGAATCGATACAGAACCGCGATACCAGTTTTATCGTATTGAGAGTGTGTAGTTGCATAAAATGAAGAATTTTGACACCCGTACACCCAGCCAAACTCTCAGAAACGGCGGGCATCCGCGATCTTTCGATTTCGCTAAGCTTCGTCGTATCAATCGCTGCAGTACCACGATACCAGTTTTATCGTATTGAGAATGCGTAGTTGCATGAAACAAAGAATTTAGACCCCCGGACGACCCGCGAATGTCGCAGAAACACTCAGAATCCTCGATCATTCGATTTCGTTAAGATCCGACGTATCAATCGATACAGAACTGCGATACCAGTTTTATCGTATCGAGAGTGTGTAGTTGCGAAAAATGAAGAATTTTGACACCCGTGGATCCAGCCAAACTCTCAGGAACGGCGGGAATCCGCGATCTTTCGATTTCGCTAAGCTTCGACGTAGCAATCGCTGCGGCACCGCGATACCAGTTTTATCGTATTGGGTATGTGTAGTTGCATAAAGTAATGGTTTTGCACACCCGTAGACCCCGCGAATGTCGCAGAAACGGTCGGAATCATCGACTTTTCGATTTCGCTAAGATGCGACGTATCAATCGTTACAGAACTGCGATACCAGTTTTATCGTATTCAGAGTGTGTAGTTGCATAAAATGAAGAATTTTGACACCCGTACACCCAGCCAAAGTCTCAGAAACGCCGAGAATCCTCGATCTTTCGATTTCGATAAGCTTCGGCGTATCAATCGCTGCAGATCTGCGATACCAGTTTTATCGTATTGAGAATGTGTAGTTGCATGAAACGAAGGCTTTTGACACCCGTACACCCAGCCAAACTTTTAGAAACGGCGGGAATCCGCGATCTTTCGACTTCGCTAAGCTTCGTCGTATCAATCGCTGCAGTACCACGATACCAGTTTTATCGTATTGAGAATGTGTAGTTGCATGAAACAAAGAATTTAGACACCCGTACACCCCGCGAATGTCGCAGAAACACTCGGAATCCTCGACCTTCCGATTTCGTTAAGATCCGACGTATCAATCGATACAGAACTGCGATACCAGTTTTATCGTATCGAGATTGTGTAGTTGCGAAAAATGAAGAATTTTGACACCCGTGGATCCAGCCAAACTCTCAGGAACGGCGGGAATCCGCGATCTTTCGATTTCGCTAAGCTTCGACGTAGCAATCGCTGCGGCACCGCGATACCAGTTTTATCGTATTGGGTATGTGTAGTTGCATAAAGTAATGGTTTTGCACACCCGTAGACCCCGCGAATGTCGCAGAAACGGTCGGAATCATCGAGCTTTCGATTTCGCTAAGATGCGACGTATCAATCGATACAGAACTGCGATACCAGTTTTATCGTATTGAGAATGTGTAGTTGTATGGAATGAAGGCTTTTGATGCCCGTACACCCAGCCAAACTCTTAGAAATGGCGGGAATCCGCGATCTTTCGACTTCGCTAAGCTTCGTCGTATCAATCGCTGCAGTACCACGATACCAGTTTTATCGTATTGAGAATGTGTAGTTGCATGAAACAAAGAATTTAGACACCCGTACACCCCGCGAATGTCGCAGAAACACTCGGAATCCTCGACCTTTCGATTTTGTTAAGATCCGACGTATCAATCGATACAGAACTGCGATACCAGTTTTATCGTATTGAGAGTGTGTAGTTGCGAAAAATAAAGAATTTTGACACCCGTGGGACCAGCCAAACTCTCAGGAACGGCGGGAATCCGCGATCTTTCGATTTCGCTAAGCTTCGACGTAGCAATCGCTGCAGCACCGCGATACCAGTTTTATCGTATTGAGAATGTGTAGTGGCATGAAATGAAGGCTTTTGTCACCCGTACACCCCGCGAATGTCGCTGAAACGCTCGGAATCCTAGATCTTTCGATTTCGCTAAGATGCGACGTATCAATCGACACAGAACTGCGATGCCAGTTTCATCGTATTGAGAGTGTGTAGTTGCATGAAATGAAGGCTTTTGACACCCGTACACCCAGCCAAACTCTTAGAAACGGGGGGAATCCGCGATCTTTCGATTTCGCTAAGCTTCGACGTATCAATCGCTGCAGCACCACGATACCAGTTTTGACGTATTGAGTATGTGTAGTTGCATAAAGTAAAGGTTTGTGACACCCGTACACCCCGCGAATGTCGCAGAAACGGTCGGAATCATCGAGCATTCGATTTCGCTAAGATGCGACGTATCAATCGATACAGAACTGGGATACCAGTTTTATCGTATTCAGAGTTTGTAGTTGCATAAAATGAAGAATTTTGACACCCGTACACCCAGCCAAAGTCTCAGAAACGCCGAGAATCCTCGATCTTTCGATTTCGATAAGCTTCGGCGTATCAATCGCTGCAGAACTGCGATACCAGTTTTATCGTATTGCGAATGTGTAGTTGTATGAAATGAAGGCTTTTGATGCCCGTACACCCAGCCAAACTCTTAGAAATGGCGGGAATCCGCGATCTTTCGATTTCGATAAGCTTCGGCGTATCAATCGCTGCAGATCTGCGATACCAGTTTTATCGTATTGAGAATGTGTAGTTGCATGAAACAAAAAATTTAGACACCCGTACACCCCGCGAATGTCGCAGAAACACTCGGAATCCTCGACCTTTCGATTTCGTTAAGATCCGACGTATCAATCGATACAGAACTGCGATACCAGTTTTATCGTATCGAGAGTGTGTAGTTGCGAAAAATAAAGAATTTTGACACCCGTGGATCCAGCCAAACTCTCAGGAACGGCGGGAATCCGCGATCTTTCGATTTCGCTAAGCTTCGACGTAGCAATCGCTGCGGCACCGCGATACCAGTTTTATCGTATTGGGTATGTGTAGTTGCATAAAGTAATGGTTTTGCACACCCGTAGACCCCGCGAATGTCGCAGAAACGGTCGGAATCATCGAGCTTTCGATTTCGCTAAGATGCGACGTATCAATCGATACAGAACTGCGATACCAGTTTTATCGTATTGAGAATGTGTAGTTGTATGAAATGAAGGCTTTTGATGCCCGTACACCCAGCCAAACTCTTAGAAATGGCGGGAATCCGCGATCTTTCGATTTCGATAAGCTTCGGCGTATCAATCGCTGCAGATCTGCGATACCAGTTTTATCGTATTGCGAATGTGTAGTTGTATGAAATGAAGGCTTTTGATGCCCGTACTCCCAGCCAAACTTTTAGAAACGGCGGGAATCCGCGATCTTTCGATTTCGCTAAGCTTCGTCGTATCAATCGCTGCAGTACCACGATACCAGTTTTATCGTATTGAGAATGTGTAGTTGCATGAAACAAAGAATTTAGACACCCGTACACCCCGCGAATGTCGCAGAAACACTCGGAATCCTCGACCTTTCGATTTCGTTAAGATCCGACGTATCAATCGATACAGAACTGCGATACCAGTTTTATCGGATTGAGAGTGTGTAGTTGCGAAAAATGAAGAATTTTGACACCCGTGGAACCAGCCAAACTCTCAGAAACGGCGGGAATCCGCGATCTTTCGATTTCGCTAAGCTTCGACGTATCAATCGCTGCAGCACCACGATACCAGTTTTATCGTAATGAGTATGTGTAGTTGCATAAAGTAAAGGTTTTTGACACCCGTACACCCCGCGAATGTCGCAGAAACGCTCGGAATCATCGAGCTTTCGATTTCGCTAAGATGCGACGTATGAATCGATACAGAACCGCGATACCAGTTTTATCGTATTGAGAGTGTGTAGTTGCAAAAAATGAAGGATTTTGACACCCGTACACCCAGCCAAACTCTCAGAAACGGCGGGAATCCGCGATCTTTCGATTTCGCTAAGCTTCGTCGTATCAATCGCTGCAGTACCACGATACCAGTTTTATCGTATTGAGAATGCGTAGTTGCATGAAACAAAGAATTTAGACCCCCGGACGACCCGCGAATGTCGCAGAAACACACAGAATCCTCGATCATTCGATTTCGTTAAGATCCGACGTATCAATCGATACAGAACTGCGATACCAGTTTTATCGTATCGAGAGTGTGTAGTTGCGAAAAATGAAGAATTTTGACACCCGTGGATCCAGCCAAACTCTCAGGAACGGCGGGAATCCGCGATCTTTCGATTTCGCTAAGCTTCGACGTAGCAATCGCTGCGGCACCGCGATACCAGTTTTATCGTATTGGGTATGTGTAGTTGCATAAAGTAATGGTTTTGCACACCCGTAGACCCCGCGAATGTCGCAGAAACGGTCGGAATCATCGACTTTTCGATTTCGCTAAGATGCGACGTATCAATCGATACAGAACTGCGATACCAGTTTTATCGTATTCAGAGTGTGTAGTTGCATAAAATGAAGAATTTTGACACCCGTACACCCAGCCAAAGTCTCAGAAACGCCGAGAATCCTCGATCTTTCGATTTCGATAAGCTTCGGCGTATCAATCGCTGCAGATCTGCGATACCAGTTTTATCGTATTGAGAATGTGTAGTTGCATGAAACGAAGGCTTTTGACACCCGTACACCCAGCCAAACTTTTAGAAACGGCGGGAATCCGCGATCTTTCGACTTCGCTAAGCTTCGTCGTATCAATCGCTGCAGTACCACGATACCAGTTTTATCGTATTGAGAATGTGTAGTTGCATGAAACAAAGAATTTAGACACCCGTACACCCCGCGAATATCGCAGAAACACTCGGAATCCTCGACCTTCCGATTTCGTTAAGATCCGACGTATCAATCGATACAGAACTGCGATACCAGTTTTATCGTATCGAGAGTGTGTAGTTGCGAAAAATGAAGAATTTTGACACCCGTGGATCCAGCCAAACTCTCAGGAACGGCGGGAATCCGCGATCTTTCGATTTCTCTAAGCTTCGACGTAGCAATCGCTGCGGCACCGCGATACCAGTTTTATCGTATTGGGTATGTGTAGTTGCATAAAGTAATGGTTTTGCACACCCGTAGACCCCGCGAATGTCGCAGAAACGGTCGGAATCATCGAGCTTTCGATTTCGCTAAGATGCGACGTATCAATCGATACAGAACTGCGATACCAGTATTATCGTATTAAGAATGTGTAGTTGTATGAAATGAAGGCTTTTGATGCCCGTACACCCAGCCAAACTCTTAGAAATGGCGGGAATCCGCGATCTTTCGACTTCGCTAAGCTTCGTCGTATCAATCGCTGCAGTACCACGATACCAGTTTTATCGTATTGAGAATGTGTAGTTGCATGAAACAAAGAATTTAGACACCCGTACACCCCGCGAATGTCGCTGAAACGCTCGGAATCCTAGATCTTTCGATTTCGCTAAGATGCGACGTATCAATCGACACAGAACTGCGATGCCAGTTTCATCGTATTGAGAGTGTGTAGTTGCATGAAATGAAGGCTTTTGACACCCGTACACCCAGCCAAACTCTTAGAAACGGGGGGAATCCGCGATCTTTCGATTTCGCTAAGCTTCGACGTATCAATCGCTGCAGCACCACGATACCAGTTTTGACGTATTGAGTATGTGTAGTTGCATAAAGTAAAGGTTTGTGACACCCGTACACCCCGCGAATGTCGCAGAAACGGTCGGAATCATCGAGCATTCGATTTCGCTAAGATGCGACGTATCAATCGATACAGAACTGGGATACCAGTTTTATCGTATTCAGAGTTTGTAGTTGCATAAAATGAAGAATTTTGACACCCGTACACCCAGCCAAAGTCTCAGAAACGCCGAGAATCCTCGATCTTTCGATTTCGATAAGCTTCGGCGTATCAATCGCTGCAGAACTGCGATACCAGTTTTATCGTATTGCGAATGTGTAGTTGTATGAAATGAAGGCTTTTGATGCCCGTACACCCAGCCAAACTCTTAGAAATGGCGGGAATCCGCGATCTTTCGATTTCGATAACCTTCGGCGTATCAATCGCTGCAGATCTGCGATACCAGTTTTATCGTATTGAGAATGTGTAGTTGCATGAAACAAAGAATTTAGACACCCGTACACCCCGCGAATGTCACAGAAACACTCGGAATCCTCGACCTCTCGATTTCGTTAAGATCCGACGTATCAATCGATACAGAACTGCGATACAGGTTTTATCGTATTTAGAGTGTGTAGTTGCGAAAAATGAAGAATTTTGACACCCGTTTAACCAGCCAAACTCTCAGAAACGGCGGGAATCCGCGATCTTTCGATTTCGCTAAGCTTCGACGTATCAATCGCTGCAGCACCACGATACCATTTTTATCGTAATGAGTATGTGTAGTTGCATAAAGTAAAGGTTTTTGACACCCGTACACCCCGCGAATGTCGCAGAAACGCTCGGAATCATCGAGTTTTAAATTTCGCTAAGAAGCGACGTATCAATCGATACAGAACTGCGATATCAGTATTATCGTATTCAGAGTGTGTAGTTGCATGAAATGAAGAATTTTGACACCCTGACACCCAGCCAAAGTCTCAGAAACGCCGAGAATCCTCGATCTTTCGATTTCGATAAGCTTCGGCGTATCAATCGCTGCAGATCTGCGATACCAGTTTTATCGTATTGAGAATGTTTAGTTGCATAGAATGAAGGATTTTGACACCCGTACACCCAGCCAAAGTCTCAGAAACGCCGAGAATCCTCGATCTTTCGATTTCGCTATGCGTCGGCGTATCAATCGCTGCAGAACTGCGATACCAGTTTTACCGTATTGAAAATGTGTAGTTGCATGAAATGAAGGCTTTTGACACCCGTACACCCCGCGAATGTCGCAGAAACGCTCGGAATCCTCGATCTTTCGATTTCGCTAAGATGCAACGTATGAATCGATACAGAACCGCGATACCAGTTTTATCGTATTGAGAGTGTGTAGTTGCATAAAATGAAGAATTTTGACACCCGTACACCCAGCCAAACTCTCAGAAACGGCGGGCATCCGCGATCTTTCGATTTCGCTAAGCTTCGTCGTATCAATCGCTGCAGTACCACGATACCAGTTTTATCGTATTGAGAATGCGTAGTTGCATGAAACAAAGAATTTAGACCCCCGGACGACCCGCGAATGTCGCAGAAACACTCAGAATCCTCGATCATTCGATTTCGTTAAGATCCGACCTATCAATCGATACAGAACTGCGATACCAGTTTTATCGTATCGAGAGTGTGTAGTTGCGAAAAATGAAGAATTTTGACACCCGTGGATCCAGCCAAACTCTCAGGAACGGCGGGAATCCGCGATCTTTCGATTTCGCTAAGCTTCGACGTAGCAATCGCTGCGGCACCGCGATACCAGTTTTATCGTATTGGGTATGTGTAGTTGCATAAAGTAATGGTTTTGCACACCCGTAGACCCCGCGAATGTCGCAGAAACGGTCGGAATCATCGAGCTTTCGATTTCGCTAAGATGCGACGTATCAATCGATACAGAACTGCGATACCAGTTTTATCGTATTCAGAGTGTGTAGTTGCATAAAATGAAGAATTTTGACACCCGTACACCCAGCCAAAGTCTCAGAAACGCCGAGAATCCTCGATCTTTCGATTTCGATAAGCTTCGGCGTATCAATCGCTGCAGATCTGCGATACCAGTTTTATCGTATTGAGAATGTGTAGTTGCATGAAACGAAGGCTTTTGACACCCGTACACCCAGCCAAACTTTTAGAAACGGCGGGAATCCGCGATCTTTCGACTTCGCTAAGCTTCGTCGTATCAATCGCTGCAGTACCACGATACCAGTTTTATCGTATTGAGAATGTGTAGTTGCATGAAACAAAGAATTTAGACACCCGTACACCCCGCGAATGTCGCAGAAACACTCGGAATCCTCGACCTTTCGATTTCGTTAAGATCCGACGTATCAATCGATACAGAACTGCGATACCAGTTTTATCGTATCGAGAGTGTGTAGTTGCGAAAAATAAAGAATTTTGACACCCGTGGATCCAGCCAAACTCTCAGGAACGGCGGGAATCCGCGATCTTTCGATTTCGCTAAGCTTCGACGTAGCAATCGCTGCGGCACCGCGATACCAGTTTTATCGTATTGGGTATGTGTAGTTGCATAAAGTAATGGTTTTGCACACCCGTAGACCCCGCGAATGTCGCAGAAACGGTCGGAATCATCGAGCTTTCGATTTCGCTAAGATGCGACGTATCAATCGATACAGAACTGCGATACCAGTTTTATCGTATTGAGAATGTGTAGTTGTATGAAATGAAGGCTTTTGATGCCCGTACACCCAGCCAAACTCTTAGAAATGGCGGGAATCCGCGATCTTTCGACTTCGCTAAGCTTCGTCGTATCAATCGCTGCAGTACCACGATACCAGTTTTATCGTATTGAGAATGTGTAGTTGCATGAAACAAAGAATTTAGACACCCGTACACCCCGCGAATGTCGCAGAAACACTCGGAATCCTCGACCTTTCGATTTCGTTAAGATCCGACGTATCAATCGATACAGAACTGCGATACCAGTTTTATCGTATTTAGAGTGTGTAGTTGCGAAAAATGAAGAATTTTGACACCCGTGGGACCAGCCAAACTCTCAGAAACGGCGGGAATCCGCGATCTTTCGATTTCGCTAAGCTTCGACGTATCAATCGCTGCAGCACCACGATACCAGTTTTATCGTAATGAGTATGTGTAGTTGCATAAAGTAAAGGTTTTTGACACCCGTAAACCCCGCGAATGTCGCAGAAACGCTCGGAATCATCGAGTTTTAAATTTCGCTAAGAAGCGACGTATCAATCGATACAGAACTGCGATACCAGTTTCATCGTATTGAGAGTGTGTAGTTGCATGAAATGAAGGCTTTTGTCACCCGTACACCCCGCGAATGTCGCTGAAACGCTCGGAATCCTAGATCTTTCGATTTCGCTAAGATGCGACGTATCAATCGACACAGAACTGCGATTCCAGTTTCATCGTATTGAGAGTGTGTAGTTGCATGAAATGAAGGCTTTTGTCACCCGTACACCCCGCGAATGTCGCTGAAACGCTCGGAATCCTAGATCTTTCGATTTCGCTAAGATGCGACGTATCAATCGACACAGAACTGCGATTCCAGTTTCATCGTATTGAGAGTGTGTAGTTGCATGAAATGAAGGCTTTTGTCACCCGTACACCCCGCGAATGTCGCTGAAACGCTCGGAATCCTAGATCTTTCGATTTCGCTAAGATGCGACGTATCAATCGACACAGAACTGCGATGCCAGTTTCATCGTATTGAGAGTGTGTAGTTGCATGAAATGAAGGCTTTTGATACCCGTACACCCAGCCAAACTCTTAGAAACGGGGGGAATCCGCGATCTTTCGATTTCGCTAAGCTTCGACGTATCAATCGCTGCAGCACCACGATACCAGTTTTGACGTATTGAGTATGTGTAGTTGCATAAAGTATAGGTTTGTGACACCCGTACACCCCGCGAATGTCGCAGAAACGGTCGGAATCATCGAGCATTCGATTTCGCTAAGATGCGACGTATCAATCGATACAGAACTGGGATACCAGTTTTATCGTATTCAGAGTTTGTAGTTGCATAAAATGAAGAATTTTGACACCCGTACACCCAGCCAAAGTCTCAGAAACGCCGAGAATCCTCGATCTTTCGATTTCGATAAGCTTCGGCGTATCAATCGCTGCAGAACTGCGATACCAGTTTTATCGTATTGCGAATGTGTAGTTGTATGAAATGGAGGCTTTTGATGCCCGTACACCCAGCCAAACTCTTAGAAATGGCGGGAATCCGCGATCTTTCGATTTCGATAAGCTTCGGCGTATCAATCGCTGCAGATCTGCGATACCAGTTTTATCGTATTGAGAATGTGTAGTTGCATGAAACAAAGAATTTAGACACCCGTACACCCCGCGAATGTCACAGAAACACTCGGAATCCTCGACCTCTCGATTTCGTTAAGATCCGACGTATCAATCGATACAGAACTGCGATACAGGTTTTATCGTATTTAGAGTGTGTAGTTGCGAAAAATGAAGAATTTTGACACCCGTGGAACCAGCCAAACTCTCAGAAACGGCGGGAATCCGCGATCTTTCGATTTCGCTAAGCTTCGACGTATCAATCGCTGCAGCACCACGATACCATTTTTATCGTAATGAGTATGTGTAGTTGCATAAAGTAAAGGTTTTTGACACCCGTACACCCCGCGAATGTCGCAGAAACGCTCGGAATCATCGAGTTTTAAATTTCGCTAAGAAGCGACGTATCAATCGATACAGAACTGCGATATCAGTATTATCGTATTCAGAGTGTGTAGTTGCATGAAATGAAGAATTTTGACACCCGGACACCCAGCCAAAGTCTCAGAAACGCCGAGAATCCTCGATCTTTCGATTTCGATAAGCTTCGGCGTATCAATCGCTGCAGATCTGCGATACCAGTTTTATCGTATTGAGAATGTTTAGTTGCATAGAATGAAGGATTTTGACACCCGTACACCCAGCCAAAGTCTCAGAAACGCCGAGAATCCTCGATCTTTCGATTTCGCTATGCGTCGGCGTATCAATCGCTGCAGAACTGCGATACCAGTTTTACCGTATTGAAAATGTGTAGTTGCATGAAATGAAGGCTTTTGACACCCGTACACCCCGCGAATGTCGCAGAAACGCTCGGAATCCTCGATCTTTCGATTTCGCTAAGATGCAACGTATGAATCGATACAGAACCGCGATACCAGTTTTATCGTATTGAGAGTGTGTAGTTGCATAAAATGAAGAATTTTGACACCCGTACACCCAGCCAAACTCTCAGAAACGGCGGGCATCCGCGATCTTTCGATTTCGCTAAGCTTCGTCGTATCAATCGCTGCAGTACCACGATACCAGTTTTATCGTATTGAGAATGCGTAGTTGCATGAAACAAAGAATTTAGACCCCCGGACGACCCGCGAATGTCGCAGAAACACTCAGAATCCTCGATCATTCGATTTCGTTAAGATCCGACGTATCAATCGATACAGAACTGCGATACCAGTTTTATCGTATCGAGAGTGTGTAGTTGCGAAAAATGAAGAATTTTGACACCCGTGGATCCAGCCAAACTCTCAGGAACGGCGGGAATCCGCGAACTTTCGATTTCGCTAAGCTTCGACGTAGCAATCGCTGTGGCACCGCGATACCAGTTTTATCGTATTGGGTATGTGTAGTTGCATAAAGTAATGGTTTTGCACACCCGTAGACCCCGCGAATGTCGCAGAAACGGTCGGAATCATCGAGCTTTCGATTTCGCTAAGATGCGACGTATCAATCGATACAGAACTGCGATACCAGTTTTATCGTATTCAGAGTGTGTAGTTGCATAAAATGAAGAATTTTGACACCCGTACACCCAGCCAAAGTCTCAGAAACGCCGAGAATCCTCGATCTTTCGATTTCGATAAGCTTCGGCGTATCAATCGCTGCAGATCTGCGATACCAGTTTTATCGTATTGAGAATGTGTAGTTGCATGAAACGAAGGCTTTTGACACCCGTACACCCAGCCAAACTTTTAGAAACGGCGGGAATCCGCGATCTTTCGACTTCGCTAAGCTTCGTCGTATCAATCGCTGCAGTACCACGATACCAGTTTTATCGTATTGAGAATGTGTAGTTGCATGAAACAAAGAATTTAGACACCCGTACACCCCGCGAATGTCGCAGAAACACTCGGAATCCTCGACCTTTCGATTTCGTTAAGATCCGACGTATCAATCGATACAGAACTGCGATACCAGTTTTATCGTATCGAGAGTGTGTAGTTGCGAAAAATAAAGAATTTTGACACCCGTGGATCCAGCCAAACTCTCAGGAACGGCGGGAATCCGCGATCTTTCGATTTCGCTAAGCTTCGACGTAGCAATCGCTGCGGCACCGCGATACCAGTTTTATCGTATTGGGTATGTGTAGTTGCATAAAGTAATGGTTTTGCACACCCGTAGACCCCGCGAATGTCGCAGAAACGGTCGGAATCATCGAGCTTTCGATTTCGCTAAGATGCGACGTATCAATCGATACAGAACTGCGATACCAGTTTTATCGTATTGAGAATGTGTAGTTGTATGAAATGAAGGCTTTTGATGCCCGTACACCCAGCCAAACTCTTAGAAATGGCGGGAATCCGCGATCTTTCGATTTCGATAAGCTTCGGCGTATCAATCGCTGCAGATCTGCGATACCAGTTTTATCGTATTGCGAATGTGTAGTTGTATGAAATGAAGGCTTTTGATGCCCGTACTCCCAGCCAAACTTTTAGAAACGGCGGGAATCCGCGATCTTTCGATTTCGCTAAGCTTCGTCGTATCAATCGCTGCAGTACCACGATACCAGTTTTATCGTATTGAGAATGTGTAGTTGCATGAAACAAAGAATTTAGACACCCGTACACCCCGCGAATGTCGCAGAAACACTCGGAATCCTCGACCTTTCGATTTCGTTAAGATCCGACGTATCAATCGATACAGAACTGCGATACCAGTTTTATCGGATTGAGAGTGTGTAGTTGCGAAAAATGAAGAATTTTGACACCCGTGGAACCAGCCAAACTCTCAGAAACGGCGGGAATCCGCGATCTTTCGATTTCGCTAAGCTTCGACGTATCAATCGCTGCAGCACCACGATACCAGTTTTATCGTAATGAGTATGTGTAGTTGCATAAAGTAAAGGTTTTTGACACCCGTACACCCCGCGAATGTCGCAGAAACGCTCGGAATCATCGAGCTTTCGATTTCGCTAAGATGCGACGTATGAATCGATACAGAACCGCGATACCAGTTTTATCGTATTAAGAGTGTGTAGTTGCAAAAAATGAAGAATTTTGACACCCGTACACCCAGCCAAACTCTCAGAAACGGCGGGAATCTGCGATCTTTCGATTTCGCTAAGCTTCGTCGTATCAATCGCTGCAGTACCACGATACCAGTTTTATCGTATTGAGAATGCGTAGTTGCATGAAACAAAGAATTTAGACCCCCGGACGACCCGCGAATGTCGCAGAAACACACAGAATCCTCGATCATTCGATTTCGTTAAGATCCGACGTATCAATCGATACAGAACTGCGATACCAGTTTTATCGTATCGAGAGTGTGTAGTTGCGAAAAATGAAGAATTTTGACACCCGTGGATCCAGCCAAACTCTCAGGAACGGCGGGAATCCGCGATCTTTCGATTTCGCTAAGCTTCGACGTAGCAATCGCTGCGGCACCGCGATACCAGTTTTATCGTATTGGGTATGTGTAGTTGCATAAAGTAATGGTTTTGCACACCCGTAGACCCCGCGAATGTCGCAGAAACGGTCGGAATCATCGACTTTTCGATTTCGCTAAGATGCGACGTATCAATCGTTACAGAACTGCGATACCAGTTTTATCGTATTCAGAGTGTGTAGTTGCATAAAATGAAGAATTTTGACACCCGTACACCCAGCCAAAGTCTCAGAAACGCCGAGAATCCTCGATCTTTCGATTTCGATAAGCTTCGGCGTATCAATCGCTGCAGATCTGCGATACCAGTTTTATCGTATTGAGAATGTGTAGTTGCATGAAACGAAGGCTTTTGACACCCGTACACCCAGCCAAACTTTTAGAAACGGCGGGAATCCGCGATCTTTCGACTTCGCTAAGCTTCGTCGTATCAATCGCTGCAGTACCACGATACCAGTTTTATCGTATTGAGAATGTGTAGTTGCATGAAACAAAGAATTTAGACACCCGTACACCCCGCGAATGTCGCAGAAACACTCGGAATCCTCGACCTTCCGATTTCGTTAAGATCCGACGTATCAATCGATACAGAACTGCGATACCAGTTTTATCGTATCGAGATTGTGTAGTTGCGAAAAATGAAGAATTTTGACACCCGTGGATCCAGCCAAACTCTCAGGAACGGCGGGAATCCGCGATCTTTCGATTTCGCTAAGCTTCGACGTAGCAATCGCTGCGGCACCGCGATACCAGTTTTATCGTATTGGGTATGTGTAGTTGCATAAAGTAATGGTTTTGCACACCCGTAGACCCCGCGAATGTCGCAGAAACGGTCGGAATCATCGAGCTTTCGATTTCGCTAAGATGCGACGTATCAATCGATACAGAACTGCGATACCAGTTTTATCGTATTGAGAATGTGTAGTTGTATGAAATGAAGGCTTTTGATGCCCGTACACCCAGCCAAACTCTTAGAAATGGCGGGAATCCGCGATCTTTCGACTTCGCTAAGCTTCGTCGTATCAATCGCTGCAGTACCACGATACCAGTTTTATCGTATTGAGAATGTGTAGTTGCATGAAACAAAGAATTTAGACACCCGTACACCCCGCGAATGTCGCAGAAACACTCGGAATCCTCGACCTTTCGATTTTGTTAAGATCCGACGTATCAATCGATACAGAACTGCGATACCAGTTTTATCGTATTGAGAGTGTGTAGTTGCGAAAAATAAAGAATTTTGACACCCGTGGGACCAGCCAAACTCTCAGGAACGGCGGGAATCCGCGATCTTTCGATTTCGCTAAGCTTCGACGTAGCAATCGCTGCAGCACCGCGATACCAGTTTTATCGTATTGGGTATGTGTAGTTGCATAAAGTAATGGTTTTTCACACCCGTAGAACCCGCGAATGTCGCAGAAACGGTCGGAATCATCGAGCTTTCGATTTCGCTAAGATGCGACGTATCAATCGATACAGAACTGCGATACCACTTTTATCGTATTCAGAGTGTGTAGTTGCATAAAATGAAGAATTTTGACACCCGTACACCCAACCAAAGTCTCAGAAACGCCGAGAATCCTCGATCTTTCGATTTCGATAAGCTTCGGCGTATCAATCGCTGCAGATCTGCGATACCATTTTTATCGTATTGAGAATGTGTAGTGGCATGAAATGAAGGCTTTTGTCACCCGTACACCCCGCGAATGTCGCTGAAACGCTCGGAATCCTAGATCTTTCGATTTCGCTAAGATGCGACGTATCAATCGACACAGAACTGCGATGCCAGTTTCATCGTATTGAGAGTGTGTAGTTGCATGAAATGAAGGCTTTTGACACCCGTACACCCAGCCAAACTCTTAGAAACGGGGGGAATCCGCGATCTTTCGATTTCGCTAAGCTTCGACGTATCAATCGCTGCAGCACCACGATACCAGTTTTGACGTATTGAGTATGTGTAGTTGCATAAAGTAAAGGATTGTGACACCCGTACACCCCGCGAATGTCGCAGAAACGGTCGGAATCATCGAGCATTCGATTTCGCTAAGATGCGACGTATCAATCGATACAGAACTGGGATACCAGTTTTATCGTATTCAGAGTTTGTAGTTGCATAAAATGAAGAATTTTGACACCCGTACACCCAGCCAAAGTCTCAGAAACGCCGAGAATCCTCGATCTTTCGATTTCGATAAGCTTCGGCGTATCAATCGCTGCAGAACTGCGATACCAGTTTTATCGTATTGCGAATGTGTAGTTGTATGAAATGAAGGCTTTTGATGCCCGTACACCCAGCCAAACTCTTAGAAATGGCGGGAATCCGCGATCTTTCGATTTCGATAAGCTTCGGCGTATCAATCGCTGCAGATCTGCGATACCAGTTTTATCGTATTGAGAATGTGTAGTTGCATGAAACAAAAAATTTAGACACCCGTACACCCCGCGAATGTCGCAGAAACACTCGGAATCCTCGACCTTTCGATTTCGTTAAGATCCGACGTATCAATCGATACAGAACTGCGATACCAGTTTTATCGTATCGAGAGTGTGTAGTTGCGAAAAATAAAGAATTTTGACACCCGTGGATCCAGCCAAACTCTCAGGAACGGCGGGAATCCGCGATCTTTCGATTTCGCTAAGCTTCGACGTAGCAATCGCTGCGGCACCGCGATACCAGTTTTATCGTATTGGGTATGTGTAGTTGCATAAAGTAATGGTTTTGCACACCCGTAGACCCCGCGAATGTCGCAGAAACGGTCGGAATCATCGAGCTTTCGATTTCGCTAAGATGCGACGTATCAATCGATACAGAACTGCGATACCAGTTTTATCGTATTGAGAATGTGTAGTTGTATGAAATGAAGGCTTTTGATGCCCGTACACCCAGCCAAACTCTTAGAAATGGCGGGAATCCGCGATCTTTCGATTTCGATAAGCTTCGGCGTATCAATCGCTGCAGATCTGCGATACCAGTTTTATCGTATTGCGAATGTGTAGTTGTATGAAATGAAGGCTTTTGATGCCCGTACTCCCAGCCAAACTTTTAGAAACGGCGGGAATCCGCGATCTTTCGATTTCGCTAAGCTTCGTCGTATCAATCGCTGCAGTACCACGATACCAGTTTTATCGTATTGAGAATGTGTAGTTGCATGAAACAAAGAATTTAGACACCCGTACACCCCGCGAATGTCGCAGAAACACTCGGAATCCTCGACCTTTCGATTTCGTTAAGATCCGACGTATCAATCGATACAGAACTGCGATACCAGTTTTATCGGATTGAGAGTGTGTAGTTGCGAAAAATGAAGAATTTTGACACCCGTGGAACCAGCCAAACTCTCAGAAACGGCGGGAATCCGCGATCTTTCGATTTCGCTAAGCTTCGACGTATCAATCGCTGCAGCACCACGATACCAGTTTTATCGTAATGAGTATGTGTAGTTGCATAAAGTAAAGGTTTTTGACACCCGTACACCCCGCGAATGTCGCAGAAACGCTCGGAATCATCGAGCTTTCGATTTCGCTAAGATGCGACGTATGAATCGATACAGAACCGCGATACCAGTTTTATCGTATTGAGAGTGTGTAGTTGCAAAAAATGAAGGATTTTGACACCCGTACACCCAGCCAAACTCTCAGAAACGGCGGGAATCCGCGATCTTTCGATTTCGCTAAGCTTCGTCGTATCAATCGCTGCAGTACCACGATACCAGTTTTATCGTATTGAGAATGCGTAGTTGCATGAAACAAAGAATTTAGACCCCCGGACGACCCGCGAATGTCGCAGAAACACACAGAATCCTCGATCATTCGATTTCGTTAAGATCCGACGTATCAATCGATACAGAACTGCGATACCAGTTTTATCGTATCGAGAGTGTGTAGTTGCGAAAAATGAAGAATTTTGACACCCGTGGATCCAGCCAAACTCTCAGGAACGGCGGGAATCCGCGATCTTTCGATTTCGCTAAGCTTCGACGTAGCAATCGCTGCGGCACCGCGATACCAGTTTTATCGTATTGGGTATGTGTAGTTGCATAAAGTAATGGTTTTGCACACCCGTAGACCCCGCGAATGTCGCAGAAACGGTCGGAATCATCGACTTTTCGATTTCGCTAAGATGCGACGTATCAATCGATACAGAACTGCGATACCAGTTTTATCGTATTCAGAGTGTGTAGTTGCATAAAATGAAGAATTTTGACACCCGTACACCCAGCCAAAGTCTCAGAAACGCCGAGAATCCTCGATCTTTCGATTTCGATAAGCTTCGGCGTATCAATCGCTGCAGATCTGCGATACCAGTTTTATCGTATTGAGAATGTGTAGTTGCATGAAACGAAGGCTTTTGACACCCGTACACCCAGCCAAACTTTTAGAAACGGCGGGAATCCGCGATCTTTCGACTTCGCTAAGCTTCGTCGTATCAATCGCTGCAGTACCACGATACCAGTTTTATCGTATTGAGAATGTGTAGTTGCATGAAACAAAGAATTTAGACACCCGTACACCCCGCGAATATCGCAGAAACACTCGGAATCCTCGACCTTCCGATTTCGTTAAGATCCGACGTATCAATCGATACAGAACTGCGATACCAGTTTTATCGTATCGAGAGTGTGTAGTTGCGAAAAATGAAGAATTTTGACACCCGTGGATCCAGCCAAACTCTCAGGAACGGCGGGAATCCGCGATCTTTCGATTTCTCTAAGCTTCGACGTAGCAATCGCTGCGGCACCGCGATACCAGTTTTATCGTATTGGGTATGTGTAGTTGCATAAAGTAATGGTTTTGCACACCCGTAGACCCCGCGAATGTCGCAGAAACGGTCGGAATCATCGAGCTTTCGATTTCGCTAAGATGCGACGTATCAATCGATACAGAACTGCGATACCAGTATTATCGTATTAAGAATGTGTAGTTGTATGAAATGAAGGCTTTTGATGCCCGTACACCCAGCCAAACTCTTAGAAATGGCGGGAATCCGCGATCTTTCGACTTCGCTAAGCTTCGTCGTATCAATCGCTGCAGTACCACGATACCAGTTTTATCGTATTGAGAATGTGTAGTTGCATGAAACAAAGAATTTAGACACCCGTACACCCCGCGAATGTCGCTGAAACGCTCGGAATCCTAGATCTTTCGATTTCGCTAAGATGCGACGTATCAATCGACACAGAACTGCGATGCCAGTTTCATCGTATTGAGAGTGTGTAGTTGCATGAAATGAAGGCTTTTGACACCCGTACACCCAGCCAAACTCTTAGAAACGGGGGGAATCCGCGATCTTTCGATTTCGCTAAGCTTCGACGTATCAATCGCTGCAGCACCACGATACCAGTTTTGACGTATTGAGTATGTGTAGTTGCATAAAGTAAAGGTTTGTGACACCCGTACACCCCGCGAATGTCGCAGAAACGGTCGGAATCATCGAGCATTCGATTTCGCTAAGATGCGACGTATCAATCGATACAGAACTGGGATACCAGTTTTATCGTATTCAGAGTTTGTAGTTGCATAAAATGAAGAATTTTGACACCCGTACACCCAGCCAAAGTCTCAGAAACGCCGAGAATCCTCGATCTTTCGATTTCGATAAGCTTCGGCGTATCAATCGCTGCAGAACTGCGATACCAGTTTTATCGTATTGCGAATGTGTAGTTGTATGAAATGAAGGCTTTTGATGCCCGTACACCCAGCCAAACTCTTAGAAATGGCGGGAATCCGCGATCTTTCGATTTCGATAACCTTCGGCGTATCAATCGCTGCAGATCTGCGATACCAGTTTTATCGTATTGAGAATGTGTAGTTGCATGAAACAAAGAATTTAGACACCCGTACACCCCGCGAATGTCACAGAAACACTCGGAATCCTCGACCTCTCGATTTCGTTAAGATCCGACGTATCAATCGATACAGAACTGCGATACAGGTTTTATCGTATTTAGAGTGTGTAGTTGCGAAAAATGAAGAATTTTGACACCCGTGGAACCAGCCAAACTCTCAGAAACGGCGGGAATCCGCGATCTTTCGATTTCGCTAAGCTTCGACGTATCAATCGCTGCAGCACCACGATACCATTTTTATCGTAATGAGTATGTGTAGTTGCATAAAGTAAAGGTTTTTGACACCCGTACACCCCGCGAATGTCGCAGAAACGCTCGGAATCATCGAGTTTTAAATTTCGCTAAGAAGCGACGTATCAATCGATACAGAACTGCGATATCAGTATTATCGTATTCAGAGTGTGTAGTTGCATGAAATGAAGAATTTTGACACCCGGACACCCAGCCAAAGTCTCAGAAACGCCGAGAATCCTCGATCTTTCGATTTCGATAAGCTTCGGCGTATCAATCGCTGCAGATCTGCGATACCAGTTTTATCGTATTGAGAATGTTTAGTTGCATAGAATGAAGGATTTTGACACCCGTACACCCAGCCAAAGTCTCAGAAACGCCGAGAATCCTCGATCTTTCGATTTCGCTATGCGTCGGCGTATCAATCGCTGCAGAACTGCGATACCAGTTTTACCGTATTGAAAATGTGTAGTTGCATGAAATGAAGGCTTTTGACACCCGTACACCCCGCGAATGTCGCAGAAACGCTCGGAATCCTCGATCTTTCGATTTCGCTAAGATGCAACGTATGAATCGATACAGAACCGCGATACCAGTTTTATCGTATTGAGAGTGTGTAGTTGCATAAAATGAAGAATTTTGACACCCGTACACCCAGCCAAACTCTCAGAAACGGCGGGCATCCGCGATCTTTCGATTTCGCTAAGCTTCGTCGTATCAATCGCTGCAGTACCACGATACCAGTTTTATCGTATTGAGAATGCGTAGTTGCATGAAACAAAGAATTTAGACCCCCGGACGACCCGCGAATGTCGCAGAAACACTCAGAATCCTCGATCATTCGATTTCGTTAAGATCCGACGTATCAATCGATACAGAACTGCGATACCAGTTTTATCGTATCGAGAGTGTGTAGTTGCGAAAAATGAAGAATTTTGACACCCGTGGATCCAGCCAAACTCTCAGGAACGGCGGGAATCCGCGATCTTTCGATTTCGCTAAGCTTCGACGTAGCAATCGCTGCGGCACCGCGATACCAGTTTTATCGTATTGGGTATGTGTAGTTGCATAAAGTAATGGTTTTGCACACCCGTAGACCCCGCGAATGTCGCAGAAACGGTCGGAATCATCGAGCTTTCGATTTCGCTAAGATGCGACGTATCAATCGATACAGAACTGCGATACCAGTTTTATCGTATTCAGAGTGTGTAGTTGCATAAAATGAAGAATTTTGACACCCGTACACCCAGCCAAAGTCTCAGAAACGCCGAGAATCCTCGATCTTTCGATTTCGATAAGCTTCGGCGTATCAATCGCTGCAGATCTGCGATACCAGTTTTATCGTATTGAGAATGTGTAGTTGCATGAAACGAAGGCTTTTGACACCCGTACACCCAGCCAAACTTTTAGAAACGGCGGGAATCCGCGATCTTTCGACTTCGCTAAGCTTCGTCGTATCAATCGCTGCAGTACCACGATACCAGTTTTATCGTATTGAGAATGTGTAGTTGCATGAAACAAAGAATTTAGACACCCGTACACCCCGCGAATGTCGCAGAAACACTCGGAATCCTCGACCTTTCGATTTCGTTAAGATCCGACGTATCAATCGATACAGAACTGCGATACCAGTTTTATCGTATCGAGAGTGTGTAGTTGCGAAAAATAAAGAATTTTGACACCCGTGGATCCAGCCAAACTCTCAGGAACGGCGGGAATCCGCGATCTTTCGATTTCGCTAAGCTTCGACGTAGCAATCGCTGCGGCACCGCGATACCAGTTTTATCGTATTGGGTATGTGTAGTTGCATAAAGTAATGGTTTTGCACACCCGTAGACCCCGCGAATGTCGCAGAAACGGTCGGAATCATCGAGCTTTCGATTTCGCTAAGATGCGACGTATCAATCGATACAGAACTGCGATACCAGTTTTATCGTATTGAGAATGTGTAGTTGTATGAAATGAAGGCTTTTGATGCCCGTACACCCAGCCAAACTCTTAGAAATGGCGGGAATCCGCGATCTTTCGATTTCGATAAGCTTCGGCGTATCAATCGCTGCAGATCTGCGATACCAGTTTTATCGTATTGCGAATGTGTAGTTGTATGAAATGAAGGCTTTTGATGCCCGTACTCCCAGCCAAACTTTTAGAAACGGCGGGAATCCGCGATCTTTCGATTTCGCTAAGCTTCGTCGTATCAATCGCTGCAGTACCACGATACCAGTTTTATCGTATTGAGAATGTGTAGTTGCATGAAACAAAGAATTTAGACACCCGTACACCCCGCGAATGTCGCAGAAACACTCGGAATCCTCGACCTTTCGATTTCGTTAAGATCCGACGTATCAATCGATACAGAACTGCGATACCAGTTTTATCGGATTGAGAGTGTGTAGTTGCGAAAAATGAAGAATTTTGACACCCGTGGAACCAGCCAAACTCTCAGAAACGGCGGGAATCCGCGATCTTTCGATTTCGCTAAGCTTCGACGTATCAATCGCTGCAGCACCACGATACCAGTTTTATCGTAATGAGTATGTGTAGTTGCATAAAGTAAAGGTTTTTGACACCCGTACACCCCGCGAATGTCGCAGAAACGCTCGGAATCATCGAGCTTTCGATTTCGCTAAGATGCGACGTATGAATCGATACAGAACCGCGATACCAGTTTTATCGTATTAAGAGTGTGTAGTTGCAAAAAATGAAGAATTTTGACACCCGTACACCCAGCCAAACTCTCAGAAACGGCGGGAATCTGCGATCTTTCGATTTCGCTAAGCTTCGTCGTATCAATCGCTGCAGTACCACGATACCAGTTTTATCGTATTGAGAATGCGTAGTTGCATGAAACAAAGAATTTAGACCCCCGGACGACCCGCGAATGTCGCAGAAACACACAGAATCCTCGATCATTCGATTTCGTTAAGATCCGACGTATCAATCGATACAGAACTGCGATACCAGTTTTATCGTATCGAGAGTGTGTAGTTGCGAAAAATGAAGAATTTTGACACCCGTGGATCCAGCCAAACTCTCAGGAACGGCGGGAATCCGCGATCTTTCGATTTCGCTAAGCTTCGACGTAGCAATCGCTGCGGCACCGCGATACCAGTTTTATCGTATTGGGTATGTGTAGTTGCATAAAGTAATGGTTTTGCACACCCGTAGACCCCGCGAATGTCGCAGAAACGGTCGGAATCATCGACTTTTCGATTTCGCTAAGATGCGACGTATCAATCGTTACAGAACTGCGATACCAGTTTTATCGTATTCAGAGTGTGTAGTTGCATAAAATGAAGAATTTTGACACCCGTACACCCAGCCAAAGTCTCAGAAACGCCGAGAATCCTCGATCTTTCGATTTCGATAAGCTTCGGCGTATCAATCGCTGCAGATCTGCGATACCAGTTTTATCGTATTGAGAATGTGTAGTTGCATGAAACGAAGGCTTTTGACACCCGTACACCCAGCCAAACTTTTAGAAACGGCGGGAATCCGCGATCTTTCGACTTCGCTAAGCTTCGTCGTATCAATCGCTGCAGTACCACGATACCAGTTTTATCGTATTGAGAATGCGTAGTTGCATGAAACAAAGAATTTAGACCCCCGGACGACCCGCGAATGTCGCAGAAACACTCAGAATCCTCGATCATTCGATTTCGTTAAGATCCGACGTATCAATCGATACAGAACTGCGATACCAGTTTTATCGTATCGAGAGTGTGTAGTTGCGAAAAATGAAGAATTTTGACACCCGTGGATCCAGCCAAACTCTCAGGAACGGCGGGAATCCGCGATCTTTCGATTTCGCTAAGCTTCGACGTAGCAATCGCTGCGGCACCGCGATACCAGTTTTATCGTATTGGGTATGTGTAGTTGCATAAAGTAATGGTTTTGCACACCCGTAGACCCCGCGAATGTCGCAGAAACGGTCGGAATCATCGAGCTTTCGATTTCGCTAAGATGCGACGTATCAATCGATACAGAACTGCGATACCAGTTTTATCGTATTGAGAATGTGTAGTTGTATGAAATGAAGGCTTTTGATGCCCGTACACCCAGCCAAACTCTTAGAAATGGCGGGAATCCGCGATCTTTCGACTTCGCTAAGCTTCGTCGTATCAATCGCTGCAGTACCACGATACCAGTTTTATCGTATTGAGAATGTGTAGTTGCATGAAACAAAGAATTTAGACACCCGTACACCCCGCGAATGTCGCAGAAACACTCGGAATCCTCGACCTTTCGATTTTGTTAAGATCCGACGTATCAATCGATACAGAACTGCGATACCAGTTTTATCGTATTGAGAGTGTGTAGTTGCGAAAAATAAAGAATTTTGACACCCGTGGATCCAGCCAAACTCTCAGGAACGGCGGGAATCCGCGATCTTTCGATTTCGCTAAGCTTCGACGTAGCAATCGCTGCAGCACCGCGATACCAGTTTTATCGTATTGGGTATGTGTAGTTGCATAAAGTAATGGTTTTTCACACCCGTAGAACCCGCGAATGTCGCAGAAACGGTCGGAATCATCGAGCTTTCGATTTCGCTAAGATGCGACGTATCAATCGATACAGAACTGCGATACCACTTTTATCGTATTCAGAGTGTGTAGTTGCATAAAATGAAGAATTTTGACACCCGTACACCCAACCAAAGTCTCAGAAACGCCGAGAATCCTCGATCTTTCGATTTCGATAAGCTTCGGCGTATCAATCGCTGCAGATCTGCGATACCATTTTTATCGTATTGAGAATGTGTAGTGGCATGAAATGAAGGCTTTTGTCACCCGTACACCCCGCGAATGTCGCTGAAACGCTCGGAATCCTAGATCTTTCGATTTCGCTAAGATGCGACGTATCAATCGACACAGAACTGCGATGCCAGTTTCATCGTATTGAGAGTGTGTAGTTGCATGAAATGAAGGCTTTTGACACCCGTACACCCAGCCAAACTCTTAGAAACGGGGGGAATCCGCGATCTTTCGATTTCGCTAAGCTTCGACGTATCAATCGCTGCAGCACCACGATACCAGTTTTGACGTATTGAGTATGTGTAGTTGCATAAAGTAAAGGTTTGTGACACCCGTACACCCCGCGAATGTCGCAGAAACGGTCGGAATCATCGAGCATTCGATTTCGCTAAGATGCGACGTATCAATCGATACAGAACTGGGATACCAGTTTTATCGTATTCAGAGTTTGTAGTTGCATAAAATGAAGAATTTTGACACCCGTACACCCAGCCAAAGTCTCAGAAACGCCGAGAATCCTCGATCTTTCGATTTCGATAAGCTTCGGCGTATCAATCGCTGCAGAACTGCGATACCAGTTTTATCGTATTGCGAATGTGTAGTTGTATGAAATGAAGGCTTTTGATGCCCGTACACCCAGCCAAACTCTTAGAAATGGCGGGAATCCGCGATCTTTCGATTTCGATAAGCTTCGGCGTATCAATCGCTGCAGATCTGCGATACCAGTTTTATCGTATTGAGAATGTGTAGTTGCATGAAACAAAAAATTTAGACACCCGTACACCCCGCGAATGTCGCAGAAACACTCGGAATCCTCGACCTTTCGATTTCGTTAAGATCCGACGTATCAATCGATACAGAACTGCGATACCAGTTTTATCGTATCGAGAGTGTGTAGTTGCGAAAAATAAAGAATTTTGACACCCGTGGATCCAGCCAAACTCTCAGGAACGGCGGGAATCCGCGATCTTTCGATTTCGCTAAGCTTCGACGTAGCAATCGCTGCGGCACCGCGATACCAGTTTTATCGTATTGGGTATGTGTAGTTGCATAAAGTAATGGTTTTGCACACCCGTAGACCCCGCGAATGTCGCAGAAACGGTCGGAATCATCGAGCTTTCGATTTCGCTAAGATGCGACGTATCAATCGATACAGAACTGCGATACCAGTTTTATCGTATTGAGAATGTGTAGTTGTATGAAATGAAGGCTTTTGATGCCCGTACACCCAGCCAAACTCTTAGAAATGGCGGGAATCCGCGATCTTTCGATTTCGATAAGCTTCGGCGTATCAATCGCTGCAGATCTGCGATACCAGTTTTATCGTATTGCGAATGTGTAGTTGTATGAAATGAAGGCTTTTGATGCCCGTACTCCCAGCCAAACTTTTAGAAACGGCGGGAATCCGCGATCTTTCGATTTCGCTAAGCTTCGTCGTATCAATCGCTGCAGTACCACGATACCAGTTTTATCGTATTGAGAATGTGTAGTTGCATGAAACAAAGAATTTAGACACCCGTACACCCCGCGAATGTCGCAGAAACACTCGGAATCCTCGACCTTTCGATTTCGTTAAGATCCGACGTATCAATCGATACAGAACTGCGATACCAGTTTTATCGGATTGAGAGTGTGTAGTTGCGAAAAATGAAGAATTTTGACACCCGTGGAACCAGCCAAACTCTCAGAAACGGCGGGAATCCGCGATCTTTCGATTTCGCTAAGCTTCGACGTATCAATCGCTGCAGCACCACGATACCAGTTTTATCGTAATGAGTATGTGTAGTTGCATAAAGTAAAGGTTTTTGACACCCGTACACCCCGCGAATGTCGCAGAAACGCTCGGAATCATCGAGCTTTCGATTTCGCTAAGATGCGACGTATGAATCGATACAGAACCGCGATACCAGTTTTATCGTATTGAGAGTGTGTAGTTGCAAAAAATGAAGGATTTTGACACCCGTACACCCAGCCAAACTCTCAGAAACGGCGGGAATCCGCGATCTTTCGATTTCGCTAAGCTTCGTCGTATCAATCGCTGCAGTACCACGATACCAGTTTTATCGTATTGAGAATGCGTAGTTGCATGAAACAAAGAATTTAGACCCCCGGACGACCCGCGAATGTCGCAGAAACACACAGAATCCTCGATCATTCGATTTCGTTAAGATCCGACGTATCAATCGATACAGAACTGCGATACCAGTTTTATCGTATCGAGAGTGTGTAGTTGCGAAAAATGAAGAATTTTGACACCCGTGGATCCAGCCAAACTCTCAGGAACGGCGGGAATCCGCGATCTTTCGATTTCGCTAAGCTTCGACGTAGCAATCGCTGCGGCACCGCGATACCAGTTTTATCGTATTGGGTATGTGTAGTTGCATAAAGTAATGGTTTTGCACACCCGTAGACCCCGCGAATGTCGCAGAAACGGTCGGAATCATCGACTTTTCGATTTCGCTAAGATGCGACGTATCAATCGATACAGAACTGCGATACCAGTTTTATCGTATTCAGAGTGTGTAGTTGCATAAAATGAAGAATTTTGACACCCGTACACCCAGCCAAAGTCTCAGAAACGCCGAGAATCCTCGATCTTTCGATTTCGATAAGCTTCGGCGTATCAATCGCTGCAGATCTGCGATACCAGTTTTATCGTATTGAGAATGTGTAGTTGCATGAAACGAAGGCTTTTGACACCCGTACACCCAGCCAAACTTTTAGAAACGGCGGGAATCCGCGATCTTTCGACTTCGCTAAGCTTCGTCGTATCAATCGCTGCAGTACCACGATACCAGTTTTATCGTATTGAGAATGTGTAGTTGCATGAAACAAAGAATTTAGACACCCGTACACCCCGCGAATATCGCAGAAACACTCGGAATCCTCAACCTTCCGATTTCGTTAAGATCCGACGTATCAATCGATACAGAACTGCGATACCAGTTTTATCGTATCGAGAGTGTGTAGTTGCGAAAAATGAAGAATTTTGACACCCGTGGATCCAGCCAAACTCTCAGGAACGGCGGGAATCCGCGATCTTTCGATTTCTCTAAGCTTCGACGTAGCAATCGCTGCGGCACCGCGATACCAGTTTTATCGTATTGGGTATGTGTAGTTGCATAAAGTAATGGTTTTGCACACCCGTAGACCCCGCGAATGTCGCAGAAACGGTCGGAATCATCGAGCTTTCGATTTCGCTAAGATGCGACGTATCAATCGATACAGAACTGCGATACCAGTATTATCGTATTAAGAATGTGTAGTTGTATGAAATGAAGGCTTTTGATGCCCGTACACCCAGCCAAACTCTTAGAAATGGCGGGAATCCGCGATCTTTCGACTTCGCTAAGCTTCGTCGTATCAATCGCTGCAGTACCACGATACCAGTTTTATCGTATTGAGAATGTGTAGTTGCATGAAACAAAGAATTTAGACACCCGTACACCCCGCGAATGTCGCTGAAACGCTCGGAATCCTAGATCTTTCGATTTCGCTAAGATGCGACGTATCAATCGACACAGAACTGCGATGCCAGTTTCATCGTATTGAGAGTGTGTAGTTGCATGAAATGAAGGCTTTTGACACCCGTACACCCAGCCAAACTCTTAGAAACGGGGGGAATCCGCGATCTTTCGATTTCGCTAAGCTTCGACGTATCAATCGCTGCAGCACCACGATACCAGTTTTGACGTATTGAGTATGTGTAGTTGCATAAAGTAAAGGTTTGTGACACCCGTACACCCCGCGAATGTCGCAGAAACGGTCGGAATCATCGAGCATTCGATTTCGCTAAGATGCGACGTATCAATCGATACAGAACTGGGATACCAGTTTTATCGTATTCAGAGTTTGTAGTTGCATAAAATGAAGAATTTTGACACCCGTACACCCAGCCAAAGTCTCAGAAACGCCGAGAATCCTCGATCTTTCGATTTCGATAAGCTTCGGCGTATCAATCGCTGCAGAACTGCGATACCAGTTTTATCGTATTGCGAATGTGTAGTTGTATGAAATGAAGGCTTTTGATGCCCGTACACCCAGCCAAACTCTTAGAAATGGCGGGAATCCGCGATCTTTCGATTTCGATAACCTTCGGCGTATCAATCGCTGCAGATCTGCGATACCAGTTTTATGGTATTGAGAATGTGTAGTTGCATGAAACAAAGAATTTAGACACCCGTACACCCCGCGAATGTCACAGAAACACTCGGAATCCTCGACCTCTCGATTTCGTTAAGATCCGACGTATCAATCGATACAGAACTGCGATACCAGTTTTATCGTATTTAGAGTGTGTAGTTGCGAAAAATGAAGAATTTTGACACCCGTGGAACCAGCCAAACTCTCAGAAACGGCGGGAATCCGCGATCTTTCGATTTCGCTAAGCTTCGACGTATCAATCGCTGCAGCACCACGATACCATTTTTATCGTAATGAGTATGTGTAGTTGCATAAAGTAAAGGTTTTTGACACCCGTACACCCCGCGAATGTCGCAGAAACGCTCGGAATCATCGAGTTTTAAATTTCGCTAAGAAGCGACGTATCAATCGATACAGAACTGCGATATCAGTATTATCGTATTCAGAGTGTGTAGTTGCATAAAATGAAGAATTTTGACACCCGTACACCCAGCCAAAGTCTCAGAAACGCCGAGAATCCTCGATCTTTCGATTTCGATAAGCTTCGGCGTATCAATCGCTGCAGATCTGCGATACCAGTTTTATCGTATTGAGAATGTTTAGTTGCATAGAATGAAGGATTTTGACACCCGTACACCCAGCCAAAGTCTCAGAAACGCCGAGAATCCTCGATCTTTCGATTTCGCTATGCGTCGGCGTATCAATCGCTGCAGAACTGCGATACCAGTTTTACCGTATTGAAAATGTGTAGTTGCATGAAATGAAGGCTTTTGACACCCGTACACCCCGCGAATGTCGCAGAAACGCTCGGAATCCTCGATCTTTCGATTTCGCTAAGATGCAACGTATGAATCGATACAGAACCGCAATACCAGTTTTATCGTATTGAGAGTGTGTAGTTGCATAAAATGAAGAATTTTGACACCCGTACACCCAGCCAAACTCTCAGAAACGGCGGGCATCCGCGATCTTTCGATTTCGCTAAGCTTCGTCGTATCAATCGCTGCAGTACCACGATACCAGTTTTATCGTATTGAGAATGCGTAGTTGCATGAAACAAAGAATTTAGACCCCCGGACGACCCGCGAATGTCGCAGAAACACTCAGAATCCTCGATCATTCGATTTCGTTAAGATCCGACGTATCAATCGATACAGAACTGCGATACCAGTTTTATCGTATCGAGAGTGTGTAGTTGCGAAAAATGAAGAATTTTGACACCCGTGGATCCAGCCAAACTCTCAGGAACGGCGGGAATCCGCGATCTTTCGATTTCGCTAAGCTTCGACGTAGCAATCGCTGCGGCACCGCGATACCAGTTTTATCGTATTGGGTATGTGTAGTTGCATAAAGTAATGGTTTTGCACACCGGTAGACCCCGCGAATGTCGCAGAAACGGTCGGAATCATCGAGCTTTCGATTTCGCTAAGATGCGACGTATCAATCGATACAGAACTGCGATACCAGTTTTATCGTATTCAGAGTGTGTAGTTGCATAAAATGAAGAATTTTGACACCCGTACACCCAGCCAAAGTCTCAGAAACGCCGAGAATCCTCGATCTTTCGATTTCGATAAGCTTCGGCGTATCAATCGCTGCAGATCCTCGATACCAGTTTTATCGTATTGAGAATGTGTAGTTGCATGAAACGAAGGCTTTTGACACCCGTACACCCAGCCAAACTTTTAGAAACGGCGGGAATCCGCGATCTTTCGACTTCGCTAAGCTTCGTCGTATCAATCGCTGCAGTACCACGATACCAGTTTTATCGTATTGAGAATGTGTAGTTGCATGAAACAAAGAATTTAGACACCCGTACACCCCGCGAATGTCGCAGAAACACTCGGAATCCTCGACCTTTCGATTTCGTTAAGATCCGACGTATCAATCGATACAGAACTGCGATACCAGTTTTATCGTATCGAGAGTGTGTAGTTGCGAAAAATGAAGAATTTTGACACCCGTGGATCCAGCCAAACTCTCAGGAACGGCGGGAATCCGCGATCTTTCGATTTCGCTAAGCTTCGACGTAGCAATCGCTGCGGCACCGCGATACCAGTTTTATCGTATTGGGTATGTGTAGTTGCATAAAGTAATGGTTTTGCACACCCGTAGACCCCGCGAATGTCGCAGAAACGGTCGGAATCATCGAGCTTTCGATTTCGCTAAGATGCGACGTATCGATCGATACAGAACTGCGATACCAGTTTTATCGTATTGAGAATGTGTAGTTGTATGAAATGAAGGCTTTTGATGCCCGTACACCCAGCCAAACTCTTAGAAATGGCGGGAATCCGCGATCTTTCGATTTCGATAAGCTTCGGCGTATCAATCGCTGCAGATCTGCGATACCAGTTTTATCGTATTGCGAATGTGTAGTTGTATGACATGAAGGCTTTCGATGCCCGTACTCCCAGCCAAACTTTTAGAAACGGCGGGAATCCGCGATCTTTCGATTTCGCTAAGCTTCGTCGTATCAATCGCTGCAGTACCACGATACCAGTTTTATCGTATTGAGAATGTGTAGTTGCATGAAACAAAGAATTTAGACACCCGTACACCCCGCGAATGTCGCAGAAACACTCGGAATCCTCGACCTTTCGATTTCGTTAAGATCCGACGTATCAATCGATACAGAACTGCGATACCAGTTTTATCGGATTGAGAGTGTGTAGTTGCGAAAAATGAAGAATTTTGACACCCGTGGAACCAGCCAAACTCTCAGAAACGGCGGGAATCCGCGATCTTTCGATTTCGCTAAGCTTCGACGTATCAATCGCTGCAGCACCACGATACCAGTTTTATCGTAATGAGTATGTGTAGTTGCATAAAGTAAAGGTTTTTGACACCCGTACACCCCGCGAATGTCGCAGAAACGGTCGGAATCATCGAGCTTTCGATTTCGCTAAGATGCGACGTATCAATCGATACAGAACTGGGATACCAGTTTTATCGTATTGAGAATGTGTAGTTGCATGAAATGAAGGCTTTTGACACCCGTACACCCAGCCAAACTCTTAGAAACGGCGGGAATCCGCGATCTTTCGATTTCGCTAAGCTTCGACGTATCAATCGAAACAGAACTGCGATACCAGTTTTATCGTATTGAGAATGTTTAGTTGCATAGAATGAAGGATTTTGATACCCGTACACCCAGCCAAAGTCTCAGAAACGCCGAGAATCCTCGATCTTTCGATTTCGCTAAGCATCGACGTATCAATCGCTGCAGAACTGCGATACCAGTTATATCGTATTGAAAATGTGTATTTGCATAAAATAAAGGCTTTTGACACCCGTACACCCCGCGAATGTCGCAGAAACGGTCGGAATCATCGAGCTTTCGATTTCGCTAGGATGCGACGTATCAATCGATACAGAACTGCGATACCAGTTTTATCGTATTCAGAGTGTGTAGTTGCATAAAATGAAGAATTTTGACGGCCGTACACCCAGCCAAAGTCTCAGAAACGCCGAGAATCCTCGATCTTTCGATTTCGATAAGCTTCGGCGTATCAATCGCTGCAGAACTGCGATACCAGTTTTATCGTATTGAGAATGTGTAGTTGTATGAAATGAAGGCTTTTGATGCCCGTACACCCAGCCAAACTCTTAGAAATGGCGGGAATCCGCGATCTTTCGATTTCGATAAGCTTCGGCGTATCAATCGCTGCGGATCTGCGATACCAGTTTTATCGTATTGAGAATGTGTAGTTGCATGAAATTATGGCTTTTGACCCGTACACCCAGCCAAACTTTTAGAAACGGCGGGAATCCGCGATCTTTCGATTTCGCTACGATTCGTCGTATCAATCGCTGCAGTACCACGATACCAGTTTTATTGTATTGAGAATGTGTAGTTGCATGAAACAAAGAATTTAGACACCCGTACACCCCGCGAATGTCGCAGAAACACTCGGAATCCTCGACCTTTCGATTTCGTCAAGATCCGACGTATCAATCGATACAGAACTGCGATACCAGTTTTATCGTATTGAGAGTGTCTAGTTGCGAAAAATGTAGAATTTTGACACCCGTTGAACCAGCCAAACTCTCAGAAACGGCGGGAATCCGCGATCTTTCGATTTCGCTAAGCTTCGACGTATCAATCGCTGCAGCACCACGATACCAGTTTTATCGTAATGAGTATGTGTAGTTGCATAAAGTAAAGGTTTTTGACACCCGTACACCCCGCGAATGTCGCAGAAACGCTCGGAATCATCGAGTTTTAAATTTCGCTAAGAAGCGACGTATCAATCGATACAGAACTGCGATACCAGTATTATCGTATTCAGAGTGTGTAGTTGCATAAAATGAAGAATTTTGACACCCGTACACCCAGCCAAAGTCTCAGAAACGCCGAGAATCCTCGATCTTTCGATTTCGATAAGCTTCGGCGTATCAATCGCTGCAGAACTGCGATACCAGTTTTATCGTATTGAGAATGTGTAGTTGTATGAAATGAAGGCTTTTGATGCCCGTACACCCAGCCAAACTCTTAGAAATGGCGGGAATCCGCGATCTTTCGATTTCGATAAGCTTCGGCGTATCAATCGCTGCAGATCTGCGATACCAGTTTTATCGTATTGAGAATGTGTAGTTGCATGAAACAAAGAATTTAGACACCCGTACACCCCGCGAATGTCACAGAAACACTCGGAATCCTCGACCTCTCGATTTCGTTAAGATCCGACGTATCAATCGATACAGAACTGCGATACCAGTTTTATCGTATTTAGAGTGTGTAGTTGCGAAAAATGAAGAATTTTGACACCCGTGGAACCAGCCAAACTCTCAGAAACGGCGGGAATCCGCGATCTTTCGATTTCGCTAAGCTTCGACGTATCAATCGCTGCAGCACCACGATACCAGTTTTATCGTAATGAGTATGTGTAGTTGCATAAAGTAAAGGTTTTTGACACCCGTACACCCCGCGAATGTCGCAGAAACGCTCGGAATCATCGAGTTTTAAATTTCGCTAAGAAGCGACGTATCAATCGATACAGAACTGCGATACCAGTATTATCGTATTCAGAGTGTGTAGTTGCATAAAATGAAGAATTTTGACACCCGTACACCCAGTCAAAGTTTCAGAAACGCCGAGAATCCTCGATCTTTCGATTTCGATAAGCTTCGGCGTATCAATCGCTGCAGATCTGCGATACCAGTTTTATCGTATTAAGAATGTTTAGTTGCATAGAATGAAGGATTTTGACACCCGTACACCCAGCCAAAGTCTCAGAAACGCCGAGAATCCTCGATCTTTCGATTTCGATAAGCTTCGGCGTATCAATCGCTGCAGATCTGCGATACCAGTTTTATCGTATTGAGAATGCGTAGTTGCATGAAACAAAGAATTTAGACCCCCGGACGACCCGCGAATGTCGCAGAAACACTCAGAATCCTCGATCATTCGATTTCGTTAAGATCCGAGGTATCAATCGATACCGAACTGCGATACCAGTTTTATCGTATCGAGAGTGTGTAGTTGCGAAAAATGAAGAATTTTGACACCCGTGGATCCAGCCAAACTCTCAGGAACGGCGGGAATCCGCGATCTTTCGATTTCGCTAAGCTTCGACGTAGCAATCGCTGCGGCACGGCGATACCAGTTTTATCGTATTGGGTATGTGTAGTTGCATAAAGTAATGGTTTTGCACACCCGTAGACCCCGCGAATGTCGCAGAAACGGTCGGAATCATCGAGCTTTCGATTTCGCTAAGATGCGACGTATCAATCGATACAGAACTGCGATACCAGTTTTATCGTATTCAGAGTGTGTAGTTGCATAAAATGAAGAATTTTGACACCCGTACACCCAGCCAAAGTCACAGAAACGCCGAGAATCCTCGATCTTTCGATTTCGATAAGCTTCGGCGTATCAATCGCTGCAGATCTGCGATACCAGTTTTATCGTATTGAGAATGTGTAGTTGCATGAAACGAAGGCTTTTGACACCCGTACACCCAGCCAAACTTTTAGAAACGGCGGGAATCCGCGATCTTTCGACTTCGCTAAGCTTCGTCGTATCAATCGCTGCAGTACCACGATACCAGTTTTATCGTATTGAGAATGTGTAGTTGCATGAAACAAAGAATTTAGACACCCGTACACCCCGCGAATGTCGCAGAAACACTCGGAATCCTCGACCTTTCGATTTCGTTAAGATCCGACTTATCAATCGATACAGAACTGCGATACCAGTTTTATCGTATCGAGAGTGTGTAGTTGCGAAAAATGAAGAATTTTGACACCCGTGGATCCAGCCAAACTCTCAGGAACGGCGGGAATCCGCGATCTTTCGATTTCGCTAAGCTTCGACGTAGCAATCGCTGCGGCACCGCGATACCAGTTTTATCGTATTGGGTATGTGTAGTTGCATAAAGTAATGGTTTTGCACACCCGCAGACCCCGCGAATGTCGCAGAAACGGTCGGAATCATCGAGCTTTCGATTTCGCTAAGATGCGACGTATCAATCGATACAGAACTGCGATACAAGTTTTATCGTATTGAGAATGTGTAGTTGTATGGAATGAAGGCTTTTGATGCCCGTACACCCAGCCAAACTCTTAGAAATGGCGGGAATCCGCGATCTTTCGATTTCGATAAGCTTCGGCGTATCAATCGCTGCAGATCTGCGATACCAGTTTTATCGTATTGAGAATGTGTAGTTGCATGAAATTATGGCTTTTGACACCCGTACACCCAGCCAAACGCTTAGAAACGGGGGGAATCCGCGATCTTTCGATTTCGCTAAGCTGCGACGTATCAATCGCTGCAGCACCACGATACCAGTTTTATCGTAATGAGTATGTGTAGTTGCATAAAGTAAAGGTTTTAGACACCCGTACACCCCGCGAACGTCGCAGAAACACTCGGAATCCTCGACCTTTCGATTTCGTTAAGATCCGACGTATCAATCGATACAGAACTGCGATACCAGTTTTATCGGATTGAGAGTGTGTAGTTGCGAAAAATGAAGAATTTTGACACCCGTGGAACCAGCCAAACTCTCAGAAACGGCGGGAATCCGCGATCTTTCGATTTCGCTAAGCTTCGACGTATCAATCGCTGCAGCACCACGATACCAGTTTTATCGTAATGAGTATGTGTAGTTGCATAAAGTAAAGGTTTTTGACACCCGTACACCCCGCGAATGTCGCAGAAACACTCGGAATCCTCGACCTTTCGATTTCGTTAAGATCCGACGTATCAATCGATACAGAACTGCGATACCAGTTTTATCGGATTGAGAGTGTGTAGTTGCGAAAAATGAAGAATTTTGACACCCGTGGAACCAGCCAAACTCTCAGAAACGGCGGGAATCCGCGATCTTTCGATTTCGCTAAGCTTCGACGTATCAATCGCTGCAGCACCACGATACCAGTTTTATCGTAATGAGTATGTGTAGTTGCATAAAGTAAAGGTTTTTAACACCCGTACACCCCGCGAATGTCGCAGAAACGCTCGGAATCATCGAGTTTTAAATTTCGCTAAGAAGCGACGTATCAATCGATACAGAACTGCGATTCCAATTTCATCGTATTGAGAGTGTGTAGTTGCATGAAATGAAGGCTTTTGACACCCGTACACCCAGCCAAACTCTTAGAAACGGGGGGAATCCGCGATCTTTCGATTTCGCTAAGCTTCGACGTATCAATCGCTGCAGCACCACGATACCAGTTTTGACGTATTGAGTATGTGTAGTTGCATAAAGTAAAGGTTTGTGACACCCGTACACCCCGCGAATGTCGCAGAAACGGTCGGAATCATCGAGCTTTCGATTTCGCTAAGATGCGACGTATCAATCGATACAGAACTGGGATACCAGTTTTATCGTATTCAGAGTTTGTAGTTGCATAAAATGAAGAATTTTGACACCCGTACACCCAGCCAAAGTTTCAGAAACGCCGAGAATCCTCGATCTTTCGATTTCGATAAGCTTCGGCGTATCAATCGCTGCAGAACTGCGATACCAGTTTTATCGTATTAAGAATGTGTAGTTGCATGAAATGAAGGCTTTTGACACCCGTACACCCAGCCAAACTCTTAGAAACGGCGGGAATCCGCGATCTTTCGATTTCGCTAAGCTTCGACGTATCAATCGAAACAGAACTGCGATACCAGTTTTATCGTATTGAGAATGTTTAGTTGCATAGAATGAAGGATTTTGATACCCGTACACCCAGCCAAAGTCTCAGAAACGCCGAGAATCCTCGATCTTTCGATTTCGCTAAGCATCGACGTATCAATCGCTGCAGAACTGCGATACCAGTTTCATCGTATTGAAAATGTGTAGTTGCATAAAATAAAGGCTTTTGACACCCGTACACCCCGCGAATGTCGCAGAAACGGTCGGAATCATCGAGCTTTCGATTTCGCTAAGATGCGACGTATCAATCGATACAGAACTGCGATACCAGTTTTATCGTATTCAGAGTGTGTAGTTGCATAAAATGAAGAATTTTGACACCCGTACACCCAGCCAAAGTCTCAGAAACGCCGAGAATCCTCGATCTTTCGATTTCGATAAGCTTCGGCGTATCAATCGCTGCAGAACTGCGATACCAGTTTTATCGTATTAAGAATGTGTAGTTGTATGAAATGAAGGCTTTTGATGCCCGTACACCCAGCCAAACTCTTAGAAATGGCGGGAATCCGCGATCTTTCGATTTCGATAAGCTTCGGCGTATCAATCGCTGCGGATCTGCGATACCAGTTTTATCGTATTGAGAATGTGTAGTTGCATGAAATTATGGCTTTTGACCCGTACACCCAGCCAAACTTTTAGAAACGGCGGGAATCCGCGATCTTTCGATTTCGCTACGCTTCGTCGTATCAATCGCTGCAGTACCACGATACCAGTTTTATTGTATTGAGAATGTGTAGTTGCATGAAACAAAGAATTTAGACACCCGTACACCCCGCGAATGTCGCAGAAACACTCGGAATCCTCGACCTTTCGATTTCGTTAAGATCCGACGTATCAATCGATACAGAACTGCGATACCAGTTTTATCGTATTGAGAGTGTCTAGTTGCGAAAAATGTAGAATTTTGACACCCGTTGAACCAGCCAAACTCTCAGAAACGGCGGGAATCCGCGATCTTTCGATTTCGCTAAGCTTCGACGTATCAATCGCTGCAGCACCACGATACCAGTTTTATCGTAATGAGTATGTGTAGTCGCATAAAGTAAAGGTTTTTGACACCCGTATACCCCGCGAATGTCGCAGAAACGCTCGGAATCATCGAGTTTTAAATTTCGCTAAGAAGCGACGTATCAATCGATACAGAATTGCGATACCAGTATTATCGTATTCAGAGTGTGTAGTTGCATAAAATGAAGAATTTTGACACCCGTACACCCAGCCAAAGTCTCAGAAACGCCGAGAATCCTCGATCTTTCGATTTCGATAAGCTTCGGCGTATCAATCGCTGCAGATCTGCGATACCAGTTTTATCGTATTGAGAATGTGTAGTTGCATGAAATGAAGGCTTTTGACACCCGTACACCCAGCCAAACTCTTAGAAACGGCGGGAATCCGCGATCGTTCGATTTCGCTAAGCTTCGACGAATCAATCGAAACAGAACTGCGATACCAGTTTTATCGTATTGAGAATGTTTAGTTGCATAGAATGAAGGATTTTGACACCCGTACACCCAGCCAAAGTCTCAGAAACGCCGAGAATCCTCGATCTTTCGATTTCGCTATGCGTCGGCGTATCAATCGCTGCAGAACTGCGATACCAGTTTTACCGTATTGAAAATGTGTAGTTGCATGAAATGAAGACTTTTGACACCCGTACACCCCGCGAATGTCGCAGAAACGCTCGGAATCCTCGATCTTTCGATTTCGCTAAGATGCAACGTATGAATCGATACAGAACCGCGATACCAGTTTTATCGTATTGAGAGTGTGTAGTTGCATAAAATGAAGAATTTTGACACCCGTACACCCAGCCAAACTCTCAGAAACGGCGGGAATCCGCGATCTTTCGATTTCGCTAAGCTTCGTCGTATCAATCGCTGCAGTACCACGATACCAGTTTTATCGTATTGAGAATGCGTAGTTGCATGAAACAAAGAATTTAGACCACCGGACGACCTGCGAATGTCGCAGAAACACTCAGAATCCTCGATCATTCGATTTCGTTAAGATCCGACGTATCAATCGATACCGAACTGCGATACCAGTTTTATCGTATCGAGAGTGTGTAGTTGCGAAAAATGAAGAATTTTGACACCCGTGGATCCAGCCAAACTCTCAGGAACGGCGGGAATCCGCGATCTTTCGATTTCGCTAAGCTTCGACGTAGCAATCGCTGCGGCACCGCGATACCAGTTTTATCGTATTGGGTATGTGTAGTTGCATAAAGTAATGGTTTTGCACACCCGTAGACCCCGCGAATGTCGCAGAAACGGTCGGAATCATCGACCTTTCGATTTCGCTAAGATGCGACGTATCAATCGATACAGAACTGCGATACCAGTTTTATCGTATTTAGAGTGTGTAGTTGCATAAAATGAAGAATTTTGACACCCGTACACCCAGCCAAAGTCACAGAAACGCCGAGAATCCTCGATCTTTCGATTTCGATAAGCTTCGGCGTATCAATCGCTGCAGATCTGCGATACCAGTTTTATCGTATTGAGAATGTGTAGTTGCATGAAACGAAGGCTTTTGACACCCGTACACCCAGCCAAACTTTTAGAAACGGCGGGAATCCGCGATCTTTCGACTTCGCTAAGCTTCGTCGTATCAATCGCTGCAGTACCACGATACCAGTTTTATCGTATTGAGAATGTGTAGTTGCATAAAACAAAGAATTTAGAAACCCGTACACCCCGCGAATATCGCAGAAACACTCGGAATCCTCGACCTTTCGATTTCGTTAAGATCCGACGTATCAATCGATACAGAACTGCGATACCAGTTATATCGTATCGAGAGTGTGTAGTTGCGAAAAATGAAGAATTTTGACACCCGTGGATCCAGCCAAACTCTCAGGAACGGCGGGAATCCGCGATCTTTCGATTTCGCTAAGCTTCGACGTAGCAATCGCTGCGGCACCGCGATACCAGTTTTATCGTATTGGGTATGTGTAGTTGCATAAAGTAATGGTTTTGCACACCCGTAGACCCCGCGAATGTCGCAGAAACGGTCGGAATCATCGAGCTTTCGATTTCGCTAAGATGCGACGTATCAATCGATACAGAACTGCGATACCAGTTTTATCGTATTGAGAATGTGTAGTTGTATGGAATGAAGGCTTTTGATGCCCGTACACCCAGCCAAACTCTTAGAAATGGCGGGAATCCGCGATCTTTCGATTTCGATAAGCTTCGGCGTATCAATCGCTGCAGATCTGCGATACCAGTTTTATCGTATTGAGAATGTGTAGTTGCATGAAATTATGGCTTTTGACACCCGTACACCCAGCCAAACTCTTAGAAACGGGGGGAATCCGCGATCTTTCGATTTCGCTAAGCTGCGACGTATCAATCGCTGCAGCACCACGATACCAGTTTTATCGTAATGAGTATGTGTAGTTGCATAAAGTAAAGGTTTTAGACACCCGTACACCCCGCGAACGTCGCAGAAACACTCGGAATCCTCGACCTTTCGATTTCGTTAAGATCCGACGTATCAATCGATACAGAACTGCGATACCAGTTTTATCGGATTGAGAGTGTGTAGTTGCGAAAAATGAAGAATTTTGACACCCGTGGAACCAGCCAAACTCTCAGAAACGGCGGGAATCCGCGATCTTTCGATTTCGCTAAGCTTCGACGTATCAATCGCTGCAGCACCACGATACCAGTTTTATCGTAATGAGTATGTGTAGTTGCATAAAGTAAAGGTTTTTGACACCCGTACACCCCGCGAATGTCGCAGAAACACTCGGAATCTTCGACCTTTCGATTTCGTTAAGATCCGACGTATCAATCGATACAGAACTGCGATACCAGTTTTATCGGATTGAGAGTGTGTAGTTGCGAAAAATGAAGAATTTTGACACCCGTGGAACCAGCCAAACTCTCAGAAACGGCGGGAATCCGCGATCTTTCGGTTTCGCTAAGCTTCGACGTATCAATCGCTGCAGCACCACGATACCAGTTTTATCGTAATGAGTATGTGTAGTTGCATAAAGTAAAGGTTTTTAACACCCGTACACCCCGCGAATGTCGCAGAAACGCTCGGAATCATCGAGTTTTAAATTTCGCTAAGAAGCGACGTATCAATCGATACAGAACTGCGATTCCAATTTCATCGTATTGAGAGTGTGTAGTTGCATGAAATGAAGGCTTTTGACACCCGTACACCCAGCCAAACTCTTAGAAACGGGGGGAATCCGCGATCTTTCGATTTCGCTAAGCTTCGACGTATCAATCGCTGCAGCACCACGATACCAGTTTTGACGTATTGAGTATGTGTAGTTGCATAAAGTAAAGGTTTGTGACACCCGTACACCCCGCGAATGTCGCAGAAACGGTCGGAATCATCGAGCTTTCGATTTCGCTAAGATGCGACGTATCAATCGATACAGAACTGGGATACCAGTTTTATCGTATTCAGAGTTTGTAGTTGCATAAAATGAAGAATTTTGACACCCGTACACCCAGCCAAAGTTTCAGAAACGCCGAGAATCCTCGATCTTTCGATTTCGATAAGCTTCGGCGTATCAATCGCTGCAGAACTGCGATACCAGTTTTATCGTATTAAGAATGTGTAGTTGCATGAAATGAAGGCTTTTGACACCCGTACACCCAGCCAAACTCTTAGAAACGGCGGGAATCCGCGATCTTTCGATTTCGCTAAGCTTCGACGTATCAATCGAAACAGAACTGCGATACCAGTTTTATCGTATTGAGAATGTTTAGTTGCATAGAATGAAGGATTTTGATACCCGTACACCCAGCCAAAGTCTCAGAAACGCCGAGAATCCTCGATCTTTCGATTTCGCTAAGCATCGACGTATCAATCGCTGCAGAACTGCGATACCAGTTTTATCGTATTGAAAATGTGTAGTTGCATAAAATAAAGGCTTTTGACACCCGTACACCCCGCGAATGTCGCAGAAACGGTCGGAATCATCGAGCTTTCGATTTCGCTAAGATGCGACGTATCAATCGATACAGAACTGCGATACCAGTTTTATCGTATTCAGAGTGTGTAGTTGCATAAAATGAAGAATTTTGACACCCGTACACCCAGCCAAAGTCTCAGAAACGCCGAGAATCCTCGATCTTTCGATTTCGATAAGCTTCGGCGTATCAATCGCTGCAGAACTGCGATACCAGTTTTATCGTATTGAGAATGTGTAGTTGTATGAAATGAAGGCTTTTGATGCCCGTACACCCAGCCAAACTCTTAGAAATGGCGGGAATCCGCGATCTTTCGATTTCGATAAGCTTCGGCGTATCAATCGCTGCGGATCTGCGATACCAGTTTTATCGTATTGAGAATGTGTAGTTGCATGAAATTATGGCTTTTGACCCGTACACCCAGCCAAACTTTTAGAAACGGCGGGAATCCGCGATCTTTCGATTTCGCTACGATTCGTCGTATCAATCGCTGCAGTACCACGATACCAGTTTTATTGTATTGAGAATGTGTAGTTGCATGAAACAAAGAATTTAGACACCCGTACACCCCGCGAATGTCGCAGAAACACTCGGAATCCTCGACCTTTCGATTTCGTCAAGATCCGACGTATCAATCGATACAGAACTGCGATACCAGTTTTATCGTATTGAGAGTGTCTAGTTGCGAAAAATGTAGAATTTTGACACCCGTTGAACCAGCCAAACTCTCAGAAACGGCGGGAATCCGCGATCTTTCGATTTCGCTAAGCTTCGACGTATCAATCGCTGCAGCACCACGATACCAGTTTTATCGTAATGAGTATGTGTAGTTGCATAAAGTAAAGGTTTTTGACACCCGTACACCCCGCGAATGTCGCAGAAACACTCGGAATCCTCGACCTTTCGATTTCGTTAAGATCCGACGTATCAATCGATACAGAACTGCGATACCAGTTTTATCGGATTGAGAGTGTGTAGTTGCGAAAAATGAAGAATTTTGACACCCGTGGAACCAGCCAAACTCTCAGAAACGGCGGGAATCCGCGATCTTTCGGTTTCGCTAAGCTTCGACGTATCAATCGCTGCAGCACCACGATACCAGTTTTATCGTAATGAGTATGTGTAGTTGCATAAAGTAATGGTTTTGCACACCCGTAGACCCCGCGAATGTCGCAGAAACGGTCGGAATCATCGAGCTTTCGATTTCGCTAAGATGCGACGTATCAATCGATACAGAACTGCGATACCAGTTTTATCGTATTGAGAATGTGTAGTTGTATGAAATGAAGGCTTTTGATGCCCGTACACCCAGCCAAACTCTTAGAAATGGCGGGAATCCGCGATCTTTCGATTTCGATAAGCTTCGGCGTATCAATCGCTGCAGATCTGCGATACCAGTTTTATCGTATTGCGAATGTGTAGTTGTATGAAATGAAGGCTTTTGATGCCCGTACTCCCAGCCAAACTTTTAGAAACGGCGGGAATCCGCGATCTTTCGATTTCGCTAAGCTTCGTCGTATCAATCGCTGCAGTACCACGATACCAGTTTTATCGTATTGAGAATGTGTAGTTGCATGAAACAAAGAATTTAGACACCCGTACACCCCGCGAATGTCGCAGAAACACTCGGAATCCTCGACCTTTCGATTTCGTTAAGATCCGACGTATCAATCGATACAGAACTGCGATACCAGTTTTATCGGATTGAGAGTGTGTAGTTGCGAAAAATGAAGAATTTTGACACCCGTGGAACCAGCCAAACTCTCAGAAACGGCGGGAATCCGCGATCTTTCGATTTCGCTAAGCTTCGACGTATCAATCGCTGCAGCACCACGATACCAGTTTTATCGTAATGAGTATGTGTAGTTGCATAAAGTAAAGGTTTTTGACACCCGTACACCCCGCGAATGTCGCAGAAACGCTCGGAATCATCGAGCTTTCGATTTCGCTAAGATGCGACGTATGAATCGATACAGAACCGCGATACCAGTTTTATCGTATTGAGAGTGTGTAGTTGCAAAAAATGAAGAATTTTGACACCCGTACACCCAGCCAAACTCTCAGAAACGGCGGGAATCCGCGATCTTTCGATTTCGCTAAGCTTCGTCGTATCAATCGCTGCAGTACCACGATACCAGTTTTATCGTATTGAGAATGCGTAGTTGCATGAAACAAAGAATTTAGACCCCCGGACGACCCGCGAATGTCGCAGAAACACACAGAATCCTCGATCATTCGATTTCGTTAAGATCCGACGTATCAATCGATACAGAACTGCGATACCAGTTTTATCGTATCGAGAGTGTGTAGTTGCGAAAAATGAAGAATTTTGACACCCGTGGATCCAGCCAAACTCTCAGGAACGGCGGGAATCCGCGATCTTTCGATTTCGCTAAGCTTCGACGTAGCAATCGCTGCGGCACCGCGATACCAGTTTTATCGTATTGGGTATGTGTAGTTGCATAAAGTAATGGTTTTGCACACCCGTAGACCCCGCGAATGTCGCAGAAACGGTCGGAATCATCGACTTTTCGATTTCGCTAAGATGCGACGTATCAATCGATACAGAACTGCGATACCAGTTTTATCGTATTCAGAGTGTGTAGTTGCATAAAATGAAGAATTTTGACACCCGTACACCCAGCCAAAGTCTCAGAAACGCCGAGAATCCTCGATCTTTCGATTTCGATAAGCTTCGGCGTATCAATCGCTGCAGATCTGCGATACCAGTTTTATCGTATTGAGAATGTGTAGTTGCATGAAACGAAGGCTTTTGACACCCGTACACCCAGCCAAACTTTTAGAAACGGCGGGAATCCGCGATCTTTCGACTTCGCTAAGCTTCGTCGTATCAATCGCTGCAGTACCACGATACCAGTTTTATCGTATTGAGAATGTGTAGTTGCATGAAACAAAGAATTTAGACACCCGTACACCCCGCGAATATCGCAGAAACACTCGGAATCCTCGACCTTCCGATTTCGTTAAGATCCGACGTATCAATCGATACAGAACTGCGATACCAGTTTTATCGTATCGAGAGTGTGTAGTTGCGAAAAATGAAGAATTTTGACACCCGTGGATCCAGCCAAACTCTCAGGAACGGCGGGAATCCGCGATCTTTCGATTTCTCTAAGCTTCGACGTAGCAATCGCTGCGGCACCGCGATACCAGTTTTATCGTATTGGGTATGTGTAGTTGCATAAAGTAATGGTTTTGCACACCCGTAGACCCCGCGAATGTCGCAGAAACGGTCGGAATCATCGAGCTTTCGATTTCGCTAAGATGCGACGTATCAATCGATACAGAACTGCGATACCAGTATTATCGTATTAAGAATGTGTAGTTGTATGAAATGAAGGCTTTTGATGCCCGTACACCCAGCCAAACTCTTAGAAATGGCGGGAATCCGCGATCTTTCGACTTCGCTAAGCTTCGTCGTATCAATCGCTGCAGTACCACGATACCAGTTTTATCGTATTGAGAATGTGTAGTTGCATGAAACAAAGAATTTAGACACCCGTACACCCCGCGAATGTCGCTGAAACGCTCGGAATCCTAGATCTTTCGATTTCGCTAAGATGCGACGTATCAATCGACACAGAACTGCGATGCCAGTTTCATCGTATTGAGAGTGTGTAGTTGCATGAAATGAAGGCTTTTGACACCCGTACACCCAGCCAAACTCTTAGAAACGGGGGGAATCCGCGATCTTTCGATTTCGCTAAGCTTCGACGTATCAATCGCTGCAGCACCACGATACCAGTTTTGACGTATTGAGTATGTGTAGTTGCATAAAGTAAAGGTTTGTGACACCCGTACACCCCGCGAATGTCGCAGAAACGGTCGGAATCATCGAGCATTCGATTTCGCTAAGATGCGTCGTATCAATCGATACAGAACTGGGATACCAGTTTTATCGTATTCAGAGTTTGTAGTTGCATAAAATGAAGAATTTTGACACCCGTACACCCAGCCAAAGTCTCAGAAACGCCGAGAATCCTCGATCTTTCGATTTCGATAAGCTTCGGCGTATCAATCGCTGCAGAACTGCGATACCAGTTTTATCGTATTGCGAATGTGTAGTTGTATGAAATGAAGGCTTTTGATGCCCGTACACCCAGCCAAACTCTTAGAAATGGCGGGAATCCGCGATCTTTCGATTTCGATAACCTTCGGCGTATCAATCGCTGCAGATCTGCGATACCAGTTTTATCGTATTGAGAATGTGTAGTTGCATGAAACAAAGAATTTAGACACCCGTACACCCCGCGAATGTCACAGAAACACTCGGAATCCTCGACCTCTCGATTTCGTTAAGATCCGACGTATCAATCGATACAGAACTGCGATACCAGTTTTATCGTATTTAGAGTGTGTAGTTGCGAAAAATGAAGAATTTTGACACCCGTGGAACCAGCCAAACTCTCAGAAACGGCGGGAATCCGCGATCTTTCGATTTCGCTAAGCTTCGACGTATCAATCGCTGCAGCACCACGATACCATTTTTATCGTAATGAGTATGTGTAGTTGCATAAAGTAAAGGTTTTTGACACCCGTACACCCCGCGAATGTCGCAGAAACGCTCGGAATCATCGAGTTTTAAATTTCGCTAAGAAGCGACGTATCAATCGATACAGAACTGCGATATCAGTATTATCGTATTCAGAGTGTGTAGTTGCATAAAATGAAGAATTTTGACACCCGTACACCCAGCCAAAGTCTCAGAAACGCCGAGAATCCTCGATCTTTCGATTTCGATAAGCTTCGGCGTATCAATCGCTGCAGATCTGCGATACCAGTTTTATCGTATTGAGAATGTTTAGTTGCATAGAATGAAGGATTTTGACACCCGTACACCCAGCCAAAGTCTCAGAAACGCCGAGAATCCTCGATCTTTCGATTTCGCTATGCGTCGGCGTATCAATCGCTGCAGAACTGCGATACCAGTTTTACCGTATTGAAAATGTGTAGTTGCATGAAATGAAGGCTTTTGACACCCGTACACCCCGCGAATGTCGCAGAAACGCTCGGAATCCTCGATCTTTCGATTTCGCTAAGATGCAACGTATGAATCGATACAGAACCGCGATACCAGTTTTATCGTATTGAGAGTGTGTAGTTGCATAAAATGAAGAATTTTGACACCCGTACACCCAGCCAAACTCTCAGAAACGGCGGGCATCCGCGATCTTTCGATTTCGCTAAGCTTCGTCGTATCAATCGCTGCAGTACCACGATACCAGTTTTATCGTATTGAGAATGCGTAGTTGCATGAAACAAAGAATTTAGACCCCCGGACGACCCGCGAATGTCGCAGAAACACTCAGAATCCTCGATCATTCGATTTCGTTAAGATCCGACGTATCAATCGATACAGAACTGCGATACCAGTTTTATCGTATCGAGAGTGTGTAGTTGCGAAAAATGAAGAATTTTGACACCCGTGGATCCAGCCAAACTCTCAGGAACGGCGGGAATCCGCGATCTTTCGATTTCGCTAAGCTTCGACGTAGCAATCGCTGCGGCACCGCGATACCAGTTTTATCGTATTGGGTATGTGTAGTTGCATAAAGTAATGGTTTTGCACACCGGTAGACCCCGCGAATGTCGCAGAAACGGTCGGAATCATCGAGCTTTCGATTTCGCTAAGATGCGACGTATCAATCGATACAGAACTGCGATACCAGTTTTATCGTATTCAGAGTGTGTAGTTGCATAAAATGAAGAATTTTGACACCCGTACACCCAGCCAAAGTCTCAGAAACGCCGAGAATCCTCGATCTTTCGATTTCGATAAGCTTCGGCGTATCAATCGCTGCAGATCTGCGATACCAGTTTTATCGTATTGAGAATGTGTAGTTGCATGAAACGAAGGCTTTTGACACCCGTACACCCAGCCAAACTTTTAGAAACGGCGGGAATCCGCGATCTTTCGACTTCGCTAAGCTTCGTCGTATCAATCGCTGCAGTACCACGATACCAGTTTTATCGTATTGAGAATGTGTAGTTGCATGAAACAAAGAATTTAGACACCCGTACACCCCGCGAATGTCGCAGAAACACTCGGAATCCTCGACCTTTCGATTTCGTTAAGATCCGACGTATCAATCGATACAGAACTGCGATACCAGTTTTATCGTATCGAGAGTGTGTAGTTGCGAAAAATGAAGAATTTTGACACCCGTGGATCCAGCCAAACTCTCAGGAACGGCGGGAATCCGCGATCTTTCGATTTCGCTAAGCTTCGACGTAGCAATCGCTGCGGCACCGCGATACCAGTTTTATCGTATTGGGTATGTGTAGTTGCATAAAGTAATGGTTTTGCACACCCGTAGACCCCGCGAATGTCGCAGAAACGGTCGGAATCATCGAGCTTTCGATTTCGCTAAGATGCGACGTATCGATCGATACAGAACTGCGATACCAGTTTTATCGTATTGAGAATGTGTAGTTGTATGAAATGAAGGCTTTTGATGCCCGAACACCCAGCCAAACTCTTAGAAATGGCGGGAATCCGCGATCTTTCGATTTCGATAAGCTTCGGCGTATCAATCGCTGCAGATCTGCGATACCAGTTTTATCGTATTGCGAATGTGTAGTTGTATGACATGAAGGCTTTCGATGCCCGTACTCCCAGCCAAACTTTTAGAAACGGCGGGAATCCGCGATCTTTCGATTTCGCTAAGCTTCGTCGTATCAATCGCTGCAGTACCACGATACCAGTTTTATCGTATTGAGAATGTGTAGTTGCATGAAACAAAGAATTTAGACACCCGTACACCCCGCGAATGTCGCAGAAACACTCGGAATCCTCGACCTTTCGATTTCGTTAAGATCCGACGTATCAATCGATACAGAACTGCGATACCAGTTTTATCGGATTGAGAGTGTGTAGTTGCGAAAAATGAAGAATTTTGACACCCGTGGAACCAGCCAAACTCTCAGAAACGGCGGGAATCCGCGATCTTTCGATTTCGCTAAGCTTCGACGTATCAATCGCTGCAGCACCACGATACCAGTTTTATCGTAATGAGTATGTGTAGTTGCATAAAGTAAAGGTTTTTGACACCCGTACACCCCGCGAATGTCGCAGAAACGGTCGGAATCATCGAGCTTTCGATTTCGCTAAGATGCGACGTATCAATCGATACAGAACTGGGATACCAGTTTTATCGTATTGAGAATGTGTAGTTGCATGAAATGAAGGCTTTTGACACCCGTACACCCAGCCAAACTCTTAGAAACGGCGGGAATCCGCGATCTTTCGATTTCGCTAAGCTTCGACGTATCAATCGAAACAGAACTGCGATACCAGTTTTATCGTATTGAGAATGTTTAGTTGCATAGAATGAAGGATTTTGATACCCGTACACCCAGCCAAAGTCTCAGAAACGCCGAGAATCCTCGATCTTTCGATTTCGCTAAGCATCGACGTATCAATCGCTGCAGAACTGCGATACCAGTTTTATCGTATTGAAAATGTGTATTTGCATAAAATAAAGGCTTTTGACACCCGTACACCCCGCGAATGTCGCAGAAACGGTCGGAATCATCGAGCTTTCGATTTCGCTAAGATGCGACGTATCAATCGATACAGAACTGCGATACCAGTTTTATCGTATTCAGAGTGTGTAGTTGCATAAAATGAAGAATTTTGACGGCCGTACACCCAGCCAAAGTCTCAGAAACGCCGAGAATCCTCGATCTTTCGATTTCGATAAGCTTTGGCGTATCAATCGCTGCAGAAATGCGATACCAGTTTTATCGTATTGAGAATGTGTAGTTGTATGAAATGAAGGCTTTTGATGCCCGTACACCCCGCGAATGTCGCAGAAACGGTCGGAATCATCGAGCTTTCGATTTCGCTAAGATGCGACGTATCAATCGATACAGAACTGCGATACCAGTTTTATCGTATTCAGAGTGTGTAGTTGCATAAAATGAAGAATTTTGACACCCGTACACCCAGCCAAACTTTTAGAAACGGCGGGAATCCGCGATCTTTCGATTTCGCTAAGCTTCGTCGTATCAATCGCTGCAGTACCACGATACCAGTTTTATTGTATTGTGAATGTGTAGTTGCATGAAACAAAGAATTTAGACACCCGTACACCCCGCGAATGTCGCAGAAACACTCGGAATCCTCGACCTTTCGATTTCGTTAAGATCCGACGTATCAATCGATACAGAACTGCGATACCAGTTTTATCGTATTGAGAGTGTCTAGTTGCGAAAAATGTAGAATTTTGACACCCGTGGAACCAGCCAAACTCTCAGAAACGGCGGGAATCCGCGATCTTTCGATTTCGCTAAGCTTCGACGTATCAATCGCTGCAGCACCACGATACCAGTTTTATCGTAATGAGTATGTGTAGTTGCATAAAGTAAAGGTTTTTGACACCCGTACACCCCGCGAATGTCGCAGAAACGCTCGGAATCATCGAGTTTTAAATTTCGCTAAGAAGCGACGTATCAATCGATACAGAACTGCGATACCAGTATTATCGTATTCAGAGTGTGTAGTTGCATAAAATGAAGAATTTTGACACCCGTACACCCAGCCAAAGTCTCTGAAACGCCGAGAATCCTCGATCTTTCGATTTCGATAAGCTTCGGCGTATCAATCGCTGCAGATCTGCGATACCAGTTTTATCGTATTGAGAATGTGTAGTTGCATGAAATGAAGGCTTTTGACACCCGTAAACCCAGCCAAACTCTTAGAAACGGCGGGAATCCGCGATCGTTCGATTTCGCTAAGCTTCGACGATTCAATCGAAACAGAACTGCGATACCAGTTTTATCGTATTGAGAATGTTTAGTTGCATAGAATGAAGGATTTTGACACCCGTACACCCAGCCAAAGTCTCAGAAACGCCGAGAATCCTCGATCTTTCGATTTCGCTATGCGTCGGCGTATCAATCGCTGCAGAACTGCGATACCAGTTTTACCGTATTGAAAATGTTTCGTTGCATGAAATGAAGGCTTTTGACACCCGTACACCCCGCGAATGTCGCAGAAACGCTCGGAATCCTCGACCTTTCGATTTCGTTAAGATCCGACGTATCAATCGATACAGAACTGCGATACCAGTTTTATCGGATTGAGAGTGTGTAGTTGCAAAAAATGAAGAATTTTGACACCCGTGGAACCAGCCAAACTCTCAGAAACGGCGGGAATCCGCGATCTTTCGATTTCGCTAAGCTTCGACGTATCAATCGCTGCAGCACCACGATACCAGTTTTATCGTAATGAGTATGTGTAGTTGCATAAAGTAAAGGTTTTTGACACCCGTACACCCCGCGAATGTCGCAGAAACGCTCGGAATCATCGAGTTTTAAATTTCGCTAAGAAGCGACGTATCAATCGATACAGAACTGCGATACCAGTATTATCGTCTTCAGAGTGTGTAGTTGCATAAAATGAAGAATTTTGACACCCGTACACCCAGCCAAAGTCTCAGAAACGCCGAGAATCCTCGATCTTTCGATTTCGATAAGCTTCGGCGTATCAATCGCTGCAGATCTGCGATACCAGTTTTATCGTATTGAGAATGTGTAGTTGCATGAAATGAAGGCTTTTGACACCCGTACACCCAGCCAAACTCTTAGAAACGGCGGGAATCCGCGATCGTTCGATTTCGCTAAGCTTCGACGAATCAATCGAAACAGAACTGCGATACCAGTTTTATCGTATTGAGAATGTTTAGTTGCATAGAATGAAGGATTTTGACACCCGTACACCCAGCCAAAGTCTCAGAAACGCCGAGAATCCTCGATCTTTCGATTTCGCTATGCGTCAGCGTATCAATCGCTGCAGAACTGCGATACCAGTTTTACCGTATTGAAAATGTGTAGTTGCATGAAATGAAGGCTTTTGACACCCGTACACCCCGCGAATGTCGCAGAAACGCTCGGAATCCTCGATCTTTCGATTTCGCTAAGATGCAACGTATGAATCGATACAGAACCGCGATACCAGTTTTATCGTATTGAGAGTGTGTAGTTGCATAAAATGAAGAATTTTGACACCCGTACACCCAGCCGAACTCTCAGAAACGGCGGGAATCCGCGATCTTTCGATTTCGCTAAGCTTCGTCGTATCAATCGCTGCAGTACCACGATACCAGTTTTATCGTATTGAGAATGCGTAGTTGCATGAAACAAAGAATTTAGACCCCCGGACGACCCGCGAATGTCGCAGAAACACTCAGAATCCTCGATCATTCGATTTCGTTAAGATCCGACGTATCAATCGATACAGAACTGCGATACCAGTTTTATCGTATCGAGAGTGTGTAGTTGCGAAAAATGAAGAATTTTGACACCCGTGGATCCAGCCAAACTCTCAGGAACGGCGGGAATCCGCGATCTTTCGATTTCGCTAAGCTTCGACGTAGCAATCGCTGCGGCACCGCGATACCAGTTTTATCGTATTGGGTATGTGTAGTTGCATAAAGTAATGGTTTTGCACACCCGTAGACCCCGCGATTGTCGCAGAAACGGTCGGAATCATCGAGCTTTCGATTTCGCTAAGATGCGACGTATCAATCGATACAGAACTGCGATACCAGTTTTATCGTATTCAGAGTGTGTAGTTGCATAAAATGAAGAATTTTGACACCCGTACACCCAGCCAAAGTCTCAGAAACGCCGAGAATCCTCGATCTTTCGATTTCGATAAGCTTCGGCGTATCAATCGCTGCAGATCTGCGATACCAGTTTTATCGTATTGAGAATGTGTAGTTGCATGAAACGAAGGCTTTTGACACCCGTACACCCAGCCAAACTTTTAGAAACGGCGGGAATCCGCGATCTTTCGATTTCGCTAAGCTTCGTCGTATCAATCGCTGCAGTACCACGATACCAGTTTTATCGTATTGAGAATGTGTAGTTGCATGAAACAAAGTATTTAGACACCCGTACACCCCGCGAATGTCGCAGAAACACTCGGAATCCTCGACCTTTCGATTTCGTTAAGATCCGACGTATCAATCGATACAGAACTGCGATACCAGTTTTATCGGATTCAGAGTGTGTAGTTGCGAAAAATGAAGAATTTTGACACCCGTGGAACCAGCCAAACTCTCAGAAACGGCGGGAATCCGCGATCTTTCGATTTCGCTAAGCTTCGACGTATCAATCGCTGCAGCACCACGATACCAGTTTTATCGTAATGAGTATGTGTAGTTGCATAAAGTAAAGGTTTTTGACACCCGTACACCCCGCGAATGTCGCAGAAACGCTCGGAATCATCGAGTTTTAAATTTCGCTAAGAAGCGACGTATCAATCGATACAGAACTGCGATACCAGTATTATCGTATTCAGAGTGTGTAGTTGCATAAAATGAAGAATTTTGACACCCGTACACCCAGCCAAAGTCTCAGAAACGCCGAGAATCCTCGATCTTTCGATTTCGATAAGCTTCGGCGTATCAATCGCTGCAGATCTGCGATACCAGTTTTATCGTATTGAGAATGTGTAGTTGCATGTAACGAAGGCTTTTGACATCCGTACACCCAGCCAATCTTTTAGAAACGGCGGGAATCCGCGATCTTTCGACTTCGCTAAGCTTCGTCGTATCAATCGCTGCAGTACCACGATACCAGTTTTATCGTATTGAGAATGTGTAGTTGCATGAAACAAAGAATTTAGACACCCGTACACCCGCAGGGACCCCCGTAAGGGGACGGGCGTGACGAACCCGCGGACCCGAGTCAACCCTAGGCTAAGCTCGATCTACGTGGCGATGGAAGTTGGCAGGGAGGGTTAATACCCTGTCTCGAACGTGACCTCTGTGGCGGCTGGCGACCTCACAGTTGTAATTAATTGCCCGGGTCTGGTAAGGCGGCTCTACTGGACCCTGTGTTATTATATTTCCGACCATACTCGTGGGATTAAATATGAGAAAATCTACAAAAAACACAACCAAAAATAAATCAAACTTAGATGAATCAGATAAGCATCAACCAAAATCCGTGGATCTTAACGCTCCTAGCACAACCAAGCGCAAACCAACTCACTTTTCACTGGGATTCACCGATGACGAATCGGACATGGAGTATGAGGATAAATCCTCACCTGCACCTAGCCTTCATAGCATTGCTAGCGGGGATCGTAAGTCCTGCACTTCAACCGAATCGCGAAAGCGCCGAAAACGCAACGCTGGTGACTCCATCGAGACCTTTCCAAACTTTAGCATCGATGACCTTACACGGCAAGCCGTTGGGATCAAAGAGGAACTGACAGATTATTGCCTTGATCCTGAATCGGGAATAGCCCAAGAACAAGCTAGATACCTTTTAAAGAACATTTCTATATTGACAGAGATCGTTGCAAAAATGGCGATGGAAAATTCTCGGCTTCTCGGTCGTTTAGACGAACGTGTCAATATAGCGTCTAGTGTTACCGGCGTATCCTACGCTGAAAAGTTGAAAACCACCTCTCCAAGAGTTCCAGTTCTGAGCAAGGTAAACAGACCTATCAAAAGTACTCAACAAGTACTTATTATACGTCCTAGTGCAGCAATGAACTGCAAATCGAGTGACGAGACAAAAAAGGAACTCACGAAAACTATCGACCCTAAAGAGAGCAAAATACACGTAAAAAATCTCCGCAGAATCAGAAATAATGGCCTCCTCATAGAAACGGAATCTAAAGACGACCTAGCTAAAATAGCAACAAACACGGTTCTCAAAGACCGTGGCTTCACAATAGAACAACCCGGCAAAAAAGAACCACGAATCCTTATCTATGACGTGCAAAGCTCCCTCAGCGAACAGGATATAAAGAACGCTATTTTCGAGCAGAATCCTGACCTTGTTGAGGACATGGACAAATCACAACTTGATAGGGAACTTAAGTTACGATTCCGAGTTGGGAAACGAAGAGAGGATCTAACAAATTGGGTTGCCGAAGTTACCCCGAGGCTCAGGAACAAGATTCGAAAGATTGGTCGGATTTATATCGAATGGCAATTCTGCCGGATACAAGACTTTATCGGCCTGAGTCGGTGTTATCAGTGCCAGGCTCACGGTCATGTCGCTAAATATTGTCGTCAAGAAACACCATCTTGCGGACACTGCTCCGAAGACGGTCACAGGACATCCGACTGCACGAAGAAAAATGAACCAGCGAAGTGCGCATCATGCAAACGATTCAAGAAACCGATGGACCATTCGGTTCTCGATAAGAACTGTCCTGCGCACAAATTTGCCCTGGAAAAACTAGTGAATAAAATCGATTATGGCGTCTAACGGACTCCGTATCATCCAGCTCAATATGCACGGGTCGAAACTAGTTACTTCTGAACTACGCACAAAAGTTAGTAAGGAAAACATTGACTTGCTACTCTTACAAGAGCCGCATGCATGGAGAAATCGTATTACAGGTTTTGGATGTCAGGCACGCATTTTTACCGCTAACACGCAAGACGAAAAACCATGGGCAGCGATAGTTGCTACATCGAAAAAATTAACTATTCTTAACCTGAAGCACTTGAGTAATTCCTGCTGCATGTGCATCGAGGTCAACATCAGTACTCATTCGGTGTACTTTGTTAGCGCCTATTTTCGCTTCTCTGAAAATATCGAGGATCACTTAGAACACCTTGACTCTGTGTTACGTCAACTCCGCGGGAATAAGGTGGTTCTTAGTATTGATAGTAATGCGAAATCCCATCTGTGGCACAGTGGAAAATTGGATAATCGTGGAAGGAAGGTGGAATCATTTCTGGCACAACACAATCTCAGAGTTGCAAATGAACCACATGGACTCACAACATACTCATCCTCATCTGGCGAATCCAATATTGACATTACGCTTGAAACAATCAACCACACTGACCTCATACTAAAATGGACAGTTTTAGATGGATGGACCTCCAGCGACCACCGTGCAATTCTAATTGAATGCACTGGATTGGAAAAGCCACAAGAGCACAGAAGCCGACAAGGCTCATGGCGCTACGCAGTTAACAGAGCCAACTGGGAAATATTTGACGCAGCACTAACCGAAAATTGGAGTCATGAGCATGCACGTCAGCCGACATCTAAGGAGGAAACCCGTGAACTAATAAGGTGTATCGAAAGAACCATACTCAAGGCATGCGATCGTTCAATCCCACGCAAACAATATAGTCGTATTAAAACATCGCCATGGTGGAACCCGGAACTAACGCAATTAAAAAGGAATACTTATCGGAGTCGCAGATTGTATCAGCGATGTAAAGACCAACGTCAAAAGGAACCGCTAAAAGTAGAATACGCCCAGTGTAGGCGTCGATACCGAAGAGCTGTCGAAGAAGCCAAAAATAAAAGCTGGAGAGAATTCGTCGGGCGAGAGGGTAACGCAAACCCATGGGGGATCGTGTACAAACTCCAGACCAATAAATTAAACACACACGATGCGCTCTGCTCAATACGGACCACATATGGTTACGCAATAAGTTGGAAAACCGCCGCAAATGAAGTTTTGAGAACTGTAGTCCCTGATGATACAACAATGAACGACTCAGAAGCTCACTCCACTATAAGACTGGATGCCGAAATCCCGCCCGACACGGCAAACTGTGAAAAATTTGATAAAGCTGAGGTTGAAATCGCAATAAAGCAGATGAAGGACAGGAAAGCACCTGGTATCGACAATATTGAAACTGCAGCAATAAAGAGATCTTGGTCATTGATCGGTGACGCACTTACAACAGCTTTCAATGGCTGCCTTGAATACGGAATTTTTCCGGAACAATGGAAAAAAGGAATGATTATACTAATCAAAAAAGGGGCTGGACGAGACCCTTCGGATCCTCAGTCCTACCGGCCAATTAGTCTTTTACCGATACTCGGTAAAATTCTCGAGCGAATGATACTGAGGAGACTAGTGCCTTCACAAGAACAACATAATAGCAATAACCAATTCGGCTTCAAGTCCGGCATGAGCACCGATGACGCAATCGTCGCACTCACAACTAAAGTAGCAAAAACGAAAGAGAAATATGTGCTCGGAATATTTCTCGACATTGCAGGAGCTTTTGACAACGTATGGTGGCCGGGTGTCCTCCACGAACTGAAAAAACGTGGCTGCGCGAGGAACTTGTACATCATGATCCAAGACTACTTCAAATCGAGGATATCATTGATTCGGGAAAACGACCAGACTGCGCGAAAATTAGTTACGAAAGGATGTCCCCAGGGATCCATCCTGGGTCCCTTTATGTGGAACCTTATATTCGATGGAAACCTGAAAGATTATGACGAATGCCAGAACCTGGACACCATTGCATACGCAGATGACCAGGTACTGATCATATCCGGAAACAACCGGAGGGAAATTGAATCACGTGCACGATTTGCTATAAGCAAGGTAACAGCATGGAGCATCAAGCATAAGCAGTGTCTATCAGCCGATAAAACACACATGATGATATTAAAAGGTAAAGCAACCTCACTCGGAACTAACATACGAATAAAGATAAATAACCACGAGTTGGTTCCAGTAAAACAAGTCAAATTCCTCGGAATCACATTCGAAGAAGGACTCAAAATAAACTCACACATTAAAGGTATTTGTGAGAAAACAAAGAAAATCTTCGAAAGCCTAGGAAGAGTCGCAAAAAACAGGTGGGGTCTAGGACAGAAAGCATTAAGCACAATATACAAAGGAGTCTATGTTCCTATCATGACATACGGTGCGATCGCATGGGCCGATAAACTAACATTAAGGATGAAGAGAGCATTGGGTAGCTCGCAGCGGTTAGCACTAATAAGAGTGACGAAGGCGTATAGGACCGTCTCGACAGAGTGCCTACCAGTAGTAGCAGGTGTTCTCCCGATAGACCTGGAAATAATGAAAAGAGTTCTGAACTACAAGATTCGACATAAATTAGACTTTCAAACTGACGAACACTCGATTATATGGATGGACAACGGGGAAACAAAAGAAGGACTCACAACGGCGGAAGTACGCAAAATGGTCGAAGAAGAAATACAAGAGATATGGCAGGACCGATGGACACACAGCACCAAAGGAAGAATGACATTCAATTATTTCCAAACAGTTCAGGTAAGAATGAAATCCGACTGCATTAAACCGAACTTCTACGTGACACAGTTCCTAACAGGACATGGATGCTTCAATAGTAAATTAAAAGACCTAAACATTGTGGAAAACGAGAACTGTAGATGCGGGAGACGTGAAACACCAGAACACATGCTATTTAGGTGCGCTGAGTACGACACAGAAAGGACAATAGCAGCCGAAAAACTGAACGTAGAGGACATCGAGAAGATGGACATGAAAGAATTTGTAAGAAACAAAAAGAACTTCCAAATTTTCGGAAAATACGCCAAAGCTATCGTAAATGTAAAAAGCATCAAAGAAAACGTGGATTAGCCTAGGGATAGAAGAGTACAAGAAACAAAATAAAGAATAAGAACAAGCTCAGATGATCGAAAGAAATAGACAATGAAACACAGGAAACGATACTAAATACCCGGAACTTAAAAATACATGAACTACAAAAACCAAACGTCTTCTAGAGACCTGATAAGAACAACACGAAAAGCATAGAAAAACGACCGTCGGTATAATAAAATTAGGTACGACGGGGGTGGAGGTGGGGAAAAAAAAAAAAAAAAAAAAAAAAAAAAAAACCCCGCGAATGTCGCAGAAACACTCGGAATCCTCGACCTTTCGATTTCGTTAAGATCCGACGTATCAATCGATACAGAACTGCGATACCAGTTTTATCGTATTTAGAGTGTGTAGTTGCGAAAAATGAAGAATTTTGACACCCGTGGAACCAGCCAAACTCTCAGAAACGGCGGGAATCCGCGATCTTTCGATTTCGCTAAGCTTCGACGTATCAATCGCTGCAGCACCACGATACCAGTTTTATCGTAATGAGTATGTGTAGTTGCATAAAGTAAAGATTTTTGACACCCGTACACCCCGCGAATGTCGCAGAAACGCTCGGAATCATCGAGTTTTAAATTTCGCTAAGAAGCGACGTATCAATCGATACAGAACTGCGATACCAGTATTATCGTATTCAGAGTGTGTAGTTGCATAAAATGAAGAATTTTGACACCCGTACACCCAGCCAAAGTCTCAGAAACGCCGAGAATCCTCGATCTTTCGATTTCGATAAGCTTCGGCGTATCAATCGCTGCAGATCTGCGATACCAGTTTTATCGTATTGAGAATGTGTAGTTGCATGAAATGAAGGCTCTTGACGCCCGTACACCCCGCGAAAGTCGCTGAAACGCTCGGAATGCTAGATCTTTCGATTTCGCTAAGATGCGACGTATCAATCGACACAGAACTGCGATTCCAGTTTCATCGTATTGAGAGTGTGTAGTTGCATGAAATGAAGGCTTTTGACCCCCGTACACCCAGCCAAAGTCTCAGAAACGCCGAGAATCCTCGATCTTTCGATTTCGATAAGCTTCGGCGTATCAATCGCTGCAGATCTGCGATACCAGTTTTATCGTATTGAGAATGTGTAGTTGCATGAAATGAAGGATTTTGACACCCGTACACCCAGCCAAACTCTTAGAAACGGCGGGAATCCGCGATCGTTCGATTTCGCTAAGCTTCGACGAATCAATCGAAACAGAACTGCGATACCAGTTTTATCGTATTGAGAATGTTTAGTTGCATAGAATGAAGGATTTTGACACCCGTACACCCAGCCAAAGTCTCAGAAACGCCGAGAATCCTCGATCTTTCGATTTCGCTATGCGTCGGCGTATCAATCGCTGCAGAACTGCGATACCAGTTTTACCGTATTGAAAATGTGTAGTTGCATGAAATGAAGGCTTTTGACACCCGTACACCCCGCGAATGTCGCAGAAACGCTCGGAATCCTCGATCTTTCGATTTCGCTAAGATGCAACGTATGAATCGATACAGAACCGCGATACCAGTTTTATCGTATTGAGAGTGTGTAGTTGCATAAAATGAAGAATTTTGACACCCGTACACCCAGCCAAACTCTCAGAAACGGGGGAATCCGCGATCTTTCGATTTCGCTAAGCTTCGTCGTATCAATCGCTGCAGTACCACGATACCAGTTTTATCGTATTGAGAATGCGTAGTTGCATGAAACAAAGAATTTAGACCCCCGGACGACCCGCGAATGTCGCAGAAACACTCAGAATCCTCGATCATTCGATTTCGTTAAGATCCGACGTATCAATCGATACAGAACTGCGATACCAGTTTTATCGTATTGAGAGTTTGTAGTTGCGAAAAATGAAGAATTTTGACACCCGTGGATCCAGCCAAACTCTCAGGAACGGCGGGAATCCGCGATCTTTCGATTTCGCTAAGCTTCGACGTAGCAATCGCTGCAGCACCGCGATACCAGTTTTATCGTATTGGGTATGTGTAGTTGCATAAAGTAATGGTTTTTCACACCCGTAGAACCCGCGAATGTCGCAGAAACGGTCGGAATCATCGAGCTTTCGATTTCGCTAAGATGCGACGTATCAATCGATACAGAACTGCGATACCAGTTTTATCGTATTCAGAGTGTGTAGTTGCATAAAATGAAGAATTTTGACACCCGTACACCCAACCAAAGTCTCAGAAAGGCCGAGAATCCTCGATCTTTCGATTTCGATAAGCTTCGGCGTATCAATCGCTACAGATCTGCGATACCAGTTTTATCGTATTGAGAATGTGTAGTGGCATGAAATGAAGGCTCTTGTCACCCGTACACCCCGCGAATGTCGCTGAAACGCTCGGAATCCTAGATCTTTCGATTTCGCTAAGATGCGACGTATCAATCGACACAGAACTGCGATGCCAGTTTCATCGTATTGAGAGTGTGTAGTTGCATGAAATGAAGGCTTTTGACACCCGTACACCCAGCCAAACTCTTAGAAACGGGGGGAATCCGCGATCTTTCGATTTCGCTAAGCTTCGACGTATCAATCGCTGCAGCACCACGATACCAGTTTTGACGTATTGAGTATGTGTAGTTGCATAAAGTAAAGGTTTGTGACACCCGTACACCCCGCGAATGTCGCAGAAACGGTCGGAATCATCGAGCTTTCGATTTCGCTAAGATGCGACGTATCAATCGATACAGAACTGGGATACCAGTTTTATCGTATTCAGAGTTTGTAGTTGCATAAAATGAAGAATTTTGACACCCGTACACCCAGCCAAAGTTTCAGAAACGCCGAGAATCCTCGATCTTTCGATTTCGATAAGCTTCGGCGTATCAATCGCTGCAGAACTGCGATACCAGTTTTATCGTATTGAGAATGTGTAGTTGCATGAAATGAAGGCTTTTGACACCCGTACACCCAGCCAAACTCTTAGAAACGGCGGGAATCCGCGATCTTTCGATTTCGCTAAGCTTCGACGTATCAATCGAAACAGAACTGCGATACCAGTTTTATCGTATTGAGAATGTTTAGTTGCATAGAATGAAGGATTTTGATACCCGTACACCCAGCCAAAGTCTCAGAAACGCCGAGAATCCTCGATCTTTCGATTTCGCTAAGCATCGACGTATCAATCGCTGCAGAACTGCGATACCAGTTTCATCGTATTGAAAATGTGTAGTTGCATAAAATAAAGGCTTTTGACACCCGTACACCCCGCGAATGTCGCAGAAACGGTCGGAATCATCGAGCTTTCGATTTCGCTAAGATGCGACGTATCAATCGATACAGAACTGCGATACCAGTTTTATCGTATTCAGAGTGTGTAGTTGCATAAAATGAAGAATTTTGACACCCGTACACCCAGCCAAAGTCTCAGAAACGCCGAGAATCCTCGATCTTTCGATTTCGATAAGCTTCGGCGTATCAATCGCTGCAGAACTGCGATACCAGTTTTATCGTATTAAGAATGTGTAGTTGTATGAAATGAAGGCTTTTGATGCCCGTACACCCAGCCAAACTCTTAGAAATGGCGGGAATCCGCGATCTTTCGATTTCGATAAGCTTCGGCGTATCAATCGCTGCGGATCTGCGATACCAGTTTTATCGTATTGAGAATGTGTAGTTGCATGAAATTATGGCTTTTGACCCGTACACCCAGCCAAACTTTTAGAAACGGCGGGAATCCGCGATCTTTCGATTTCGCTACGCTTCGTCGTATCAATCGCTGCAGTACCACGATACCAGTTTTATTGTATTGAGAATGTGTAGTTGCATGAAACAAAGAATTTAGACACCCGTACACCCCGCGAATGTCGCAGAAACACTCGGAATCCTCGACCTTTCGATTTCGTTAAGATCCGACGTATCAATCGATACAGAACTGCGATACCAGTTTTATCGTATTGAGAGTGTCTAGTTGCGAAAAATGTAGAATTTTGACACCCGTTGAACCAGCCAAACTCTCAGAAACGGCGGGAATCCGCGATCTTTCGATTTCGCTAAGCTTCGACGTATCAATCGCTGCAGCACCACGATACCAGTTTTATCGTAATGAGTATGTGTAGTTGCATAAAGTAAAGGTTTTTGACACCCGTACACCCCGGGAATGTCGCAGAAACACTCGGAATCCTCGACCTTTCGATTTCGTTAAGATCCGACGTATCAATCGATACAGAACTGCGATACCAGTTTTATCGGATTGAGAGTGTGTAGTTGCGAAAAATGAAGAATTTTGACACCCGTGGAACCAGCCAAACTCTCAGAAACGGCGGGAATCCGCGATCTTTCGGTTTCGCTAAGCTTCGACGTATCAATCGCTGCAGCACCACGATACCAGTTTTATCGTAATGAGTATGTGTAGTTGCATAAAGTAAAGGTTTTGAACACCCGTACACCCCGCGAATGTCGCAGAAACGCTCGGAATCATCGAGTTTTAAATTTCGCTAAGAAGCGACGTATCAATCGATACAGAACTGCGATTCCAATTTCATCGTATTGAGAGTGTGTAGTTGCATGAAATGAAGGCTTTTGACACCCGTACACCCAGCCAAACTCTTAGAAACGGGGGGAATCCGCGATCTTTCGATTTCGCTAAGCTTCGACGTATCAATCGCTGCAGCACCACGATACCAGTTTTGACGTATTGAGTATGTGTAGTTGCATAAAGTAAAGGTTTGTGACACCCGTACACCCCGCGAATGTCGCAGAAACGGTCGGAATCATCGAGCTTTCGATTTCGCTAAGATGCGACGTATCAATCGATACAGAACTGGGATACCAGTTTTATCGTATTCAGAGTTTGTAGTTGCATAAAATGAAGAATTTTGACACCCGTACACCCAGCCAAAGTTTCAGAAACGCCGAGAATCCTCGATCTTTCGATTTCGATAAGCTTCGGCGTATCAATCGCTGCAGAACTGCGATACCAGTTTTATCGTATTAAGAATGTGTAGTTGCATGAAATGAAGGCTTTTGACACCCGTACACCCAGCCAAACTCTTAGAAACGGCGGGAATCCGCGATCTTTCGATTTCGCTAAGCTTCGACGTATCAATCGAAACAGAACTGCGATACCAGTTTTATCGTATTGAGAATGTTTAGTTGCATAGAATGAAGGATTTTGATACCCGTACACCCAGCCAAAGTCTCAGAAACGCCGAGAATCCTCGATCTTTCGATTTCGCTAAGCATCGACGTATCAATCGCTGCAGAACTGCGATACCAGTTTTATCGTATTGAAAATGTGTAGTTGCATAAAATAAAGGCTTTTGACACCCGTACACCCCGCGAATGTCGCAGAAACGGTCGGAATCATCGAGCTTTCGATTTCGCTAAGATGCGACGTATCAATCGATACAGAACTGCGATACCAGTTTTATCGTATTCAGAGTGTGTAGTTGCATAAAATGAAGAATTTTGACACCCGTACACCCAGCCAAAGTCTCAGAAACGCCGAGAATCCTCGATCTTTCGATTTCGATAAGCTTCGGCGTATCAATCGCTGCAGAACTGCGATACCAGTTTTATCGTATTGAGAATGTGTAGTTGTATGAAATGAAGGCTTTTGATGCCCGTACACCCAGCCAAACTCTTAGAAATGGCGGGAATCCGCGATCTTTCGATTTCGATAAGCTTCGGCGTATCAATCGCTGCGGATCTGCGATACCAGTTTTATCGTATTGAGAATGTGTAGTTGCATGAAATTATGGCTTTTGACCCGTACACCCAGCCAAACTTTTAGAAACGGCGGGAATCCGCGATCTTTCGATTTCGCTACGATTCGTCGTATCAATCGCTGCAGTACCACGATACCAGTTTTATTGTATTGAGAATGTGTAGTTGCATGAAACAAAGAATTTAGACACCCGTACACCCCGCGAATGTCGCAGAAACACTCGGAATCCTCGACCTTTCGATTTCGTCAAGATCCGACGTATCAATCGATACAGAACTGCGATACCAGTTTTATCGTATTGAGAGTGTCTAGTTGCGAAAAATGTAGAATTTTGACACCCGTTGAACCAGCCAAACTCTCAGAAACGGCGGGAATCCGCGATCTTTCGATTTCGCTAAGCTTCGACGTATCAATCGCTGCAGCACCACGATACCAGTTTTATCGTAATGAGTATGTGTAGTTGCATAAAGTAAAGGTTTTTGACACCCGTACACCCCGCGAATGTCGCAGAAACACTCGGAATCCTCGACCTTTCGATTTCGTTAAGATCCGACGTATCAATCGATACAGAACTGCGATACCAGTTTTATCGGATTGAGAGTGTGTAGTTGCGAAAAATGAAGAATTTTGACACCCGTGGAACCAGCCAAACTCTCAGAAACGGCGGGAATCCGCGATCTTTCGGTTTCGCTAAGCTTCGACGTATCAATCGCTGCAGCACCACGATACCAGTTTTATCGTAATGAGTATGTGTAGTTGCATAAAGTAATGGTTTTGCACACCCGTAGACCCCGGGAATGTCGCAGAAACGGTCGGAATCATCGAGCTTTCGATTTCGCTAAGATGCGACGTATCAATCGATACAGAACTGCGATACCAGTTTTATCGTATTGAGAATGTGTAGTTGTATGAAATGAAGGCTTTTGATGCCCGTACACCCAGCCAAACTCTTAGAAATGGCGGGAATCCGCGATCTTTCGATTTCGATAAGCTTCGGCGTATCAATCGCTGCAGATCTGCGATACCAGTTTTATCGTATTGCGAATGTGTAGTTGTATGAAATGAAGGCTTTTGATGCCCGTACTCCCAGCCAAACTTTTAGAAACGGCGGGAATCCGCGATCTTTCGATTTCGCTAAGCTTCGTCGTATCAATCGCTGCAGTACCACGATACCAGTTTTATCGTATTGAGAATGTGTAGTTGCATGAAACAAAGAATTTAGACACCCGTACACCCCGCGAATGTCGCAGAAACACTCGGAATCCTCGACCTTTCGATTTCGTTAAGATCCGACGTATCAATCGATACAGAACTGCGATACCAGTTTTATCGGATTGAGAGTGTGTAGTTGCGAAAAATGAAGAATTTTGACACCCGTGGAACCAGCCAAACTCTCAGAAACGGCGGGAATCCGCGATCTTTCGATTTCGCTAAGCTTCGACGTATCAATCGCTGCAGCACCACGATACCAGTTTTATCGTAATGAGTATGTGTAGTTGCATAAAGTAAAGGTTTTTGACACCCGTACACCCCGCGAATGTCGCAGAAACGCTCGGAATCATCGAGCTTTCGATTTCGCTAAGATGCGACGTATGAATCGATACAGAACCGCGATACCAGTTTTATCGTATTGAGAGTGTGTAGTTGCAAAAAATGAAGAATTTTGACACCCGTACACCCAGCCAAACTCTCAGAAACGGCGGGAATCCGCGATCTTTCGATTTCGCTAAGCTTCGTCGTATCAATCGCTGCAGTACCACGATACCAGTTTTATCGTATTGAGAATGCGTAGTTGCATGAAACAAAGAATTTAGACCCCCGGACGACCCGCGAATGTCGCAGAAACACACAGAATCCTCGATCATTCGATTTCGTTAAGATCCGACGTATCAATCGATACAGAACTGCGATACCAGTTTTATCGTATCGAGAGTGTGTAGTTGCGAAAAATGAAGAATTTTGACACCCGTGGATCCAGCCAAACTCTCAGGAACGGCGGGAATCCGCGATCTTTCGATTTCGCTAAGCTTCGACGTAGCAATCGCTGCGGCACCGCGATACCAGTTTTATCGTATTGGGTATGTGTAGTTGCATAAAGTAATGGTTTTGCACACCCGTAGACCCCGCGAATGTCGCAGAAACGGTCGGAATCATCGACTTTTCGATTTCGCTAAGATGCGACGTATCAATCGATACAGAACTGCGATACCAGTTTTATCGTATTCAGAGTGTGTAGTTGCATAAAATGAAGAATTTTGACACCCGTACACCCAGCCAAAGTCTCAGAAACGCCGAGAATCCTCGATCTTTCGATTTCGATAAGCTTCGGCGTATCAATCGCTGCAGATCTGCGATACCAGTTTTATCGTATTGAGTATGTGTAGTTGCATGAAACGAAGGCTTTTGACACCCGTACACCCAGCCAAACTTTTAGAAACGGCGGGAATCCGCGATCTTTCGACTTCGCTAAGCTTCGTCGTATCAATCGCTGCAGTACCACGATACCAGTTTTATCGTATTGAGAATGTGTAGTTGCATGAAACAAAGAATTTAGACACCCGTACACCCCGCGAATATCGCAGAAACACTCGGAATCCTCGACCTTCCGATTTCGTTAAGATCCGACGTATCAATCGATACAGAACTGCGATACCAGTTTTATCGTATCGAGAGTGTGTAGTTGCGAAAAATGAAGAATTTTGACACCCGTGGATCCAGCCAAACTCTCAGGAACGGCGGGAATCCGCGATCTTTCGATTTCTCTAAGCTTCGACGTAGCAATCGCTGCGGCACCGCGATACCAGTTTTATCGTATTGGGTATGTGTAGTTGCATAAAGTAATGGTTTTGCACACCCGTAGACCCCGCGAATGTCGCAGAAACGGTCGGAATCATCGAGCTTTCGATTTCGCTAAGATGCGACGTATCAATCGATACAGAACTGCGATACCAGTATTATCGTATTAAGAATGTGTAGTTGTATGAAATGAAGGCTTTTGATGCCCGTACACCCAGCCAAACTCTTAGAAATGGCGGGAATCCGCGATCTTTCGACTTCGCTAAGCTTCGTCGTATCAATCGCTGCAGTACCACGATACCAGTTTTATCGTATTGAGAATGTGTAGTTGCATGAAACAAAGAATTTAGACACCCGTACACCCCGCGAATGTCGCTGAAACGCTCGGAATCCTAGATCTTTCGATTTCGCTAAGATGCGACGTATCAATCGACACAGAACTGCGATGCCAGTTTCATCGTATTGAGAGTGTGTAGTTGCATGAAATGAAGGCTTTTGACACCCGTACACCCAGCCAAACTCTTAGAAACGGGGGGAATCCGCGATCTTTCGATTTCGCTAAGCTTCGACGTATCAATCGCTGCAGCACCACGATACCAGTTTTGACGTATTGAGTATGTGTAGTTGCATAAAGTAAAGGTTTGTGACACCCGTACACCCCGCGAATGTCGCAGAAACGGTCGGAATCATCGAGCATTCGATTTCGCTAAGATGCGACGTATCAATCGATACAGAACTGGGATACCAGTTTTATCGTATTCAGAGTTTGTAGTTGCATAAAATGAAGAATTTTGACACCCGTACACCCAGCCAAAGTCTCAGAAACGCCGAGAATCCTCGATCTTTCGATTTCGATAAGCTTCGGCGTATCAATCGCTGCAGAACTGCGATACCAGTTTTATCGTATTGCGAATGTGTAGTTGTATGAAATGAAGGCTTTTGATGCCCGTACACCCAGCCAAACTCTTAGAAATGGCGGGAATCCGCGATCTTTCGATTTCGATAACCTTCGGCGTATCAATCGCTGCAGATCTGCGATACCAGTTTTATCGTATTGAGAATGTGTAGTTGCATGAAACAAAGAATTTAGACACCCGTACACCCCGCGAATGTCACAGAAACACTCGGAATCCTCGACCTCTCGATTTCGTTAAGATCCGACGTATCAATCGATACAGAACTGCGATACCAGTTTTATCGTATTTAGAGTGTGTAGTTGCGAAAAATGAAGAATTTTGACACCCGTGGAACCAGCCAAACTCTCAGAAACGGCGGGAATCCGCGATCTTTCGATTTCGCTAAGCTTCGACGTATCAATCGCTGCAGCACCACGATACCATTTTTATCGTAATGAGTATGTGTAGTTGCATAAAGTAAAGGTTTTTGACACCCGTACACCCCGCGAATGTCGCAGAAACGCTCGGAATCATCGAGTTTTAAATTTCGCTAAGAAGCGACGTATCAATCGATACAGAACTGCGATATCAGTATTATCGTATTCAGAGTGTGTAGTTGCATAAAATGAAGAATTTTGACACCCGTACACCCAGCCAAAGTCTCAGAAACGCCGAGAATCCTCGATCTTTCGATTTCGATAAGCTTCGGCGTATCAATCGCTGCAGATCTGCGATACCAGTTTTATCGTATTGAGAATGTTTAGTTGCATAGAATGAAGGATTTTGACACCCGTACACCCAGCCAAAGTCTCAGAAACGCCGAGAATCCTCGATCTTTCGATTTCGCTATGCGTCGGCGTATCAATCGCTGCAGAACTGCGATACCAGTTTTACCGTATTGAAAATGTGTAGTTGCATGAAATGAAGGCTTTTGACACCCGTACACCCCGCGAATGTCGCAGAAACGCTCGGAATCCTCGATCTTTCGATTTCGCTAAGATGCAACGTATGAATCGATACAGAACCGCGATACCAGTTTTATCGTTTTGAGAGTGTGTAGTTGCATAAAATGAAGAATTTTGACACCCGTACACCCAGCCAAACTCTCAGAAACGGCGGGCATCCGCGATCTTTCGATTTCGCTAAGCTTCGTCGTATCAATCGCTGCAGTACCACGATACCAGTTTTATCGTATTGAGAATGCGTAGTTGCATGAAACAAAGAATTTAGACCCCCGGACGACCCGCGAATGTCGCAGAAACACTCAGAATCCTCGATCATTCGATTTCGTTAAGATCCGACGTATCAATCGATACAGAACTGCGATACCAGTTTTATCGTATCGAGAGTGTGTAGTTGCGAAAAATGAAGAATTTTGACACCCGTGGATCCAGCCAAACTCTCAGGAACGGCGGGAATCCGCGATCATTCGATTTCGCTAAGCTTCGACGTAGCAATCGCTGCGGCACCGCGATACCAGTTTTATCGTATTGGGTATGTGTAGTTGCATAAAGTAATGGTTTTGCACACCGGTAGACCCCGCGAATGTCGCAGAAACGGTCGGAATCATCGAGCTTTCGATTTCGCTAAGATGCGACGTATCAATCGATACAGAACTGCGATACCAGTTTTATCGTATTCAGAGTGTGTAGTTGCATAAAATGAAGAATTTTGACACCTGTACACCCAGCCAAAGTCTCAGAAACGCCGAGAATCCTCGATCTTTCGATTTCGATAAGCTTCGGCGTATCAATCGCTGCAGATCTGCGATACCAGTTTTATCGTATTGAGAATGTGTAGTTGCATGAAACGAAGGCTTTTGACACCCGTACACCCAGCCAAACTTTTAGAAACGGCGGGAATCCGCGATCTTTCGACTTCGCTAAGCTTCGTCGTATCAATCGCTGCAGTACCACGATACCAGTTTTATCGTATTGAGAATGTGTAGTTGCATGAAACAAAGAATTTAGACACCCGTACACCCCGCGAATGTCGCAGAAACACTCGGAATCCTCGACCTTTCGATTTCGTTAAGATCCGACGTATCAATCGATACAGAACTGCGATACCAGTTTTATCGTATCGAGAGTGTGTAGTTGCGAAAAATGAAGAATTTTGACACCCGTGGATCCAGCCAAACTCTCAGGAACGGCGGGAATCCGCGATCTTTCGATTTCGCTAAGCTTCGACGTAGCAATCGCTGCGGCACCGCGATACCAGTTTTATCGTATTGGGTATGTGTAGTTGCATAAAGTAATGGTTTTGCACACCCGTAGACCCCGCGAATGTCGCAGAAACGGTCGGAATCATCGAGCTTTCGATTTCGCTAAGATGCGACGTATCGATCGATACAGAACTGCGATACCAGTTTTATCGTATTGAGAATGTGTAGTTGTATGAAATGAAGGCTTTTGATGCCCGTACACCCAGCCAAACTCTTAGAAATGGCGGGAATCCGCGATCTTTCGATTTCGATAAGCTTCGGCGTATCAATCGCTGCAGATCTGCGATACCAGTTTTATCGTATTGCGAATGTGTAGTTGTATGACATGAAGGCTTTCGATGCCCGTACTCCCAGCCAAACTTTTAGAAACGGCGGGAATCCGCGATCTTTCGATTTCGCTAAGCTTCGTCGTATCAATCGCTGCAGTACCACGATACCAGTTTTATCGTATTGAGAATGTGTAGTTGCATGAAACAAAGAATTTAGACACCCGTACACCCCGCGAATGTCGCAGAAACACTCGGAATCCTCGACCTTTCGATTTCGTTAAGATCCGACGTATCAATCGATACAGAACTGCGATACCAGTTTTATCGGATTGAGAGTGTGTAGTTGCGAAAAATGAAGAATTTTGACACCCGTGGAACCAGCCAAACTCTCAGAAACGGCGGGAATCCGCGATCTTTCGATTTCGCTAAGCTTCGACGTATCAATCGCTGCAGCACCACGATACCAGTTTTATCGTAATGAGTATGTGTAGTTGCATAAAGTAAAGGTTTTTGACACCCGTACACCCCGCGAATGTCGCAGAAACGGTCGGAATCATCGAGCTTTCGATTTCGCTAAGATGCGACGTATCAATCGATACAGAACTGGGATACCAGTTTTATCGTATTGAGAATGTGTAGTTGCATGAAATGAAGGCTTTTGACACCCGTACACCCAGCCAAACTCTTAGAAACGGCGGGAATCCGCGATCTTTCGATTTCGCTAAGCTTCGACGTATCAATCGAAACAGAACTGCGATACCAGTTTTATCGTATTGAGAATGTTTAGTTGCATAGAATGAAGGATTTTGATACCCGTACACCCAGCCAAAGTCTCAGAAACGCCGAGAATCCTCGATCTTTCGATTTCGCTAAGCATCGACGTATCAATCGCTGCAGAACTGCGATACCAGTTTTATCGTATTGAAAATGTGTATTTGCATAAAATAAAGGCTTTTGACACCCGTACACCCCGCGAATGTCGCAGAAACGGTCGGAATCATCGAGCTTTCGATTTCGCTAAGATGCGACGTATCAATCGATACAGAACTGCGATACCAGTTTTATCGTATTCAGAGTGTGTAGTTGCATAAAATGAAGAATTTTGACGGCCGTACACCCAGCCAAAGTCTCAGAAACGCCGAGAATCCTCGATCTTTCGATTTCGATAAGCTTTGGCGTATCAATCGCTGCAGAAATGCGATACCAGTTTTATCGTATTGAGAATGTGTAGTTGTATGAAATGAAGGCTTTTGATGCCCGTACACCCCGCGAATGTCGCAGAAACGGTCGGAATCATCGAGCTTTCGATTTCGCTAAGATGCGACGTATCAATCGATACAGAACTGCGATACCAGTTTTATCGTATTCAGAGTGTGTAGTTGCATAAAATGAAGAATTTTGACACCCGTACACCCAGCCAAACTTTTAGAAACGGCGGGAATCCGCGATCTTTCGATTTCGCTAAGCTTCGTCGTATCAATCGCTGCAGTACCACGATACCAGTTTTATTGTATTGTGAATGTGTAGTTGCATGAAACAAAGAATTTAGACACCCGTACACCCCGCGAATGTCGCAGAAACACTCGGAATCCTCGACCTTTCGATTTCGTTAAGATCCGACGTATCAATCGATACAGAACTGCGATACCAGTTTTATCGTATTGAGAGTGTCTAGTTGCGAAAAATGTAGAATTTTGACACCCGTGGAACCAGCCAAACTCTCAGAAACGGCGGGAATCCGCGATCTTTCGATTTCGCTAAGCTTCGACGTATCAATCGCTGCAGCACCACGATACCAGTTTTATCGTAATGAGTATGTGTAGTTGCATAAAGTAAAGGTTTTTGACACCCGTACACCCCGCGAATGTCGCAGAAACGCTCGGAATCATCGAGTTTTAAATTTCGCTAAGAAGCGACGTATCAATCGATACAGAACTGCGATACCAGTATTATCGTATTCAGAGTGTGTAGTTGCATAAAATGAAGAATTTTGACACCCGTACACCCAGCCAAAGTCTCTGAAACGCCGAGAATCCTCGATCTTTCGATTTCGATAAGCTTCGGCGTATCAATCGCTGCAGATCTGCGATACCAGTTTTATCGTATTGAGAATGTGTAGTTGCATGAAATGAAGGCTTTTGACACCCGTAAACCCAGCCAAACTCTTAGAAACGGCGGGAATCCGCGATCGTTCGATTTCGCTAAGCTTCGACGAATCAATCGAAACAGAACTGCGATACCAGTTTTATCGTATTGAGAATGTTTAGTTGCATAGAATGAAGGATTTTGACACCCGTACACCCAGCCAAAGTCTCAGAAACGCCGAGAATCCTCGATCTTTCGATTTCGCTATGCGTCGGCGTATCAATCGCTGCAGAACTGCGATACCAGTTTTACCGTATTGAAAATGTTTCGTTGCATGAAATGAAGGCTTTTGACACCCGTACACCCCGCGAATGTCGCAGAAACGCTCGGAATCCTCGACCTTTCGATTTCGTTAAGATCCGACGTATCAATCGATACAGAACTGCGATACCAGTTTTATCGGATTGAGAGTGTGTAGTTGCAAAAAATGAAGAATTTTGACACCCGTGGAACCAGCCAAACTCTCAGAAACGGCGGGAATCCGCGATCTTTCGATTTCGCTAAGCTTCGACGTATCAATCGCTGCAGCACCACGATACCAGTTTTATCGTAATGAGTATGTGTAGTTGCATAAAGTAAAGGTTTTTGACACCCGTACACCCCGCGAATGTCGCAGAAACGCTCGGAATCATCGAGTTTTAAATTTCGCTAAGAAGCGACGTATCAATCGATACAGAACTGCGATACCAGTATTATCGTCTTCAGAGTGTGTAGTTGCATAAAATGAAGAATTTTGACACCCGTACACCCAGCCAAAGTCTCAGAAACGCCGAGAATCCTCGATCTTTCGATTTCGATAAGATTCGGCGTATCAATCGCTGCAGATCTGCGATACCAGTTTTATCGTATTGAGAATGTGTAGTTGCATGAAATGAAGGCTTTTGACACCCGTACACCCAGCCAAACTCTTAGAAACGGCGGGAATCCGCGATCGTTCGATTTCGCTAAGCTTCGACGAATCAATCGAAACAGAACTGCGATACCAGTTTTATCGTATTGAGAATGTTTAGTTGCATAGAATGAAGGATTTTGACACCCGTACACCCAGCCAAAGTCTCAGAAACGCCGAGAATCCTCGATCTTTCGATTTCGCTATGCGTCAGCGTATCAATCGCTGCAGAACTGCGATACCAGTTTTACCGTATTGAAAATGTGTAGTTGCATGAAATGAAGGCTTTTGACACCCGTACACCCCGCGAATGTCGCAGAAACGCTCGGAATCCTCGATCTTTCGATTTCGCTAAGATGCAACGTATGAATCGATACAGAACCGCGATACCAGTTTTATCGTATTGAGAGTGTGTAGTTGCATAAAATGAAGAATTTTGACACCCGTACACCCAGCCAAACTCTCAGAAACGGCGGGAATCCGCGATCTTTCGATTTCGCTAAGCTTCGTCGTATCAATCGCTGCAGTACCACGATACCAGTTTTATCGTATTGAGAATGCGTAGTTGCATGAAACAAAGAATTTAGACCCCCGGACGACCCGCGAATGTCGCAGAAACACTCAGAATCCTCGATCATTCGATTTCGTTAAGATCCGACGTATCAATCGATACAGAACTGCGATACCAGTTTTATCGTATCGAGAGTGTGTAGTTGCGAAAAATGAAGAATTTTGACACCCGTGGATCCAGCCAAACTCTCAGGAACGGCGGGAATCCGCGATCTTTCGATTTCGCTAAGCTTCGACGTAGCAATCGCTGCGGCACCGCGATACCAGTTTTATCGTATTGGGTATGTGTAGTTGCATAAAGTAATGGTTTTGCACACCCGTAGACCCCGCGATTGTCGCAGAAACGGTCGGAATCATCGAGCTTTCGATTTCGCTAAGATGCGACGTATCAATCGATACAGAACTGCGATACCAGTTTTATCGTATTCAGAGTGTGTAGTTGCATAAAATGAAGAATTTTGACACCCGTACACCCAGCCAAAGTCTCAGAAACGCCGAGAATCCTCGATCTTTCGATTTCGATAAGCTTCGGCGTATCAATCGCTGCAGATCTGCGATACCAGTTTTATCGTATTGAGAATGTGTAGTTGCATGAAACGAAGGCTTTTGACACCCGTACACCCAGCCAAACTTTTAGAAACGGCGGGAATCCGCGATCTTTCGATTTCGCTAAGCTTCGTCGTATCAATCGCTGCAGTACCACGATACCAGTTTTATCGTATTGAGAATGTGTAGTTGCATGAAACAAAGTATTTAGACACCCGTACACCCCGCGAATGTCGCAGAAACACTCGGAATCCTCGACCTTTCGATTTCGTTAAGATCCGACGTATCAATCGATACAGAACTGCGATACCAGTTTTATCGGATTCAGAGTGTGTAGTTGCGAAAAATGAAGAATTTTGACACCCGTGGAACCAGCCAAACTCTCAGAAACGGCGGGAATCCGCGATCTTTCGATTTCGCTAAGCTTCGACGTATCAGTCGCTGCAGCACCACGATACCAGTTTTATCGTAATGAGTATGTGTAGTTGCATAAAGTAAAGGTTTTTGACACCCGTACACCCCGCGAATGTCGCAGAAACGCTCGGAATCATCGAGTTTTAAATTTCGCTAAGAAGCGACGTATCAATCGATACAGAACTGCGATACCAGTATTATCGTATTCAGAGTGTGTAGTTGCATAAAATGAAGAATTTTGACACCCGTACACCCAGCCAAAGTCTCAGAAACGCCGAGAATCCTCGATCTTTCGATTTCGATAAGCTTCGGCGTATCAATCGCTGCAGATCTGCGATACCAGTTTTATCGTATTGAGAATGTGTAGTTGCATGTAACGAAGGCTTTTGACATCCGTACACCCAGCCAATCTTTTAGAAACGGCGGGAATCCGCGATCTTTCGACTTCGCTAAGCTTCGTCGTATCAATCGCTGCAGTACCACGATACCAGTTTTATCGTATTGAGAATGTGTAGTTGCATGAAACAAAGAATTTAGACACCCGTACACCCGCAGGGACCCCCGTAAGGGGACGGGCGTGACGAACCCGCGGACCCGAGTCAACCCTAGGCTAAGCTCGATCTACGTGGCGATGGAAGTTGGCAGGGAGGGTTGATACCCTGTCTCGAACGTGACCTCTGTGGCGGCTGGCGACCTCACAGTTGTAATTAATTGCCCGGGTCTGGTAAGGCGGCTCTACTGGACCCTGTGTTATTATATTTCCGACCATACTCGTGGGATTAAATATGAGAAAATCTACAAAAAACACAACCAAAAATAAATCAAACTTAGATGAATCAGATAAGCATCAACCAAAATCCGTGGATCTTAACGCTCCTAGCACAACCAAGCGCAAACCAACTCACTTTTCACTGGGATTCACCGATGACGAATCGGACATGGAGTATGAGGATAAATCCTCACCTGCACCTAGCCTTCATAGCATTGCTAGCGGGGATCGTAAGTCCTGCACTTCAACCGAATCGCGAAAGCGCCGAAAACGCAACGCTGGTGACTCCATCGAGACCTTTCCAAACTTTAGCATCGATGACCTTACACGGCAAGCCGTTGGGATCAAAGAGGAACTGACAGATTATTGCCTTGATCCTGAATCGGGAATAGCCCAAGAACAAGCTAGATACCTTTTAAAGAACATTTCTATATTGACAGAGATCGTTGCAAAAATGGCGATGGAAAATTCTCGGCTTCTCGGTCGTTTAGACGAACGTGTCAATATAGCGTCTAGTGTTACCGGCGTATCCTACGCTGAAAAGTTGAAAACCACCTCTCCAAGAGTTCCAGTTCTGAGCAAGGTAAACAGACCTATCAAAAGTACTCAACAAGTACTTATTATACGTCCTAGTGCAGCAATGAACTGCAAATCGAGTGACGAGACAAAAAAGGAACTCACGAAAACTATCGACCCTAAAGAGAGCAAAATACACGTAAAAAATCTCCGCAGAATCAGAAATAATGGCCTCCTCATAGAAACGGAATCTAAAGACGACCTAGCTAAAATAGCAACAAACACGGTTCTCAAAGACCGTGGCTTCACAATAGAACAACCCGGCAAAAAAGAACCACGAATCCTTATCTATGACGTGCAAAGCTCCCTCAGCGAACAGGATATAAAGAACGCTATTTTCGAGCAGAATCCTGACCTTGTTGAGGACATGGACAAATCACAACTTGATAGGGAACTTAAGTTACGATTCCGAGTTGGGAAACGAAGAGAGGATCTAACAAATTGGGTTGCCGAAGTTACCCCGAGGCTCAGGAACAAGATTCGAAAGATTGGTCGGATTTATATCGAATGGCAATTCTGCCGGATACAAGACTTTATCGGCCTGAGTCGGTGTTATCAGTGCCAGGCTCACGGTCATGTCGCTAAATATTGTCGTCAAGAAACACCATCTTGCGGACACTGCTCCGAAGACGGTCACAGGACATCCGACTGCACGAAGAAAAATGAACCAGCGAAGTGCGCATCATGCAAACGATTCAAGAAACCGATGGACCATTCGGTTCTCGATAAGAACTGTCCTGCGCACAAATTTGCCCTGGAAAAACTAGTGAATAAAATCGATTATGGCGTCTAACGGACTCCGTATCATCCAGCTCAATATGCACGGGTCGAAACTAGTTACTTCTGAACTACGCACAAAAGTTAGTAAGGAAAACATTGACTTGCTACTCTTACAAGAGCCGCATGCATGGAGAAATCGTATTACAGGTTTTGGATGTCAGGCACGCATTTTTACCGCTAACACGCAAGACGAAAAACCATGGGCAGCGATAGTTGCTACATCGAAAAAATTAACTATTCTTAACCTGAAGCACTTGAGTAATTCCTGCTGCATGTGCATCGAGGTCAACATCAGTACTCATTCGGTGTACTTTGTTAGCGCCTATTTTCGCTTCTCTGAAAATATCGAGGATCACTTAGAACACCTTGACTCTGTGTTACGTCAACTCCGCGGGAATAAGGTGGTTCTTAGTATTGATAGTAATGCGAAATCCCATCTGTGGCACAGTGGAAAATTGGATAATCGTGGAAGGAAGGTGGAATCATTTCTGGCACAACACAATCTCAGAGTTGCAAATGAACCACATGGACTCACAACATACTCATCCTCATCTGGCGAATCCAATATTGACATTACGCTTGAAACAATCAACCACACTGACCTCATACTAAAATGGACAGTTTTAGATGGATGGACCTCCAGCGACCACCGTGCAATTCTAATTGAATGCACTGGATTGGAAAAGCCACAAGAGCACAGAAGCCGACAAGGCTCATGGCGCTACGCAGTTAACAGAGCCAACTGGGAAATATTTGACGCAGCACTAACCGAAAATTGGAGTCATGAGCATGCACGTCAGCCGACATCTAAGGAGGAAACCCGTGAACTAATAAGGTGTATCGAAAGAACCATACTCAAGGCATGCGATCGTTCAATCCCACGCAAACAATATAGTCGTATTAAAACATCGCCATGGTGGAACCCGGAACTAACGCAATTAAAAAGGAATACTTATCGGAGTCGCAGATTGTATCAGCGATGTAAAGACCAACGTCAAAAGGAACCGCTAAAAGTAGAATACGCCCAGTGTAGGCGTCGATACCGAAGAGCTGTCGAAGAAGCCAAAAATAAAAGCTGGAGAGAATTCGTCGGGCGAGAGGGTAACGCAAACCCATGGGGGATCGTGTACAAACTCCAGACCAATAAATTAAACACACACGATGCGCTCTGCTCAATACGGACCACATATGGTTACGCAATAAGTTGGAAAACCGCCGCAAATGAAGTTTTGAGAACTGTAGTCCCTGATGATACAACAATGAACGACTCAGAAGCTCACTCCACTATAAGACTGGATGCCGAAATCCCGCCCGACACGGCAAACTGTGAAAAATTTGATAAAGCTGAGGTTGAAATCGCAATAAAGCAGATGAAGGACAGGAAAGCACCTGGTATCGACAATATTGAAACTGCAGCAATAAAGAGATCTTGGTCATTGATCGGTGACGCACTTACAACAGCTTTCAATGGCTGCCTTGAATACGGAATTTTTCCGGAACAATGGAAAAAAGGAATGATTATACTAATCAAAAAAGGGGCTGGACGAGACCCTTCGGATCCTCAGTCCTACCGGCCAATTAGTCTTTTACCGATACTCGGTAAAATTCTCGAGCGAATGATACTGAGGAGACTAGTGCCTTCACAAGAACAACATAATAGCAATAACCAATTCGGCTTCAAGTCCGGCATGAGCACCGATGACGCAATCGTCGCACTCACAACTAAAGTAGCAAAAACGAAAGAGAAATATGTGCTCGGAATATTTCTCGACATTGCAGGAGCTTTTGACAACGTATGGTGGCCGGGTGTCCTCCACGAACTGAAAAAACGTGGCTGCGCGAGGAACTTGTACATCATGATCCAAGACTACTTCAAATCGAGGATATCATTGATTCGGGAAAACGACCAGACTGCGCGAAAATTAGTTACGAAAGGATGTCCCCAGGGATCCATCCTGGGTCCCTTTATGTGGAACCTTATATTCGATGGAAACCTGAAAGATTATGACGAATGCCAGAACCTGGACACCATTGCATACGCAGATGACCAGGTACTGATCATATCCGGAAACAACCGGAGGGAAATTGAATCACGTGCACGATTTGCTATAAGCAAGGTAACAGCATGGAGCATCAAGCATAAGCAGTGTCTATCAGCCGATAAAACACACATGATGATATTAAAAGGTAAAGCAACCTCACTCGGAACTAACATACGAATAAAGATAAATAACCACGAGTTGGTTCCAGTAAAACAAGTCAAATTCCTCGGAATCACATTCGAAGAAGGACTCAAAATAAACTCACACATTAAAGGTATTTGTGAGAAAACAAAGAAAATCTTCGAAAGCCTAGGAAGAGTCGCAAAAAACAGGTGGGGTCTAGGACAGAAAGCATTAAGCACAATATACAAAGGAGTCTATGTTCCTATCATGACATACGGTGCGATCGCATGGGCCGATAAACTAACATTAAGGATGAAGAGAGCATTGGGTAGCTCGCAGCGGTTAGCACTAATAAGAGTGACGAAGGCGTATAGGACCGTCTCGACAGAGTGCCTACCAGTAGTAGCAGGTGTTCTCCCGATAGACCTGGAAATAATGAAAAGAGTTCTGAACTACAAGATTCGACATAAATTAGACTTTCAAACTGACGAACACTCGATTATATGGATGGACAACGGGGAAACAAAAGAAGGACTCACAACGGCGGAAGTACGCAAAATGGTCGAAGAAGAAATACAAGAGATATGGCAGGACCGATGGACACACAGCACCAAAGGAAGAATGACATTCAATTATTTCCAAACAGTTCAGGTAAGAATGAAATCCGACTGCATTAAACCGAACTTCTACGTGACACAGTTCCTAACAGGACATGGATGCTTCAATAGTAAATTAAAAGACCTAAACATTGTGGAAAACGAGAACTGTAGATGCGGGAGACGTGAAACACCAGAACACATGCTATTTAGGTGCGCTGAGTACGACACAGAAAGGACAATAGCAGCCGAAAAACTGAACGTAGAGGACATCGAGAAGATGGACATGAAAGAATTTGTAAGAAACAAAAAGAACTTCCAAATTTTCGGAAAATACGCCAAAGCTATCGTAAATGTAAAAAGCATCAAAGAAAACGTGGATTAGCCTAGGGATAGAAGAGTACAAGAAACAAAATAAAGAATAAGAACAAGCTCAGATGATCGAAAGAAATAGACAATGAAACACAGGAAACGATACTAAATACCCGGAACTTAAAAATACATGAACTACAAAAACCAAACGTCTTCTAGAGACCTGATAAGAACAACACGAAAAGCATAGAAAAACGACCGTCGGTATAATAAAATTAGGTACGACGGGGGTGGAGGTGGGGAAAAAAAAAAAAAAAAAAAAAAAAAAAAAAACCCCGCGAATGTCGCAGAAACACTCGGAATCCTCGACCTTTCGATTTCGTTAAGATCCGACGTATCAATCGATACAGAACTGCGATACCAGTTTTATCGTATTTAGAGTGTGTAGTTGCGAAAAATGAAGAATTTTGACACCCGTGGAACCAGCCAAACTCTCAGAAACGGCGGGAATCCGCGATCTTTCGATTTCGCTAAGCTTCGACGTATCAATCGCTGCAGCACCACGATACCAGTTTTATCGTAATGAGTATGTGTAGTTGCATAAAGTAAAGATTTTTGACACCCGTACACCCCGCGAATGTCGCAGAAACGCTCGGAATCATCGAGTTTTAAATTTCGCTAAGAAGCGACGTATCAATCGATACAGAACTGCGATACCAGTATTATCGTATTCAGAGTGTGTAGTTGCATAAAATGAAGAATTTTGACACCCGTACACCCAGCCAAAGTCTCAGAAACGCCGAGAATCCTCGATCTTTCGATTTCGATAAGCTTCGGCGTATCAATCGCTGCAGATCTGCGATACCAGTTTTATCGTATTGAGAATGTGTAGTTGCATGAAATGAAGGCTCTTGACGCCCGTACACCCCGCGAAAGTCGCTGAAACGCTCGGAATCCTAGATCTTTCGATTTCGCTAAGATGCGACGTATCAATCGACACAGAACTGCGATTCCAGTTTCATCGTATTGAGAGTGTGTAGTTGCATGAAATGAAGGCTTTTGACCCCCGTACACCCAGCCAAAGTCTCAGAAACGCCGAGAATCCTCGATCTTTCGATTTCGATAAGCTTCGGCGTATCAATCGCTGCAGATCTGCGATACCAGTTTTATCGTATTGAGAATGTGTAGTTGCATGAAATGAAGGATTTTGACACCCGTACACCCAGCCAAACTCTTAGAAACGGCGGGAATCCGCGATCGTTCGATTTCGCTAAGCTTCGACGAATCAATCGAAACAGAACTGCGATACCAGTTTTATCGTATTGAGAATGTTTAGTTGCATAGAATGAAGGATTTTGACACCCGTACACCCAGCCAAAGTCTCAGAAACGCCGAGAATCCTCGATCTTTCGATTTCGCTATGCGTCGGCGTATCAATCGCTGCAGAACTGCGATACCAGTTTTACCGTATTGAAAATGTGTAGTTGCATGAAATGAAGGCTTTTGACACCCGTACACCCCGCGAATGTCGCAGAAACGCTCGGAATCCTCGATCTTTCGATTTCGCTAAGATGCAACGTATGAATCGATACAGAACCGCGATACCAGTTTTATCGTATTGAGAGTGTGTAGTTGCATAAAATGAAGAATTTTGACACCCGTACACCCAGCCAAACTCTCAGAAACGGCGGGAATCCGCGATCTTTCGATTTCGCTAAGCTTCGTCGTATCAATCGCTGCAGTACCACGATACCAGTTTTATCGTATTGAGAATGCGTAGTTGCATGAAACAAAGAATTTAGACCCCCGGACGACCCGCGAATGTCGCAGAAACACTCAGAATCCTCGATCATTCGATTTCGTTAAGATCCGACGTATCAATCGATACAGAACTGCGATACCAGTTTTATCGTATTGAGAGTTTGTAGTTGCGAAAAATGAAGAATTTTGACACCCGTGGATCCAGCCAAACTCTCAGGAACGGCGGGAATCCGCGATCTTTCGATTTCGCTAAGCTTCGACGTAGCAATCGCTGCAGCACCGCGATACCAGTTTTATCGTATTGGGTATGTGTAGTTGCATAAAGTAATGGTTTTTCACACCCGTAGAACCCGCGAATGTCGCAGAAACGGTCGGAATCATCGAGCTTTCGATTTCGCTAAGATGCGACGTATCAATCGATACAGAACTGCGATACCAGTTTTATCGTATTCAGAGTGTGTAGTTGCATAAAATGAAGAATTTTGACACCCGTACACCCAACCAAAGTCTCAGAAAGGCCGAGAATCCTCGATCTTTCGATTTCGATAAGCTTCGGCGTATCAATCGCTACAGATCTGCGATACCAGTTTTATCGTATTGAGAATGTGTAGTGGCATGAAATGAAGGCTCTTGTCACCCGTACACCCCGCGAATGTCGCTGAAACGCTCGGAATCCTAGATCTTTCGATTTCGCTAAGATGCGACGTATCAATCGACACAGAACTGCGATGCCAGTTTCATCGTATTGAGAGTGTGTAGTTGCATGAAATGAAGGCTTTTGACACCCGTACACCCAGCCAAACTCTTAGAAACGGGGGGAATCCGCGATCTTTCGATTTCGCTAAGCTTCGACGTATCAATCGCTGCAGCACCACGATACCAGTTTTGACGTATTGAGTATGTGTAGTTGCATAAAGTAAAGGTTTGTGACACCCGTACACCCCGCGAATGTCGCAGAAACGGTCGGAATCATCGAGCTTTCGATTTCGCTAAGATGCGACGTATCAATCGATACAGAACTGGGATACCAGTTTTATCGTATTCAGAGTTTGTAGTTGCATAAAATGAAGAATTTTGACACCCGTACACCCAGCCAAAGTTTCAGAAACGCCGAGAATCCTCGATCTTTCGATTTCGATAAGCTTCGGCGTATCAATCGCTGCAGAACTGCGATACCAGTTTTATCGTATTGAGAATGTGTAGTTGCATGAAATGAAGGCTTTTGACACCCGTACACCCAGCCAAACTCTTAGAAACGGCGGGAATCCGCGATCTTTCGATTTCGCTAAGCTTCGACGTATCAATCGAAACAGAACTGCGATACCAGTTTTATCGTATTGAGAATGTTTAGTTGCATAGAATGAAGGATTTTGATACCCGTACACCCAGCCAAAGTCTCAGAAACGCCGAGAATCCTCGATCTTTCGATTTCGCTAAGCATCGACGTATCAATCGCTGCAGAACTGCGATACCAGTTTCATCGTATTGAAAATGTGTAGTTGCATAAAATAAAGGCTTTTGACACCCGTACACCCCGCGAATGTCGCAGAAACGGTCGGAATCATCGAGCTTTCGATTTCGCTAAGATGCGACGTATCAATCGATACAGAACTGCGATACCAGTTTTATCGTATTCAGAGTGTGTAGTTGCATAAAATGAAGAATTTTGACACCCGTACACCCAGCCAAAGTCTCAGAAACGCCGAGAATCCTCGATCTTTCGATTTCGATAAGCTTCGGCGTATCAATCGCTGCAGAACTGCGATACCAGTTTTATCGTATTAAGAATGTGTAGTTGTATGAAATGAAGGCTTTTGATGCCCGTACACCCAGCCAAACTCTTAGAAATGGCGGGAATCCGCGATCTTTCGATTTCGATAAGCTTCGGCGTATCAATCGCTGCGGATCTGCGATACCAGTTTTATCGTATTGAGAATGTGTAGTTGCATGAAATTATGGCTTTTGACCCGTACACCCAGCCAAACTTTTAGAAACGGCGGGAATCCGCGATCTTTCGATTTCGCTACGCTTCGTCGTATCAATCGCTGCAGTACCACGATACCAGTTTTATTGTATTGAGAATGTGTAGTTGCATGAAACAAAGAATTTAGACACCCGTACACCCCGCGAATGTCGCAGAAACACTCGGAATCCTCGACCTTTCGATTTCGTTAAGATCCGACGTATCAATCGATACAGAACTGCGATACCAGTTTTATCGTATTGAGAGTGTCTAGTTGCGAAAAATGTAGAATTTTGACACCCGTTGAACCAGCCAAACTCTCAGAAACGGCGGGAATCCGCGATCTTTCGATTTCGCTAAGCTTCGACGTATCAATCGCTGCAGCACCACGATACCAGTTTTATCGTAATGAGTATGTGTAGTTGCATAAAGTAAAGGTTTTTGACACCCGTATACCCCGCGAATGTCGCAGAAACGCTCGGAATCATCGAGTTTTAAATTTCGCTAAGAAGCGACGTATCAATCGATACAGAACTGCGATACCAGTATTATCGTATTCAGAGTGTGTAGTTGCATAAAATGAAGAATTTTGACACCCGTACACCCAGCCAAAGTCTCAGAAACGCCGAGAATCCTCGATCTTTCGATTTCGATAAGCTTCGGCGTATCAATCGCTGCAGATCTGCGATACCAGTTTTATCGTATTGAGAATGTGTAGTTGCATGAAATGAAGGCTTTTGACACCCGTACACCCAGCCAAACTCTTAGAAACGGCGGGAATCCGCGATCGTTCGATTTCGCTAAGCTTCGACGAATCAATCGAAACAGAACTGCGATACCAGTTTTATCGTATTGAGAATGTTTAGTTGCATAGAATGAAGGATTTTGACACCCGTACACCCAGCCAAAGTCTCAGAAACGCCGAGAATCCTCGATCTTTCGATTTCGCTATGCGTCGGCGTATCAATCGCTGCAGAACTGCGATACCAGTTTTACCGTATTGAAAATGTGTAGTTGCATGAAATGAAGACTTTTGACACCCGTACACCCCGCGAATGTCGCAGAAACGCTCGGAATCCTCGATCTTTCGATTTCGCTAAGATGCAACGTATGAATCGATACAGAACCGCGATACCAGTTTTATCGTATTGAGAGTGTGTAGTTGCATAAAATGAAGAATTTTGACACCCGTACACCCAGCCAAACTCTCAGAAACGGCGGGAATCCGCGATCTTTCGATTTCGCTAAGCTTCGTCGTATCAATCGCTGCAGTACCACGATACCAGTTTTATCGTATTGAGAATGCGTAGTTGCATGAAACAAAGAATTTAGACCACCGGACGACCTGCGAATGTCGCAGAAACACTCAGAATCCTCGATCATTCGATTTCGTTAAGATCCGACGTATCAATCGATACCGAACTGCGATACCAGTTTTATCGTATCGAGAGTGTGTAGTTGCGAAAAATGAAGAATTTTGACACCCGTGGATCCAGCCAAACTCTCAGGAACGGCGGGAATCCGCGATCTTTCGATTTCGCTAAGCTTCGACGTAGCAATCGCTGCGGCACCGCGATACCAGTTTTATCGTATTGGGTATGTGTAGTTGCATAAAGTAATGGTTTTGCACACCCGTAGACCCCGCGAATGTCGCAGAAACGGTCGGAATCATCGACCTTTCGATTTCGCTAAGATGCGACGTATCAATCGATACAGAACTGCGATACCAGTTTTATCGTATTCAGAGTGTGTAGTTGCATAAAATGAAGAATTTTGACACCCGTACACCCAGCCAAAGTCACAGAAACGCCGAGAATCCTCGATCTTTCGATTTCGATAAGCTTCGGCGTATCAATCGCTGCAGATCTGCGATACCAGTTTTATCGTATTGAGAATGTGTAGTTGCATGAAACGAAGGCTTTTGACACCCGTACACCCAGCCAAACTTTTAGAAACGGCGGGAATCCGCGATCTTTCGACTTCGCTAAGCTTCGTCGTATCAATCGCTGCAGTACCACGATACCAGTTTTATCGTATTGAGAATGTGTAGTTGCATGAAACAAAGAATTTAGAAACCCGTACACCCCGCGAATATCGCAGAAACACTCGGAATCCTCGACCTTTCGATTTCGTTAAGATCCGACGTATCAATCGATACAGAACTGCGATACCAGTTTTATCGTATCGAGAGTGTGTAGTTGCGAAAAATGAAGAATTTTGACACCCGTGGATCCAGCCAAACTCTCAGGAACGGCGGGAATCCGCGATCTTTCGATTTCGCTAAGCTTCGACGTAGCAATCGCTGCGGCACCGCGATACCAGTTTTATCGTATTGGGTATGTGTATTTGCATAAAGTAATGGTTTTGCACACCCGTAGACCCCGCGAATGTCGCAGAAACGGTCGGAATCATCGAGCTTTCGATTTCGCTAAGATGCGACGTATCAATCGATACAGAACTGCGATACCAGTTTTATCGTATTGAGAATGTGTAGTTGTATGGAATGAAGGCTTTTGATGCCCGTACACCCAGCCAAACTCTTAGAAATGGCGGGAATCCGCGATCTTTCGATTTCGATAAGCTTCGGCGTATCAATCGCTGCAGATCTGCGATACCAGTTTTATCGTATTGAGAATGTGTAGTTGCATGAAATTATGGCTTTTGACACCCGTACACCCAGCCAAACTCTTAGAAACGGGGGGAATCCGCGATCTTTCGATTTCGCTAAGCTGCGACGTATCAATCGCTGCAGCACCACGATACCAGTTTTATCGTAATGAGTATGTGTAGTTGCATAAAGTAAAGGTTTTAGACACCCGTACACCCCGCGAACGTCGCAGAAACACTCGGAATCCTCGACCTTTCGATTTCGTTAAGATCCGACGTATCAATCGATACAGAACTGCGATACCAGTTTTATCGGATTGAGAGTGTGTAGTTGCGAAAAATGAAGAATTTTGACACCCGTGGAACCAGCCAAACTCTCAGAAACGGCGGGAATCCGCGATCTTTCGATTTCGCTAAGCTTCGACGTATCAATCGCTGCAGCACCACGATACCAGTTTTGTCGTAATGAGTATGTGTAGTTGCATAAAGTAAAGGTTTTTGACACCCGTACACCCCGGGAATGTCGCAGAAACACTCGGAATCCTCGACCTTTCGATTTCGTTAAGATCCGACGTATCAATCGATACAGAACTGCGATACCAGTTTTATCGGATTGAGAGTGTGTAGTTGCGAAAAATGAAGAATTTTGACACCCGTGGAACCAGCCAAACTCTCAGAAACGGCGGGAATCCGCGATCTTTCGGTTTCGCTAAGCTTCGACGTATCAATCGCTGCAGCACCACGATACCAGTTTTATCGTAATGAGTATGTGTAGTTGCATAAAGTAAAGGTTTTGAACACCCGTACACCCCGCGAATGTCGCAGAAACGCTCGGAATCATCGAGTTTTAAATTTCGCTAAGAAGCGACGTATCAATCGATACAGAACTGCGATTCCAATTTCATCGTATTGAGAGTGTGTAGTTGCATGAAATGAAGGCTTTTGACACCCGTACACCCAGCCAAACTCTTAGAAACGGGGGGAATCCGCGATCTTTCGATTTCGCTAAGCTTCGACGTATCAATCGCTGCAGCACCACGATACCAGTTTTGACGTATTGAGTATGTGTAGTTGCATAAAGTAAAGGTTTGTGACACCCGTACACCCCGCGAATGTCGCAGAAACGGTCGGAATCATCGAGCTTTCGATTTCGCTAAGATGCGACGTATCAATCGATACAGAACTGGGATACCAGTTTTATCGTATTCAGAGTTTGTAGTTGCATAAAATGAAGAATTTTGACACCCGTACACCCAGCCAAAGTTTCAGAAACGCCGAGAATCCTCGATCTTTCGATTTCGATAAGCTTCGGCGTATCAATCGCTGCAGAACTGCGATACCAGTTTTATCGTATTAAGAATGTGTAGTTGCATGAAATGAAGGCTTTTGACACCCGTACACCCAGCCAAACTCTTAGAAACGGCGGGAATCCGCGATCTTTCGATTTCGCTAAGCTTCGACGTATCAATCGAAACAGAACTGCGATACCAGTTTTATCGTATTGAGAATGTTTAGTTGCATAGAATGAAGGATTTTGATACCCGTACACCCAGCCAAAGTCTCAGAAACGCCGAGAATCCTCGATCTTTCGATTTCGCTAAGCATCGACGTATCAATCGCTGCAGAACTGCGATACCAGTTTTATCGTATTGAAAATGTGTAGTTGCATAAAATAAAGGCTTTTGACACCCGTACACCCCGCGAATGTCGCAGAAACGGTCGGAATCATCGAGCTTTCGATTTCGCTAAGATGCGACGTATCAATCGATACAGAACTGCGATACCAGTTTTATCGTATTCAGAGTGTGTAGTTGCATAAAATGAAGAATTTTGACACCCGTACACCCAGCCAAAGTCTCAGAAACGCCGAGAATCCTCGATCTTTCGATTTCGATAAGCTTCGGCGTATCAATCGCTGCAGAACTGCGATACCAGTTTTATCGTATTGAGAATGTGTAGTTGTATGAAATGAAGGCTTTTGATGCCCGTACACCCAGCCAAACTCTTAGAAATGGCGGGAATCCGCGATCTTTCGATTTCGATAAGCTTCGGCGTATCAATCGCTGCGGATCTGCGATACCAGTTTTATCGTATTGAGAATGTGTAGTTGCATGAAATTATGGCTTTTGACCCGTACACCCAGCCAAACTTTTAGAAACGGCGGGAATCCGCGATCTTTCGATTTCGCTACGATTCGTCGTATCAATCGCTGCAGTACCACGATACCAGTTTTATTGTATTGAGAATGTGTAGTTGCATGAAACAAAGAATTTAGACACCCGTACACCCCGCGAATGTCGCAGAAACACTCGGAATCCTCGACCTTTCGATTTCGTCAAGATCCGACGTATCAATCGATACAGAACTGCGATACCAGTTTTATCGTATTGAGAGTGTCTAGTTGCGAAAAATGTAGAATTTTGACACCCGTTGAACCAGCCAAACTCTCAGAAACGGCGGGAATCCGCGATCTTTCGATTTCGCTAAGCTTCGACGTATCAATCGCTGCAGCACCACGATACCAGTTTTATCGTAATGAGTATGTGTAGTTGCATAAAGTAAAGGTTTTTGACACCCGTACACCCCGCGAATGTCGCAGAAACACTCGGAATCCTCGACCTTTCGATTTCGTTAAGATCCGACGTATCAATCGATACAGAACTGCGATACCAGTTTTATCGGATTGAGAGTGTGTAGTTGCGAAAAATGAAGAATTTTGACACCCGTGGAACCAGCCAAACTCTCAGAAACGGCGGGAATCCGCGATCTTTCGGTTTCGCTAAGCTTCGACGTATCAATCGCTGCAGCACCACGATACCAGTTTTATCGTAATGAGTATGTGTAGTTGCATAAAGTAATGGTTTTGCACACCCGTAGACCCCGCGAATGTCGCAGAAACGGTCGGAATCATCGAGCTTTCGATTTCGCTAAGATGCGACGTATCAATCGATACAGAACTGCGATACCAGTTTTATCGTATTGAGAATGTGTAGTTGTATGAAATGAAGGCTTTTGATGCCCGTACACCCAGCCAAACTCTTAGAAATGGCGGGAATCCGCGATCTTTCGATTTCGATAAGCTTCGGCGTATCAATCGCTGCAGATCTGCGATACCAGTTTTATCGTATTGCGAATGTGTAGTTGTATGAAATGAAGGCTTTTGATGCCCGTACTCCCAGCCAAACTTTTAGAAACGGCGGGAATCCGCGATCTTTCGATTTCGCTAAGCTTCGTCGTATCAATCGCTGCAGTACCACGATACCAGTTTTATCGTATTGAGAATGTGTAGTTGCATGAAACAAAGAATTTAGACACCCGTACACCCCGCGAATGTCGCAGAAACACTCGGAATCCTCGACCTTTCGACTTCGTTAAGATCCGACGTATCAATCGATACAGAACTGCGATACCAGTTTTATCGGATTGAGAGTGTGTAGTTGCGAAAAATGAAGAATTTTGACACCCGTGGAACCAGCCAAACTCTCAGAAACGGCGGGAATCCGCGATCTTTCGATTTCGCTAAGCTTCGACGTATCAATCGCTGCAGCACCACGATACCAGTTTTATCGTAATGAGTATGTGTAGTTGCATAAAGTAAAGGTTTTTGACACCCGTACACCCCGCGAATGTCGCAGAAACGCTCGGAATCATCGAGCTTTCGATTTCGCTAAGATGCGACGTATGAATCGATACAGAACCGCGATACCAGTTTTATCGTATTGAGAGTGTGTATTTGCAAAAAATGAAGAATTTTGACACCCGTACACCCAGCCAAACTCTCAGAAACGGCGGGAATCCGCGATCTTTCGATTTCGCTAAGCTTCGTCGTATCAATCGCTGCAGTACCACGATACCAGTTTTATCGTATTGAGAATGCGTAGTTGCATGAAACAAAGAATTTAGACCCCCGGACGACCCGCGAATGTCGCAGAAACACACAGAATCCTCGATCATTCGATTTCGTTAAGATCCGACGTATCAATCGATACAGAACTGCGATACCAGTTTTATCGTATCGAGAGTGTGTAGTTGCGAAAAATGAAGAATTTTGACACCCGTGGATCCAGCCAAACTCTCAGGAACGGCGGGAATCCGCGATCTTTCGATTTCGCTAAGCTTCGACGTAGCAATCGCTGCGGCACCGCGATACCAGTTTTATCGTATTGGGTATGTGTAGTTGCATAAAGTAATGGTTTTGCACACCCGTAGACCCCGCGAATGTCGCAGAAACGGTCGGAATCATCGACTTTTCGATTTCGCTAAGATGCGACGTATCAATCGATACAGAACTGCGATACCAGTTTTATCGTATTCAGAGTGTGTAGTTGCATAAAATGAAGAATTTTGACACCCGTACACCCAGCCAAAGTCTCAGAAACGCCGAGAATCCTCGATCTTTCGATTTCGATAAGCTTCGGCGTATCAATCGCTGCAGATCTGCGATACCAGTTTTATCGTATTGAGTATGTGTAGTTGCATGAAACGAAGGCTTTTGACACCCGTACACCCAGCCAAACTTTTAGAAACGGCGGGAATCCGCGATCTTTCGACTTCGCTAAGCTTCGTCGTATCAATCGCTGCAGTACCACGATACCAGTTTTATCGTATTGAGAATGTGTAGTTGCATGAAACAAAGAATTTAGACACCCGTACACCCCGCGAATATCGCAGAAACACTCGGAATCCTCGACCTTCCGATTTCGTTAAGATCCGACGTATCAATCGATACAGAACTGCGATACCAGTTTTATCGTATCGAGAGTGTGTAGTTGCGAAAAATGAAGAATTTTGACACCCGTGGATCCAGCCAAACTCTCAGGAACGGCGGGAATCCGCGATCTTTCGATTTCTCTAAGCTTCGACGTAGCAATCGATACAGAACTGGGATACCAGTTTTATCGTATTCAGAGTTTGTAGTTGCATAAAATGAAGAATTTTGACACCCGTACACCCAGCCAAAGTCTCAGAAACGCCGAGAATCCTCGATCTTTCGATTTCGATAAGCTTCGGCGTATCAATCGCTGCAGAACTGCGATACCAGTTTTATCGTATTGCGAATGTGTAGTTGTATGAAATGAAGGCTTTTGATGCCCGTACACCCAGCCAAACTCTTAGAAATGGCGGGAATCCGCGATCTTTCGATTTCGATAACCTTCGGCGTATCAATCGCTGCAGATCTGCGATACCAGTTTTATCGTATTGAGAATGTGTAGTTGCATGAAACAAAGTATTTAGACACCCGTACACCCCGCGAATGTCACAGAAACACTCGGAATCCTCGACCTCTCGATTTCGTTAAGATCCGACGTATCAATCGATACAGAACTGCGATACCAGTTTTATCGTATTTAGAGTGTGTAGTTGCGAAAAATGAAGAATTTTGACACCCGTGGAACCAGCCAAACTCTCAGAAACGGCGGGAATCCGCGATCTTTCGATTTCGCTAAGCTTCGACGTATCAATCGCTGCAGCACCACGATACCATTTTTATCGTAATGAGTATGTGTAGTTGCATAAAGTAAAGGTTTTTGACACCCGTACACCCCGCGAATGTCGCAGAAACGCTCGGAATCATCGAGTTTTAAATTTCGCTAAGAAGCGACGTATCAATCGATACAGAACTGCGATATCAGTATTATCGTATTCAGAGTGTGTAGTTGCATAAAATGAAGAATTTTGACACCCGTACACCCAGCCAAAGTCTCAGAAACGCCGAGAATCCTCGATCTTTCGATTTCGATAAGCTTCGGCGTATCAATCGCTGCAGATCTGCGATACCAGTTTTATCGTATTGAGAATGTTTAGTTGCATAGAATGAAGGATTTTGACACCCGTACACCCAGCCAAAGTCTCAGAAACGCCGAGAATCCTCGATCTTTCGATTTCGCTATGCGTCGGCGTATCAATCGCTGCAGAACTGCGATACCAGTTTTACCGTATTGAAAATGTGTAGTTGCATGAAATGAAGGCTTTTGACACCCGTACACCCCGCGAATGTCGCAGAAACGCTCGGAATCCTCGATCTTTCGATTTCGCTAAGATGCAACGTATGAATCGATACAGAACCGCGATACCAGTTTTATCGTTTTGAGAGTGTGTAGTTGCATAAAATGAAGAATTTTGACACCCGTACACCCAGCCAAACTCTCAGAAACGGCGGGCATCCGCGATCTTTCGATTTCGCTAAGCTTCGTCGTATCAATCGCTGCAGTACCACGATACCAGTTTTATCGTATTGAGAATGCGTAGTTGCATGAAACAAAGAATTTAGACCCCCGGACGACCCGCGAATGTCGCAGAAACACTCAGAATCCTCGATCATTCGATTTCGTTAAGATCCGACGTATCAATCGATACAGAACTGCGATACCAGTTTTATCGTATCGAGAGTGTGTAGTTGCGAAAAATGAAGAATTTTGACACCCGTGGATCCAGCCAAACTCTCAGGAACGGCGGGAATCCGCGATCATTCGATTTCGCTAAGCTTCGACGTAGCAATCGCTGCGGCACCGCGATACCAGTTTTATCGTATTGGGTATGTGTAGTTGCATAAAGTAATGGTTTTGCACACCGGTAGACCCCGCGAATGTCGCAGAAACGGTCGGAATCATCGAGCTTTCGATTTCGCTAAGATGCGACGTATCAATCGATACAGAACTTCGATACCAGTTTTATCGTATTCAGAGTGTGTAGTTGCATAAAATGAAGAATTTTGACACCTGTACACCCAGCCAAAGTCTCAGAAACGCCGAGAATCCTCGATCTTTCGATTTCGATAAGCTTCGGCGTATCAATCGCTGCAGATCTGCGATACCAGTTTTATCGTATTGAGAATGTGTAGTTGCATGAAACGAAGGCTTTTGACACCCGTACACCCAGCCAAACTTTTAGAAACGGCGGGAATCCGCGATCTTTCGACTTCGCTAAGCTTCGTCGTATCAATCGCTGCAGTACCACGATACCAGTTTTATCGTATTGAGAATGTGTAGTTGCATGAAACAAAGAATTTAGACACCCGTACACCCCGCGAATGTCGCAGAAACACTCGGAATCCTCGACCTTTCGATTTCGTTAAGATCCGACGTATCAATCGATACAGAACTGCGATACCAGTTTTATCGTATCGAGAGTGTGTAGTTGCGAAAAATGAAGAATTTTGACACCCGTGGATCCAGCCAAACTCTCAGGAACGGCGGGAATCCGCGATCTTTCGATTTCGCTAAGCTTCGACGTAGCAATCGCTGCGGCACCGCGATACCAGTTTTATCGTATTGGGTATGTGTAGTTGCATAAAGTAATGGTTTTGCACACCCGTAGACCCCGCGAATGTCGCAGAAACGGTCGGAATCATCGAGCTTTCGATTTCGCTAAGATGCGACGTATCGATCGATACAGAACTGCGATACCAGTTTTATCGTATTGAGAATGTGTAGTTGTATGAAATGAAGGCTTTTGATGCCCGTACACCCAGCCAAACTCTTAGAAATGGCGGGAATCCGCGATCTTTCGATTTCGATAAGCTTCGGCGTATCAATCGCTGCAGATCTGCGATACCAGTTTTATCGTATTGCGAATGTGTAGTTGTATGACATGAAGGCTTTCGATGCCCGTACTCCCAGCCAAACTTTTAGAAACGGCGGGAATCCGCGATCTTTCGATTTCGCTAAGCTTCGTCGTATCAATCGCTGCAGTACCACGATACCAGTTTTATCGTATTGAGAATGTGTAGTTGCATGAAACAAAGAATTTAGACACCCGTACACCCCGCGAATGTCGCAGAAACACTCGGAATCCTCGACCTTTCGATTTCGTTAAGATCCGACGTATCAATCGATACAGAACTGCGATACCAGTTTTATCGGATTGAGAGTGTGTAGTTGCGAAAAATGAAGAATTTTGACACCCGTGGAACCAGCCAAACTCTCAGAAACGGCGGGAATCCGCGATCTTTCGATTTCGCTAAGCTTCGACGTATCAATCGCTGCAGCACCACGATACCAGTTTTATCGTAATGAGTATGTGTAGTTGCATAAAGTAAAGGTTTTTGACACCCGTACACCCCGCGAATGTCGCAGAAACGGTCGGAATCATCGAGCTTTCGATTTCGCTAAGATGCGACGTATCAATCGATACAGAACTGGGATACCAGTTTTATCGTATTGAGAATGTGTAGTTGCATGAAATGAAGGCTTTTGACACCCGTACACCCAGCCAAACTCTTAGAAACGGCGGGAATCCGCGATCTTTCGATTTCGCTAAGCTTCGACGTATCAATCGAAACAGAACTGCGATACCAGTTTTATCGTATTGAGAATGTTTAGTTGCATAGAATGAAGGATTTTGATACCCGTACACCCAGCCAAAGTCTCAGAAACGCCGAGAATCCTCGATCTTTCGATTTCGCTAAGCATCGACGTATCAATCGCTGCAGAACTGCGATACCAGTTTTATCGTATTGAAAATGTGTATTTGCATAAAATAAAGGCTTTTGACACCCGTACACCCCGCGAATGTCGCAGAAACGGTCGGAATCATCGAGCTTTCGATTTCGCTAAGATGCGACGTATCAATCGATACAGAACTGCGATACCAGTTTTATCGTATTCAGAGTGTGTAGTTGCATAAAATGAAGAATTTTGACGGCCGTACACCCAGCCAAAGTCTCAGAAACGCCGAGAATCCTCGATCTTTCGATTTCGATAAGCTTTGGCGTATCAATCGCTGCAGAAATGCGATACCAGTTTTATCGTATTGAGAATGTGTAGTTGTATGAAATGAAGGCTTTTGATGCCCGTACACCCCGCGAATGTCGCAGAAACGGTCGGAATCATCGAGCTTTCGATTTCGCTAAGATGCGACGTATCAATCGATACAGAACTGCGATACCAGTTTTATCGTATTCAGAGTGTGTAGTTGCATAAAATGAAGAATTTTGACACCCGTACACCCAGCCAAACTTTTAGAAACGGCGGGAATCCGCGATCTTTCGATTTCGCTAAGCTTCGTCGTATCAATCGCTGCAGTACCACGATACCAGTTTTATTGTATTGTGAATGTGTAGTTGCATGAAACAATAAAATTTAGACACCCGTACACCCCGCGAATGTCGCAGAAACACTCGGAATCCTCGACCTTTCGATTTCGTTAAGATCCGACGTATCAATCGATACAGAACTGCGATACCAGTTTTATCGTATTGAGAGTGTCTAGTTGCGAAAAATGTAGAATTTTGACACCCGTGGAACCAGCCAAACTCTCAGAAACGGCGGGAATCCGCGATCTTTCGATTTCGCTAAGCTTCGACGTATCAATCGCTGCAGCACCACGATACCAGTTTTATCGTAATGAGTATGTGTAGTTGCATAAAGTAAAGGTTTTTGACACCCGTACACCCCGCGAATGTCGCAGAAACGCTCGGAATCATCGAGTTTTAAATTTCGCTAAGAAGCGACGTATCAATCGATACAGAACTGCGATACCAGTATTATCGTATTCAGAGTGTGTAGTTGCATAAAATGAAGAATTTTGACACCCGTACACCCAGCCAAAGTCTCTGAAACGCCGAGAATCCTCGATCTTTCGATTTCGATAAGCTTCGGCGTATCAATCGCTGCAGATCTGCGATACCAGTTTTATCGTATTGAGAATGTGTAGTTGCATGAAATGAAGGCTTTTGACACCCGTAAACCCAGCCAAACTCTTAGAAACGGCGGGAATCCGCGATCGTTCGATTTCGCTAAGCTTCGACGAATCAATCGAAACAGAACTGCGATACCAGTTTTATCGTATTGAGAATGTTTAGTTGCATAGAATGAAGGATTTTGACACCCGTACACCCAGCCAAAGTCTCAGAAACGCCGAGAATCCTCGATCTTTCGATTTCGCTATGCGTCGGCGTATCAATCGCTGCAGAACTGCGATACCAGTTTTACCGTATTGAAAATGTTTCGTTGCATGAAATGAAGGCTTTTGACACCCGTACACCCCGCGAATGTCGCAGAAACGCTCGGAATCCTCGACCTTTCGATTTCGTTAAGATCCGACGTATCAATCGATACAGAACTGCGATACCAGTTTTATCGGATTGAGAGTGTGTAGTTGCAAAAAATGAACAATTTTGACACCCGTGGAACCAGCCAAACTCTCAGAAACGGCGGGAATCCGCGATCTTTCGATTTCGCTAAGCTTCGACGTATCAATCGCTGCAGCACCACGATACCAGTTTTATCGTAATGAGTATGTGTAGTTGCATAAAGTAAAGGTTTTTGACACCCGTACACCCCGCGAATGTCGCAGAAACGCTCGGAATCATCGAGTTTTAAATTTCGCTAAGAAGCGACGTATCAATCGATACAGAACTGCGATACCAGTATTATCGTCTTCAGAGTGTGTAGTTGCATAAAATGAAGAATTTTGACACCCGTACACCCAACCAAAGTCTCAGAAACGCCGAGAATCCTCGATCTTTCGATTTCGATAAGCTTCGGCGTATCAATCGCTGCAGATCTGCGATACCAGTTTTATCGTATTGAGAATGTGTAGTTGCATGAAATGAAGGCTTTTGACACCCGTACACCCAGCCAAACTCTTAGAAACGGCGGGAATCCGCGATCGTTCGATTTCGCTAAGCTTCGACGAATCAATCGAAACAGAACTGCGATACCAGTTTTATCGTATTGAGAATGTTTAGTTGCATAGAATGAAGGATTTTGACACCCGTACACCCAGCCAAAGTCTCAGAAACGCCGAGAATCCTCGATCTTTCGATTTCGCTATGCGTCAGCGTATCAATCGCTGCAGAACTGCGATACCAGTTTTACCGTATTGAAAATGTGTAGTTGCATGAAATGAAGGCTTTTGACACCCGTACACCCCGCGAATGTCGCAGAAACGCTCGGAATCCTCGATCTTTCGATTTCGCTAAGATGCAACGTATGAATCGATACAGAACCGCGATACCAGTTTTATCGTATTGAGAGTGTGTAGTTGCATAAAATGAAGAATTTTGACACCCGTACACCCAGCCAAACTCTCAGAAACGGCGGGAATCCGCGATCTTTCGATTTCGCTAAGCTTCGTCGTATCAATCGCTGCAGTACCACGATACCAGTTTTATCGTATTGAGAATGCGTAGTTGCATGAAACAAAGAATTTAGACCCCCGGACGACCCGCGAATGTCGCAGAAACACTCAGAATCCTCGATCATTCGATTTCGTTAAGATCCGACGTATCAATCGATACAGAACTGCGATACCAGTTTTATCGTATCGAGAGTGTGTAGTTGCGAAAAATGAAGAATTTTGACACCCGTGGATCCAGCCAAACTCTCAGGAACGGCGGGAATCCGCGATCTTTCGATTTCGCTAAGCTTCGACGTAGCAATCGCTGCGGCACCGCGATACCAGTTTTATCGTATTGGGTATGTGTAGTTGCATAAAGTAATGGTTTTGCACACCCGTAGACCCCGCGATTGTCGTAGAAACGGTCGGAATCATCGAGCTTTCGATTTCGCTAAGATGCGACGTATCAATCGATACAGAACTGCGATACCAGTTTTATCGTATTCAGAGTGTGTAGTTGCATAAAATGAAGAATTTTGACACCCGTACACCCAGCCAAAGTCTCAGAAACGCCGAGAATCCTCGATCTTTCGATTTCGATAAGCTTCGGCGTATCAATCGCTGCAGATCTGCGATACCAGTTTTATCGTATTGAGAATGTGTAGTTGCATGAAACGAAGGCTTTTGACACCCGTACACCCAGCCAAACTTTTAGAAACGGCGGGAATCCGCGATCTTTCGATTTCGCTAAGCTTCGTCGTATCAATCGCTGCAGTACCACGATACCAGTTTTATCGTATTGAGAATGTGTAGTTGCATGAAACAAAGTATTTAGACACCCGTACACCCCGCGAATGTCGCAGAAACACTCGGAATCCTCGACCTTTCGATTTCGTTAAGATCCGACGTATCAATCGATACAGAACTGCGATACCAGTTTTATCGGATTCAGAGTGTGTAGTTGCGAAAAATGAAGAATTTTGACACCCGTGGAACCAGCCAAACTCTAAGAAACGGCGGGAATCCGCGATCTTTCGATTTCGCTAAGCTTCGACGTATCAGTCGCTGCAGCACCACGATACCAGTTTTATCGTAATGAGTATGTGTAGTTGCATAAAGTAAAGGTTTTTGACACCCGTACACCCCGCGAATGTCGCAGAAACGCTCGGAATCATCGAGTTTTAAATTTCGCTAAGAAGCGACGTATCAATCGATACAGAACTGCGATACCAGTATTATCGTATTCAGAGTGTGTAGTTGCATAAAATGAAGAATTTTGACACCCGTACACCCAGCCAAAGTCTCAGAAACGCCGAGAATCCTCGATCTTTCGATTTCGATAAGCTTCGGCGTATCAATCGCTGCAGATCTGCGATACCAGTTTTATCGTATTGAGAATGTGTAGTTGCATGTAACGAAGGCTTTTGACATCCGTACACCCAGCCAATCTTTTAGAAACGGCGGGAATCCGCGATCTTTCGACTTCGCTAAGCTTCGTCGTATCAATCGCTGCAGTACCACGATACCAGTTTTATCGTATTGAGAATGTGTAGTTGCATGAAACAAAGAATTTAGACACCCGTACACCCGCAGGGACCCCCGTAAGGGGACGGGCGTGACGAACCCGCGGACCCGAGTCAACCCTAGGCTAAGCTCGATCTACGTGGCGATGGAAGTTGGCAGGGAGGGTTAATACCCTGTCTCGAACGTGACCTCTGTGGCGGCTGGCGACCTCACAGTTGTAATTAATTGCCCGGGTCTGGTAAGGCGGCTCTACTGGACCCTGTGTTATTATATTTCCGACCATACTCGTGGGATTAAATATGAGAAAATCTACAAAAAACACAACCAAAAATAAATCAAACTTAGATGAATCAGATAAGCATCAACCAAAATCCGTGGATCTTAACGCTCCTAGCACAACCAAGCGCAAACCAACTCACTTTTCACTGGGATTCACCGATGACGAATCGGACATGGAGTATGAGGATAAATCCTCACCTGCACCTAGCCTTCATAGCATTGCTAGCGGGGATCGTAAGTCCTGCACTTCAACCGAATCGCGAAAGCGCCGAAAACGCAACGCTGGTGACTCCATCGAGACCTTTCCAAACTTTAGCATCGATGACCTTACACGGCAAGCCGTTGGGATCAAAGAGGAACTGACAGATTATTGCCTTGATCCTGAATCGGGAATAGCCCAAGAACAAGCTAGATACCTTTTAAAGAACATTTCTATATTGACAGAGATCGTTGCAAAAATGGCGATGGAAAATTCTCGGCTTCTCGGTCGTTTAGACGAACGTGTCAATATAGCGTCTAGTGTTACCGGCGTATCCTACGCTGAAAAGTTGAAAACCACCTCTCCAAGAGTTCCAGTTCTGAGCAAGGTAAACAGACCTATCAAAAGTACTCAACAAGTACTTATTATACGTCCTAGTGCAGCAATGAACTGCAAATCGAGTGACGAGACAAAAAAGGAACTCACGAAAACTATCGACCCTAAAGAGAGCAAAATACACGTAAAAAATCTCCGCAGAATCAGAAATAATGGCCTCCTCATAGAAACGGAATCTAAAGACGACCTAGCTAAAATAGCAACAAACACGGTTCTCAAAGACCGTGGCTTCACAATAGAACAACCCGGCAAAAAAGAACCACGAATCCTTATCTATGACGTGCAAAGCTCCCTCAGCGAACAGGATATAAAGAACGCTATTTTCGAGCAGAATCCTGACCTTGTTGAGGACATGGACAAATCACAACTTGATAGGGAACTTAAGTTACGATTCCGAGTTGGGAAACGAAGAGAGGATCTAACAAATTGGGTTGCCGAAGTTACCCCGAGGCTCAGGAACAAGATTCGAAAGATTGGTCGGATTTATATCGAATGGCAATTCTGCCGGATACAAGACTTTATCGGCCTGAGTCGGTGTTATCAGTGCCAGGCTCACGGTCATGTCGCTAAATATTGTCGTCAAGAAACACCATCTTGCGGACACTGCTCCGAAGACGGTCACAGGACATCCGACTGCACGAAGAAAAATGAACCAGCGAAGTGCGCATCATGCAAACGATTCAAGAAACCGATGGACCATTCGGTTCTCGATAAGAACTGTCCTGCGCACAAATTTGCCCTGGAAAAACTAGTGAATAAAATCGATTATGGCGTCTAACGGACTCCGTATCATCCAGCTCAATATGCACGGGTCGAAACTAGTTACTTCTGAACTACGCACAAAAGTTAGTAAGGAAAACATTGACTTGCTACTCTTACAAGAGCCGCATGCATGGAGAAATCGTATTACAGGTTTTGGATGTCAGGCACGCATTTTTACCGCTAACACGCAAGACGAAAAACCATGGGCAGCGATAGTTGCTACATCGAAAAAATTAACTATTCTTAACCTGAAGCACTTGAGTAATTCCTGCTGCATGTGCATCGAGGTCAACATCAGTACTCATTCGGTGTACTTTGTTAGCGCCTATTTTCGCTTCTCTGAAAATATCGAGGATCACTTAGAACACCTTGACTCTGTGTTACGTCAACTCCGCGGGAATAAGGTGGTTCTTAGTATTGATAGTAATGCGAAATCCCATCTGTGGCACAGTGGAAAATTGGATAATCGTGGAAGGAAGGTGGAATCATTTCTGGCACAACACAATCTCAGAGTTGCAAATGAACCACATGGACTCACAACATACTCATCCTCATCTGGCGAATCCAATATTGACATTACGCTTGAAACAATCAACCACACTGACCTCATACTAAAATGGACAGTTTTAGATGGATGGACCTCCAGCGACCACCGTGCAATTCTAATTGAATGCACTGGATTGGAAAAGCCACAAGAGCACAGAAGCCGACAAGGCTCATGGCGCTACGCAGTTAACAGAGCCAACTGGGAAATATTTGACGCAGCACTAACCGAAAATTGGAGTCATGAGCATGCACGTCAGCCGACATCTAAGGAGGAAACCCGTGAACTAATAAGGTGTATCGAAAGAACCATACTCAAGGCATGCGATCGTTCAATCCCACGCAAACAATATAGTCGTATTAAAACATCGCCATGGTGGAACCCGGAACTAACGCAATTAAAAAGGAATACTTATCGGAGTCGCAGATTGTATCAGCGATGTAAAGACCAACGTCAAAAGGAACCGCTAAAAGTAGAATACGCCCAGTGTAGGCGTCGATACCGAAGAGCTGTCGAAGAAGCCAAAAATAAAAGCTGGAGAGAATTCGTCGGGCGAGAGGGTAACGCAAACCCATGGGGGATCGTGTACAAACTCCAGACCAATAAATTAAACACACACGATGCGCTCTGCTCAATACGGACCACATATGGTTACGCAATAAGTTGGAAAACCGCCGCAAATGAAGTTTTGAGAACTGTAGTCCCTGATGATACAACAATGAACGACTCAGAAGCTCACTCCACTATAAGACTGGATGCCGAAATCCCGCCCGACACGGCAAACTGTGAAAAATTTGATAAAGCTGAGGTTGAAATCGCAATAAAGCAGATGAAGGACAGGAAAGCACCTGGTATCGACAATATTGAAACTGCAGCAATAAAGAGATCTTGGTCATTGATCGGTGACGCACTTACAACAGCTTTCAATGGCTGCCTTGAATACGGAATTTTTCCGGAACAATGGAAAAAAGGAATGATTATACTAATCAAAAAAGGGGCTGGACGAGACCCTTCGGATCCTCAGTCCTACCGGCCAATTAGTCTTTTACCGATACTCGGTAAAATTCTCGAGCGAATGATACTGAGGAGACTAGTGCCTTCACAAGAACAACATAATAGCAATAACCAATTCGGCTTCAAGTCCGGCATGAGCACCGATGACGCAATCGTCGCACTCACAACTAAAGTAGCAAAAACGAAAGAGAAATATGTGCTCGGAATATTTCTCGACATTGCAGGAGCTTTTGACAACGTATGGTGGCCGGGTGTCCTCCACGAACTGAAAAAACGTGGCTGCGCGAGGAACTTGTACATCATGATCCAAGACTACTTCAAATCGAGGATATCATTGATTCGGGAAAACGACCAGACTGCGCGAAAATTAGTTACGAAAGGATGTCCCCAGGGATCCATCCTGGGTCCCTTTATGTGGAACCTTATATTCGATGGAAACCTGAAAGATTATGACGAATGCCAGAACCTGGACACCATTGCATACGCAGATGACCAGGTACTGATCATATCCGGAAACAACCGGAGGGAAATTGAATCACGTGCACGATTTGCTATAAGCAAGGTAACAGCATGGAGCATCAAGCATAAGCAGTGTCTATCAGCCGATAAAACACACATGATGATATTAAAAGGTAAAGCAACCTCACTCGGAACTAACATACGAATAAAGATAAATAACCACGAGTTGGTTCCAGTAAAACAAGTCAAATTCCTCGGAATCACATTCGAAGAAGGACTCAAAATAAACTCACACATTAAAGGTATTTGTGAGAAAACAAAGAAAATCTTCGAAAGCCTAGGAAGAGTCGCAAAAAACAGGTGGGGTCTAGGACAGAAAGCATTAAGCACAATATACAAAGGAGTCTATGTTCCTATCATGACATACGGTGCGATCGCATGGGCCGATAAACTAACATTAAGGATGAAGAGAGCATTGGGTAGCTCGCAGCGGTTAGCACTAATAAGAGTGACGAAGGCGTATAGGACCGTCTCGACAGAGTGCCTACCAGTAGTAGCAGGTGTTCTCCCGATAGACCTGGAAATAATGAAAAGAGTTCTGAACTACAAGATTCGACATAAATTAGACTTTCAAACTGACGAACACTCGATTATATGGATGGACAACGGGGAAACAAAAGAAGGACTCACAACGGCGGAAGTACGCAAAATGGTCGAAGAAGAAATACAAGAGATATGGCAGGACCGATGGACACACAGCACCAAAGGAAGAATGACATTCAATTATTTCCAAACAGTTCAGGTAAGAATGAAATCCGACTGCATTAAACCGAACTTCTACGTGACACAGTTCCTAACAGGACATGGATGCTTCAATAGTAAATTAAAAGACCTAAACATTGTGGAAAACGAGAACTGTAGATGCGGGAGACGTGAAACACCAGAACACATGCTATTTAGGTGCGCTGAGTACGACACAGAAAGGACAATAGCAGCCGAAAAACTGAACGTAGAGGACATCGAGAAGATGGACATGAAAGAATTTGTAAGAAACAAAAAGAACTTCCAAATTTTCGGAAAATACGCCAAAGCTATCGTAAATGTAAAAAGCATCAAAGAAAACGTGGATTAGCCTAGGGATAGAAGAGTACAAGAAACAAAATAAAGAATAAGAACAAGCTCAGATGATCGAAAGAAATAGACAATGAAACACAGGAAACGATACTAAATACCCGGAACTTAAAAATACATGAACTACAAAAACCAAACGTCTTCTAGAGACCTGATAAGAACAACACGAAAAGCATAGAAAAACGACCGTCGGTATAATAAAATTAGGTACGACGGGGGTGGAGGTGGGGAAAAAAAAAAAAAAAAAAAAAAAAAAAAAAAACCCCGCGAATGTCGCAGAAACACTCGGAATCCTCGACCTTTCGATTTCGTTAAGATCCGACGTATCAATCGATACAGAACTGCGATACCAGTTTTATCGTATTTAGAGTGTGTAGTTGCGAAAAATGAAGAATTTTGACACCCGTGGAACCAGCCAAACTCTCAGAAACGGCGGGAATCCGCGATCTTTCGATTTCGCTAAGCTTCGACGTATCAATCGCTGCAGCACCACGATACCAGTTTTATCGTAATGAGTATGTGTAGTTGCATAAAGTAAAGATTTTTGACACCCGTACACCCCGCGAATGTCGCAGAAACGCTCGGAATCATCGAGTTTTAAATTTCGCTAAGAAGCGACGTATCAATCGATACAGAACTGCGATACCAGTATTATCGTATTCAGAGTGTGTAGTTGCATAAAATGAAGAATTTTGACACCCGTACACCCAGCCAAAGTCTCAGAAACGCCGAGAATCCTCGATCTTTCGATTTCGATAAGCTTCGGCGTATCAATCGCTGCAGATCTGCGATACCAGTTTTATCGTATTGAGAATGTGTAGTTGCATGAAATGAAGGCTCTTGACACCCGTACACCCCGCGAAAGTCGCTGAAACGCTCGGAATCCTAGATCTTTCGATTTCGCTAAGATGCGACGTATCAATCGACACAGAACTGCGATTCCAGTTTCATCGTATTGAGAGTGTGTAGTTGCATGAAATGAAGGCTTTTGACCCCCGTACACCCAGCCAAAGTCTCAGAAACGCCGAGAATCCTCGATCTTTCGATTTCGATAAGCTTCGGCGTATCAATCGCTGCAGATCTGCGATACCAGTTTTATCGTATTGAGAATGTGTAGTTGCATGAAATGAAGGATTTTGACACCCGTACACCCAGCCAAACTCTTAGAAACGGCGGGAATCCGCGATCGTTCGATTTCGCTAAGCTTCGACGAATCAATCGAAACAGAACTGCGATACCAGTTTTATCGTATTGAGAATGTTTAGTTGCATAGAATGAAGGATTTTGACACGCGTACACCCAGCCAAAGTCTCAGAAACGCCGAGAATCCTCGATCTTTCGATTTCGCTATGCGTCGGCGTATCAATCGCTGCAGAACTGCGATACCAGTTTTACCGTATTGAAAATGTGTAGTTGCATGAAATGAAGGCTTTTGACACCCGTACACCCCGCGAATGTCGCAGAAACGCTCGGAATCCTCGATCTTTCGATTTCGCTAAGATGCAACGTATGAATCGATACAGAACCGCGATACCAGTTTTATCGTATTAAGAGTGTGTAGTTGCATAAAATGAAGAATTTTGACACCCGTACACCCAGCCAAACTCTCAGAAACGGCGGGAATCCGCGATCTTTCGATTTCGCTAAGCTTCGTCGTATCAATCGCTGCAGTACCACGATACCAGTTTTATCGTATTGAGAATGCGTAGTTGCATGAAACAAAGAATTTAGGCCCCCGGACGACCCGCGAATGTCGCAGAAACACTCAGAATCCTCGATCATTCGATTTCGTTAAGATCCGACGTATCAATCGATACAGAACTGCGATACCAGTTTTATCGTATTGAGAGTTTGTAGTTGCGAAAAATGAAGAATTTTGACACCCGTGGATCCAGCCAAACTCTCAGGAACGGCGGGAATCCGCGATCTTTCGATTTCGCTAAGCTTCGACGTAGCAATCGCTGCAGCACCGCGATACCAGTTTTATCGTATTGGGTATGTGTAGTTGCATAAAGTAATGGTTTTTCACACCCGTAGAACCCGCGAATGTCGCAGAAACGGTCGGAATCATCGAGCTTTCGATTTCGCTAAGATGCGACGTATCAATCGATACAGAACTGCGATACCAGTTTTATCGTATTCAGAGTGTGTAGTTGCATAAAATGAAGAATTTTGACACCCGTACACCCAACCAAAGTCTCAGAAAGGCCGAGAATCCTCGATCTTTCGATTTCGATAAGCTTCGGCGTATCAATCGCTACAGATCTGCGATACCAGTTTTATCGTATTGAGAATGTGTAGTGGCATGAAATGAAGGCTCTTGTCACCCGTACACCCCGCGAATGTCGCTGAAACGCTCGGAATCCTAGATCTTTCGATTTCGCTAAGATGCGACGTATCAATCGACACAGAACTGCGATGCCAGTTTCATCGTATTGAGAGTGTGTAGTTGCATGAAATGAAGGCTTTTGACACCCGTACACCCAGCCAAACTCTTAGAAACGGGGGGAATCCGCGATCTTTCGATTTCGCTAAGCTTCGACGTATCAATCGCTGCAGCACCACGATACCAGTTTTGACGTATTGAGTATGTGTAGTTGCATAAAGTAAAGGTTTGTGACACCCGTACACCCCGCGAATGTCGCAGAAACGGTCGGAATCATCGAGCTTTCGATTTCGCTAAGATGCGACGTATCAATCGATACAGAACTGGGATACCAGTTTTATCGTATTCAGAGTTTGTAGTTGCATAAAATGAAGAATTTTGACACCCGTACACCCAGCCAAAGTTTCAGAAACGCCGAGAATCCTCGATCTTTCGATTTCGATAAGCTTCGGCGTATCAATCGCTGCAGAACTGCGATACCAGTTTTATCGTATTGAGAATGTGTAGTTGCATGAAATGAAGGCTTTTGACACCCGTACACCCAGCCAAACTCTTAGAAACGGCGGGAATCCGCGATCTTTCGATTTCGCTAAGCTTCGACGTATCAATCGAAACAGAACTGCGATACCAGTTTTATCGTATTGAGAATGTTTAGTTGCATAGAATGAAGGATTTTGATACCCGTACACCCAGCCAAAGTCTCAGAAACGCCGAGAATCCTCGATCTTTCGATTTCGCTAAGCATCGACGTATCAATCGCTGCAGAACTGCGATACCAGTTTTATCGTATTGAAAATGTGTAGTTGCATAAAATAAAGGCTTTTGACACCCGTACACCCCGCGAATGTCGCAGAAACGGTCGGAATCATCGAGCTTTCGATTTCGCTAAGATGCGACGTATCAATCGATACAGAACTGCGATACCAGTTTTATTGTATTCAGAGTGTGTAGTTGCATAAAATGAAGAATTTTGACACCCGTACACCCAGCCAAAGTCTCAGAAACGCCGAGAATCCTCGATCTTTCGATTTCGATAAGCTTCGGCGTATCAATCGCTGCAGAACTGCGATACCAGTTTTATCGTATTGCGAATGTGTAGTTGTATGAAATGAAGGCTTTTGATGCCCGTACACCCAGCCAAACTCTTAGAAATGGCGGGAATCCGCGATCTTTCGATTTCGATAAGCTTCGGCGTATCAATCGCTGCAGATCTGCGATACCAGTTTTATCGTATTGAGAATGTGTAGTTGCATGAAACAAAGAATTCAGACACCCGTACACCCCGCGAATGTCACAGAAACACTCGGAATCCTCGACCTCTCGATTTCGTTAAGATCCGACGTATCAATCGATACAGAACTGCGATACCAGTTTTATCGTATTTAGAGTGTGTAGTTGCGAAAAATGAAGAATTTTGACACCCGTGGAACCAGCCAAACTCTCAGAAACGGCGGGAATCCGCGATCTTTCGATTTCGCTAAGCTTCGACGTATCAATCGCTGCAGCACCACGATACCAGTTTTATCGTAATGAGTATGTGTAGTTGCATAAAGTAAAGGTTTTTGACACCCGTACACCCCGCGAATGTCGCAGAAACGCTCGGAATCATCGAGTTTTAAATTTCGCTAAGAAGCGACGTATCAATCGATACAGAACTGCGATACCAGTATTATCGTATTCAGAGTGTGTAGTTGCATAAAATGAAGAATTTTGACACCCGTACACCCAGTCAAAGTCTCAGAAACGCCGAGAATCCTCGATCTTTCGATTTCGATAAGCTTCGGCGTATCAATCGCTGCAGATCTGCGATACCAGTTTTATCGTATTGAGAATGTTTAGTTGCATAGAATGAAGGATTTTGACACCCGTACACCCAGCCAAAGTCTCAGAAACGCCGAGAATCCTCGATCTTTCGATTTCGATAAGCTTCGGCGTATCAATCGCTGCAGATCTGCGATACCAGTTTTATCGTATTGAGAATGCGTAGTTGCATGAAACAAAGAATTTAGACCCCCGGACGACCCGCGAATGTCGCAGAAACACTCAGAATCCTCGATCATTCGATTTCGTTAAGATCCGACGTATCAATCGATACCGAACTGCGATACCAGTTTTATCGTATCGAGAGTGTGTAGTTGCGAAAAATGAAGAATTTTGATACCCGTGGATCCAGCCAAACTCTCAGGAACGGCGGGAATCCGCGATCTTTCGATTTCGCTAAGCTTCGACGTAGCAATCGCTGCGGCACCGCGATACCAGTTTTATCGTATTGGGTATGTGTAGTTGCATAAAGTAATGGTTTTGCACACCCGTAGACCCCGCGAATGTCGCAGAAACGGTCGGAATCATCGAGCTTTCGATTTCGCTAAGATGCGACGTATCAATCGATACAGAACTGCGATACCAGTTTTATCGTATTCAGAGTGTGTAGTTGCATAAAATGAAGAATTTTGACACCCGTACACCCAGCCAAAGTCACAGAAACGCCGAGAATCCTCGATCTTTCGATTTCGATAAGCTTCGGCGTATCAATCGCTGCAGATCTGCGATACCAGTTTTATCGTATTGAGAATGTGTAGTTGCATGAAACGAAGGCTTTTGACACCCGTACACCCAGCCAAACTTTTAGAAACGGCGGGAATCCGCGATCTTTCGACTTCGCTAAGCTTCGTCGTATCAATCGCTGCAGTACCACGATACCAGTTTTATCGTATTGAGAATGTGTAGTTGCATGAAACAAAGAATTTAGAAACCCGTACACGCCGCGAATGTCGCAGAAACACTCGGAATCCTCGACCTTTCGATTTCGTTAAGATCCGACGTATCAATCGATACAGAACTGCGATACCAGTTTTATCGTATCGAGAGTGTGTAGTTGCGAAAAATGAAGAATTTTGACACCCGTGGATCCAGCCAAACTCTCAGGAACGGCGGGAATCCGCGATCTTTCGATTTCGCTAAGCTTCGACGTAGCAATCGCTGCGGCACCGCGATACCAGTTTTATCGTATTGGGTATGTGTAGTTGCATAAAGTAATGGTTTTGCACACCCGTAGACCCCGCGAATGTCGCAGAAACGGTCGGAATCATCGAGCTTTCGATTTCGCTAAGATGCGACGTATCAATCGATACAGAACTGCGATACCAGTTTTATCGTATTGAGAATGTGTAGTTGTATGGAATGAAGGCTTTTGATGCCCGTACACCCAGCCAAACTCTTAGAAATGGCGGGAATCCGCGATCTTTCGATTTCGATAAGCTTCGGCGTATCAATCGCTGCAGATCTGCGATACCAGTTTTATCGTATTGAGAATGTGTAGTTGCATGAAATTATGGCTTTTGACACCCGTACACCCAGCCAAACTCTTAGAAACGGGGGGAATCCGCGATCTTTCGATTTCGCTAAGCTGCGACGTATCAATCGCTGCAGCACCACGATACCAGTTTTATCGTAATGAGTATGTGTAGTTGCATAAAGTAAAGGTTTTAGACACCCGTACATCCCGCGAACGTCGCAGAAACACTCGGAATTTTCGACCTTTCGATTTCGTTAAGATCCGACGTATCAATCGATACAGAACTGCGATACCAGTTTTATCGGATTGAGAGTGTGTAGTTGCGAAAAATGAAGAATTTTGACACCCGTGGAACCAGCCAAACTCTCAGAAACGGCGGGAATCCGCGATCTTTCGATTTCGCTAAGCTTCGACGTATCAATCGCTGCAGCACCACGATACCAGTTTTATCGTAATGAGTATGTGTAGTTGCATAAAGTAAAGGTTTTTGACACCCGTACACCCCGCGAATGTCGCAGAAACACTCGGAATCCTCGACCTTTCGATTTCGTTAAGATCCGACGTATCAATCGATACAGAACTGCGATACCAGTTTTATCGGATTGAGAGTGTGTAGTTGCGAAAAATGAAGAATTTTGACACCCGTGGAACCAGCCAAACTCTCAGAAACGGCGGGAATCCGCGATCTTTCGGTTTCGCTAAGCTTCGACGTATCAATCGCTGCAGCACCACGATACCAGTTTTATCGTAATGAGTATGTGTAGTTGCATAAAGTAAAGGTTTTTAACACCCGTACACCCCGCGAATGTCGCAGAAACGCTCGGAATCATCGAGTTTTAAATTTCGCTAAGAAGCGACGTATCAATCGATACAGAACTGCGATTCCAATTTCATCGTATTGAGAGTGTGTAGTTGCATGAAATGAAGGCTTTTGACACCCGTACACCCAGCCAAACTCTTAGAAACGGGGGGAATCCGCGATCTTTCGATTTCGCTAAGCTTCGACGTATCAATCGCTGCAGCACCACGATACCAGTTTTGACGTATTGAGTATGTGTAGTTGCATAAAGTAAAGGTTTGTGACACCCGTACACCCCGCGAATGTCGCAGAAACGGTCGGAATCATCGAGCTTTCGATTTCGCTAAGATGCGACGTATCAATCGATACAGAACTGGGATACCAGTTTTATCGTATTCAGAGTTTGTAGTTGCATAAAATGAAGAATTTTGACACCCGTACACCCAGCCAAAGTTTCAGAAACGCCGAGAATCCTCGATCTTTCGATTTCGATAAGCTTCGGCGTATCAATCGCTGCAGAACTGCGATACCAGTTTTATCGTATTAAGAATGTGTAGTTGCATGAAATGAAGGCTTTTGACACCCGTACACCCAGCCAAACTCTTAGAAACGGCGGGAATCCGCGATCTTTCGATTTCGCTAAGCTTCGACGTATCAATCGAAACAGAACTGCGATACCAGTTTTATCGTATTGAGAATGTTTAGTTGCATAGAATGAAGGATTTTGATACCCGTACACCCAGCCAAAGTCTCAGAAACGCCGAGAATCCTCGATCTTTCGATTTCGCTAAGCATCGACGTATCAATCGCTGCAGAACTGCGATAACAGTTTTATCGTATTGAAAATGTGTAGTTGCATAAAATAAAGGCTTTTGACACCCGTACACCCCGCGAATGTCGCAGAAACGGTCGGAATCATCGAGCTTTCGATTTCGCTAAGATGCGACGTATCAATCGATACAGAACTGCGATACCAGTTTTATCGTATTCAGAGTGTGTAGTTGCATAAAATGAAGAATTTTGACACCCGTACACCCAGCCAAAGTCTCAGAAACGCCGAGAATCCTCGATCTTTCGATTTCGATAAGCTTCGGCGTATCAATCGCTGCAGAACTGCGATACCAGTTTTATCGTATTGAGAATGTGTAGTTGTATGAAATGAAGGCTTTTGATGCCCGTACACCCAGCCAAACTCTTAGAAATGGCGGGAATCCGCGATCTTTCGATTTCGATAAGCTTCGGCGTATCAATCGCTGCGGATCTGCGATACCAGTTTTATCGTATTGAGAATGTGTAGTTGCATGAAATTATGGCTTTTGACCCGTACACCCAGCCAAACTTTTAGAAACGGCGGGAATCCGCGATCTTTCGATTTCGCTACGATTCGTCGTATCAATCGCTGCAGTACCACGATACCAGTTTTATTGTATTGAGAATGTGTAGTTGCATGAAACAAAGAATTTAGACACCCGTACACCCCGCGAATGTCGCAGAAACACTCGGAATCCTCGACCTTTCGATTTCGTCAAGATCCGACGTATCAATCGATACAGAACTGCGATACCAGTTTTATCGTATTGAGAGTGTCTAGTTGCGAAAAATGTAGAATTTTGACACCCGTTGAACCAGCCAAACTCTCAGAAACGGCGGGAATCCGCGATCTTTCGATTTCGCTAAGCTTCGACGTATCAATCGCTGCAGCACCACGATACCAGTTTTATCGTAATGAGTATGTGTAGTTGCATAAAGTAAAGGTTTTTGACACCCGTACACCCCGCGAATGTCGCAGAAACGCTCGGAATCATCGAGTTTTAAATTTCGCTAAGAAGCGACGTATCAATCGATACAGAACTGCGATACCAGTATTATCGTATTCAGAGTGTGTAGTTGCATAAAATGAAGAATTTTGACACCCGTACACCCAGCCAAAGTCTCAGAAACGCCGAGAATCCTCGATCTTTCGATTTCGATAAGCTTCGGCGTATCAATCGCTGCAGATCTGCGATACCAGTTTTATCGTATTGAGAATGTGTAGTTGCATGAAATGAAGGCTTTTGACACCCGTACACCCAGCCAAACTCTTAGAAACGGCGGGAATCCGCGATCGTTCGATTTCGCTAAGCTTCGACGAATCAATCGAAACAGAACTGCGATACCAGTTTTATCGTATTGAGAATGTTTAGTTGCATAGAATGAAGGATTTTGACACCCGTACACCCAGCCAAAGTCTCAGAAACGCCGAGAATCCTCGATCTTTCGATTTCGCTATGCGTCGGCGTATCAATCGCTGCAGAACTGCGATACCAGTTTTACCGTATTGAAAATGTGTAGTTGCATGAAATGAAGACTTTTGACACCCGTACACCCCGCGAATGTCGCAGAAACGCTCGGAATCCTCGATCTTTCGATTTCGCTAAGATGCAACGTATGAATCGATACAGAACCGCGATACCAGTTTTATCGTATTGAGAGTGTGTAGTTGCATAAAATGAAGAATTTTGACACCCGTACACCCAGCCAAACTCTCAGAAACGGCGGGAATCCGCGATCTTTCGATTTCGCTAAGCTTCGTCGTATCAATCGCTGCAGTACCACGATACCAGTTTTATCGTATTGAGAATGCGTAGTTGCATGAAACAAAGAATTTAGACCACCGGACGACCTGCGAATGTCGCAGAAACACTCAGAATCCTCGATCATTCGATTTCGTTAAGATCCGACGTATCAATCGATACAGAACTGCGATACCAGTTTTATCGTATCGAGAGTGTGTAGTTGCGAAAAATGAAGAATTTTAACACCCGTGGATCCAGCCAAACTCTCAGGAACGGCGGGAATCCGCGATCTTTCGATTTCGCTAAGCTTCGACGTAGCAATCGCTGCAGCTCCGCGATACCAGTTTTATCGTATTGGGTATGTGTAGTTGCATAAAGTAATGGTTTTGCACACCCGTAGACCCCGCGAATGTCGTAGAAACGGTCGGAATCATCGAGCTTTCGATTTCGCTAAGATGCGACGTATCAATCGATACAGAACTGCGATACCAGTTTTATCGTATTCAGAGTGTGTAGTTGCATAAAATGAAGAATTTTGACACCCGTACACCCAGCCAAAGTCTCAGAAACGCCGAGAATCCTCGATCTTTCGATTTCGATAAGCTTCGGCGTATCAATCGCTGCAGAACTGCGATACCAGTTTTATCGTATTGAGAATGTGTAGTTGTATGAAATGAAGGCTTTTGATGCCCGTACACCCAGCCAAACTCTTAGAAATGGCGGGAATCCGCGATCTTTCGATTTCGATAAGCTTCGGCGTATCAATCGCTGCAGATCTGCGATACCAGTTTTATCGTATTGAGAATGTGTAGTTGCATGAAACAAAGAATTTAGACACCCGTACACCCCGCGAATGTCACAGAAACACTCGGAATCCTCGACCTCTCGATTTCGTTAAGATCCGACGTATCAATCGATACAGAACTGCGATACCAGTTTTATCGTATTTAGAGTGTGTAGTTGCGAAAAATGAAGAATTTTGACACCCGTGGAACCAGCCAAACTCTCAGAAACGGCGGGAATCCGCGATCTTTCGATTTCGCTAAGCTTCGACGTATCAATCGCTGCAGCACCACGATACCAGTTTTATCGTAATGAGTATGTGTAGTTGCATAAAGTAAAGGTTTTTGACACCCGTACACCCCGCGAATGTCGCAGAAACGCTCGGAATCATCGAGTTTTAAATTTCGCTAAGAAGCGACGTATCAATCGATACAGAACTGCGATACCAGTATTATCGTATTCAGAGTGTGTAGTTGCATAAAATGAAGAATTTTGACACCCGTACACCCAGTCAAAGTTTCAGAAACGCCGAGAATCCTCGATCTTTCGATTTCGATAAGCTTCGGCGTATCAATCGCTGCAGATCTGCGATACCAGTTTTATCGTATTGAGAATGTTTAGTTGCATAGAATGAAGGATTTTGACACCCGTACACCCAGCCAAAGTCTCAGAAACGCCGAGAATCCTCGATCTTTCGATTTCGATAAGCTTCGGCGTATCAATCGCTGCAGATCTGCGATACCAGTTTTATCGTATTGAGAATGCGTAGTTGCATGAAACAAAGAATTTAGACCCCCGGACGACCCGCGAATGTCGCAGAAACACTCAGAATCCTCGATCATTCGATTTCGTTAAGATCCGAGGTATCAATCGATACCGAACTGCGATACCAGTTTTATCGTATCGAGAGTGTGTAGTTGCGAAAAATGAAGAATTTTGACACCCGTGGATCCAGCCAAACTCTCAGGAACGGCGGGAATCCGCGATCTTTCGATTTCGCTAAGCTTCGACGTAGCAATCGCTGCGGCACGGCGATACCAGTTTTATCGTATTGGGTATGTGTAGTTGCATAAAGTAATGGTTTTGCACACCCGTAGACCCCGCGAATGTCGCAGAAACGGTCGGAATCATCGAGCTTTCGATTTCGCTAAGATGCGACGTATCAATCGATACAGAACTGCGATACCAGTTTTATCGTATTCAGAGTGTGTAGTTGCATAAAATGAAGAATTTTGACACCCGTACACCCAGCCAAAGTCACAGAAACGCCGAGAATCCTCGATCTTTCGATTTCGATAAGCTTCGGCGTATCAATCGCTGCAGATCTGCGATACCAGTTTTATCGTATTGAGAATGTGTAGTTGCATGAAACGAAGGCTTTTGACACCCGTACACCCAGCCAAACTTTTAGAAACGGCGGGAATCCGCGATCTTTCGACTTCGCTAAGCTTCGTCGTATCAATCGCTGCAGTACCACGATACCAGTTTTATCGTATTGAGAATGTGTAGTTGCATGAAACAAAGAATTTAGAAACCCGTACACGCCGCGAATGTCGCAGAAACACTCGGAATCCTCGACCTTTCGATTTCGTTAAGATCCGACGTATCAATCGATACAGAACTGCGATACCAGTTTTATCGTATCGAGAGTGTGTAGTTGCGAAAAATGAAGAATTTTGACACCCGTGGATCCAGCCAAACTCTCAGGAACGGCGGGAATCCGCGATCTTTCGATTTCGCTAAGCTTCGACGTAGCAATCGCTGCGGCACCGCGATACCAGTTTTATCGTATTGGGTATGTGTAGTTGCATAAAGTAATGGTTTTGCACACCCGTAGACCCCGCGAATGTCGCAGAAACGGTCGGAATCATCGAGCTTTCGATTTCGCTAAGATGCGACGTATCAATCGATACAGAACTGCGATACCAGTTTTATCGTATTGAGAATGTGTAGTTGTATGGAATGAAGGCTTTTGATGCCCGTACACCCAGCCAAACTCTTAGAAATGGCGGGAATCCGCGATCTTTCGATTTCGATAAGCTTCGGCGTATCAATCGCTGCAGATCTGCGATACCAGTTTTATCGTATTGAGAATGTGTAGTTGCATGAAATTATGGCTTTTGACACCCGTACACCCAGCCAAACTCTTAGAAACGGGGGGAATCCGCGATCTTTCGATTTCGCTAAGCTGCGACGTATCAATCGCTGCAGCACCACGATACCAGTTTTATCGTAATGAGTATGTGTAGTTGCATAAAGTAAAGGTTTTAGACACCCGTACATCCCGCGAACGTCGCAGAAACACTCGGAATTTTCGACCTTTCGATTTCGTTAAGATCCGACGTATCAATCGATACAGAACTGCGATACCAGTTTTATCGGATTGAGAGTGTGTAGTTGCGAAAAATGAAGAATTTTGACACCCGTGGAACCAGCCAAACTCTCAGAAACGGCGGGAATCCGCGATCTTTCGATTTCGCTAAGCTTCGACGTATCAATCGCTGCAGCACCACGATACCAGTTTTATCGTAATGAGTATGTGTAGTTGCATAAAGTAAAGGTTTTTGACACCCGTACACCCCGCGAATGTCGCAGAAACACTCGGAATCCTCGACCTTTCGATTTCGTTAAGATCCGACGTATCAATCGATACAGAACTGCGATACCAGTTTTATCGGATTGAGAGTGTGTAGTTGCGAAAAATGAAGAATTTGGACACCCGTGGAACCAGCCAAACTCTCAGAAACGGCGGGAATCCGCGATCTTTCGGTTTCGCTAAGCTTCGACGTATCAATCGCTGCAGCACCACGATACCAGTTTTATCGTAATGAGTATGTGTAGTTGCATAAAGTAAAGGTTTTTAACACCCGTACACCCCGCGAATGTCGCAGAAACGCTCGGAATCATCGAGTTTTAAATTTCGCTAAGAAGCGACGTATCAATCGATACAGAACTGCGATTCCAATTTCATCGTATTGAGAGTGTGTAGTTGCATGAAATGAAGGCTTTTGACACCCGTACACCCAGCCAAACTCTTAGAAACGGGGGGAATCCGCGATCTTTCGATTTCGCTAAGCTTCGACGTATCAATCGCTGCAGCACCACGATACCAGTTTTGACGTATTGAGTATGTGTAGTTGCATAAAGTAAAGGTTTGTGACACCCGTACACCCCGCGAATGTCGCAGAAACGGTCGGAATCATCGAGCTTTCGATTTCGCTAAGATGCGACGTATCAATCGATACAGAACTGGGATACCAGTTTTATCGTATTCAGAGTTTGTAGTTGCATAAAATGAAGAATTTTGACACCCGTACACCCAGCCAAAGTTTCAGAAACGCCGAGAATCCTCGATCTTTCGATTTCGATAAGCTTCGGCGTATCAATCGCTGCAGAACTGCGATACCAGTTTTATCGTATTAAGAATGTGTAGTTGCATGAAATGAAGGCTTTTGACACCCGTACACCCAGCCAAACTCTTAGAAACGGCGGGAATCCGCGATCTTTCGATTTCGCTAAGCTTCGACGTATCAATCGAAACAGAACTGCGATACCAGTTTTATCGTATTGAGAATGTTTAGTTGCATAGAATGAAGGATTTTGATACCCGTACACCCAGCCAAAGTCTCAGAAACGCCGAGAATCCTCGATCTTTCGATTTCGCTAAGCATCGACGTATCAATCGCTGCAGAACTGCGATAACAGTTTTATCGTATTGAAAATGTGTAGTTGCATAAAATAAAGGCTTTTGACACCCGTACACCCCGCGAATGTCGCAGAAACGGTCGGAATCATCGAGCTTTCGATTTCGCTAAGATGCGACGTATCAATCGATACAGAACTGCGATACCAGTTTTATCGTATTCAGAGTGTGTAGTTGCATAAAATGAAGAATTTTGACACCCGTACACCCAGCCAAAGTCTCAGAAACGCCGAGAATCCTCGATCTTTCGATTTCGATAAGCTTCGGCGTATCAATCGCTGCAGAACTGCGATACCAGTTTTATCGTATTGAGAATGTGTAGTTGTATGAAATGAAGGCTTTTGATGCCCGTACACCCAGCCAAACTCTTAGAAATGGCGGGAATCCGCGATCTTTCGATTTCGATAAGCTTCGGCGTATCAATCGCTGCGGATCTGCGATACCAGTTTTATCGTATTGAGAATGTGTAGTTGCATGAAATTATGGCTTTTGACCCGTACACCCAGCCAAACTTTTAGAAACGGCGGGAATCCGCGATCTTTCGATTTCGCTACGATTCGTCGTATCAATCGCTGCAGTACCACGATACCAGTTTTATTGTATTGAGAATGTGTAGTTGCATGAAACAAAGAATTTAGACACCCGTACACCCCGCGAATGTCGCAGAAACACTCGGAATCCTCGACCTTTCGATTTCGTCAAGATCCGACGTATCAATCGATACAGAACTGCGATACCAGTTTTATCGTATTGAGAGTGTCTAGTTGCGAAAAATGTAGAATTTTGACACCCGTTGAACCAGCCAAACTCTCAGAAACGGCGGGAATCCGCGATCTTTCGATTTCGCTAAGCTTCGACGTATCAATCGCTGCAGCACCACGATACCAGTTTTATCGTAATGAGTATGTGTAGTTGCATAAAGTAAAGGTTTTTGACACCCGTACACCCCGCGAATGTCGCAGAAACGCTCGGAATCATCGAGTTTTAAATTTCGCTAAGAAGCGACGTATCAATCGATACAGAACTGCGATACCAGTATTATCGTATTCAGAGTGTGTAGTTGCATAAAATGAAGAATTTTGACACCCGTACACCCAGCCAAAGTCTCAGAAACGCCGAGAATCCTCGATCTTTCGATTTCGATAAGCTTCGGCGTATCAATCGCTGCAGATCTGCGATACCAGTTTTATCGTATTGAGAATGTGTAGTTGCATGAAATGAAGGCTTTTGACACCCGTACACCCAGCCAAACTCTTAGAAACGGCGGGAATCCGCGATCGTTCGATTTCGCTAAGCTTCGACGAATCAATCGAAACAGAACTGCGATACCAGTTTTATCGTATTGAGAATGTTTAGTTGCATAGAATGAAGGATTTTGACACCCGTACACCCAGCCAAAGTCTCAGAAACGCCGAGAATCCTCGATCTTTCGATTTCGCTATGCGTCGGCGTATCAATCGCTGCAGAACTGCGATACCAGTTTTACCGTATTGAAAATGTGTAGTTGCATGAAATGAAGACTTTTGACACCCGTACACCCCGCGAATGTCGCAGAAACGCTCGGAATCCTCGATCTTTCGATTTCGCTAAGATGCAACGTATGAATCGATACAGAACCGCGATACCAGTTTTATCGTATTGAGAGTGTGTAGTTGCATAAAATGAAGAATTTTGACACCCGTACACCCAGCCAAACTCTCAGAAACGGCGGGAATCCGCGATCTTTCGATTTCGCTAAGCTTCGTCGTATCAATCGCTGCAGTACCACGATACCAGTTTTATCGTATTGAGAATGCGTAGTTGCATGAAACAAAGAATTTAGACCACCGGACGACCTGCGAATGTCGCAGAAACACTCAGAATCCTCGATCATTCGATTTCGTTAAGATCCGACGTATCAATCGATACAGAACTGCGATACCAGTTTTATCGTATCGAGAGTGTGTAGTTGCGAAAAATGAAGAATTTTAACACCCGTGGATCCAGCCAAACTCTCAGGAACGGCGGGAATCCGCGATCTTTCGATTTCGCTAAGCTTCGACGTAGCAATCGCTGCAGCTCCGCGATACCAGTTTTATCGTATTGGGTATGTGTAGTTGCATAAAGTAATGGTTTTGCACACCCGTAGACCCCGCGAATGTCGTAGAAACGGTCGGAATCATCGAGCTTTCGATTTCGCTAAGATGCGACGTATCAATCGATACAGAACTGCGATACCAGTTTTATCGTATTCAGAGTGTGTAGTTGCATAAAATGAAGAATTTTGACACCCGTACACCCAGCCAAAGTCTCAGAAACGCCGAGAATCCTCGATCTTTCGATTTCGATAAGCTTCGGCGTATCAATCGCTGCAGAACTGCGATACCAGTTTTATCGTATTGAGAATGTGTAGTTGTATGAAATGAAGGCTTTTGATGCCCGTACACCCAGCCAAACTCTTAGAAATGGCGGGAATCCGCGATCTTTCGATTTCGATAAGCTTCGGCGTATCAATCGCTGCAGATCTGCGATACCAGTTTTATCGTATTGAGAATGTGTAGTTGCATGAAACAAAGAATTTAGACACCCGTACACCCCGCGAATGTCACAGAAACACTCGGAATCCTCGACCTCTCGATTTCGTTAAGATCCGACGTATCAATCGATACAGAACTGCGATACCAGTTTTATCGTATTTAGAGTGTGTAGTTGCGAAAAATGAAGAATTTTGACACCCGTGGAACCAGCCAAACTCTCAGAAACGGCGGGAATCCGCGATCTTTCGATTTCGCTAAGCTTCGACGTATCAATCGCTGCAGCACCACGATACCAGTTTTATCGTAATGAGTATGTGTAGTTGCATAAAGTAAAGGTTTTTGACACCCGTACACCCCGCGAATGTCGCAGAAACGCTCGGAATCATCGAGTTTTAAATTTCGCTAAGAAGCGACGTATCAATCGATACAGAACTGCGATACCAGTATTATCGTATTCAGAGTGTGTAGTTGCATAAAATGAAGAATTTTGACACCCGTACACCCAGTCAAAGTTTCAGAAACGCCGAGAATCCTCGATCTTTCGATTTCGATAAGCTTCGGCGTATCAATCGCTGCAGATCTGCGATACCAGTTTTATCGTATTGAGAATGTTTAGTTGCATAGAATGAAGGATTTTGACACCCGTACACCCAGCCAAAGTCTCAGAAACGCCGAGAATCCTCGATCTTTCGATTTCGATAAGCTTCGGCGTATCAATCGCTGCAGATCTGCGATACCAGTTTTATCGTATTGAGAATGCGTAGTTGCATGAAACAAAGAATTTAGACCCCCGGACGACCCGCGAATGTCGCAGAAACACTCAGAATCCTCGATCATTCGATTTCGTTAAGATCCGAGGTATCAATCGATACCGAACTGCGATACCAGTTTTATCGTATCGAGAGTGTGTAGTTGCGAAAAATGAAGAATTTTGACACCCGTGGATCCAGCCAAACTCTCAGGAACGGCGGGAATCCGCGATCTTTCGATTTCGCTAAGCTTCGACGTAGCAATCGCTGCGGCACGGCGATACCAGTTTTATCGTATTGGGTATGTGTAGTTGCATAAAGTAATGGTTTTGCACACCCGTAGACCCCGCGAATGTCGCAGAAACGGTCGGAATCATCGAGCTTTCGATTTCGCTAAGATGCGACGTATCAATCGATACAGAACTGCGATACCAGTTTTATCGTATTCAGAGTGTGTAGTTGCATAAAATGAAGAATTTTGACACCCGTACACCCAGCCAAAGTCACAGAAACGCCGAGAATCCTCGATCTTTCGATTTCGATAAGCTTCGGCGTATCAATCGCTGCAGATCTGCGATACCAGTTTTATCGTATTGAGAATGTGTAGTTGCATGAAACGAAGGCTTTTGACACCCGTACACCCAGCCAAACTTTTAGAAACGGCGGGAATCCGCGATCTTTCGACTTCGCTAAGCTTCGTCGTATCAATCGCTGCAGTACCACGATACCAGTTTTATCGTATTGAGAATGTGTAGTTGCATGAAACAAAGAATTTAGACACCCGTACACCCCGCGAATGTCGCAGAAACACTCGGAATCCTCGACCTTTCGATTTCGTTAAGATCCGACTTATCAATCGATACAGAACTGCGATACCAGTTTTATCGTATCGAGAGTGTGTAGTTGCGAAAAATGAAGAATTTTGACACCCGTGGATCCAGCCAAACTCTCAGGAACGGCGGGAATCCGCGATCTTTCGATTTCGCTAAGCTTCGACGTAGCAATCGCTGCGGCACCGCGATACCAGTTTTATCGTATTGGGTATGTGTAGTTGCATAAAGTAATGGTTTTGCACACCCGCAGACCCCGCGAATGTCGCAGAAACGGTCGGAATCATCGAGCTTTCGATTTCGCTAAGATGCGACGTATCAATCGATACAGAACTGCGATACCAGTTTTATCGTATTGAGAATGTGTAGTTGTATGGAATGAAGGCTTTTGATGCCCGTACACCCAGCCAAACTCTTAGAAATGGCGGGAATCCGCGATCTTTCGATTTCGATAAGCTTCGGCGTATCAATCGCTGCAGATCTGCGATACCAGTTTTATCGTATTGAGAATGTGTAGTTGCATGAAATTATGGCTTTTGACACCCGTACACCCAGCCAAACGCTTAGAAACGGGGGGAATCCGCGATCTTTCGATTTCGCTAAGCTGCGACGTATCAATCGCTGCAGCACCACGATACCAGTTTTATCGTAATGAGTATGTGTAGTTGCATAAAGTAAAGGTTTTAGACACCCGTACACCCCGCGAACGTCGCAGAAACACTCGGAATCCTCGACCTTTCGATTTCGTTAAGATCCGACGTATCAATCGATACAGAACTGCGATACCAGTTTTATCGGATTGAGAGTGTGTAGTTGCGAAAAATGAAGAATTTTGACACCCGTGGAACCAGCCAAACTCTCAGAAACGGCGGGAATCCGCGATCTTTCGATTTCGCTAAGCTTCGACGTATCAATCGCTGCAGCACCACGATACCAGTTTTATCGTAATGAGTATGTGTAGTTGCATAAAGTAAAGGTTTTTGACACCCGTACACCCCGCGAATGTCGCAGAAACACTCGGAATCCTCGACCTTTCGATTTCGTTAAGATCCGACGTATCAATCGATACAGAACTGCGATACCAGTTTTATCGGATTGAGAGTGTGTAGTTGCGAAAAATGAAGAATTTTGACACCCGTGGAACCAGCCAAACTCTCAGAAACGGCGGGAATCCGCGATCTTTCGATTTCGCTAAGCTTCGACGTATCAATCGCTGCAGCACCACGATACCAGTTTTATCGTAATGAGTATGTGTAGTTGCATAAAGTAAAGGTTTTTAACACCCGTACACCCCGCGAATGTCGCAGAAACGCTCGGAATCATCGAGTTTTAAAATTCGCTAAGAAGCGACGTATCAATCGATACAGAACTGCGATTCCAATTTCATCGTATTGAGAGTGTGTAGTTGCATGAAATGAAGGCTTTTGACACCCGTACACCCAGCCAAACTCTTAGAAACGGGGGGAATCCGCGATCTTTCGATTTCGCTAAGCTTCGACGTATCAATCGCTGCAGCACCACGATACCAGTTTTGACGTATTGAGTATGTGTAGTTGCATAAAGTAAAGGTTTGTGACACCCGTACACCCCGCGAATGTCGCAGAAACGGTCGGAATCATCGAGCTTTCGATTTCGCTAAGATGCGACGTATCAATCGATACAGAACTGGGATACCAGTTTTATCGTATTCAGAGTTTGTAGTTGCATAAAATGAAGAATTTTGACACCCGTACACCCAGCCAAAGTTTCAGAAACGCCGAGAATCCTCGATCTTTCGATTTCGATAAGCTTCGGCGTATCAATCGCTGCAGAACTGCGATACCAGTTTTATCGTATTAAGAATGTGTAGTTGCATGAAATGAAGGCTTTTGACACCCGTACACCCAGCCAAACTCTTAGAAACGGCGGGAATCCGCGATCTTTCGATTTCGCTAAGCTTCGACGTATCAATCGAAACAGAACTGCGATACCAGTTTTATCGTATTGAGAATGTTTAGTTGCATAGAATGAAGGATTTTGATACCCGTACACCCAGCCAAAGTCTCAGAAACGCCGAGAATCCTCGATCTTTCGATTTCGCTAAGCATCGACGTATCAATCGCTGCAGAACTGCGATACCAGTTTCATCGTATTGAAAATGTGTAGTTGCATAAAATAAAGGCTTTTGACACCCGTACACCCCGCGAATGTCGCAGAAACGGTCGGAATCATCGAGCTTTCGATTTCGCTAAGATGCGACGTATCAATCGATACAGAACTGCGATACCAGTTTTATCGTATTCAGAGTGTGTAGTTGCATAAAATGAAGAATTTTGACACCCGTACACCCAGCCAAAGTCTCAGAAACGCCGAGAATCCTCGATCTTTCGATTTCGATAAGCTTCGGCGTATCAATCGCTGCAGAACTGCGATACCAGTTTTATCGTATTAAGAATGTGTAGTTGTATGAAATGAAGGCTTTTGATGCCCGTACACCCAGCCAAACTCTTAGAAATGGCGGGAATCCGCGATCTTTCGATTTCGATAAGCTTCGGCGTATCAATCGCTGCGGATCTGCGATACCAGTTTTATCGTATTGAGAATGTGTAGTTGCATGAAATTATGGCTTTTGACCCGTACACCCAGCCAAACTTTTAGAAACGGCGGGAATCCGCGATCTTTCGATTTCGCTACGCTTCGTCGTATCAATCGCTGCAGTACCACGATACCAGTTTTATTGTATTGAGAATGTGTAGTTGCATGAAACAAAGAATTTAGACACCCGTACACCCCGCGAATGTCGCAGAAACACTCGGAATCCTCGACCTTTCGATTTCGTTAAGATCCGACGTATCAATCGATACAGAACTGCGATACCAGTTTTATCGTATTGAGAGTGTCTAGTTGCGAAAAATGTAGAATTTTGACACCCGTTGAACCAGCCAAACTCTCAGAAACGGCGGGAATCCGCGATCTTTCGATTTCGCTAAGCTTCGACGTATCAATCGCTGCAGCACCACGATACCAGTTTTATCGTAATGAGTATGTGTAGTTGCATAAAGTAAAGGTTTTTGACACCCGTATACCCCGCGAATGTCGCAGAAACGCTCGGAATCATCGAGTTTTAAATTTCGCTAAGAAGCGACGTATCAATCGATACAGAACTGCGATACCAGTATTATCGTATTCAGAGTGTGTAGTTGCATAAAATGAAGAATTTTGACACCCGTACACCCAGCCAAAGTCTCAGAAACGCCGAGAATCCTCGATCTTTCGATTTCGCTAAGCTTCGACGTAGCAATCGCTGCGGCACCGCGATACCAGTTTTATCGTATTGGGTATGTGTAGTTGCATAAAGTAATGGTTTTGCACACCCGTAGACCCCGCGAATGTCGCAGAAACGGTCGGAATCATCGACCTTTCGATTTCGCTAAGATGCGACGTATCAATCGATACAGAACTGCGATACCAGTTTTATCGTATTCAGAGTGTGTAGTTGCATAAAATGAAGAATTTTGACACCCGTACACCCAGCCAAAGTCACAGAAACGCCGAGAATCCTCGATCTTTCGATTTCGATAAGCTTCGGCGTATCAATCGCTGCAGATCTGCGATACCAGTTTTATCGTATTGAGAATGTGTAGTTGCATGAAACGAAGGCTTTTGACACCCGTACACCCAGCCAAACTTTTAGAAACGGCGGGAATCCGCGATCTTTCGACTTCGCTAAGCTTCGTCGTATCAATCGCTGCAGTACAACGATACCAGTTTTATCGTATTGAGAATGTGTAGTTGCATGAAACAAAGAATTTAGAAACCCGTACACCCCGCGAATATCGCAGAAACACTCGGAATCCTCGACCTTTCGATTTCGTTAAGATCCGACGTATCAATCGATACAGAACTGCGATACCAGTTTTATCGTATCGAGAGTGTGTAGTTGCGAAAAATGAAGAATTTTGACACCCGTGGATCCAGCCAAACTCTCAGGAACGGCGGGAATCCGCGATCTTTCGATTTCGCTAAGCTTCGACGTAGCAATCGCTGCGGCACCGCGATACCAGTTTTATCGTATTGGGTATGTGTAGTTGCATAAAGTAATGGTTTTGCACACCCGTAGACCCCGCGAATGTCGCAGAAACGGTCGGAATCATCGAGCTTTCGATTTCGCTAAGATGCGACGTATCAATCGATACAGAACTGCGATACCAGTTTTATCGTATTGAGAATGTGTAGTTGTATGGAATGAAGGCTTTTGATGCCCGTACACCCAGCCAAACTCTTAGAAATGGCGGGAATCCGCGATCTTTCGATTTCGATAAGCTTCGGCGTATCAATCGCTGCAGATCTGCGATACCAGTTTTATCGTATTGAGAATGTGTAGTTGCATGAAATTATGGCTTTTGACACCCGTACACCCAGCCAAACTCTTAGAAACGGGGGGAATCCGCGATCTTTCGATTTCGCTAAGCTGCGACGTATCAATCGCTGCAGCACCACGATACCAGTTTTATCGTAATGAGTATGTGTAGTTGCATAAAGTAAAGGTTTTAGACACCCGTACACCCCGCGAACGTCGCAGAAACACTCGGAATCCTCGACCTTTCGATTTCGTTAAGATCCGACGTATCAATCGATACAGAACTGCGATACCAGTTTTATCGGATTGAGAGTGTGTAGTTGCGAAAAATGAAGAATTTTGACACCCGTGGAACCAGCCAAACTCTCAGAAACGGCGGGAATCCGCGATCTTTCGATTTCGCTAAGCTTCGACGTATCAATCGCTGCAGCACCACGATACCAGTTTTATCGTAATGAGTATGTGTAGTTGCATAAAGTAAAGGTTTTTGACACCCGTACACCCCGCGAATGTCGCAGAAACACTCGGAATCCTCGACCTTTCGATTTCGTTAAGATCCGACGTATCAATCGATACAGAACTGCGATACCAGTTTTATCGGATTGAGAGTGTGTAGTTGCGAAAAATGAAGAATTTTGACACCCGTGGAACCAGCCAAACTCTCAGAAACGGCGGGAATCCGCGATCTTTCGGTTTCGCTAAGCTTCGACGTATCAATCGCTGCAGCACCACGATACCAGTTTTATCGTAATGAGTATGTGTAGTTGCATAAAGTAAAGGTTTTTAACACCCGTACACCCCGCGAATGTCGCAGAAACGCTCGGAATCATCGAGTTTTAAATTTCGCTAAGAAGCGACGTATCAATCGATACAGAACTGCGATTCCAATTTCATCGTATTGAGAGTGTGTAGTTGCATGAAATGAAGGCTTTTGACACCCGTACACCCAGCCAAACTCTTAGAAACGGGGGGAATCCGCGATCTTTCGATTTCGCTAAGCTTCGACGTATCAATCGCTGCAGCACCACGATACCAGTTTTGACGTATTGAGTATGTGTAGTTGCATAAAGTAAAGGTTTGTGACACCCGTACACCCCGCGAATGTCGCAGAAACGGTCGGAATCATCGAGCTTTCGATTTCGCTAAGATGCGACGTATCAATCGATACAGAACTGGGATACCAGTTTTATCGTATTCAGAGTTTGTAGTTGCATAAAATGAAGAATTTTGACACCCGTACACCCAGCCAAAGTTTCAGAAACGCCGAGAATCCTCGATCTTTCGATTTCAATAAGCTTCGGCGTATCAATCGCTGCAGAACTGCGATACCAGTTTTATCGTATTAAGAATGTGTAGTTGCATGAAATGAAGGCTTTTGACACCCGTACACCCAGCCAAACTCTTAGAAACGGCGGGAATCCGCGATCTTTCGATTTCGCTAAGCTTCGACGTATCAATCGAAACAGAACTGCGATACCAGTTTTATCGTATTGAGAATGTTTAGTTGCATAGAATGAAGGATTTTGATACCCGTACACCCAGCCAAAGTCTCAGAAACGCCGAGAATCCTCGATCTTTCGATTTCGCTAAGCATCGACGTATCAATCGCTGCAGAACTGCGATACCAGTTTTATCGTATTGAAAATGTGTAGTTGCATAAAATAAAGGCTTTTGACACCCGTACACCCCGCGAATGTCGCAGAAACGGTCGGAATCATCGAGCTTTCGATTTCGCTAAGATGCGACGTATCAATCGATACAGAACTGCGATACCAGTTTTATCGTATTCAGAGTGTGTAGTTGCATAAAATGAAGAATTTTGACACCCGTACACCCAGCCAAAGTCTCAGAAACGCCGAGAATCCTCGATCTTTCGATTTCGATAAGCTTCGGCGTATCAATCGCTGCAGAACTGCGATACCAGTTTTATCGTATTGAGAATGTGTAGTTGTATGAAATGAAGGCTTTTGATGCCCGTACACCCAGCCAAACTCTTAGAAATGGCGGGAATCCGCGATCTTTCGATTTCGATAAGCTTCGGCGTATCAATCGCTGCGGATCTGCGATACCAGTTTTATCGTATTGAGAATGTGTAGTTGCATGAAATTATGGCTTTTGACCCGTACACCCAGCCAAACTTTTAGAAACGGCGGGAATCCGCGATCTTTCGATTTCGCTACGATTCGTCGTATCAATCGCTGCAGTACCACGATACCAGTTTTATTGTATTGAGAATGTGTAGTTGCATGAAACAAAGAATTTAGACACCCGTACACCCCGCGAATGTCGCAGAAACACTCGGAATCCTCGACCTTTCGATTTCGTCAAGATCCGACGTATCAATCGATACAGAACTGCGATACCAGTTTTATCGTATTGAGAGTGTCTAGTTGCGAAAAATGTAGAATTTTGACACCCGTTGAACCAGCCAAACTCTCAGAAACGGCGGGAATCCGCGATCTTTCGATTTCGCTAAGCTTCGACGTATCAATCGCTGCAGCACCACGATACCAGTTTTATCGTAATGAGTATGTGTAGTTGCATAAAGTAAAGGTTTTTGACACCCGTACACCCCGCGAATGTCGCAGAAACGCTCGGAATCATCGAGTTTTAAATTTCGCTAAGAAGCGACGTATCAATCGATACAGAACTGCGATACCAGTATTATCGTATTCAGAGTGTGTAGTTGCATAAAATGAAGAATTTTGACACCCGTACACCCAGCCAAAGTCTCAGAAACGCCGAGAATCCTCGATCTTTCGATTTCGATAAGCTTCGGCGTATCAATCGCTGCAGATCTGCGATACCAGTTTTATCGTATTGAGAATGTGTAGTTGCATGAAATGAAGGCTTTTGACACCCGTACACCCAGCCAAACTCTTAGAAACGGCGGGAATCCGCGATCGTTCGATTTCGCTAAGCTTCGACGAATCAATCGAAACAGAACTGCGATACCAGTTTTATCGTATTGAGAATGTTTAGTTGCATAGAATGAAGGATTTTGACACCCGTACACCCAGCCAAAGTCTCAGAAACGCCGAGAATCCTCGATCTTTCGATTTCGCTATGCGTCGGCGTATCAATCGCTGCAGAACTGCGATACCAGTTTTACCGTATTGAAAATGTGTAGTTGCATGAAATGAAGACTTTTGACACCCGTACACCCCGCGAATGTCGCAGAAACGCTCGGAATCCTCGATCTTTCGATTTCGCTAAGATGCAACGTATGAATCGATACAGAACCGCGATACCAGTTTTATCGTATTGAGAGTGTGTAGTTGCATAAAATGAAGAATTTTGACACCCGTACACCCAGCCAAACTCTCAGAAACGGCGGGAATCCGCGATCTTTCGATTTCGCTAAGCTTCGTCGTATCAATCGCTGCAGTACCACGATACCAGTTTTATCGTATTGAGAATGCGTAGTTGCATGAAACAAAGAATTTAGACCACCGGACGACCTGCGAATGTCGCAGAAACACTCAGAATCCTCGATCATTCGATTTCGTTAAGATCCGACGTATCAATCGATACAGAACTGCGATACCAGTTTTATCGTATCGAGAGTGTGTAGTTGCGAAAAATGAAGAATTTTAACACCCGTGGATCCAGCCAAACTCTCAGGAACGGCGGGAATCCGCGATCTTTCGATTTCGCTAAGCTTCGACGTAGCAATCGCTGCAGCTCCGCGATACCAGTTTTATCGTATTGGGTATGTGTAGTTGCATAAAGTAATGGTTTTGCACATCCGTAGACCCCGCGAATGTCGTAGAAACGGTCGGAATCATCGAGCTTTCGATTTCGCTAAGATGCGACGTATCAATCGATACAGAACTGCGATACCAGTTTTATCGTATTCAGAGTGTGTAGTTGCATAAAATGAAGAATTTTGACACCCGTACACCCAGCCAAAGTCTCAGAAACGCCGAGAATCCTCGATCTTTCGATTTCGATAAGCTTCGGCGTATCAATCGCTGCAGAACTGCGATACCAGTTTTATCGTATTGAGAATGTGTAGTTGTATGAAATGAAGGCTTTTGATGCCCGTACACCCAGCCAAACTCTTAGAAATGGCGGGAATCCGCGATCTTTCGATTTCGATAAGCTTCGGCGTATCAATCGCTGCAGATCTGCGATACCAGTTTTATCGTATTGAGAATGTGTAGTTGCATGAAACAAAGAATTTAGACACCCGTACACCCCGCGAATGTCACAGAAACACTCGGAATCCTCGACCTCTCGATTTCGTTAAGATCCGACGTATCAATCGATACAGAACTGCGATACCAGTTTTATCGTATTTAGAGTGTGTAGTTGCGAAAAATGAAGAATTTTGACACCCGTGGAACCAGCCAAACTCTCAGAAACGGCGGGAATCCGCGATCTTTCGATTTCGCTAAGCTTCGACGTATCAATCGCTGCAGCACCACGATACCAGTTTTATCGTAATGAGTATGTGTAGTTGCATAAAGTAAAGGTTTTTGACACCCGTACACCCCGCGAATGTCGCAGAAACGCTCGGAATCATCGAGTTTTAAATTTCGCTAAGAAGCGACGTATCAATCGATACAGAACTGCGATACCAGTATTATCGTATTCAGAGTGTGTAGTTGCATAAAATGAAGAATTTTGACACCCGTACACCCAGTCAAAGTCTCAGAAACGCCGAGAATCCTCGATCTTTCGATTTCGATAAGCTTCGGCGTATCAATCGCTGCAGATCTGCGATACCAGTTTTATCGTATTGAGAATGTTTAGTTGCATAGAATGAAGGATTTTGACACCCGTACACCCAGCCAAAGTCTCAGAAACGCCGAGAATCCTCGATCTTTCGATTTCGATAAGCTTCGGCGTATCAATCGCTGCAGATCTGCGATACCAGTTTTATCGTATTGAGAATGCGTAGTTGCATGAAACAAAGAATTTAGACCCCCGGACGACCCGCGAATGTCGCAGAAACACTCAGAATCCTCGATCATTCGATTTCGTTAAGATCCGAGGTATCAATCGATACCGAACTGCGATACCAGTTTTATCGTATCGAGAGTGTGTAGTTGCGAAAAATGAAGAATTTTGACACCCGTGGATCCAGCCAAACTCTCAGGAACGGCGGGAATCCGCGATCTTTCGATTTCGCTAAGCTTCGACGTAGCAATCGCTGCGGCACGGCGATAACAGTTTTATCGTATTGGGTATGTGTAGTTGCATAAAGTAATGGTTTTGCACACCCGTAGACCCCGCGAATGTCGCAGAAACGGTCGGAATCATCGAGCTTTCGATTTCGCTAAGATGCGACGTATCAATCGATACAGAACTGCGATACCAGTTTTATCGTATTCAGAGTGTGTAGTTGCATAAAATGAAGAATTTTGACACCCGTACACCCAGCCAAAGTCACAGAAACGCCGAGAATCCTCGATCTTTCGATTTCGATAAGCTTCGGCGTATCAATCGCTGCAGATCTGCGATACCAGTTTTATCGTATTGAGAATGTGTAGTTGCATGAAACGAAGGCTTTTGACACCCGTACACCCAGCCAAACTTTTAGAAACGGCGGGAATCCGCGATCTTTCGACTTCGCTAAGCTTCGTCGTATCAATCGCTGCAGTACCACGATACCAGTTTTATCGTATTGAGAATGTGTAGTTGCATGAAACAAAGAATTTAGACACCCGTACACCCCGCGAATGTCGCAGAAACACTCGGAATCCTCGACCTTTCGATTTCGTTAAGATCCGACTTATCAATCGATACAGAACTGCGATACCAGTTTTATCGTATCGAGAGTGTGTAGTTGCGAAAAATGAAGAATTTTGACACCCGTGGATCCAGCCAAACTCTCAGGAACGGCGGGAATCCGCGATCTTTCGATTTCGCTAAGCTTCGACGTAGCAATCGCTGCGGCACCGCGATACCAGTTTTATCGTATTGGGTATGTGTAGTTGCATAAAGTAATGGTTTTGCACACCCGCAGACCCCGCGAATGTCGCAGAAACGGTCGGAATCATCGAGCTTTCGATTTCGCTAAGATGCGACGTATCAATCGATACAGAACTGCGATACCAGTTTTATCGTATTGAGAATGTGTAGTTGTATGGAATGAAGGCTTTTGATGCCCGTACACCCAGCCAAACTCTTAGAAATGGCGGGAATCCGCGATCTTTCGATTTCGATAAGCTTCGGCGTATCAATCGCTGCAGATCTGCGATACCAGTTTTATCGTATTGAGAATGTGTAGTTGCATGAAATTATGGCTTTTGACACCCGTACACCCAGCCAAACGCTTAGAAACGGGGGGAATCCGCGATCTTTCGATTTCGCTAAGCTGCGACGTATCAATCGCTGCAGCACCACGATACCAGTTTTATCATAATGAGTATGTGTAGTTGCATGAAGTAAAGGTTTTAGACACCCGTACACCCCGCGAACGTCGCAGAAACACTCGGAATCCTCGACCTTTCGATTTCGTTAAGATCCGACGTATCAATCGATACAGAACTGCGATACCAGTTTTATCGGATTGAGAGTGTGTAGTTGCGAAAAATGAAGAATTTTGACACCCGTGGAACCAGCCAAACTCTCAGAAACGGCGGGAATCCGCGATCTTTCGATTTCGCTAAGCTTCGACGTATCAATCGCTGCAGCACCACGATACCAGTTTTATCGTAATGAGTATGTGTAGTTGCATAAAGTAAAGGTTTTTGACACCCGTACACCCCGCGAATGTCGCAGAAACACTCGGAATCCTCGACCTTTCGATTTCGTTAAGATCCGACGTATCAATCGATACAGAACTGCGATACCAGTTTTATCGGATTGAGAGTGTGTAGTTGCGAAAAATGAAGAATTTTGACACCCGTGGAACCAGCCAAACTCTCAGAAACGGCGGGAATCCGCGATCTTTCGATTTCGCTAAGCTTCGACGTATCAATCGCTGCAGCACCACGATACCAGTTTTATCGTAATGAGTATGTGTAGTTGCATAAAGTAAAGGTTTTTAACACCCGTACACCCCGCGAATGTCGCAGAAACGCTCGGAATCATCGAGTTTTAAATTTCGCTAAGAAGCGACGTATCAATCGATACAGAACTGCGATTCCAATTTCATCGTATTGAGAGTGTGTAGTTGCATGAAATGAAGGCTTTTGACACCCGTACACCCAGCCAAACTCTTAGAAACGGGGGGAATCCGCGATCTTTCGATTTCGCTAAGCTTCGACGTATCAATCGCTGCAGCACCACGATACCAGTTTTGACGTATTGAGTATGTGTAGTTGCATAAAGTAAAGGTTTGTGACACCCGTACACCCCGCGAATGTCGCAGAAACGGTCGGAATCATCGAGCTTTCGATTTCGCTAAGATGCGACGTATCAATCGATACAGAACTGGGATACCAGTTTTATCGTATTCAGAGTATGTAGTTGCATAAAATGAAGAATTTTGACACCCGTACACCCAGCCAAAGTTTCAGAAACGCCGAGAATCCTCGATCTTTCGATTTCGATAAGCTTCGGCGTATCAATCGCTGCAGAACTGCGATACCAGTTTTATCGTATTAAGAATGTGTAGTTGCATGAAATGAAGGCTTTTGACACCCGTACACCCAGCCAAACTCTTAGAAACGGCGGGAATCCGCGATCTTTCGATTTCGCTAAGCTTCGACGTATCAATCGAAACAGAACTGCGATACCAGTTTTATCGTATTGAGAATGTTTAGTTGCATAGAATGAAGGATTTTGATACCCGTACACCCAGCCAAAGTCTCAGAAACGCCGAGAATCCTCGATCTTTCGATTTCGCTAAGCATCGACGTATCAATCGCTGCAGAACTGCGATACCAGTTTTATCGTATTGAAAATGTGTAGTTGCATAAAATAAAGGCTTTTGACACCCGTACACCCCGCGAATGTCGCAGAAACGGTCGGAATCATCGAGCTTTCGATTTCGCTAAGATGCGACGTATCAATCGATACAGAACTGCGATACCAGTTTTATCGTATTCAGAGTGTGTAGTTGCATAAAATGAAGAATTTTGACACCCGTACACCCAGCCAAAGTCTCAGAAACGCCGAGAATCCTCGATCTTTCGATTTCGATAAGCTTCGGCGTATCAATCGCTGCAGAACTGCGATACCAGTTTTATCGTATTAAGAATGTGTAGTTGTATGAAATGAAGGCTTTTGATGCCCGTACACCCAGCCAAACTCTTAGAAATGGCGGGAATCCGCGATCTTTCGATTTCGATAAGCTTCGGCGTATCAATCGCTGCGGATCTGCGATACCAGTTTTATCGTATTGAGAATGTGTAGTTGCATGAAATTATGGCTTTTGACCCGTACACCCAGCCAAACTTTTAGAAACGGCGGGAATCCGCGATCTTTCGATTTCGCTACGCTTCGTCGTATCAATCGCTGCAGTACCACGATACCAGTTTTATTGTATTGAGAATGTGTAGTTGCATGAAACAAAGAATTTAGACACCCGTACACCCCGCGAATGTCGCAGAAACACTCGGAATCCTCGACCTTTCGATTTCGTTAAGATCCGACGTATCAATCGATACAGAACTGCGATACCAGTTTTATCGTATTGAGAGTGTCTAGTTGCGAAAAATGTAGAATTTTGACACCCGTTGAACCAGCCAAACTCTCAGAAACGGCGGGAATCCGCGATCTTTCGATTTCGCTAAGCTTCGACGTATCAATCGCTGCAGCACCACGATACCAGTTTTATCGTAATGAGTATGTGTAGTTGCATAAAGTAAAGGTTTTTGACACCCGTATACCCCGCGAATGTCGCAGAAACGCTCGGAATCATCGAGTTTTAAATTTCGCTAAGAAGCGACGTATCAATCGATACAGAACTGCGATACCAGTATTATCGTATTCAGAGTGTGTAGTTGCATAAAATGAAGAATTTTGACACCCGTACACCCAGCCAAAGTCTCAGAAACGCCGAGAATCCTCGATCTTTCGATTTCGATAAGCTTCGGCGTATCAATCGCTGCAGATCTGCGATACCAGTTTTATCGTATTGAGAATGTGTAGTTGCATGAAATGAAGGCTTTTGACACCCGTACACCCAGCCAAACTCTTAGAAACGGCGGGAATCCGCGATCGTTCGATTTCGCTAAGCTTCGACGAATCAATCGAAACAGAACTGCGATACCAGTTTTATCGTATTGAGAATGTTTAGTTGCATAGAATGAAGGATTTTGACACCCGTACACCCAGCCAAAGTCTCAGAAACGCCGAGAATCCTCGATCTTTCGATTTCGCTATGCGTCGGCGTATCAATCGCTGCAGAACTGCGATACCAGTTTTACCGTATTGAAAATGTGTAGTTGCATGAAATGAAGACTTTTGACACCCGTACACCCCGCGAATGTCGCAGAAACGCTCGGAATCCTCGATCTTTCGATTTCGCTAAGATGCAACGTATGAATCGATACAGAACCGCGATACCAGTTTTATCGTATTGAGAGTGTGTAGTTGCATAAAATGAAGAATTTTGACACCCGTACACCCAGCCAAACTCTCAGAAACGGCGGGAATCCGCGATCTTTCGATTTCGCTAAGCTTCGTCGTATCAATCGCTGCAGTACCACGATACCAGTTTTATCGTATTGAGAATGCGTAGTTGCATGAAACAAAGAATTTAGACCACCGGACGACCTGCGAATGTCGCAGAAACACTCAGAATCCTCGATCATTCGATTTCGTTAAGATCCGACGTATCAATCGATACCGAACTGCGATACCAGTTTTATCGTATCGAGAGTGTGTAGTTGCGAAAAATGAAGAATTTTGACACCCGTGGATCCAGCCAAACTCTCAGGAACGGCGGGAATCCGCGATCTTTCGATTTCGCTAAGCTTCGACGTAGCAATCGCTGCGGCACCGCGATACCAGTTTTATCGTATTGGGTATGTGTAGTTGCATAAAGTAATGGTTTTGCACACCCGTAGACCCCGCGAATGTCGCAGAAACGGTCGGAATCATCGACCTTTCGATTTCGCTAAGATGCGACGTATCAATCGATACAGAACTGCGATACCAGTTTTATCGTATTCAGAGTGTGTAGTTGCATAAAATGAAGAATTTTGACACCCGTACACCCAGCCAAAGTCACAGAAACGCCGAGAATCCTCGATCTTTCGATTTCGATAAGCTTCGGCGTATCAATCGCTGCAGATCTGCGATACCAGTTTTATCGTATTGAGAATGTGTAGTTGCATGAAACGAAGGCTTTTGACACCCGTACACCCAGCCAAACTTTTAGAAACGGCGGGAATCCGCGATCTTTCGACTTCGCTAAGCTTCGTCGTATCAATCGCTGCAGTACCACGATACCAGTTTTATCGTATTGAGAATGTGTAGTTGCATGAAACAAAGAATTTAGAAACCCGTACACCCCGCGAATATCGCAGAAACACTCGGAATCCTCGACCTTTCGATTTCGTTAAGATCCGACGTATCAATCGATACAGAACTGCGATACCAGTTTTATCGTATCGAGAGTGTGTAGTTGCGAAAAATGAAGAATTTTGACACCCGTGGATCCAGCCAAACTCTCAGGAACGGCGGGAATCCGCGATCTTTCGATTTCGCTAAGCTTCGACGTAGCAATCGCTGCGGCACCGCGATACCAGTTTTATCGTATTGGGTATGTGTAGTTGCATAAAGTTATGGTTTTGCACACCCGTAGACCCCGCGAATGTCGCAGAAACGGTCGGAATCATCGAGCTTTCGATTTCGCTAAGATGCGACGTATCAATCGATACAGAACTGCGATACCAGTTTTATCGTATTCAGAGTGTGTAGTTGCATAAAATGAAGAATTTTGACACCCGTACACCCAGCCAAAGTCTCAGAAACGCCGAGAATCCTCGATCTTTCGATTTCGATAAGCTTCGGCGTATCAATCGCTGCAGAACTGCGATACCAGTTTTATCGTATTGAGAATGTGTAGTTGTATGAAATGAAGGCTTTTGATGCCCGTACACCCAGCCAAACTCTTAGAAATGGCGGGAATCCGCGATCTTTCGATTTCGATAAGCTTCGGCGTATCAATCGCTGCGGATCTGCGATACCAGTTTTATCGTATTGAGAATGTGTAGTTGCATGAAATTATGGCTTTTGACCCGTACACCCAGCCAAACTTTTAGAAACGGCGGGAATCCGCGATCTTTCGATTTCGCTACGATTCGTCGTATCAATCGCTGCAGTACCACGATACCAGTTTTATTGTATTGAGAATGTGTAGTTGCATGAAACAAAGAATTTAGACACCCGTACACCCCGCGAATGTCGCAGAAACACTCGGAATCCTCGACCTTTCGATTTCGTCAAGATCCGACGTATCAATCGATACAGAACTGCGATACCAGTTTTATCGTATTGAGAGTGTCTAGTTGCGAAAAATGTAGAATTTTGACACCCGTTGAACCAGCCAAACTCTCAGAAACGGCGGGAATCCGCGATCTTTCGATTTCGCTAAGCTTCGACGTATCAATCGCTGCAGCACCACGATACCAGTTTTATCGTAATGAGTATGTGTAGTTGCATAAAGTAAAGGTTTTTGACACCCGTACACCCCGCGAATGTCGCAGAAACGCTCGGAATCATCGAGTTTTAAATTTCGCTAAGAAGCGACGTATCAATCGATACAGAACTGCGATACCAGTATTATCGTATTCAGAGTGTGTAGTTGCATAAAATGAAGAATTTTGACACCCGTACACCCAGCCAAAGTCTCAGAAACGCCGAGAATCCTCGATCTTTCGATTTCGATAAGCTTCGGCGTATCAATCGCTGCAGATCTGCGATACCAGTTTTATCGTATTGAGAATGTGTAGTTGCATGAAATGAAGGCTTTTGACACCCGTACACCCAGCCAAACTCTTAGAAACGGCGGGAATCCGCGATCGTTCGATTTCGCTAAGCTTCGACGAATCAATCGAAACAGAACTGCGATACCAGTTTTATCGTATTGAGAATGTTTAGTTGCATAGAATGAAGGATTTTGACACCCGTACACCCAGCCAAAGTCTCAGAAACGCCGAGAATCCTCGATCTTTCGATTTCGCTATGCGTCGGCGTATCAATCGCTGCAGAACTGCGATACCAGTTTTACCGTATTGAAAATGTGTAGTTGCATGAAATGAAGACTTTTGACACCCGTACACCCCGCGAATGTCGCAGAAACGCTCGGAATCCTCGATCTTTCGATTTCGCTAAGATGCAACGTATGAATCGATACAGAACCGCGATACCAGTTTTATCGTATTGAGAGTGTGTAGTTGCATAAAATGAAGAATTTTGACACCCGTACACCCAGCCAAACTCTCAGAAACGGCGGGAATCCGCGATCTTTCGATTTCGCTAAGCTTCGTCGTATCAATCGCTGCAGTACCACGATACCAGTTTTATCGTATTGAGAATGCGTAGTTGCATGAAACAAAGAATTTAGACCACCGGACGACCTGCGAATGTCGCAGAAACACTCAGAATCCTCGATCATTCGATTTCGTTAAGATCCGACGTATCAATCGATACAGAACTGCGATACCAGTTTTATCGTATCGAGAGTGTGTAGTTGCGAAAAATGAAGAATTTTAACACCCGTGGATCCAGCCAAACTCTCAGGAACGGCGGGAATCCGCGATCTTTCGATTTCGCTAAGCTTCGACGTAGCAATCGCTGCAGCTCCGCGATACCAGTTTTATCGTATTGGGTATGTGTAGTTGCATAAAGTAATGGTTTTGCACACCCGTAGACCCCGCGAATGTCGTAGAAACGGTCGGAATCATCGAGCTTTCGATTTCGCTAAGATGCGACGTATCAATCGATACAGAACTGCGATACCAGTTTTATCGTATTCAGAGTGTGTAGTTGCATAAAATGAAGAATTTTGACACCCGTACACCCAGCCAAAGTCTCAGAAACGCCGAGAATCCTCGATCTTCCGATTTCGATAAGCTTCGGCGTATCAATCGCTGCAGAACTGCGATACCAGTTTTATCGTATTGAGAATGTGTAGTTGTATGAAATGAAGGCTTTTGATGCCCGTACACCCAGCCAAACTCTTAGAAATGGCGGGAATCCGCGATCTTTCGATTTCGATAAGCTTCGGCGTATCAATCGCTGCAGATCTGCGATACCAGTTTTATCGTATTGAGAATGTGTAGTTGCATGAAACAAAGAATTTAGACACCCGTACACCCCGCGAATGTCACAGAAACACTCGGAATCCTCGACCTCTCGATTTCGTTAAGATCCGACGTATCAATCGATACAGAACTGCGATACCAGTTTTATCGTATTTAGAGTGTGTAGTTGCGAAAAATGAAGAATTTTGACACCCGTGGAACCAGCCAAACTCTCAGAAACGGCGGGAATCCGCGATCTTTCGATTTCGCTAAGCTTCGACGTATCAATCGCTGCAGCACCACGATACCAGTTTTATCGTAATGAGTATGTGTAGTTGCATAAAGTAAAGGTTATTGACACCCGTACACCCCGCGAATGTCGCAGAAACGCTCGGAATCATCGAGTTTTAAATTTCGCTAAGAAGCGACGTATCAATCGATACAGAACTGCGATACCAGTATTATCGTATTCAGAGTGTGTAGTTGCATAAAATGAAGAATTTTGACACCCGTACACCCAGTCAAAGTCTCAGAAACGCCGAGAATCCTCGATCTTTCGATTTCGATAAGCTTCGGCGTATCAATCGCTGCAGATCTGCGATACCAGTTTTATCGTATTGAGAATGTTTAGTTGCATAGAATGAAGGATTTTGACACCCGTACACCCAGCCAAAGTCTCAGAAACGCCGAGAATCCTCGATCTTTCGATTTCGATAAGCTTCGGCGTATCAATCGCTGCAGATCTGCGATACCAGTTTTATCGTATTGAGAATGCGTAGTTGCATGAAACAAAGAATTTAGACCCCCGGACGACCCGCGAATGTCGCAGAAACACTCAGAATCCTCGATCATTCGATTTCGTTAAGATCCGAGGTATCAATCGATACCGAACTGAGATACCAGTTTTATCGTATCGAGAGTGTGTAGTTGCGAAAAATGAAGAATTTTGACACCCGTGGATCCAGCCAAACTCTCAGGAACGGCGGGAATCCGCGATCTTTCGATTTCGCTAAGCTTCGACGTAGCAATCGCTGCGGCACGGCGATACCAGTTTTATCGTATTGGGTATGTGTAGTTGCATAAAGTAATGGTTTTGCACACCCGTAGACCCCGCGAATGTCGCAGAAACGGTCGGAATCATCGAGCTTTCGATTTCGCTAAGATGCGACGTATCAATCGATACAGAACTGCGATACCAGTTTTATCGTATTCAGAGTGTGTAGTTGCATAAAATGAAGAATTTTGACACCCGTACACCCAGCCAAAGTCACAGAAACGCCGAGAATCCTCGATCTTTCGATTTCGATAAGCTTCGGCGTATCAATCGCTGCAGATCTGCGATACCAGTTTTATCGTATTGAGAATGTGTAGTTGCATGAAACGAAGGCTTTTGACACCCGTACACCCAGCCAAACTTTTAGAAACGGCGGGAATCCGCGATCTTTCGACTTCGCTAAGCTTCGTCGTATCAATCGCTGCAGTACCACGATACCAGTTTTATCGTATTGAGAATGTGTAGTTGCATGAAACAAAGAATTTAGACACCCGTACACCCCGCGAATGTCGCAGAAACACTCGGAATCCTCGACCTTTCGATTTCGTTAAGATCCGACTTATCAATCGATACAGAACTGCGATACCAGTTTTATCGTATCGAGAGTGTGTAGTTGCGAAAAATGAAGAATTTTGACACCCGTGGATCCAGCCAAACTCTCAGGAACGGCGGGAATCCGCGATCTTTCGATTTCGCTAAGCTTCGACGTAGCAATCGCTGCGGCACCGCGATACCAGTTTTATCGTATTGGGTATGTGTAGTTGCATAAAGTAATGGTTTTGCACACCCGCAGACCCCGCGAATGTCGCAGAAACGGTCGGAATCATCGAGCTTTCGATTTCGCTAAGATGCGACGTATCAATCGATACAGAACTGCGATACCAGTTTTATCGTATTGAGAATGTGTAGTTGTATGGAATGAAGGCTTTTGATGCCCGTACACCCAGCCAAACTCTTAGAAATGGCGGGAATCCGCGATCTTTCGATTTCGATAAGCTTCGGCGTATCAATCGCTGCAGATCTGCGATACCAGTTTTATCGTATTGAGAATGTGTAGTTGCATGAAATTATGGCTTTTGACACCCGTACACCCAGCCAAACTCTTAGAAACGGGGGGAATCCGCGATCTTTCGATTTCGCTAAGCTGCGACGTATCAATCGCTGCAGCACCACGATACCAGTTTTATCGTAATGAGTATGTGTAGTTGCATAAAGTAAAGGTTTTAGACACCCGTACACCCCGCGAACGTCGCAGAAACACTCGGAATCCTCGACCTTTCGATTTCGTTAAGATCCGACGTATCAATCGATACAGAACTGCGATACCAGTTTTATCGGATTGAGAGTGTGTAGTTGCGAAAAATGAAGAATTTTGACACCCGTGGAACCAGCCAAACTCTCAGAAACGGCGGGAATCCGCGATCTTTCGATTTCACTAAGCTTCGACGTATCAATCGCTGCAGCACCACGATACCAGTTCTATCGTAATGAGTATGTGTAGTTGCATAAAGTAAAGGTTTTTGACACCCGTACACCCCGGGAATGTCGCAGAAACACTCGGAATCCTCGACCTTTCGATTTCGTTAAGATCCGACGTATCAATCGATACAGAACTGCGATACCAGTTTTATCGGATTGAGAGTGTGTAGTTGCGAAAAATGAAGAATTTTGACACCCGTGGAACCAGCCAAACTCTCAGAAACGGCGGGAATCCGCGATCTTTCGATTTCGCTAAGCTTCGACGTATCAATCGCTGCAGCACCACGATACCAGTTTTATCGTAATGAGTATGTGTAGTTGCATAAAGTAAAGGTTTTTAACACCCGTACACCCCGCGAATGTCGCAGAAACGCTCGGAATCATCGAGTTTTAAATTTCGCTAAGAAGCGACGTATCAATCGATACAGAACTGCGATTCCAATTTCATCGTATTGAGAGTGTGTAGTTGCATGAAATGAAGGCTTTTGACACCCGTACACCCAGCCAAACTCTTAGAAACGGGGGGAATCCGCGATCTTTCGATTTCGCTAAGCTTCGACGTATCAATCGCTGCAGCACCACGATACCAGTTTTGACGTATTGAGTATGTGTAGTTGCATAAAGTAAAGGTTTGTGACACCCGTACACCCCGCGAATGTCGCAGAAACGGTCGGAATCATCGAGCTTTCGATTTCGCTAAGATGCGACGTATCAATCGATACAGAACTGGGATACCAGTTTTATCGTATTCAGAGTTTGTAGTTGCATAAAATGAAGAATTTTGACACCCGTACACCCAGCCAAAGTTTCAGAAACGCCGAGAATCCTCGATCTTTCGATTTCGATAAGCTTCGGCGTATCAATCGCTGCAGAACTGCGATACCAGTTTTATCGTATTAAGAATGTGTAGTTGCATGAAATGAAGGCTTTTGACACCCGTACACCCAGCCAAACTCTTAGAAACGGCGGGAATCCGCGATCTTTCGATTTCGCTAAGCTTCGACGTATCAATCGAAACAGAACTGCGATACCAGTTTTATCGTATTGAGAATGTTTAGTTGCATAGAATGAAGGATTTTGATACCCGTACACCCAGCCAAAGTCTCAGAAACGCCGAGAATCCTCGATCTTTCGATTTCGCTAAGCATCGACGTATCAATCGCTGCAGAACTGCGATACCAGTTTTATCGTATTGAAAATGTGTAGTTGCATAAAATAAAGGCTTTTGACACCCGTACACCCCGCGAATGTCGCAGAAACGGTCGGAATCATCGAGCTTTCGATTTCGCTAAGATGCGACGTATCAATCGATACAGAACTGCGATACCAGTTTTATCGTATTCAGAGTGTGTAGTTGCATAAAATGAAGAATTTTGACACCCGTACACCCAGCCAAAGTCTCAGAAACGCCGAGAATCCTCGATCTTTCGATTTCGATAAGCTTCGGCGTATCAATCGCTGCAGAACTGCGATACCAGTTTTATCGTATTAAGAATGTGTAGTTGTATGAAATGAAGGCTTTTGATGCCCGTACACCCAGCCAAACTCTTAGAAATGGCGGGAATCCGCGATCTTTCGATTTCGATAAGCTTCGGCGTATCAATCGCTGCGGATCTGCGATACCAGTTTTATCGTATTGAGAATGTGTAGTTGCATGAAATTATGGCTTTTGACCCGTACACCCAGCCAAACTTTTAGAAACGGCGGGAATCCGCGATCTTTCGATTTCGCTACGCTTCGTCGTATCAATCGCTGCAGTACCACGATACCAGTTTTATTGTATTGAGAATGTGTAGTTGCATGAAACAAAGAATTTAGACACCCGTACACCCCGCGAATGTCGCAGAAACACTCGGAATCCTCGACCTTTCGATTTCGTTAAGATCCGACGTATCAATCGATACAGAACTGCGATACCAGTTTTATCGTATTGAGAGTGTCTAGTTGCGAAAAATGTAGAATTTTGACACCCGTTGAACCAGCCAAACTCTCAGAAACGGCGGGAATCCGCGATCTTTCGATTTCGCTAAGCTTCGACGTATCAATCGCTGCAGCACCACGATACCAGTTTTATCGTAATGAGTATGTGTAGTTGCATAAAGTAAAGGTTTTTGACACCCGTATACCCCGCGAATGTCGCAGAAACGCTCGGAATCATCGAGTTTTAAATTTCGCTAAGAAGCGACGTATCAATCGATACAGAACTGCGATACCAGTATTATCGTATTCAGAGTGTGTAGTTGCATAAAATGAAGAATTTTGACACCCGTACACCCAGCCAAAGTCTCAGAAACGCCGAGAATCCTCGATCTTTCGATTTCGATAAGCTTCGGCGTATCAATCGCTGCAGATCTGCGATACCAGTTTTATCGTATTGAGAATGTGTAGTTGCATGAAATGAAGGCTTTTGACACCCGTACACCCAGCCAAACTCTTAGAAACGGCGGGAATCCGCGATCGTTCGATTTCGCTAAGCTTCGACGAATCAATCGAAACAGAACTGCGATACCAGTTTTATCGTATTGAGAATGTTTAGTTGCATAGAATGAAGGATTTTGACACCCGTACACCCAGCCAAAGTCTCAGAAACGCCGAGAATCCTCGATCTTTCGATTTCGCTATGCGTCGGCGTATCAATCGCTGCAGAACTGCGATACCAGTTTTACCGTATTGAAAATGTGTAGTTGCATGAAATGAAGACTTTTGACACCCGTACACCCCGCGAATGTCGCAGAAACGCTCGGAATCCTCGATCTTTCGATTTCGCTAAGATGCAACGTATGAATCGATACAGAACCGCGATACCAGTTTTATCGTATTGAGAGTGTGTAGTTGCATAAAATGAAGAATTTTGACACCCGTACACCCAGCCAAACTCTCAGAAACGGCGGGAATCCGCGATCTTTCGATTTCGCTAAGCTTCGTCGTATCAATCGCTGCAGTACCACGATACCAGTTTTATCGTATTGAGAATGCGTAGTTGCATGAAACAAAGAATTTAGACCACCGGACGACCTGCGAATGTCGCAGAAACACTCAGAATCCTCGATCATTCGATTTCGTTAAGATCCGACGTATCAATCGATACAGAACTGCGATACCAGTTTTATCGTATCGAGAGTGTGTAGTTGCGAAAAATGAAGAATTTTAACACCCGTGGATCCAGCCAAACTCTCAGGAACGGCGGGAATCCGCGATCTTTCGATTTCGCTAAGCTTCGACGTAGCAATCGCTGCAGCACCGCGATACCAGTTTTATCGTATTGGGTATGTGTAGTTGCATAAAGTAATGGTTTTGCACACCCGTAGACCCCGCGAATGTCGTAGAAACGGTCGGAATCATCGAGCTTTCGATTTCGCTAAGATGCGACGTATCAATCGATACAGAACTGCGATACCAGTTTTATCGTATTCAGAGTGTGTAGTTGCATAAAATGAAGAATTTTGACACCCGTACACCCAGCCAAAGTCTCAGAAACGCCGAGAATCCTCGATCTTTCGATTTCGATAAGCTTCGGCGTATCAATCGCTGCAGAACTGCGATACCAGTTTTATCGTATTGAGAATGTGTAGTTGTATGAAATGAAGGCTTTTGATGCCCGTACACCCAGCCAAACTCTTAGAAATGGCGGGAATCCGCGATCTTTCGATTTCGATAAGCTTCGGCGTATCAATCGCTGCAGATCTGCGATACCAGTTTTATCGTATTGAGAATGTGTAGTTGCATGAAACAAAGAATTTAGACACCCGTACACCCCGCGAATGTCACAGAAACACTCGGAATCCTCGACCTCTCGATTTCGTTAAGATCCGACGTATCAATCGATACAGAACTGCGATACCAGTTTTATCGTATTTAGAGTGTGTAGTTGCGAAAAATGAAGAATTTTGACACCCGTGGAACCAGCCAAACTCTCAGAAACGGCGGGAATCCGCGATCTTTCGATTTCGCTAAGCTTCGACGTATCAATCGCTGCAGCACCACGATACCAGTTTTATCGTAATGAGTATGTGTAGTTGCATAAAGTAAAGGTTTTTGACACCCGTACACCCCGCGAATGTCGCAGAAACGCTCGGAATCATCGAGTTTTAAATTTCGCTAAGAAGCGACGTATCAATCGATACAGAACTGCGATACCAGTATTATCGTATTCAGAGTGTGTAGTTGCATAAAATGAAGAATTTTGACACCCGTACACCCAGTCAAAGTCTCAGAAACGCCGAGAATCCTCGATCTTTCGATTTCGATAAGCTTCGGCGTATCAATCGCTGCAGATATGCGATACCAGTTTTATCGTATTGAGAATGTTTAGTTGCATAGAATGAAGGATTTTGACACCCGTACACCCAGCCAAAGTCTCAGAAACGCCGAGAATCCTCGATCTTTCGATTTCGATAAGCTTCGGCGTATCAATCGCTGCAGATCTGCGATACCAGTTTTATCGTATTGAGAATGCGTAGTTGCATGAAACAAAGAATTTAGACCCCCGGACGACCCGCGAATGTCGCAGAAACACTCAGAATCCTCGATCATTCGATTTCGTTAAGATCCGACGTATCAATCGATACCGAACTGCGATACCAGTTTTATCGTATCGAGAGTGTGTAGTTGCGAAAAATGAAGAATTTTGACACCCGTGGATCCAGCCAAACTCTCAGGAACGGCGGGAATCCGCGATCTTTCGATTTCGCTAAGCTTCGACGTAGCAATCGCTGCGGCACCGCGATACCAGTTTTATCGTATTGGGTATGTGTAGTTGCATAAAGTAATGGTTTTGCACACCCGTAGACCCCGCGAATGTCGCAGAAACGGTCGGAATCATCGAGCTTTCGATTTCGCTAAGATGCGACGTATCAATCGATACAGAACTGCGATACCAGTTTTATCGTATTCAGAGTGTGTAGTTGCATAAAATGAAGAATTTTGACACCCGTACACACAGCCAAAGTCACAGAAACGCCGAGAGTCCTCGATCTTTCGATTTCGATAAGCTTCGGCGTATCAATCGCTGCAGATCTGCGATACCAGTTTTATCGTATTGAGAATGTGTAGTTGCATGAAACGAAGGCTTTTGACACCCGTACACCCAGCCAAACTTTTAGAAACGGCGGGAATCCGCGATCTTTCGACTTCGCTAAGCTTCGTCGTATCAATCGCTGCAGTACCACGATACCAGTTTTATCGTATTGAGAATGTGTAGTTGCATGAAACAAAGAATTTAGACACCCGTACACCCCGCGAATGTCGCAGAAACACTCGGAATCCTCGACCTTTCGATTTCGTTAAGATCCGACGTATCAATCGATACAGAACTGCGATACCAGTTTTATCGTATCGAGAGTGTGTAGTTGCGAAAAATGAAGAATTTTGACACCCGTGGATCCAGCCAAACTCTCAGGAACGGCGGGAATCCGCGATCTTTCGATTTCGCTAAGCTTCGACGTAGCAATCGCTGCGGCACCGCGATACCAGTTTTATCGTATTGGGTATGTGTAGTTGCATAAAGTAATGGTTTTGCACACCCGTAGACCCCGCGAATGTCGCAGAAACGGTCGGAATCATCGAGCTTTCGATTTCGCTAAGATGCGACGTATCAATCGATACAGAACTGCGATACCAGTTTTATCGTATTGAGAATGTGTAGTTGTGTGGAATGAAGGCTTTTGATGCCCGTACACCCAGCCAAACTCTTAGAAATGGCGGGAATCCGCGATCTTTCGATTTCGATAAGCTTCGGCGTATCAATCGCTGCAGATCTGCGATACCAGTTTTATCGTATTGAGAATGTGTAGTTGCATGAAATTATGGCTTTTGACACCCGTACACCCAGCCAAACTCTTAGAAACGGGGGGAATCCGCGATCTTTCGATTTCGCTAAGCTGCGACGTATCAATCGCTGCAGCACCACGATACCAGTTTTATCGTAATGAGTATGTGTAGTTGCATAAAGTAAAGGTTTTAGACACCCGTACACCCCGCAAACGTCGCAGAAACACTCGGAATCCTCGACCTTTCGATTTCGTTAAGATCCGACGTATCAATCGATACAGAACTGCGATACCAGTTTTATCGGATTGAGAGTGTGTAGTTGCGAAAAATGAAGAATTTTGACACCCGTGGAACCAGCCAAACTCTCAGAAACGGCGGGAATCCGCGATCTTTCGATTTCGCTAAGCTTCGACGTATCAATCACTGCAGCACCACGATACCAGTTTTATCGTAATGAGTATGTGTAGTTGCATAAAGTAAAGGTTTTTGACACCCGTACACCCCGCGAATGTCGCAGAAACACTCGGAATCCTCGACCTTTCGATTTCGTTAAGATCCGACGTATCAATCGATACAGAACTGCGATACCAGTTTTATCGGATTGAGAGTGTGTAGTTGCGAAAAATGAAGAATTTTGACACCCGTGGAACCAGCCAAACTCTCAGAAACGGCGGGAATCCGCGATCTTTCGATTTCGCTAAGCTTCGACGTATCAATCGCTGCAGCACCACGATACCAGTTTTATCGTAATGAGTATGTGTAGTTGCATAAAGTAAAGGTTTTTAACTCCCGTACACCCCGCGAATGTCGCAGAAACGCTCGGAATCATCGAGTTTTAAATTTCGCTAAGAAGCGACGTATCAATCGATACAGAACTGCGATTCCAATTTCATCGTATTGAGAGTGTGTAGTTGCATGAAATGAAGGCTTTTGACACCCGTACACCCAGCCAAACTCTTAGAAACGGGGGGAATCCGCGATCTTTCGATTTCGCTAAGCTTCGACGTATCAATCGCTGCAGCACCACGATACCAGTTTTGACGTATTGAGTATGTGTAGTTGCATAAAGTAAAGGTTTGTGACACCCGTACACCCCGCGAATGTCGCAGAAACGGTCGGAATCATCGAGCTTTCGATTTCGCTAAGATGCGACGTATCAATCGATACAGAACTGGGATACCAGTTTTATCGTATTCAGAGTTTGTAGTTGCATAAAATGAAGAATTTTGACACCCGTACACCCAGCCAAAGTTTCAGAAACGCCGAGAATCCTCGATCTTTCGATTTCGATAAGCTTCGGCGTATCAATCGCTGCAGAACTGCGATACCAGTTTTATCGTATTAAGAATGTGTAGTTGCATGAAATGAAGGCTTTTGACACCCGTACACCCAGCCAAACTCTTAGAAACGGCGGGAATCCGCGATCTTTCGATTTCGCTAAGCTTCGACGTATCAATCGAAACAGAACTGCGATACCAGTTTTATCGTATTGAGAATGTTTAGTTGCATAGAATGAAGGATTTTGATACCCGTACACCCAGCCAAAGTCTCAGAAACGCCGAGAATCCTCGATCTTTCGATTTCGCTAAGCATCGACGTATCAATCGCTGCAGAACTGCGATACCAGTTTTATCGTATTGAAAATGTGTAGTTGCATAAAATAAAGGCTTTTGACACCCGTACACCCCGCGAATGTCGCAGAAACGGTCGGAATCATCGAGCTTTCGATTTCGCTAAGATGCGACGTATCAATCGATACAGAACTGCGATACCAGTTTTATCGTATTCAGAGTGTGTAGTTGCATAAAATGAAGAATTTTGACACCCGTACACCCAGCCAAAGTCTCAGAAACGCCGAGAATCCTCGATCTTTCGATTTCGATAAGCTTCGGCGTATCAATCGCTGCAGAACTGCCATACCAGTTTTATCGTATTGAGAATGTGTAGTTGTATGAAATGAAGGCTTTTGATGCCCGTACACCCAGCCAAACTCTTAGAAATGGCGGGAATCCGCGATCTTTCGATTTCGATAAGCTTCGGCGTATCAATCGCTGCGGATCTGCGATACCAGTTTTATCGTATTGAGAATGTGTAGTTGCATGAAATTATGGCTTTTGACCCGTACACCCAGCCAAACTTTTAGAAACGGCGGGAATCCGCGATCTTTCGATTTCGCTACGCTTCGTCGTATCAATCGCTGCAGTACCACGATACCAGTTTTATTGTATTGAGAATGTGTAGTTGTATGAAACAAAGAATTTAGACACCCGTACACCTTGCGAATGTCGCAGAAACACTCGGAATCCTCGACCTTTCGATTTCGTTAAGATCCGACGTATCAATCGATACAGAACTGCGATACCAGTTTTATCGTATTGAGAGTGTCTAGTTGCGAAAAATGTAGAATTTTGACACCCGTTGAACCAGCCAAACTCTCAGAAACGGCGGGAATCCGCGATCTTTCGATTTCGCTAAGCTTCGACGTATCAATCGCTGCAGCACCACGATACCAGTTTTATCGTAATGAGTATGTGTAGTTGCATAAAGTAAAGGTTTTTGACACCCGTACACCCCGCGAATGTCGCAGAAACGCTCGGAATCATCGAGTTTTAAATTTCGCTAAGAAGCGACGTATCAATCGATACAGAACTGCGATACCAGTATTATCGTATTCAGAGTGTGTAGTTGCATAAAATGAAGAATTTTGACACCCGTACACCCAGCCAAAGTCTCAGAAACGCCGAGAATCCTCGATCTTTCGATTTCGATAAGCTTCGGCGTATCAATCGCTGCAGATCTGCGATACCAGTTTTATCGTATTGAGAATGTGTAGTTGCATGAAATGAAGGCTTTTGACACCCGTACACCCAGCCAAACTCTTAGAAACGGCGGGAATCCGCGATCGTTCGATTTCGCTAAGCTTCGACGAATCAATCGAAACAGAACTGCGATACCAGTTTTATCGTATTGAGAATGTTTAGTTGCATAGAATGAAGGATTTTGACACCCGTACACCCAGCCAAAGTCTCAGAAACGCCGAGAATCCTCGATCTTTCGATTTCGCTATGCGTCGGCGTATCAATCGCTGCAGAACTGCGATACCAGTTTTACCGTATTGAAAATGTGTAGTTGCATGAAATGAAGACTTTTGACACCCGTACACCCCGCGAATGTCGCAGAAACGCTCGGAATCCTCGATCTTTCGATTTCGCTAAGATGCAACGTATGAATCGATACAGAACCGCGATACCAGTTTTATCGTATTGAGAGTGTGTAGTTGCATAAAATGAAGGATTTTGACACCCGTACACCCAGCCAAACTCTCAGAAACGGCGGGAATCCGCGATCTTTCGATTTCGCTAAGCTTCGTCGTATCAATCGCTGCAGTACCACGATACCAGTTTTATCGTATTGAGAATGCGTAGTTGCATGAAACAAAGAATTTAGACCACCGGACGACCTGCGAATGTCGCAGAAACACTCAGAATCCTCGATCATTCGATTTCGTTAAGATCCGACGTATCAATCGATACAGAACTGCGATACCAGTTTTATCGTATCGAGAGTGTGTAGTTGCGAAAAATGAAGAATTTTAACACCCGTGGATCCAGCCAAACTCTCAGGAACGGCGGGAATCCGCGATCTTTCGATTTCGCTAAGCTTCGACGTAGCAATCGCTGCAGCACCGCGATACCAGTTTTATCGTATTGGGTATGTGTAGTTGCATAAAGTAATGGTTTTGCACACCCGTAGACCCCGCGAATGTCGTAGAAACGGTCGGAATCATCGAGCTTTCGATTTCGCTAAGATGCGACGTATCAATCGATACAGAACTGCGATACCAGTTTTATCGTATTCAGAGTGTGTAGTTGCATAAAATGAAGAATTTTGACACCCGTACACCCAGCCAAAGTCTCAGAAACGCCGAGAATCCTCGATCTTTCGATTTCGATAAGCTTCGGCGTATCAATCGCTGCAGAACTGCGATACCAGTTTTATCGTATTGAGAATGTGTAGTTGTATGAAATGAAGGCTTTTGATGCCCGTACACCCAGCCAAACTCTTAGAAATGGCGGGAATCCGCGATCTTTCGATTTCGATAAGCTTCGGCGTATCAATCGCTGCAGATCTGCGATACCAGTTTTATCGTATTGAGAATGTGTAGTTGCATGAAACAAAGAATTTAGACACCCGTACACCCCGCGAATGTCACAGAAACACTCGGAATCCTCGACCTCTCGATTTCGTTAAGATCCGACGTATCAATCGATACAGAACTGCGATACCAGTTTTATCGTATTTAGAGTGTGTAGTTGCGAAAAATAAAGAATTTTGACACCCGTGGAACCAGCCAAACTCTCAGAAACGGCGGGAATCCGCGATCTTTCGATTTCGCTAAGCTTCGACGTATCAATCGCTGCAGCACCACGATACCAGTTTTATCGTAATGAGTATGTGTAGTTGCATAAAGTAAAGGTTTTTGACACCCGTACACCCCGCGAATGTCGCAGAAACGCTCGGAATCATCGAGTTTTAAATTTCGCTAAGAAGCGACGTATCAATCGATACAGAACTGCGATACCAGTATTATCGTATTCAGAGTGTGTAGTTGCATAAAATGAAGAATTTTGACACCCGTACACCCAGTCAAAGTCTCAGAAACGCCGAGAATCCTCGATCTTTCGATTTCGATAAGCTTCGGCGTATCAATCGCTGCAGATCTGCGATACCAGTTTTATCGTATTGAGAATGTTTAGTTGCATAGAATGAAGGATTTTGACACCCGTACACCCAGCCAAAGTCTCAGAAACGCCGAGAATCCTCGATCTTTCGATTTCGATAAGCTTCGGCGTATCAATCGCTGCAGATCTGCGATACCAGTTTTATCGTATTGAGAATGCGTAGTTGCATGAAACAAAGAATTTAGACCCCCGGACGACCCGCGAATGTCGCAGAAACACTCAGAATCCTCGATCATTCGATTTCGTTAAGATCCGACGTATCAATCGATACCGAACTGCGATACCAGTTTTATCGTATCGAGAGTGTGTAGTTGCGAAAAATGAAGAATTTTGACACCCGTGGATCCAGCCAAACTCTCAGGAACGGCGGGAATCCGCGATCTTTCGATTTCGCTAAGCTTCGACGTAGCAATCGCTGCGGCACGGCGATACCAGTTTTATCGTATTGGGTATGTGTAGTTGCATAAAGTAATGGTTTTGCACACCCGTAGACCCCGCGAATGTCGCAGAAACGGTCGGAATCATCGAGCTTTCGATTTCGCTAAGATGCGACGTATCAATCGATACAGAACTGCGATACCAGTTTTATCGTATTCAGAGTGTGTAGTTGCATAAAATGAAGAATTTTGACACCCGTACACCCAGCCAAAGTCACAGAAACGCCGAGAATCCTCGATCTTTCGATTTCGATAAGCTTCGGCGTATCAATCGCTGCAGATCTGCGATACCAGTTTTATCGTATTGAGAATGTGTAGTTGCATGAAACGAAGGCTTTTGACACCCGTACACCCAGCCAAACTTTTAGAAACGGCGGGAATCCGCGATCTTTCGACTTCGCTAAGCTTCGTCGTATCAATCGCTGCAGTACCACGATACCAGTTTTATCGTATTGAGAATGTGTAGTTGCATGAAACAAAGAATTTAGACACCCGTACACCCCGCGAATGTCGCAGAAACACTCGGAATCCTCGACCTTTCGATTTCGTTAAGATCCGACGTATCAATCGATACAGAACTGCGATACCAGTTTTATCGTATCGAGAGTGTGTAGTTGCGAAAAATGAAGAATTTTGACACCCGTGGATCCAGCCAAACTCTCAGGAACGGCGGGAATCCGCGATCTTTCGATTTCGCTAAGCTTCGACGTAGCAATCGCTGCGGCACCGCGATACCAGTTTTATCGTATTGGGTATGTGTAGTTGCATAAAGTAATGGTTTTGCACACCCGTAGACCCCGCGAATGTCGCAGAAACGGTCGGAATCATCGAGCTTTCGATTTCGCTAAGATGCGACGTATCAATCGATACAGAACTGCGATACCAGTTTTATCGTATTGAGAATGTGTAGTTGTATGGAATGAAGGCTTTTGATGCCCGTACACCCAGCTAAACTCTTAGAAATGGCGGGAATCCGCGATCTTTCGATTTCGATAAGCTTCGGCGTATCAATCGCTGCAGATCTGCGATACCAGTTTTATCGTATTGAGAATGTGTAGTTGCATGAAATTATGGCTTTTGACACCCGTACACCCAGCCAAACTCTTAGAAACGGGGGGAATCCGCGATCTTTCGATTTCGCTAAGCTGCGACGTATCAATCGCTGCAGCACCACGATACAAGTTTTATCGTAATGAGTATGTGTAGTTGCATAAAGTAAAGGTTTTAGACACCCGTACACCCCGCGAACGTCGCAGAAACACTCGGAATCCTCGACCTTTCGATTTCGTTAAGATCCGACGTATCAATCGATACAGAACTGCGATACCAGTTTTATCGGATTGAGAGTGTGTAGTTGCGAAAAATGAAGAATTTTGACACCCGTGGAACCAGCCAAACTCTCAGAAACGGCGGGAATCCGCGATCTTTCGATTTCGCTAAGCTTCGACGTATCAATCGCTGCAGCACCACGATACCAGTTTTATCGTAATGAGTATGTGTAGTTGCATAAAGTAAAAGTTTTTGACACCCGTACACCCCGCGAATGTCGCAGAAACACTCGGAATCCTCGACCTTTCGATTTCGTTAAGATCCGACGTATCAATCGATACAGAACTGCGATACCAGTTTTATCGGATTGAGAGTGTGTAGTTGCAAAAAATGAAGAATTTTGACACCCGTGGAACCAGCCAAACTCTCAGAAACGGCGGGAATCCGCGATCTTTCGATTTCGCTAAGCTTCGACGTATCAATCGCTGCAGCACCACGATACCAGTTTTGACGTATTGAGTATGTGTAGTTGCATAAAGTAAAGGTTTGTGACACCCGTACACCCCGCGAATGTCGCAGAAACGGTCGGAATCATCGAGCTTTCGATTTCGCTAAGATGCGACGTATCAATCGATACAGAACTGGGATACCAGTTTTATCGTATTCAGAGTTTGTAGTTGCATAAAATGAAGAATTTTGACACCCGTACACCCAGCCAAAGTTTCAGAAACGCCGAGAATCCTCGATCTTTCGATTTCGATAAGCTTCGGCGTATCAATCGCTGCAGAACTGCGATACCAGTTTTATCGTATTAAGAATGTGTAGTTGCATGAAATGAAGGCTTTTGACACCCGTACACCCAGCCAAACTCTTAGAAACGGCGGGAATCCGCGATCTTTCGATTTCGCTAAGCTTCGACGTATCAATCGAAACAGAACTGCGATACCAGTTTTATCGTATTGAGAATGTTTAGTTGCATAGAATGAAGGATTTTGATACCCGTACACCCAGCCAAAGTCTCAGAAACGCCGAGAATCCTCGATCTTTCGATTTCGCTAAGCATCGACGTATCAATCGCTGCAGAACTGCGATACCAGTTTTATCGTATTGAAAATGTGTAGTTGCATAAAATAAAGGCTTTTGACACCCGTACACCCCGCGAATGTCGCAGAAACGGTCGGAATCATCGAGCTTTCGATTTCGCTAAGATGCGACGTATCAATCGATACAGAACTGCGATACCAGTTTTATCGTATTCAGAGTGTGTAGTTGCATAAAATGAAGAATTTTGACACCCGTACACCCAGCCAAAGTCTCAGAAACGCCGAGAATCCTCGATCTTTCGATTTCGATAAGCTTCGGCGTATCAATCGCTGCAGAACTGCGATACCAGTTTTATCGTATTGAGAATGTGTAGTTGTATGAAATGAAGGCTTTTGATGCCCGTACACCCAGCCAAACTCTTAGAAATGGCGGGAATCCGCGATCTTTCGATTTCGATAAGCTTCGGCGTATCAATCGCTGCGGATCTGCGATACCAGTTTTATCGTATTGAGAATGTGTAGTTGCATGAAATTATGGCTTTTGACCCGTACACCCAGCCAAACTTTTAGAAACGGCGGGAATCCGCGATCTTTCGATTTCGCTACGCTTCGTCGTATCAATCGCTGCAGTACCACGATACCAGTTTTATTGTATTGAGAATGTGTAGTTGTATGAAACAAAGAATTTAGACACCCGTACACCTTGCGAATGTCGCAGAAACACTCGGAATCCTCGACCTTTCGATTTCGTTAAGATCCGACGTATCAATCGATACAGAACTGCGATACCAGTTTTATCGTATTCAGAGTTTGTAGTTGCATAAAATGAAGAATTTTGACACCCGTTGAACCAGCCAAACTCTCAGAAACGGCGGGAATCCGCGATCTTTCGATTTCGCTAAGCTTCGACGTATCAATCGCTGCAGCACCACGATACCAGTTTTATCGTAATGAGTATGTGTAGTTGCATAAAGTAAAGGTTTTTGACACCCGTACACCCCGCGAATGTCGCAGAAACGCTCGGAATCATCGAGTTTTAAATTTCGCTAAGAAGCGACGTATCAATCGATACAGAACTGCGATACCAGTATTATCGTATTCAGAGTGTGTAGTTGCATAAAATGAAGAATTTTGACACCCGTACACCCAGCCAAAGTCTCAGAAACGCCGAGAATCCTCGATCTTTCGATTTCGATAAGCTTCGGCGTATCAATCGCTGCAGATCTGCGATACCAGTTTTATCGTATTGAGAATGTGTAGTTGCATGAAATGAAGGCTTTTGACACCCGTACACCCAGCCAAACTCTTAGAAACGGCGGGAATCCGCGATCGTTCGATTTCGCTAAGCTTCGACGAATCAATCGAAACAGAACTGCGATACCAGTTTTATCGTATTGAGAATGTTTAGTTGCATAGAATGAAGGATTTTGACACCCGTACACCCAGCCAAAGTCTCAGAAACGCCGAGAATCCTCGATCTTTCGATTTCGCTATGCGTCGGCGTATCAATCGCTGCAGAACTGCGATACCAGTTTTACCGTATTGAAAATGTGTAGTTGCATGAAATGAAGACTTTTGACACCCGTACACCCCGCGAATGTCGCAGAAACGCTCGGAATCCTCGATCTTTCGATTTCGCTAAGATGCAACGTATGAATCGATACAGAACCGCGATACCAGTTTTATCGTATTGAGAGTGTGTAGTTGCATAAAATGAAGGATTTTGACACCCGTACACCCAGCCAAACTCTCAGAAACGGCGGGAATCCGCGATCTTTCGATTTCGCTAAGCTTCGTCGTATCAATCGCTGCAGTACCACGATACCAGTTTTATCGTATTGAGAATGCGTAGTTGCATGAAACAAAGAATTTAGACCACCGGACGACCTGCGAATGTCGCAGAAACACTCAGAATCCTCGATCATTCGATTTCGTTAAGATCCGACGTATCAATCGATACAGAACTGCGATACCAGTTTTATCGTATCGAGAGTGTGTAGTTGCGAAAAATGAAGAATTTTAACACCCGTGGATCCAGCCAAACTCTCAGGAACGGCGGGAATCCGCGATCTTTCGATTTCGCTAAGCTTCGACGTAGCAATCGCTGCAGCACCGCGATACCAGTTTTATCGTATTGGGTATGTGTAGTTGCATAAAGTAATGGTTTTGCACACCCGTAGACCCCGCGAATGTCGTAGAAACGGTCGGAATCATCGAGCTTTCGATTTCGCTAAGATGCGACGTATCAATCGATACAGAACTGCGATACCAGTTTTATCGTATTCAGAGTGTGTAGTTGCATAAAATGAAGAATTTTGACACCCGTACACCCAGCCAAAGTCTCAGAAACGCCGAGAATCCTCGATCTTTCGATTTCGATAAGCTTCGGCGTATCAATCGCTGCAGAACTGCGATACCAGTTTTATCGTATTGAGAATGTGTAGTTGTATGAAATGAAGGCTTTTGATGCCCGTACACCCAGCCAAACTCTTAGAAATGGCGGGAATCCGCGATCTTTCGATTTCGATAAGCTTCGGCGTATCAATCGCTGCAGATCTGCGATACCAGTTTTATCGTATTGAGAATGTGTAGTTGCATGAAACAAAGAATTTAGACACCCGTACACCCCGCGAATGTCACAGAAACACTCGGAATCCTCGACCTCTCGATTTCGTTAAGATCCGACGTATCAATCGATACAGAACTGCGATACCAGTTTTATCGTATTTAGAGTGTGTAGTTGCGAAAAATGAAGAATTTTGACACCCGTGGAACCAGCCAAACTCTCAGAAACGGCGGGAATCCGCGATCTTTCGATTTCGCTAAGCTTCGACGTATCAATCGCTGCAGCACCACGATACCAGTTTTATCGTAATGAGTATGTGTAGTTGCATAAAGTAAAGGTTTTTGACACCCGTACACCCCGCGAATGTCGCAGAAACGCTCGGAATCATCGAGTTTTAAATTTCGCTAAGAAGCGACGTATCAATCGATACAGAACTGCGATACCAGTATTATCGTATTCAGAGTGTGTAGTTGCATAAAATGAAGAATTTTGACACCCGTACACCCAGTCAAAGTCTCAGAAACGCCGAGAATCCTCGATCTTTCGATTTCGATAAGCTTCGGCGTATCAATCGCTGCAGATCTGCGATACCAGTTTTATCGTATTGAGAATGTTTAGTTGCATAGAATGAAGGATTTTGACACCCGTACACCCAGCCAAAGTCTCAGAAACGCCGAGAATCCTCGATCTTTCGATTTCGATAAGCTTCGGCGTATCAATCGCTGCAGATCTGCGATACCAGTTTTATCGTATTGAGAATGCGTAGTTGCATGAAACAAAGAATTTAGACCCCCGGACGACCCGCGAATGTCGCAGAAACACTCAGAATCCTCGATCATTCGATTTCGTTAAGATCCGACGTATCAATCGATACCGAACTGCGATACCAGTTTTATCGTATCGAGAGTGTGTAGTTGCGAAAAATGAAGAATTTTGACACCCGTGGATCCAGCCAAACTCTCAGGAACGGCGGGAATCCGCGATCTTTCGATTTCGCTAAGCTTCGACGTAGCAATCGCTGCGGCACCGCGATACCAGTTTTATCGTATTGGGTATGTGTAGTTGCATAAAGTAATGGTTTTGCACACCCGTAGACCCCGCGAATGTCGCAGAAACGGTCGGAATCATCGAGCTTTCGATTTCGCTAAGATGCGACGTATCAATCGATACAGAACTGCGATACCAGTTTTATCGTATTCAGAGTGTGTAGTTGCATAAAATGAAGAATTTTGACACCCGTACACCCAGCCAAAGTCACAGAAACGCCGAGAGTCCTCGATCTTTCGATTTCGATAAGCTTCGGCGTATCAATCGCTGCAGATCTGCGATACCAGTTTTATCGTATTGAGAATGTGTAGTTGCATGAAACGAAGGCTTTTGACACCCGTACACCCAGCCAAACTTTTAGAAACGGCGGGAATCCGCGATCTTTCGACTTCGCTAAGCTTCGTCGTATCAATCGCTGCAGTACCACGATACCAGTTTTATCGTATTGAGAATGTGTAGTTGCATGAAACAAAGAATTTAGACACCCGTACACCCCGCGAATGTCGCAGAAACACTCGGAATCCTCGACCTTTCGATTTCGTTAAGATCCGACGTATCAATCGATACAGAACTGCGATACCAGTTTTATCGTATCGAGAGTGTGTAGTTGCGAAAAATGAAGAATTTTGACACCCGTGGATCCAGCCAAACTCTCAGGAACGGCGGGAATCCGCGATCTTTCGATTTCGCTAAGCTTCGACGTAGCAATCGCTGCGGCACCGCGATACCAGTTTTATCGTATTGGGTATGTGTAGTTGCATAAAGTAATGGTTTTGCACACCCGTAGACCCCGCGAATGTCGCAGAAACGGTCGGAATCATCGAGCTTTCGATTTCGCTAAGATGCGACGTATCAATCGATACAGAACTGCGATACCAGTTTTATCGTATTGAGAATGTGTAGTTGTATGGAATGAAGGCTTTTGATGCCCGTACACCCAGCCAAACTCTTAGAAATGGCGGGAATCCGCGATCTTTCGATTTCGATAAGCTTCGGCGTATCAATCGCTGCAGATCTGCGATACCAGTTTTATCGTATTGAGAATGTGTAGTTGCATGAAATTATGGCTTTTGACACCCGTACACCCAGCCAAACTCTTAGAAACGGGGGGAATCCGCGATCTTTCGATTTCGCTAAGCTGCGACGTATCAATCGCTGCAGCACCACGATACCAGTTTTATCGTAATGAGTATGTGTAGTTGCATAAAGTAAAGGTTTTAGACACCCGTACACCCCGCGAACGTCGCAGAAACACTCGGAATCCTCGACCTTTCGATTTCGTTAAGATCCGACGTATCAATCGATACAGAACTGCGATACCAGTTTTATCGGATTGAGAGTGTGTAGTTGCGAAAAATGAAGAATTTTGACACCCGTGGAACCAGCCAAACTCTCAGAAACGGCGGGAATCCGCGATCTTTCGATTTCGCTAAGCTTCGACGTATCAATCGCTGCAGCACCACGATACCAGTTTTATCGTAATGAGTATGTGTAGTTGCATAAAGTAAAGGTTTTTGACACCCGTACACCCCGCGAATGTCGCAGAAACACTCGGAATCCTCGACCTTTCGATTTCGTTAAGATCCGACGTATCAATCGATACAGAACTGCGATACCAGTTTTATCGGATTGAAAGTGTGTAGTTGCGAAAAATGAAGAATTTTGACACCCGTGGAACCAGCCAAACTCTCAGAAACGGCGGGAATCCGCGATCTTTCGATTTCGCTAAGCTTCGACGTATCAATCGCTGCAGCACCACGATACCAGTTTTATCGTAATGAGTATGTGTAGTTGCATAAAGTAAAGGTTTTTAACTCCCGTACACCCCGCGAATGTCGCAGAAACGCTCGGAATCATCGAGTTTTAAATTTCGCTAAGAAGCGACGTATCAATCGATACAGAACTGCGATTCCAATTTCATCGTATTGAGAGTGTGTAGTTGCATGAAATGAAGGCTTTTGACACCCGTACACCCAGCCAAACTCTTAGAAACGGGGGGAATCCGCGATCTTTCGATTTCGCTAAGCTTCGACGTATCAATCGCTGCAGCACCACGATACCAGTTTTGACGTATTGAGTATGTGTAGTTGCATAAAGTAAAGGTTTGTGACACCCGTACACCCCGCGAATGTCGCAGAAACGGTCGGAATCATCGAGCTTTCGATTTCGCTAAGATGCGACGTATCAATCGATACAGAACTGGGATACCAGTTTTATCGTATTCAGAGTTTGTAGTTGCATAAAATGAAGAATTTTGACACCCGTACACCCAGCCAAAGTTTCAGAAACGCCGAGAATCCTCGATCTTTCGATTTCGATAAGCTTCGGCGTATCAATCGCTGCAGAACTGCGATACCAGTTTTATCGTATTAAGAATGTGTAGTTGCATGAAATGAAGGCTTTTGACACCCGTACACCCAGCCAAACTCTTAGAAACGGCGGGAATCCGCGATCTTTCGATTTCGCTAAGCTTCGACGTATCAATCGAAACAGAACTGCGATACCAGTTTTATCGTATTGAGAATGTTTAGTTGCATAGAATGAAGGATTTTGATACCCGTACACCCAGCCAAAGTCTCAGAAACGCCGAGAATCCTCGATCTTTCGATTTCGCTAAGCATCGACGTATCAATCGCTGCAGAACTGCGATACCAGTTTTATCGTATTGAAAATGTGTAGTTGCATAAAATAAAGGCTTTTGACACCCGTACACCCCGCGAATGTCGCAGAAACGGTCGGAATCATCGAGCTTTCGATTTCGCTAAGATGCGACGTATCAATCGATACAGAACTGCGATACCAGTTTTATCGTATTCAGAGTGTGTAGTTGCATAAAATGAAGAATTTTGACACCCGTACACCCAGCCAAAGTCTCAGAAACGCCGAGAATCCTCGATCTTTCGATTTCGATAAGCTTCGGCGTATCAATCGCTGCAGAACTGCGATACCAGTTTTATCGTATTGAGAATGTGTAGTTGTATGAAATGAAGGCTTTTGATGCCCGTACACCCAGCCAAACTCTTAGAAATGGCGGGAATCCGCGATCTTTCGATTTCGATAAGCTTCGGCGTATCAATCGCTGCGGATCTGCGATACCAGTTTTATCGTATTGAGAATGTGTAGTTGCATGAAATTATGGCTTTTGACCCGTACACCCAGCCAAACTTTTAGAAACGGCGGGAATCCGCGATCTTTCGATTTCGCTACGCTTCGTCGTATCAATCGCTGCAGTACCACGATACCAGTTTTATTGTATTGAGAATGTGTAGTTGCATGAAACAAAGAATTTAGACACCCGTACACCCCGCGAATGTCGCAGAAACACTCGGAATCCTCGACCTTTCGATTTCGTTAAGATCCGACGTATCAATCGATACAGAACTGCGATACCAGTTTTATCGTATTGAGAGTGTCTAGTTGCGAAAAATGTAGAATTTTGACACCCGTTGAACCAGCCAAACTCTCAGAAACGGCGGGAATCCGCGATCTTTCGATTTCGCTAAGCTTCGACGTATCAATCGCTGCAGCACCACGATACCAGTTTTATCGTAATGAGTATGTGTAGTTGCATAAAGTAAAGGTTTTTGACACCCGTACACCCCGCGAATGTCGCAGAAACGCTCGGAATCATCGAGTTTTAAATTTCGCTAAGAAGCGACGTATCAATCGATACAGAACTGCGATACCAGTATTATCGTATTCAGAGTGTGTAGTTGCATAAAATGAAGAATTTTGACACCCGTACACCCAGCCAAAGTCTCAGAAACGCCGAGAATCCTCGATCTTTCGATTTCGATAAGCTTCGGCGTATCAATCGCTGCAGATCTGCGATACCAGTTTTATCGTATTGAGAATGTGTAGTTGCATGAAATGAAGGCTTTTGACACCCGTACACCCAGCCAAACTCTTAGAAACGGCGGGAATCCGCGATCGTTCGATTTCGCTAAGCTTCGACGAATCAATCGAAACAGAACTGCGATACCAGTTTTATCGTATTGAGAATGTTTAGTTGCATAGAATGAAGGATTTTGACACCCGTACACCCAGCCAAAGTCTCAGAAACGCCGAGAATCCTCGATCTTTCGATTTCGCTATGCGTCGGCGTATCAATCGCTGCAGAACTGCGATACCAGTTTTACCGTATTGAAAATGTGTAGTTGCATGAAATGAAGACTTTTGACACCCGTACACCCCGCGAATGTCGCAGAAACGCTCGGAATCCTCGATCTTTCGATTTCGCTAAGATGCAACGTATGAATCGATACAGAACCGCGATACCAGTTTTATCGTATTGAGAGTGTGTAGTTGCATAAAATGAAGGATTTTGACACCCGTACACCCAGCCAAACTCTCAGAAACGGCGGGAATCCGCGATCTTTCGATTTCGCTAAGCTTCGTCGTATCAATCGCTGCAGTACCACGATACCAGTTTTATCGTATTGAGAATGCGTAGTTGCATGAAACAAAGAATTTAGACCACCGGACGACCTGCGAATGTCGCAGAAACACTCAGAATCCTCGATCATTCGATTTCGTTAAGATCCGACGTATCAATCGATACAGAACTGCGATACCAGTTTTATCGTATCGAGAGTGTGTAGTTGCGAAAAATGAAGAATTTTAACACCCGTGGATCCAGCCAAACTCTCAGGAACGGCGGGAATCCGCGATCTTTCGATTTCGCTAAGCTTCGACGTAGCAATCGCTGCAGCACCGCGATACCAGTTTTATCGTATTGGGTATGTGTAGTTGCATAAAGTAATGGTTTTGCACACCCGTAGACCCCGCGAATGTCGTAGAAACGGTCGGAATCATCGAGCTTTCGATTTCGCTAAGATGCGACGTATCAATCGATACAGAACTGCGATACCAGTTTTATCGTATTCAGAGTGTGTAGTTGCATAAAATGAAGAATTTTGACACCCGTACACCCAGCCAAAGTCTCAGAAACGCCGAGAATCCTCGATCTTTCGATTTCGATAAGCTTCGGCGTATCAATCGCTGCAGAACTGCGATACCAGTTTTATCGTATTGAGAATGTGTAGTTGTATGAAATGAAGGCTTTTGATGCCCGTACACCCAGCCAAACTCTTAGAAATGGCGGGAATCCGCGATCTTTCGATTTCGATAAGCTTCGGCGTATCAATCGCTGCAGATCTGCGATACCAGTTTTATCGTATTGAGAATGTGTAGTTGCATGAAACAAAGAATTTAGACACCCGTACACCCCGCGAATGTCACAGAAACACTCGGAATCCTCGACCTCTCGATTTCGTTAAGATCCGACGTATCAATCGATACAGAACTGCGATACCAGTTTTATCGTATTTAGAGTGTGTAGTTGCGAAAAATAAAGAATTTTGACACCCGTGGAACCAGCCAAACTCTCAGAAACGGCGGGAATCCGCGATCTTTCGATTTCGCTAAGCTTCGACGTATCAATCGCTGCAGCACCACGATACCAGTTTTATCGTAATGAGTATGTGTAGTTGCATAAAGTAAAGGTTTTTGACACCCGTACACCCCGCGAATGTCGCAGAAACGCTCGGAATCATCGAGTTTTAAATTTCGCTAAGAAGCGACGTATCAATCGATACAGAACTGCGATACCAGTATTATCGTATTCAGAGTGTGTAGTTGCATAAAATGAAGAATTTTGACACCCGTACACCCAGTCAAAGTCTCAGAAACGCCGAGAATCCTCGATCTTTCGATTTCGATAAGCTTCGGCGTATCAATCGCTGCAGATCTGCGATACCAGTTTTATCGTATTGAGAATGTTTAGTTGCATAGAATGAAGGATTTTGACACCCGTACACCCAGCCAAAGTCTCAGAAACGCCGAGAATCCTCGATCTTTCGATTTCGATAAGCTTCGGCGTATCAATCGCTGCAGATCTGCGATACCAGTTTTATCGTATTGAGAATGCGTAGTTGCATGAAACAAAGAATTTAGACCCCCGGACGACCCGCGAATGTCGCAGAAACACTCAGAATCCTCGATCATTCGATTTCGTTAAGATCCGACGTATCAATCGATACCGAACTGCGATACCAGTTTTATCGTATCGAGAGTGTGTAGTTGCGAAAAATGAAGAATTTTGACACCCGTGGATCCAGCCAAACTCTCAGGAACGGCGGGAATCCGCGATCTTTCGATTTCGCTAAGCTTCGACGTAGCAATCGCTGCGGCACGGCGATACCAGTTTTATCGTATTGGGTATGTGTAGTTGCATAAAGTAATGGTTTTGCACACCCGTAGACCCCGCGAATGTCGCAGAAACGGTCGGAATCATCGAGCTTTCGATTTCGCTAAGATGCGACGTATCAATCGATACAGAACTGCGATACCAGTTTTATCGTATTCAGAGTGTGTAGTTGCATAAAATGAAGAATTTTGACACCCGTACACCCAGCCAAAGTCACAGAAACGCCGAGAATCCTCGATCTTTCGATTTCGATAAGCTTCGGCGTATCAATCGCTGCAGATCTGCGATACCAGTTTTATCGTATTGAGAATGTGTAGTTGCATGAAACGAAGGCTTTTGACACCCGTACACCCAGCCAAACTTTTAGAAACGGCGGGAATCCGCGATCTTTCGACTTCGCTAAGCTTCGTCGTATCAATCGCTGCAGTACCACGATACCAGTTTTATCGTATTGAGAATGTGTAGTTGCATGAAACAAAGAATTTAGACACCCGTACACCCCGCGAATGTCGCAGAAACACTCGGAATCCTCGACCTTTCGATTTCGTTAAGATCCGACGTATCAATCGATACAGAACTGCGATACCAGTTTTATCGTATCGAGAGTGTGTAGTTGCGAAAAATGAAGAATTTTGACACCCGTGGATCCAGCCAAACTCTCAGGAACGGCGGGAATCCGCGATCTTTCGATTTCGCTAAGCTTCGACGTAGCAATCGCTGCGGCACCGCGATACCAGTTTTATCGTATTGGGTATGTGTAGTTGCATAGAGTAATGGTTTTGCACACCCGTAGACCCCGCGAATGTCGCAGAAACGGTCGGAATCATCGAGCTTTCGATTTCGCTAAGATGCGACGTATCAATCGATACAGAACTGCGATACCAGTTTTATCGTATTCAGAGTTTGTAGTTGCATAAAATGAAGAATTTTGACACCCGTACACCCAGCCAAAGTTTCAGAAACGCCGAGAATCCTCGATCTTTCGATTTCGATAAGCTTCGGCGTATCAATCGCTGCAGAACTGCGATACCAGTTTTATCGTATTAAGAATGTGTAGTTGCATGAAATGAAGGCTTTTGACACCCGTACACCCAGCCAAACTCTTAGAAACGGCGGGAATCCGCGATCTTTCGATTTCGCTAAGCTTCGACGTATCAATCGAAACAGAACTGCGATACCAGTTTTATCGTATTGAGAATGTTTAGTTGCATAGAATGAAGGATTTTGATACCCGTACACCCAGCCAAAGTCTCAGAAACGCCGAGAATCCTCGATCTTTCGATTTCGCTAAGCATCGACGTATCAATCGCTGCAGAACTGCGATACCAGTTTTATCGTATTGAAAATGTGTAGTTGCATAAAATAAAGGCTTTTGACACCCGTACACCCCGCGAATGTCGCAGAAACGGTCGGAATCATCGAGCTTTCGATTTCGCTAAGATGCGACGTATCAATCGATACAGAACTGCGATACCAGTTTTATCGTATTCAGAGTGTGTAGTTGCATAAAATGAAGAATTTTGACACCCGTACACCCAGCCAAAGTCTCAGAAACGCCGAGAATCCTCGATCTTTCGATTTCGATAAGCTTCGGCGTATCAATCGCTGCAGAACTGCGATACCAGTTTTATCGTATTGAGAATGTGTAGTTGTATGAAATGAAGGCTTTTGATGCCCGTACACCCAGCCAAACTCTTAGAAATGGCGGGAATCCGCGATCTTTCGATTTCGATAAGCTTCGGCGTATCAATCGCTGCGGATCTGCGATACCAGTTTTATCGTATTGAGAATGTGTAGTTGCATGAAATTATGGCTTTTGACCCGTACACCCAGCCAAACTTTTAGAAACGGCGGGAATCCGCGATCTTTCGATTTCGCTACGCTTCGTCGTATCAATCGCTGCAGTACCACGATACCAGTTTTATTGTATTGAGAATGTGTAGTTGCATGAAACAAAGAATTTAGACACCCGTACACCCCGCGAATGTCGCAGAAACACTCGGAATCCTCGACCTTTCGATTTCGTTAAGATCCGACGTATCAATCGATACAGAACTGCGATACCAGTTTTATCGTATTGAGAGTGTCTAGTTGCGAAAAATGTAGAATTTTGACACCCGTTGAATCAGCCAAACTCTCAGAAACGGCGGGAATCCGCGATCTTTCGATTTCGCTAAGCTTCGACGTATCAATCGCTGCAGCACCACGATACCAGTTTTATCGTAATGAGTATGTGTAGTTGCATAAAGTAAAGGTTTTTGACACCCGTACACCCCGCGAATGTCGCAGAAACGCTCGGAATCATCGAGTTTTAAATTTCGCTAAGAAGCGACGTATCAATCGATACAGAACTGCGATACCAGTATTATCGTATTCAGAGTGTGTAGTTGCATAAAATGAAGAATTTTGACACCCGTACACCCAGCCAAAGTCTCAGAAACGCCGAGAATCCTCGATCTTTCGATTTCGATAAGCTTCGGCGTATCAATCGCTGCAGATCTGCGATACCAGTTTTATCGTATTGAGAATGTGTAGTTGCATGAAATGAAGGCTTTTGACACCCGTACACCCAGCCAAACTCTTAGAAACGGCGGGAATCCGCGATCGTTCGATTCCGCTAAGCTTCGACGAATCAATCGAAACAGAACTGCGATACCAGTTTTATCGTATTGAGAATGTTTAGTTGCATAGAATGAAGGATTTTGACACCCGTACACCCAGCCAAAGTCTCAGAAACGCCGAGAATCCTCGATCTTTCGATTTCGCTAAGCATCGACGTATCAATCGCTGCAGAACTGCGATACCAGTTTTATCGGATTGAAAATGTGTAGTTGCATAAAATAAAGGCTTTTGACACCCGTACACCCCGCGAATGTCGCAGAATCGGTCGGAATCATCGAGCTTTCGATTTCGCTAAGATGCGACGTATCAATCGATACAGAACTGCGATACCAGTTTTATCGTATTCAGAGTGTGTAGTTGCATAAAATGAAGAATTTTGACACCCGTACACCCAGCCAAAGTCTCAGAAACGCCGAGAATCCTCGATCTTTCGATTTCGATAAGCTTCGGCGTATCAATCGCTGCAGAACTGCGATACCAGTTTTATCGTATTAAGAATGTGTAGTTGTATGAAATGAAGGCTTTTGATGCCCGTACACCCAGCCAAACTCTTAGAAATGGCGGGAATCCGCGATCTTTCGATTTCGATAAGCTTCGGCGTATCAATCGCTGCGGATCTGCGATACCAGTTTTATCGTATTGAGAATTTGTAGTTGCATGAAATTATGGCTTTTGACCCGTACACCCAGCCAAACTTTTAGAAACGGCGGGAATCCGCGATCTTTCGATTTCGCTACGCTTCGTCGTATTAATCGCTGCAGTACCACGATACCAGTTTTATTGTATTGAGAATGTGTAGTTGCATGAAACAAAGAATTTAGACACCCGTACACCCCGCGAATGTCGCAGAAACACTCGGAATCCTCGACCTTTCGATTTCGTTAAGATCCGACGTATCAATCGATACAGAACTGCGATACCAGTTTTATCGTATTGAGAGTGTCTAGTTGCGAAAAATGTAGAATTTTGACACCCGTTGAACCAGCCAAACTCTCAGAAACGGCGGGAATCCGCGATCTTTCGATTTCGCTAAGCTTCGACGTATCAATCGCTGCAGCACCACGATACCAGTTTTATCGTAATGAGTATGTGTAGTTGCATAAAGTAAAGGTTTTTGACACCCGTATACCCCGCAAATGTCGCAGAAACGCTCGGAATCATCGAGTTTTAAATTTCGCTAAGAAGCGACGTATCAATCGATACAGAACTGCGATACCAGTATTATCGTATTCAGAGTGTGTAGTTGCATAAAATGAAGAATTTTGACACCCGTACACCCAGCCAAAGTCTCAGAAACGCCGAGAATCCTCGATCTTTCGATTTCGATAAGCTTCGGCGTATCAATCGCTGCAGATCTGCGATACCAGTTTTATCGTATTGAGAATGTGTAGTTGCATGAAATGAAGGCTTTTGACACCCGTACACCCAGCCAAACTCTTAGAAACGGCGGGAATCCGCGATCGTTCGATTTCGCTAAGCTTCGACGAATCAATCGAAACAGAACTGCGATACCAGTTTTATCGTATTGAGAATGTTTAGTTGCATAGAATGAAGGATTTTGACACCCGTACACCCAGCCAAAGTCTCAGAAACGCCGAGAATCCTCGATCTTTCGATTTCGCTATGCGTCGGCGTATCAATCGCTGCAGAACTGCGATACCAGTTTTACCGTATTGAAAATGTGTAGTTGCATGAAATGAAGACTTTTGACACCCGTACACCCCGCGAATGTCGCAGAAACGCTCGGAATCCTCGATCTTTCGATTTCGCTAAGATGCAACGTATGAATCGATACAGAACCGCGATACCAGTTTTATCGTATTGAGAGTGTGTAGTTGCATAAAATGAAGAATTTTGACACCCGTACACCCAGCCAAACTCTCAGAAACGGCGGAAATCCGCGATCTTTCGATTTCGCTAAGCTTCGTCGTATCAATCGCTGCAGTACCACGATACCAGTTTTATCGTATTGAGAATGCGTAGTTGCATGAAACAAAGAATTTAGACCACCGGACGACCTGCGAATGTCGCAGAAACACTCAGAATCCTCGATCATTCGATTTCGTTAAGATCCGACGTATCAATCGATACAGAACTGCGATACCAGTTTTATCGTATCGAGAGTGTGTAGTTGCGAAAAATGAAGAATTTTAACACCCGTGGATCCAGCCAAACTCTCAGGAACGGCGGGAATCCGCGATCTTTCGATTTCGCTAAGCTTCGACGTAGCAATCGCTGCAGCACCGCGATACCAGTTTTATCGTATTGGGTATGTGTAGTTGCATAAAGTAATGGTTTTGCACACCCGTAGACCCCGCGAATGTCGTAGAAACGGTCGGAATCATCGAGCTTTCGATTTCGCTAAGATGCGACGTATCAATCGATACAGAACTGCGATACCAGTTTTATCGTATTCAGAGTGTGTAGTTGCATAAAATGAAGAATTTTGACACCCGTACACCCAGCCAAAGTCTCAGAAACGCCGAGAATCCTCGATCTTTCGATTTCGATAAGCTTCGGCGTATCAATCGCTGCAGAACTGCGATACCAGTTTTATCGTATTGAGAATGTGTAGTTGTATGAAATGAAGGCTTTTGATGCCCGTACACCCAGCCAAACTCTTAGAAATGGCGGGAATCCGCGATCTTTCGATTTCGATAAGCTTCGGCGTATCAATCGCTGCAGATCTGCGATACCAGTTTTATCGTATTGAGAATGTGTAGTTGCATGAAACAAAGAATTTAGACACCCGTACACCCCGCGAATGTCACAGAAACACTCGGAATCCTCGACCTCTCGATTTCGTTAAGATCCGACGTATCAATCGATACAGAACTGCGATACCAGTTTTATCGTATTTAGAGTGTGTAGTTGCGAAAAATGAAGAATTTTGACACCCGTGGAACCAGCCAAACTCTCAGAAACGGCGGGAATCCGCGATCTTTCGATTTCGCTAAGCTTCGACGTATCAATCGCTGCAGCACCACGATACCAGTTTTATCGTAATGAGTATGTGTAGTTGCATAAAGTAAAGGTTTTTGACACCCGTACACCCCGCGAATGTCGCAGAAACGCTCGGAATCATCGAGTTTTAAATTTCGCTAAGAAGCGACGTATCAATCGATACAGAACTGCGATACCAGTATTATCGTATTCAGAGTGTGTAGTTGCATAAAATGAAGAATTTTGACACCCGTACACCCAGTCAAAGTCTCAGAAACGCCGAGAATCCTCGATCTTTCGATTTCGATAAGCTTCGGCGTATCAATCGCTGCAGATCTGCGATACCAGTTTTATCGTATTGAGAATGTTTAGTTGCATAGAATGAAGGATTTTGACACCCGTACACCCAGCCAAAGTCTCAGAAACGCCGAGAATCCTCGATCTTTCGATTTCGATAAGCTTCGGCGTATCAATCGCTGCAGATCTGCGATACCAGTTTTATCGTATTGAGAATGCGTAGTTGCATGAAACAAAGAATTTAGACCCCCGGACGACCCGCGAATGTCGCAGAAACACTCAGAATCCTCGATCATTCGATTTCGTTAAGATCCGACGTATCAATCGATACCGAACTGCGATACCAGTTTTATCGTATCGAGAGTGTGTAGTTGCGAAAAATGAAGAATTTTGACACCCGTGGATCCAGCCAAACTCTCAGGAACGGCGGGAATCCGCGATCTTTCGATTTCGCTAAGCTTCGACGTAGCAATCGCTGCGGCACGGCGATACCAGTTTTATCGTATTGGGTATGTGTAGTTGCATAAAGTAATGGTTTTGCACACCCGTAGACCCCGCGAATGTCGCAGAAACGGTCGGAATCATCGAGCTTTCGATTTCGCTAAGATGCGACGTATCAATCGATACAGAACTGCGATACCAGTTTTATCGTATTCAGAGTGTGTAGTTGCATAAAATGAAGAATTTTGACACCCGTACACCCAGCCAAAGTCACAGAAACGCCGAGAATCCTCGATCTTTCGATTTCGATAAGCTTCGGCGTATCAATCGCTGCAGATCTGCGATACCAGTTTTATCGTATTGAGAATGTGTAGTTGCATGAAACGAAGGCTTTTGACACCCGTACACCCAGCCAAACTTTTAGAAACGGCGGGAATCCGCGATCTTTCGACTTCGCTAAGCTTCGTCGTATCAATCGCTGCAGTACCACGATACCAGTTTTATCGTATTGAGAATGTGTAGTTGCATGAAACAAAGAATTTAGACACCCGTACACCCCGCGAATGTCGCAGAAACACTCGGAATCCTCGACCTTTCGATTTCGTTAAGATCCGACGTATCAATCGATACAGAACTGCGATACCAGTTTTATCGTATCGAGAGTGTGTAGTTGCGAAAAATGAAGAATTTTGACACCCGTGGATCCAGCCAAACTCTCAGGAACGGCGGGAATCCGCGATCTTTCGATTTCGCTAAGCTTCGACGTAGCAATCGCTGCGGCACCGCGATACCAGTTTTATCGTATTGGGTATGTGTAGTTGCATAGAGTAATGGTTTTGCACACCCGTAGACCCCGCGAATGTCGCAGAAACGGTCGGAATCATCGAGCTTTCGATTTCGCTAAGATGCGACGTATCAATCGATACAGAACTGCGATACCAGTTTTATCGTATTCAGAGTTTGTAGTTGCATAAAATGAAGAATTTTGACACCCGTACACCCAGCCAAAGTTTCAGAAACGCCGAGAATCCTCGATCTTTCGATTTCGATAAGCTTCGGCGTATCAATCGCTGCAGAACTGCGATACCAGTTTTATCGTATTAAGAATGTGTAGTTGCATGAAATGAAGGCTTTTGACACCCGTACACCCAGCCAAACTCTTAGAAACGGCGGGAATCCGCGATCTTTCGATTTCGCTAAGCTTCGACGTATCAATCGAAACAGAACTGCGATACCAGTTTTATCGTATTGAGAATGTTTAGTTGCATAGAATGAAGGATTTTGATACCCGTACACCCAGCCAAAGTCTCAGAAACGCCGAGAATCCTCGATCTTTCGATTTCGCTAAGCATCGACGTATCAATCGCTGCAGAACTGCGATACCAGTTTTATCGTATTGAAAATGTGTAGTTGCATAAAATAAAGGCTTTTGACACCCGTACACCCCGCGAATGTCGCAGAAACGGTCGGAATCATCGAGCTTTCGATTTCGCTAAGATGCGACGTATCAATCGATACAGAACTGCGATACCAGTTTTATCGTATTCAGAGTGTGTAGTTGCATAAAATGAAGAATTTTGACACCCGTACACCCAGCCAAAGTCTCAGAAACGCCGAGAATCCTCGATCTTTCGATTTCGATAAGCTTCGGCGTATCAATCGCTGCAGAACTGCGATACCAGTTTTATCGTATTGAGAATGTGTAGTTGTATGAAATGAAGGCTTTTGATGCCCGTACACCCAGCCAAACTCTTAGAAATGGCGGGAATCCGCGATCTTTCGATTTCGATAAGCTTCGGCGTATCAATCGCTGCGGATCTGCGATACCAGTTTTATCGTATTGAGAATGTGTAGTTGCATGAAATTATGGCTTTTGACCCGTACACCCAGCCAAACTTTTAGAAACGGCGGGAATCCGCGATCTTTCGATTTCGCTACGCTTCGTCGTATCAATCGCTGCAGTACCACGATACCAGTTTTATTGTATTGAGAATGTGTAGTTGCATGAAACAAAGAATTTAGACACCCGTACACCCCGCGAATGTCGCAGAAACACTCGGAATCCTCGACCTTTCGATTTCGTTAAGATCCGACGTATCAATCGATACAGAACTGCGATACCAGTTTTATCGTATTGAGAGTGTCTAGTTGCGAAAAATGTAGAATTTTGACACCCGTTGAATCAGCCAAACTCTCAGAAACGGCGGGAATCCGCGATCTTTCGATTTCGCTAAGCTTCGACGTATCAATCGCTGCAGCACCACGATACCAGTTTTATCGTAATGAGTATGTGTAGTTGCATAAAGTAAAGGTTTTTGACACCCGTACACCCCGCGAATGTCGCAGAAACGCTCGGAATCATCGAGTTTTAAATTTCGCTAAGAAGCGACGTATCAATCGATACAGAACTGCGATACCAGTATTATCGTATTCAGAGTGTGTAGTTGCATAAAATGAAGAATTTTGACACCCGTACACCCAGCCAAAGTCTCAGAAACGCCGAGAATCCTCGATCTTTCGATTTCGATAAGCTTCGGCGTATCAATCGCTGCAGATCTGCGATACCAGTTTTATCGTATTGAGAATGTGTAGTTGCATGAAATGAAGGCTTTTGACACCCGTACACCCAGCCAAACTCTTAGAAACGGCGGGAATCCGCGATCGTTCGATTCCGCTAAGCTTCGACGAATCAATCGAAACAGAACTGCGATACCAGTTTTATCGTATTGAGAATGTTTAGTTGCATAGAATGAAGGATTTTGACACCCGTACACCCAGCCAAAGTCTCAGAAACGCCGAGAATCCTCGATCTTTCGATTTCGCTAAGCATCGACGTATCAATCGCTGCAGAACTGCGATACCAGTTTTATCGGATTGAAAATGTGTAGTTGCATAAAATAAAGGCTTTTGACACCCGTACACCCCGCGAATGTCGCAGAATCGGTCGGAATCATCGAGCTTTCGATTTCGCTAAGATGCGACGTATCAATCGATACAGAACTGCGATACCAGTTTTATCGTATTCAGAGTGTGTAGTTGCATAAAATGAAGAATTTTGACACCCGTACACCCAGCCAAAGTCTCAGAAACGCCGAGAATCCTCGATCTTTCGATTTCGATAAGCTTCGGCGTATCAATCGCTGCAGAACTGCGATACCAGTTTTATCGTATTAAGAATGTGTAGTTGTATGAAATGAAGGCTTTTGATGCCCGTACACCCAGCCAAACTCTTAGAAATGGCGGGAATCCGCGATCTTTCGATTTCGATAAGCTTCGGCGTATCAATCGCTGCGGATCTGCGATACCAGTTTTATCGTATTGAGAATTTGTAGTTGCATGAAATTATGGCTTTTGACCCGTACACCCAGCCAAACTTTTAGAAACGGCGGGAATCCGCGATCTTTCGATTTCGCTACGCTTCGTCGTATTAATCGCTGCAGTACCACGATACCAGTTTTATTGTATTGAGAATGTGTAGTTGCATGAAACAAAGAATTTAGACACCCGTACACCCCGCGAATGTCGCAGAAACACTCGGAATCCTCGACCTTTCGATTTCGTTAAGATCCGACGTATCAATCGATACAGAACTGCGATACCAGTTTTATCGTATTGAGAGTGTCTAGTTGCGAAAAATGTAGAATTTTGACACCCGTTGAACCAGCCAAACTCTCAGAAACGGCGGGAATCCGCGATCTTTCGATTTCGCTAAGCTTCGACGTATCAATCGCTGCAGCACCACGATACCAGTTTTATCGTAATGAGTATGTGTAGTTGCATAAAGTAAAGGTTTTTGACACCCGTATACCCCGCAAATGTCGCAGAAACGCTCGGAATCATCGAGTTTTAAATTTCGCTAAGAAGCGACGTATCAATCGATACAGAACTGCGATACCAGTATTATCGTATTCAGAGTGTGTAGTTGCATAAAATGAAGAATTTTGACACCCGTACACCCAGCCAAAGTCTCAGAAACGCCGAGAATCCTCGATCTTTCGATTTCGATAAGCTTCGGCGTATCAATCGCTGCAGATCTGCGATACCAGTTTTATCGTATTGAGAATGTGTAGTTGCATGAAATGAAGGCTTTTGACACCCGTACACCCAGCCAAACTCTTAGAAACGGCGGGAATCCGCGATCGTTCGATTTCGCTAAGCTTCGACGAATCAATCGAAACAGAACTGCGATACCAGTTTTATCGTATTGAGAATGTTTAGTTGCATAGAATGAAGGATTTTGACACCCGTACACCCAGCCAAAGTCTCAGAAACGCCGAGAATCCTCGATCTTTCGATTTCGCTATGCGTCGGCGTATCAATCGCTGCAGAACTGCGATACCAGTTTTACCGTATTGAAAATGTGTAGTTGCATGAAATGAAGACTTTTGACACCCGTACACCCCGCGAATGTCGCAGAAACGCTCGGAATCCTCGATCTTTCGATTTCGCTAAGATGCAACGTATGAATCGATACAGAACCGCGATACCAGTTTTATCGTATTGAGAGTGTGTAGTTGCATAAAATGAAGAATTTTGACACCCGTACACCCAGCCAAACTCTCAGAAACGGCGGAAATCCGCGATCTTTCGATTTCGCTAAGCTTCGTCGTATCAATCGCTGCAGTACCACGATACCAGTTTTATCGTATTGAGAATGCGTAGTTGCATGAAACAAAGAATTTAGACCACCGGACGACCTGCGAATGTCGCAGAAACACTCAGAATCCTCGATCATTCGATTTCGTTAAGATCCGACGTATCAATCGATACAGAACTGCGATACCAGTTTTATCGTATCGAGAGTGTGTAGTTGCGAAAAATGAAGAATTTTAACACCCGTGGATCCAGCCAAACTCTCAGGAACGGCGGGAATCCGCGATCTTTCGATTTCGCTAAGCTTCGACGTAGCAATCGCTGCAGCACCGCGATACCAGTTTTATCGTATTGGGTATGTGTAGTTGCATAAAGTAATGGTTTTGCACACCCGTAGACCCCGCGAATGTCGTAGAAACGGTCGGAATCATCGAGCTTTCGATTTCGCTAAGATGCGACGTATCAATCGATACAGAACTGCGATACCAGTTTTATCGTATTCAGAGTGTGTAGTTGCATAAAATGAAGAATTTTGACACCCGTACACCCAGCCAAAGTCTCAGAAACGCCGAGAATCCTCGATCTTTCGATTTCGATAAGCTTCGGCGTATCAATCGCTGCAGAACTGCGATACCAGTTTTATCGTATTGAGAATGTGTAGTTGTATGAAATGAAGGCTTTTGATGCCCGTACACCCAGCCAAACTCTTAGAAATGGCGGGAATCCGCGATCTTTCGATTTCGATAAGCTTCGGCGTATCAATCGCTGCAGATCTGCGATACCAGTTTTATCGTATTGAGAATGTGTAGTTGCATGAAACAAAGAATTTAGACACCCGTACACCCCGCGAATGTCACAGAAACACTCGGAATCCTCGACCTCTCGATTTCGTTAAGATCCGACGTATCAATCGATACAGAACTGCGATACCAGTTTTATCGTATTTAGAGTGTGTAGTTGCGAAAAATGAAGAATTTTGACACCCGTGGAACCAGCCAAACTCTCAGAAACGGCGGGAATCCGCGATCTTTCGATTTCGCTAAGCTTCGACGTATCAATCGCTGCAGCACCACGATACCAGTTTTATCGTAATGAGTATGTGTAGTTGCATAAAGTAAAGGTTTTTGACACCCGTACACCCCGCGAATGTCGCAGAAACGCTCGGAATCATCGAGTTTTAAATTTCGCTAAGAAGCGACGTATCAATCGATACAGAACTGCGATACCAGTATTATCGTATTCAGAGTGTGTAGTTGCATAAAATGAAGAATTTTGACACCCGTACACCCAGTCAAAGTCTCAGAAACGCCGAGAATCCTCGATCTTTCGATTTCGATAAGCTTCGGCGTATCAATCGCTGCAGATCTGCGATACCAGTTTTATCGTATTGAGAATGTTTAGTTGCATAGAATGAAGGATTTTGACACCCGTACACCCAGCCAAAGTCTCAGAAACGCCGAGAATCCTCGATCTTTCGATTTCGATAAGCTTCGGCGTATCAATCGCTGCAGATCTGCGATACCAGTTTTATCGTATTGAGAATGCGTAGTTGCATGAAACAAAGAATTTAGACCCCCGGACGACCCGCGAATGTCGCAGAAACACTCAGAATCCTCGATCATTCGATTTCGTTAAGATCCGACGTATCAATCGATACCGAACTGCGATACCAGTTTTATCGTATCGAGAGTGTGTAGTTGCGAAAAATGAAGAATTTTGACACCCGTGGATCCAGCCAAACTCTCAGGAACGGCGGGAATCCGCGATCTTTCGATTTCGCTAAGCTTCGACGTAGCAATCGCTGCGGCACCGCGATACCAGTTTTATCGTATTGGGTATGTGTAGTTGCATAAAGTAATGGTTTTGCACACCCGTAGACCCCGCGAATGTCGCAGAAACGGTCGGAATCATCGAGCTTTCGATTTCGCTAAGATGCGACGTATCAATCGATACAGAACTGCGATACCAGTTTTATCGTATTCAGAGTGTGTAGTTGCATAAAATGAAGAATTTTGACACCCGTACACCCAGCCAAAGTCACAGAAACGCCGAGAATCCTCGATCTTTCGATTTCGATAAGCTTCGGCGTATCAATCGCTGCAGATCTGCGATACCAGTTTTATCGTATTGAGAATGTGTAGTTGCATGAAACGAAGGCTTTTGACACCCGTACACCCAGCCAAACTTTTAGAAACGGCGGGAATCCGCGATCTTTCGACTTCGCTAAGCTTCGTCGTATCAATCGCTGCAGTACCACGATACCAGTTTTATCGTATTGAGAATGTGTAGTTGCATGAAACAAAGAATTTAGACACCCGTACACCCCGCGAATGTCGCAGAAACACTCGGAATCCTCGACCTTTCGATTTCGTTAAGATCCGACGTATCAATCGATACAGAACTGCGATACCAGTTTTATCGTATCGAGAGTGTGTAGTTGCGAAAAATGAAGAATTTTGACACCCGTGGATCCAGCCAAACTCTCAGGAACGGCGGGAATCCGCGATCTTTCGATTTCGCTAAGCTTCGACGTAGCAATCGCTGCGGCACCGCGATACCAGTTTTATCGTATTGGGTATGTGTAGTTGCATAAAGTAATGGTTTTGCACACCCGTAGACCCCGCGAATGTCGCAGAAACGGTCGGAATCATCGAGCTTTCGATTTCGCTAAGATGCGACGTATCAATCGATACAGAACTGCGATACCAGTTTTATCGTATTGAGAATGTGTAGTTGTATGGAATGAAGGCTTTTGATGCCCGTACACCCAGCCAAACTCTTAGAAATGGCGGGAATCCGCGATCTTTCGATTTCGATAAGCTTCGGCGTATCAATCGCTGCAGATCTGCGATACCAGTTTTATCGTATTGAGAATGTGTAGTTGCATGAAATTATGGCTTTTGACACCCGTACACCCAGCCAAACTCTTAGAAACGGGGGGAATCCGCGATCTTTCGATTTCGCTAAGCTGCGACGTATCAATCGCTGCAGCACCACGATACCAGTTTTATCGTAATGAGTATGTGTAGTTGCATAAAGTAAAGGTTTTAGACACCCGTACACCCCGCGAACGTCGCAGAAACACTCGGAATCCTCGACCTTTCGATTTCGTTAAGATCCGACGTATCAATCGATACAGAACTGCGATACCAGTTTTATCGGATTGAGAGTGTGTAGTTGCGAAAAATGAAGAATTTTGACACCCGTGGAACCAGCCAAACTCTCAGAAACGGCGGGAATCCGCGATCTTTCGATTTCGCTAAGCTTCGACGTATCAATCGCTGCAGCACCACGATACCAGTTTTATCGTAATGAGTATGTGTAGTTGCATAAAGTAAAGGTTTTTGACACCCGTACACCCCGCGAATGTCGCAGAAACACTCGGAATCCTCGACCTTTCGATTTCGTTAAGATCCGACGTATCAATCGATACAGAACTGCGATACCAGTTTTATCGGATTGAGAGTGTGTAGTTGCGAAAAATGAAGAATTTTGACACCCGTGGAACCAGCCAAACTCTCAGAAACGGCGGGAATCCGCGATCTTTCGATTTCGCTAAGCTTCGACGTATCAATCGCTGCAGCACCACGATACCAGTTTTATCGTAATGAGTATGTGTAGTTGCATAAAGTAAAGGTTTTTAACTCCCGTACACCCCGCGAATGTCGCAGAAACGCTCGGAATCATCGAGTTTTAAATTTCGCTAAGAAGCGACGTATCAATCGATACAGAACTGCGATTCCAATTTCATCGTATTGAGAGTGTGTAGTTGCATGAAATGAAGGCTTTTGACACCCGTACACCCAGCCAAACTCTTAGAAACGGGGGGAATCCGCGATCTTTCGATTTCGCTAAGCTTCGACGTATCAATCGCTGCAGCACCACGATACCAGTTTTGACGTATTGAGTATGTGTAGTTGCATAAAGTAAAGGTTTCTGACACCCGTACACCCCGCGAATGTCGCAGAAACGGTCGGAATCATCGAGCTTTCGATTTCGCTAAGATGCGACGTATCAATCGATACAGAACTGGGATACCAGTTTTATCGTATTCAGAGTTTGTAGTTGCATAAAATGAAGAATTTTGACACCCGTACACCCAGCCAAAGTTTCAGAAACGCCGAGAATCCTCGATCTTTCGATTTCGATAAGCTTCGGCGTATCAATCGCTGCAGAACTGCGATACCAGTTTTATCGTATTAAGAATGTGTAGTTGCATGAAATGAAGGCTTTTGACACCCGTACACCCAGCCAAACTCTTAGAAACGGCGGGAATCCGCGATCTTTCGATTTCGCTAAGCTTCGACGTATCAATCGAAACAGAACTGCGATACCAGTTTTATCGTATTGAGAATGTTTAGTTGCATAGAATGAAGGATTTTGATACCCGTACACCCAGCCAAAGTCTCAGAAACGCCGAGAATCCTCGATCTTTCGATTTCGCTAAGCATCGACGTATCAATCGCTGCAGAACTGCGATACCAGTTTTATCGTATTGAAAATGTGTAGTTGCATAAAATAAAGGCTTTTGACACCCGTACACCCCGCGAATGTCGCAGAAACGGTCGGAATCATCGAGCTTTCGATTTCGCTAAGATGCGACGTATCAATCGATACAGAACTGCGATACCAGTTTTATCGTATTCAGAGTGTGTAGTTGCATAAAATGAAGAATTTTGACACCCGTACACCCAGCCAAAGTCTCAGAAACGCCGAGAATCCTCGATCTTTCGATTTCGATAAGCTTCGGCGTATCAATCGCTGCAGAACTGCGATACCAGTTTTATCGTATTGAGAATGTGTAGTTGTATGAAATGAAGGCTTTTGATGCCCGTACACCCAGCCAAACTCTTAGAAATGGCGGGAATCCGCGATCTTTCGATTTCGATAAGCTTCGGCGTATCAATCGCTGCGGATCTGCGATACCAGTTTTATCGTATTGAGAATGTGTAGTTGCATGAAATTATGGCTTTTGACCCGTACACCCAGCCAAACTTTTAGAAACGGCGGGAATCCGCGATCTTTCGATTTCGCTACGCTTCGTCGTATCAATCGCTGCAGTACCACGATACCAGTTTTATTGTATTGAGAATGTGTAGTTGCATGAAACAAAGAATTTAGACACCCGTACACCCCGCGAATGTCGCAGAAACACTCGGAATCCTCGACCTTTCGATTTCGTTAAGATCCGACGTATCAATCGATACAGAACAACGATACCAGTTTTATCGTATTGAGAGTGTCTAGTTGCGAAAAATGTAGAATTTTGACACCCGTTGAACCAGCCAAACTCTCAGAAACGGCAGGAATCCGCGATCTTTCGATTTCGCTAAGCTTCGACGTATCAATCGCTGCAGCACCACGATACCAGTTTTATCGTAATGAGTATGTGTAGTTGCATAAAGTAAAGGTTTTTGACACCCGTACACCCCGCGAATGTCGCAGAAACGCTCGGAATCATCGAGTTTTAAATTTCGCTAAGAAGCGACGTATCAATCGATACAGAACTGCGATACCAGTATTATCGTATTCAGAGTGTGTAGTTGCATAAAATGAAGAATTTTGACACCCGTACACCCAGCCAAAGTCTCAGAAACGCCGAGAATCCTCGATCTTTCGATTTCGATAAGCTTCGGCGTATCAATCGCTGCAGATCTGCGATACCAGTTTTATCGTATTGAGAATGTGTAGTTGCATGAAATGAAGGCTTTTGACACCCGTACACCCAGCCAAACTCTTAGAAACGGCGGGAATCCGCGATCGTTCGATTTCGCTAAGCTTCGACGAATCAATCGAAACAGAACTGCGATACCAGTTTTATCGTATTGAGAATGTTTAGTTGCATAGAATGAAGGATTTTGACACCCGTACACCCAGCCAAAGTCTCAAAAACGCCGAGAATCCTCGATCTTTCGATTTCGCTATGCGTCGGCGTATCAATCGCTGCAGAACTGCGATACCAGTTTTACCGTATTGAAAATGTGTAGTTGCATGAAATGAAGACTTTTGACACCCGTACACCCCGCGAATGTCGCAGAAACGCTCGGAATCCTCGATCTTTCGATTTCGCTAAGATGCAACGTATGAATCGATACAGAACCGCGATACCAGTTTTATCGTATTGAGAGTGTGTAGTTGCATAAAATGAAGGATTTTGACACCCGTACACCCAGCCAAACTCTCAGAAACGGCGGGAATCCGCGATCTTTCGATTTCGCTAAGCTTCGTCGTATCAATCGCTGCAGTACCACGATACCAGTTTTATCGTATTGAGAATGCGTAGTTGCATGAAACAAAGAATTTAGACCACCGGACGACCTGCGAATGTCGCAGAAACACTCAGAATCCTCGATCATTCGATTTCGTTAAGATCCGACGTATCAATCGATACAGAACTGCGATACCAGTTTTATCGTATCGAGAGTGTGTAGTTGCGAAAAATGAAGAATTTTAACACCCGTGGATCCAGCCAAACTCTCAGGAACGGCGGGAATCCGCGATCTTTCGATTTCGCTAAGCTTCGACGTAGCGATCGCTGCAGCACCGCGATACCAGTTTTATCGTATTGGGTATGTGTAGTTGCATAAAGTAATGGTTTTGCACACCCGTAGACCCCGCGAATGTCGTAGAAACGGTCGGAATCATCGAGCTTTCGATTTCGCTAAGATGCGACGTATCAATCGATACAGAACTGCGATACCAGTTTTATCATATTCAGAGTGTGTAGTTGCATAAAATGAAGAATTTTGACACCCGTACACCCAGCCAAAGTCTCAGAAACGCCGAGAATCCTCGATCTTTCGATTTCGATAAGCTTCGGCGTATCAATCGCTGCAGAACTGCGATACCAGTTTTATCGTATTGAGAATGTGTAGTTGTATGAAATGAAGGCTTTTGATGCCCGTACACCCAGCCAAACTCTTAGAAATGGCGGGAATCCGCGATCTTTCGATTTCGATAAGCTTCGGCGTATCAATCGCTGCAGATCTGCGATACCAGTTTTATCGTATTGAGAATGTGTAGTTGCATGAAACAAAGAATTTAGACACCCGTACACCCCGCGAATGTCACAGAAACACTCGGAATCCTCGACCTCTCGATTTCGTTAAGATCCGACGTATCAATCGATACAGAACTGCGATACCAGTTTTATCGTATTTAGAGTGTGTAGTTGCGAAAAATAAAGAATTTTGACACCCGTGGAACCAGCCAAACTCTCAGAAACGGCGGGAATCCGCGATCTTTCGATTTCGCTAAGCTTCGACGTATCAATCGCTGCAGCACCACGATACCAGTTTTATCGTAATGAGTATGTGTAGTTGCATAAAGTAAAGGTTTTTGACACCCGTACACCCCGCGAATGTAACAGAAACGCTCGGAATCATCGAGTTTTAAATTTCGCTAAGAAGCGACGTATCAATCGATACAGAACTGCGATACCAGTATTATCGTATTCAGAGTGTGTAGTTGCATAAAATGAAGAATTTTGACACCCGTACACCCAGTCAAAGTCTCAGAAACGCCGAGAATCCTCGATCTTTCGATTTCGATAAGCTTCGGCGTATCAATCGCTGCAGATCTGCGATACCAGTTTTATCGTATTGAGAATGTTTAGTTGCATAGAATGAAGGATTTTGACACCCGTACACCCAGCCAAAGTCTCAGAAACGCCGAGAATCCTCGATCTTTCGATTTCGATAAGCTTCGGCGTATCAATCGCTGCAGATCTGCGATACCAGTTTTATCGTATTGAGAATGCGTAGTTGCATGAAACAAAGAATTTAGACCCCCGGACGACCCGCGAATGTCGCAGAAACACTCAGAATCCTCGATCATTCGATTTCGTTAAGATCCGACGTATCAATCGATACCGAACTGCGATACCAGTTTTATCGTATCGAGAGTGTGTAGTTGCGAAAAATGAAGAATTTTGACACCCGTGGATCCAGCCAAACTCTCAGGAACGGCGGGAATCCGCGATCTTTCGATTTCGCTAAGCTTCGACGTAGCAATCGCTGCGGCACCACGATACCAGTTTTATCGTATTGGGTATGTGTAGTTGCATAAAGTAATGGTTTTGCACACCCGTAGACCCCGCGAATGTCGCAGAAACGGTCGGAATCATCGAGCTTTCGATTTCGCTAAGATGCGACGTATCAATCGATACAGAACTGCGATACCAGTTTTATCGTATTCAGAGTGTGTAGTTGCATAAAATGAAGAATTTTGACACCCGTACACCCAGCCAAAGTCACAGAAACGCCGAGAATCCTCGATCTTTCGATTTCGATAAGCTTCGGCGTATCAATCGCTGCAGATCTGCGATACCAGTTTTATCGTATTGAGAATGTGTAGTTGCATGAAACGAAGGCTTTTGACACCCGTACACCCAGCCAAACTTTTAGAAACGGCGGGAATTCGCGATCTTTCGACTTCGCTAAGCTTCGTCGTATCAATCGCTGCAGTACCACGATACCAGTTTTATCGTATTGAGAATGTGTAGTTGCATGAAACAAAGAATTTAGACACCCGTACACCCCGCGAATGTCGCAGAAACACTCGGAATCCTCGACCTTTCGATTTCGTTAAGATCCGACGTATCAATCGATACAGAACTGCGATACCAGTTTTATCGTATCGAGAGTGTGTAGTTGCGAAAAATGAAGAATTTTGACACCCGTGGATCCAGCCAAACTCTCAGGAACGGCGGGAATCCGCGATCTTTCGATTTCGCTAAGCTTCGACGTAGCAATCGCTGCGGCACCGCGATACCAGTTTTATCGTATTGGGTATGTGTAGTTGCATAAAGTAATGGTTTTGCACACCCGTAGACCCCGCGAATGTCGCAGAAACGGTCGGAATCATCGAGCTTTCGATTTCGCTAAGATGCGACGTATCAATCGATACAGAACTGGGATACCAGTTTTATCGTATTCAGAGTTTGTAGTTGCATAAAATGAAGAATTTTGACACCCGTACACCCAGCCAAAGTTTCAGAAACGCCGAGAATCCTCGATCTTTCGATTTCGATAAGCTTCGGCGTATCAATCGCTGCAGAACTGCGATACCAGTTTTATCGTATTAAGAATGTGTAGTTGCATGAAATGAAGGCTTTTGACACCCGTACACCCAGCCAAACTCTTAGAAACGGCGGGAATCCGCGATCTTTCGATTTCGCTAAGCTTCGACGTATCAATCGAAACAGAACTGCGATACCAGTTTTATCGTATTGAGAATGTTTAGTTGCATAGAATGAAGGATTTTGATACCCGTACACCCAGCCAAAGTCTCAGAAACGCCGAGAATCCTCGATCTTTCGATTTCGCTAAGCATCGACGTATCAATCGCTGCAGAACTGCGATACCAGTTTTATCGTATTGAAAATGTGTAGTTGCATAAAATAAAGGCTTTTGACACCCGTACACCCCGCGAATGTCGCAGAAACGGTCGGAATCATCGAGCTTTCGATTTCGCTAAGATGCGACGTATCAATCGATACAGAACTGCGATACCAGTTTTATCGTATTCAGAGTGTGTAGTTGCATAAAATGAAGAATTTTGACACCCGTACACCCAGCCAAAGTCTCAGAAACGCCGAGAATCCTCGATCTTTCGATTTCGATAAGCTTCGGCGTATCAATCGCTGCAGAACTGCGATACCAGTTTTATCGTATTGAGAATGTGTAGTTGTATGAAATGAAGGCTTTTGATGCCCGTACACCCAGCCAAACTCTTAGAAATGGCGGGAATCCGCGATCTTTCGATTTCGATAAGCTTCGGCGTATCAATCGCTGCGGATCTGCGATACCAGTTTTATCGTATTGAGAATGTGTAGTTGCATGAAATTATGGCTTTTGACCCGTACACCCAACCAAACTTTTAGAAACGGCGGGAATCCGCGATCTTTCGATTTCGCTACGCTTCGTCGTATCAATCGCTGCAGTACCACGATACCAGTTTTATTGTATTGAGAATGTGTAGTTGCATGAAACAAAGAATTTAGACACCCGTACACCCCGCGAATGTCGCAGAAACACTCGGAATCCTCGACCTTTCGATTTCGTTAAGATCCGACGTATCAATCGATACAGAACAACGATACCAGTTTTATCGTATTGAGAGTGTCTAGTTGCGAAAAATGTAGAATTTTGACACCCGTTGAACCAGCCAAACTCTCAGAAACGGCAGGAATCCGCGATCTTTCGATTTCGCTAAGCTTCGACGTATCAATCGCTGCAGCACCACGATACCAGTTTTATCGTAATGAGTATGTGTAGTTGCATAAAGTAAAGGTTTTTGACACCCGTACACCCCGCGAATGTCGCAGAAACGCTCGGAATCATCGAGTTTTAAATTTCGCTAAGAAGCGACGTATCAATCGATACAGAACTGCGATACCAGTATTATCGTATTCAGAGTGTGTAGTTGCATAAAATGAAGAATTTTGACACCCGTACACCCAGCCAAAGTCTCAGAAACGCCGAGAATCCTCGATCTTTCGATTTCGATAAGCTTCGGCGTATCAATCGCTGCAGATCTGCGATACCAGTTTTATCGTATTGAGAATGTGTAGTTGCATGAAATGAAGGCTTTTGACACCCGTACACCCAGCCAAACTCTTAGAAACGGCGGGAATCCGCGATCGTTCGATTTCGCTAAGCTTCGACGAATCAATCGAAACAGAACTGCGATACCAGTTTTATCGTATTGAGAATGTTTAGTTGCATAGAATGAAGGATTTTGACACCCGTACACCCAGCCAAAGTCTCAAAAACGCCGAGAATCCTCGATCTTTCGATTTCGCTATGCGTCGGCGTATCAATCGCTGCAGAACTGCGATACCAGTTTTACCGTATTGAAAATGTGTAGTTGCATGAAATGAAGACTTTTGACACCCGTACACCCCGCGAATGTCGCAGAAACGCTCGGAATCCTCGATCTTTCGATTTCGCTAAGATGCAACGTATGAATCGATACAGAACCGCGATACCAGTTTTATCGTATTGAGAGTGTGTAGTTGCATAAAATGAAGGATTTTGACACCCGTACACCCAGCCAAACTCTCAGAAACGGCGGGAATCCGCGATCTTTCGATTTCGCTAAGCTTCGTCGTATCAATCGCTGCAGTACCACGATACCAGTTTTATCGTATTGAGAATGCGTAGTTGCATGAAACAAAGAATTTAGACCACCGGACGACCTGCGAATGTCGCAGAAACACTCAGAATCCTCGATCATTCGATTTCGTTAAGATCCGACGTATCAATCGATACAGAACTGCGATACCAGTTTTATCGTATCGAGAGTGTGTAGTTGCGAAAAATGAAGAATTTTAACACCCGTGGATCCAGCCAAACTCTCAGGAACGGCGGGAATCCGCGATCTTTCGATTTCGCTAAGCTTCGACGTAGCGATCGCTGCAGCACCGCGATACCAGTTTTATCGTATTGGGTATGTGTAGTTGCATAAAGTAATGGTTTTGCACACCCGTAGACCCCGCGAATGTCGTAGAAACGGTCGGAATCATCGAGCTTTCGATTTCGCTAAGATGCGACGTATCAATCGATACAGAACTGCGATACCAGTTTTATCATATTCAGAGTGTGTAGTTGCATAAAATGAAGAATTTTGACACCCGTACACCCAGCCAAAGTCTCAGAAACGCCGAGAATCCTCGATCTTTCGATTTCGATAAGCTTCGGCGTATCAATCGCTGCAGAACTGCGATACCAGTTTTATCGTATTGAGAATGTGTAGTTGTATGAAATGAAGGCTTTTGATGCCCGTACACCCAGCCAAACTCTTAGAAATGGCGGGAATCCGCGATCTTTCGATTTCGATAAGCTTCGGCGTATCAATCGCTGCAGATCTGCGATACCAGTTTTATCGTATTGAGAATGTGTAGTTGCATGAAACAAAGAATTTAGACACCCGTACACCCCGCGAATGTCACAGAAACACTCGGAATCCTCGACCTCTCGATTTCGTTAAGATCCGACGTATCAATCGATACAGAACTGCGATACCAGTTTTATCGTATTTAGAGTGTGTAGTTGCGAAAAATAAAGAATTTTGACACCCGTGGAACCAGCCAAACTCTCAGAAACGGCGGGAATCCGCGATCTTTCGATTTCGCTAAGCTTCGACGTATCAATCGCTGCAGCACCACGATACCAGTTTTATCGTAATGAGTATGTGTAGTTGCATAAAGTAAAGGTTTTTGACACCCGTACACCCCGCGAATGTAACAGAAACGCTCGGAATCATCGAGTTTTAAATTTCGCTAAGAAGCGACGTATCAATCGATACAGAACTGCGATACCAGTATTATCGTATTCAGAGTGTGTAGTTGCATAAAATGAAGAATTTTGACACCCGTACACCCAGTCAAAGTCTCAGAAACGCCGAGAATCCTCGATCTTTCGATTTCGATAAGCTTCGGCGTATCAATCGCTGCAGATCTGCGATACCAGTTTTATCGTATTGAGAATGTTTAGTTGCATAGAATGAAGGATTTTGACACCCGTACACCCAGCCAAAGTCTCAGAAACGCCGAGAATCCTCGATCTTTCGATTTCGATAAGCTTCGGCGTATCAATCGCTGCAGATCTGCGATACCAGTTTTATCGTATTGAGAATGCGTAGTTGCATGAAACAAAGAATTTAGACCCCCGGACGACCCGCGAATGTCGCAGAAACACTCAGAATCCTCGATCATTCGATTTCGTTAAGATCCGACGTATCAATCGATACCGAACTGCGATACCAGTTTTATCGTATCGAGAGTGTGTAGTTGCGAAAAATGAAGAATTTTGACACCCGTGGATCCAGCCAAACTCTCAGGAACGGCGGGAATCCGCGATCTTTCGATTTCGCTAAGCTTCGACGTAGCAATCGCTGCGGCACCGCGATACCAGTTTTATCGTATTGGGTATGTGTAGTTGCATAAAGTAATGGTTTTGCACACCCGTAGACCCCGCGAATGTCGCAGAAACGGTCGGAATCATCGAGCTTTCGATTTCGCTAAGATGCGACGTATCAATCGATACAGAACTGCGATACCAGTTTTATCGTATTCAGAGTGTGTAGTTGCATAAAATGAAGAATTTTGACACCCGTACACCCAGCCAAAGTCACAGAAACGCCGAGAATCCTCGATCTTTCGATTTCGATAAGCTTCGGCGTATCAATCGCTGCAGATCTGCGATACCAGTTTTATCGTATTGAGAATGTGTAGTTGCATGAAACGAAGGCTTTTGACACCCGTACACCCAGCCAAACTTTTAGAAACGGCGGGAATCCGCGATCTTTCGACTTCGCTAAGCTTCGTCGTATCAATCGCTGCAGTACCACGATACCAGTTTTATCGTATTGAGAATGTGTAGTTGCATGAAACAAAGAATTTAGACACCCGTACACCCCGCGAATGTCGCAGAAACACTCGGAATCCTCGACCTTTCGATTTCGTTAAGATCCGACGTATCAATCGATACAGAACTGCGATACCAGTTTTATCGTATCGAGAGTGTGTAGTTGCGAAAAATGAAGAATTTTGACACCCGTGGATCCAGCCAAACTCTCAGGAACGGCGGGAATCCGCGATCTTTCGATTTCGCTAAGCTTCGACGTAGCAATCGCTGCGGCACCGCGATACCAGTTTTATCGTATTGGGTATGTGTAGTTGCATAAAGTAATGGTTTTGCACACCCGTAGACCCCGCGAATGTCGCAGAAACGGTCGGAATCATCGAGCTTTCGATTTCGCTAAGATGCGACGTATCAATCGATACAGAACTGCGATACCAGTTTTATCGTATTGAGAATGTGTAGTTGTATGGAATGAAGGCTTTTGATGCCCGTACACCCAGCCAAACTCTTAGAAATGGCGGGAATCCGCGATCTTTCGATTTCGATAAGCTTCGGCGTATCAATCGCTGCAGATCTGCGATACCAGTTTTATCGTATTGAGAATGTGTAGTTGCATGAAATTATGGCTTTTGACACCCGTACACCCAGCCAAACTCTTAGAAACGGGGGGAATCCGCGATCTTTCGATTTCGCTAAGCTGCGACGTATCAATCGCTGCAGCACCAAGATACCAGTTTTATCGTAATGAGTATGTGTAGTTGCATAAAGTAAAGGTTTTAGACACCCGTACACCCCGCGAACGTCGCAGAAACACTCGGAATCCTCGACCTTTCGATTTCGTTAAGATCCGACGTATCAATCGATACAGAACTGCGATACCAGTTTTATCGGATTGAGAGTGTGTAGTTGCGAAAAATGAAGAATTTTGACACCCGTGGAACCAGCCAAACTCTCAGAAACGGCGGGAATCCGCGATCTTTCGATTTCGCTAAGCTTCGACGTATCAATCGCTGCAGCACCACGATACCAGTTTTATCGTAATGAGTATGTGTAGTTGCATAAAGTAAAGGTTTTTGACACCCGTACACCCCGCGAATGTCGCAGAAACACTCGGAATCCTCGACCTTTCGATTTCGTTAAGATCCGACGTATCAATCGATACAGAACTGCGATACCAGTTTTATCGGATTGAGAGTGTGTAGTTGCGAAAAATGAAGAATTTTGACACCCGTGGAACCAGCCAAACTCTCAGAAACGGCGGGAATCCGCGATCTTTCGATTTCGCTAAGCTTCGACGTATCAATCGCTGCAGCACCACGATACCAGTTTTATCGTAATGAGTATGTGTAGTTGCATAAAGTAAAGGTTTTTAACTCCCGTACACCCCGCGAATGTCGCAGAAACGCTCGGAATCATCGAGTTTTAAATTTCGCTAAGAAGCGACGTATCAATCGATACAGAACTGCGATTCCAATTTCATCGTATTGAGAGTGTGTAGTTGCATGAAATGAAGGCTTTTGACACCCGTACACCCAGCCAAACTCTTAGAAACGGGGGGAATCCGCGATCTTTCGATTTCGCTAAGCTTCGACGTATCAATCGCTGCAGCACCACGATACCAGTTTTGACGTATTGAGTATGTGTAGTTGCATAAAGTAAAGGTTTCTGACACCCGTACACCCCGCGAATGTCGCAGAAACGGTCGGAATCATCGAGCTTTCGATTTCGCTAAGATGCGACGTATCAATCGATACAGAACTGGGATACCAGTTTTATCGTATTCAGAGTTTGTAGTTGCATAAAATGAAGAATTTTGACACCCGTACACCCAGCCAAAGTTTCAGAAACGCCGAGAATCCTCGATCTTTCGATTTCGATAAGCTTCGGCGTATCAATCGCTGCAGAACTGCGATACCAGTTTTATCGTATTAAGAATGTGTAGTTGCATGAAATGAAGGCTTTTGACACCCGTACACCCAGCCAAACTCTTAGAAACGGCGGGAATCCGCGATCTTTCGATTTCGCTAAGCTTCGACGTATCAATCGAAACAGAACTGCGATACCAGTTTTATCGTATTGAGAATGTTTAGTTGCATAGAATGAAGGATTTTGATACCCGTACACCCAGCCAAAGTCTCAGAAACGCCGAGAATCCTCGATCTTTCGATTTCGCTAAGCATCGACGTATCAATCGCTGCAGAACTGCGATACCAGTTTTATCGTATTGAAAATGTGTAGTTGCATAAAATAAAGGCTTTTGACACCCGTACACCCCGCGAATGTCGCAGAAACGGTCGGAATCATCGAGCTTTCGATTTCGCTAAGATGCGACGTATCAATCGATACAGAACTGCGATACCAGTTTTATCGTATTCAGAGTGTGTAGTTGCATAAAATGAAGAATTTTGACACCCGTACACCCAGCCAAAGTCTCAGAAACGCCGAGAATCCTCGATCTTTCGATTTCGATAAGCTTCGGCGTATCAATCGCTGCAGAACTGCGATACCAGTTTTATCGTATTGAGAATGTGTAGTTGTATGAAATGAAGGCTTTTGATGCCCGTACACCCAGCCAAACTCTTAGAAATGGCGGGAATCCGCGATCTTTCGATTTCGATAAGCTTCGGCGTATCAATCGCTGCGGATCTGCGATACCAGTTTTATCGTATTGAGAATGTGTAGTTGCATGAAATTATGGCTTTTGACCCGTACACCCAGCCAAACTTTTAGAAACGGCGGGAATCCGCGATCTTTCGATTTCGCTACGCTTCGTCGTATCAATCGCTGCAGTACCACGATACCAGTTTTATTGTATTGAGAATGTGTAGTTGCATGAAACAAAGAATTTAGACACCCGTACACCCCGCGAATGTCGCAGAAACACTCGGAATCCTCGACCTTTCGATTTCGTTAAGATCCGACGTATCAATCGATACAGAACAACGATACCAGTTTTATCGTATTGAGAGTGTCTAGTTGCGAAAAATGTAGAATTTTGACACCCGTTGAACCAGCCAAACTCTCAGAAACGGCAGGAATCCGCGATCTTTCGATTTCGCTAAGCTTCGACGTATCAATCGCTGCAGCACCACGATACCAGTTTTATCGTAATGAGTATGTGTAGTTGCATAAAGTAAAGGTTTTTGACACCCGTACACCCCGCGAATGTCGCAGAAACGCTCGGAATCATCGAGTTTTAAATTTCGCTAAGAAGCGACGTATCAATCGATACAGAACTGCGATACCAGTATTATCGTATTCAGAGTGTGTAGTTGCCTAAAATGAAGAATTTTGACACCCGTACACCCAGCCAAAGTCTCAGAAACGCCGAGAATCCTCGATCTTTCGATTTCGATAAGCTTCGGCGTATCAATCGCTGCAGATCTGCGATACCAGTTTTATCGTATTGAGAATGTGTAGTTGCATGAAATGAAGGCTTTTGACACCCGTACACCCAGCCAAACTCTTAGAAACGGCGGGAATCCGCGATCGTTCGATTTCGCTAAGCTTCGACGAATCAATCGAAACAGAACTGCGATACCAGTTTTATCGTATTGAGAATGTTTAGTTGCATAGAATGAAGGATTTTGACACCCGTACACCCAGCCAAAGTCTCAGAAACGCCGAGAATCCTCGATCTTTCGATTTCGCTATGCGTCGGCGTATCAATCGCTGCAGAACTGCGATACCAGTTTTACCGTATTGAAAATGTGTAGTTGCATGAAATGAAGACTTTTGACACCCGTACACCCCGCGAATGTCGCAGAAACGCTCGGAATCCTCGATCTTTCGATTTCGCTAAGATGTAACGTATGAATCGATACAGAACCGCGATACCAGTTTTATCGTATTGAGAGTGTGTAGTTGCATAAAATGAAGGATTTTGACACCCGTACACCCAGCCAAACTCTCAGAAACGGCGGGAATCCGCGATCTTTCGATTTCGCTAAGCTTCGTCGTATCAATCGCTGCAGTACCACGATACCAGTTTTATCGTATTGAGAATGCGTAGTTGCATGAAACAAAGAATTTAGACCACCGGACGACCTGCGAATGTCGCAGAAACACTCAGAATCCTCGATCATTCGATTTCGTTAAGATCCGACGTATCAATCGATACAGAACTGCGATACCAGTTTTATCGTATCGAGAGTGTGTAGTTGCGAAAAATGAAGAATTTTAACACCCGTGGATCCAGCCAAACTCTCAGGAACGGCGGGAATCCGCGATCTTTCGATTTCGCTAAGCTTCGACGTAGCAATCGCTGCAGCACCGCGATACCAGTTTTATCGTATTGGGTATGTGTAGTTGCATAAAGTAATGGTTTTGCACACCCGTAGACCCCGCGAATGTCGTAGAAACGGTCGGAATCATCGAGCTTTCGATTTCGCTAAGATGCGACGTATCAATCGATACAGAACTGCGATACCAGTTTTATCGTATTCAGAGTGTGTAGTTGCATAAAATGAAGAATTTTGACACCCGTACACCCAGCCAAAGTCTCAGAAACGCCGAGAATCCTCGATCTTTCGATTTCGATAAGCTTCGGCGTATCAATCGCTGCAGAACTGCGATACCAGTTTTATCGTATTGAGAATGTGTAGTTGTATGAAATGAAGGCTTTTGATGCCCGTACACCCAGCCAAACTCTTAGAAATGGCGGGAATCCGCGATCTTTCGATTTCGATAAGCTTCGGCGTATCAATCGCTGCAGATCTGCGATACCAGTGTTATCGTATTGAGAATGTGTAGTTGCATGAAACAAAGAATTTAGACACCCGTACACCCCGCGAATGTCACAGAAACACTCGGAATCCTCGACCTCTCGATTTCGTTAAGATCCGACGTATCAATCGATACAGAACTGCGATACCAGTTTTATCGTATTTAGAGTGTGTAGTTGCGAAAAATAAAGAATTTTGACACCCGTGGAACCAGCCAAACTCTCAGAAACGGCGGGAATCCGCGATCTTTCGATTTCGCTAAGCTTCGACGTATCAATCGCTGCAGCACCACGATACCAGTTTTATCGTAATGAGTATGTGTAGTTGCATAAAGTAAAGGTTTTTGACACCCGTACACCCCGCGAATGTAACAGAAACGCTCGGAATCATCGAGTTTTAAATTTCGCTAAGAAGCGACGTATCAATCGATACAGAACTGCGATACCAGTATTATCGTATTCAGAGTGTGTAGTTGCATAAAATGAAGAATTTTGACACCCGTACACCCAGTCAAAGTCTCAGAAACGCCGAGAATCCTCGATCTTTCGATTTCGATAAGCTTCGGCGTATCAATCGCTGCAGATCTGCGATACCAGTTTTATCGTATTGAGAATGTTTAGTTGCATAGAATGAAGGATTTTGACACCCGTACACCCAGCCAAAGTCTCAGAAACGCCGAGAATCCTCGATCTTTCGATTTCGATAAGCTTCGGCGTATCAATCGCTGCAGATCTGCGATACCAGTTTTATCGTATTGAGAATGCGTAGTTGCATGAAACAAAGAATTTAGACCCCCGGACGACCCGCGAATGTCGCAGAAACACTCAGAATCCTCGATCATTCGATTTCGTTAAGATCCGACGTATCAATCGATACCGAACTGCGATACCAGTTTTATCGTATCGAGAGTGTGTAGTTGCGAAAAATGAAGAATTTTGACACCCGTGGATCCAGCCAAACTCTCAGGAACGGCGGGAATCCGCGATCTATCGATTTCGCTAAGCTTCGACGTAGCAATCGCTGCGGCACCGCGATACCAGTTTTATCGTATCGGGTATGTGTAGTTGCATAAAGTAATGGTTTTGCACACCCGTAGACCCCGCGAATGTCGCAGAAACGGTCGGAATCATCGAGCTTTCGATTTCGCTAAGATGCGACGTATCAATCGATACAGAACTGCGATACCAGTTTTATTGTATTCAGAGTGTGTAGTTGCATAAAATGAAGAATTTTGACACCCGTACACCCAGCCAAAGTCACAGAAACGCCGAGAATCCTCGATCTTTCGATTTCGATAAGCTTCGGCGTATCAATCGCTGCAGATCTGCGATACCAGTTTTATCGTATTGAGAATGTGTAGTTGCATGAAACGAAGGCTTTTGACACCCGTACACCCAGCCAAACTTTTAGAAACGGCGGGAATCCGCGATCTTTCGACTTCGCTAAGCTTCGTCGTATCAATCGCTGCAGTACCACGATACCAGTTTTATCGTATTGAGAATGTGTAGTTGCATGAAACAAAGAATTTAGACACCCGTACACCCCGCGAATGTCGCAGAAACACTCGGAATCCTCGACCTTTCGATTTCGTTAAGATCCGACGTATCAATCGATACAGAACTGCGATACCAGTTTTATCGTATCGAGAGTGTGTAGTTGCGAAAAATGAAGAATTTTGACACCCGTGGATCCAGCCAAACTCTCAGGAACGGCGGGAATCCGCGATCTTTCGATTTCGCTAAGCTTCGACGTAGCAATCGCTGCGGCACCGCGATACCAGTTTTATCGTATTGGGTATGTGTAGTTGCATAAAGTAATGGTTTTGCACACCCGTAGACCCCGCGAATGTCGCAGAAACGGTCGGAATCATCGAGCTTTCGATTTCGCTAAGATGCGACGTATCAATCGATACAGAACTGCGATACCAGTTTTATCGTATTGAGAATGTGTAGTTGTATGGAATGAAGGCTTTTGATGCCCGTACACCCAGCCAAACTCTTAGAAATGGCGGGAATCCGCGATCTTTCGATTTCGATAAGCTTCGGCGTATCAATCGCTGCAGATCTGCGATACCAGTTTTATCGTATTGAGAATGTGTAGTTGCATGAAATTATGGCTTTTGACACCCGTACACCCAGCCAAACTCTTAGAAACGGGGGGAATCCGCGATCTTTCGATTTCGCTAAGCTGCGACGTATCAATCGCTGCAGCACCACGATACAAGTTTTATCGTAATGAGTATGTGTAGTTGCATAAAGTAAAGGTTTTAGACACCCGTACACCCCGCGAACGTCGCAGAAACACTCGGAATCCTCGACCTTTCGATTTCGTTAAGATCCGACGTATCAATCGATACAGAACTGCGATACCAGTTTTATCGGATTGAGAGTGTGTAGTTGCGAAAAATGAAGAATTTTGACACCCGTGGAACCAGCCAAACTCTCAGAAACGGCGGGAATCCGCGATCTTTCGATTTCGCTAAGCTTCGACGTATCAATCGCTGCAGCACCACGATACCAGTTTTATCGTAATGAGTATGTGTAGTTGCATAAAGTAAAGGTTTTTGACACCCGTACACCCCGCGAATGTCGCAGAAACACTCGGAATCCTCGTCCTTTCGATTTCGTTAAGATCCGACGTATCAATCGATACAGAACTGCGATACCAGTTTTATCGGATTGAGAGTGTGTAGTTGCGAAAAATGAAGAATTTTGACACCCGTGGAACCAGCCAAACTCTCAGAAACGGCGGGAATCCGCGATCTTTCGATTTCGCTAAGCTTCGACGTATCAATCGCTGCAGCACCACGATACCAGTTTTGACGTATTGAGTATGTGTAGTTGCATAAAGTAAAGGTTTGTGACACCCGTACACCCCGCGAATGTCGCAGAAACGGTCGGAATCATCGAGCTTTCGATTTCGCTAAGATGCGACGTATCAATCGATACAGAACTGGGATACCAGTTTTATCGTATTCAGAGTTTGTAGTTGCATGAAATGAAGGCTTTTGACACCCGTACACCCAGCCAAACTCTTAGAAACGGGGGGAATCCGCGATCTTTCGATTTCGCTAAGCTTCGACGTATCAATCGCTGCAGCACCACGATACCAGTTTTGACGTATTGAGTATGTGTAGTTGCATAAAGTAAAGGTTTCTGACACCCGTACACCCCGCGAATGTCGCAGAAACGGTCGGAATCATCGAGCTTTCGATTTCGCTAAGATGCGACGTATCAATCGATACAGAACTGGGATACCAGTTTTATCGTATTCAGAGTTTGTAGTTGCATAAAATGAAGAATTTTGACACCCGTACACCCAGCCAAAGTTTCAGAAACGCCGAGAATCCTCGATCTTTCGATTTCGATAAGCTTCGGCGTATCAATCGCTGCAGAACTGCGATACCAGTTTTATCGTATTAAGAATGTGTAGTTGCATGAAATGAAGGCTTTTGACACCCGTACACCCAGCCAAACTCTTAGAAACGGCGGGAATCCGCGATCTTTCGATTTCGCTAAGCTTCGACGTATCAATCGAAACAGAACTGCGATACCAGTTTTATCGTATTGAGAATGTTTAGTTGCATAGAATGAAGGATTTTGATACCCGTACACCCAGCCAAAGTCTCAGAAACGCCGAGAATCCTCGATCTTTCGATTTCGCTAAGCATCGACGTATCAATCGCTGCAGAACTGCGATACCAGTTTTATCGTATTGAAAATGTGTAGTTGCATTAAATAAAGGCTTTTGACACCCGTACACCCCGCGAATGTCGCAGAAACGGTCGGAATCATCGAGCTTTCGATTTCGCTAAGATGCGACGTATCAATCGATACAGAACTGCGATACCAGTTTTATCGTATTCAGAGTGTGTAGTTGCATAAAATGAAGAATTTTGACACCCGTACACCCAGCCAAAGTCTCAGAAACGCCGAGAATCCTCGATCTTTCGATTTCGATAAGCTTCGGCGTATCAATCGCTGCAGAACTGCGATACCAGTTTTATCGTATTGAGAATGTGTAGTTGTATGAAATGAAGGCTTTTGATGCCCGTACACCCAGCCAAACTCTTAGAAATGGCGGGAATCCGCGATCTTTCGATTTCGATAAGCTTCGGCGTATCAATCGCTGCGGATCTGCGATACCAGTTTTATCGTATTGAGAATGTGTAGTTGCATGAAATTATGGCTTTTGACCCGTACACCCAGCCAAACTTTTAGAAACGGCGGGAATCCGCGATCTTTCGATTTCGCTACGCTTCGTCGTATCAATCGCTGCAGTACCACGATACCAGTTTTATTGTATTGAGAATGTGTAGTTGCATGAAACAAAGAATTTAGACACCCGTACACCCCGCGAATGTCGCAGAAACACTCGGAATCCTCGACCTTTCGATTTCGTTAAGATCCGACGTATCAATCGATACAGAACAACGATACCAGTTTTATCGTATTGAGAGTGTCTAGTTGCGAAAAATGTAGAATTTTGACACCCGTTGAACCAGCCAAACTCTCAGAAACGGCAGGAATCCGCGATCTTTCGATTTCGCTAAGCTTCGACGTATCAATCGCTGCAGCACCACGATACCAGTTTTATCGTAATGAGTATGTGTAGTTGCATAAAGTAAAGGTTTTTGACACCCGTACACCCCGCGAATGTCGCAGAAACGCTCGGAATCATCGAGTTTTAAATTTCGCTAAGAAGCGACGTATCAATCGATACAGAACTGCGATACCAGTATTATCGTATTCAGAGTGTGTAGTTGCATAAAATGAAGAATTTTGACACCCGTACACCCAGCCAAAGTCTCAGAAACGCCGAGAATCCTCGATCTTTCGATTTCGATAAGCTTCGGCGTATCAATCGCTGCAGATCTGCGATACCAGTTTTATCGTATTGAGAATGTGTAGTTGCATGAAATGAAGGCTTTTGACACCCGTACACCCAGCCAAACTCTTAGAAACGGCGGGAATCCGCGATCGTTCGATTTCGCTAAGCTTCGACGAATCAATCGAAACAGAACTGCGATACCAGTTTTATCGTATTGAGAATGTTTAGTTGCATAGAATGAAGGATTTTGACACCCGTACACCCAGCCAAAGTCTCAGAAACGCCGAGAATCCTCGATCTTTCGATTTCGCTATGCGTCGGCGTATCAATCGCTGCAGAACTGCGATACCAGTTTTACCGTATTGAAAATGTGTAGTTGCATGAAATGAAGACTTTTGACACCCGTACACCCCGCGAATGTCGCAGAAACGCTCGGAATCCTCGATCTTTCGATTTCGCTAAGATGCAACGTATGAATCGATACAGAACCGCGATACCAGTTTTATCGTATTGAGAGTGTGTAGTTGCATAAAATGAAGGATTTTGACACCCGTACACCCAGCCAAACTCTCAGAAACGGCGGGAATCCGCGATCTTTCGATTTCGCTAAGCTTCGTCGTATCAATCGCTGCAGTACCACGATACCAGTTTTATCGTATTGAGAATGCGTAGTTGCATGAAACAAAGAATTTAGACCACCGGACGACCTGCGAATGTCGCAGAAACACTCAGAATCCTCGATCATTCGATTTCGTTAAGATCCGACGTATCAATCGATACAGAACTGCGATACCAGTTTTATCGTATCGAGAGTGTGTAGTTGCGAAAAATGAAGAATTTTAACACCCGTGGATCCAGCCAAACTCTCAGGAACGGCGGGAATCCGCGATCTTTCGATTTCGCGAAGCTTCGACGTAGCAATCGCTGCAGCACCGCGATACCAGTTTTATCGTATTGGGTATGTGTAGTTGCATAAAGTAATGGTTTTGCACACCCGTAGACCCCGCGAATGTCGTAGAAACGGTCGGAATCATCGAGCTTTCGATTTCGCTAAGATGCGACGTATCAATCGATACAGAACTGCGATACCAGTTTTATCGTATTCAGAGTGTGTAGTTGCATAAAATGAAGAATTTTGACACCCGTACACCCAGCCAAAGTCTCAGAGACGCCGAGAATCCTCGATCTTTCGATTTCGATAAGCTTCGGCGTATCAATCGCTGCAGAACTGCGATACCAGTTTTATCGTATTGAGAATGTGTAGTTGTATGAAATGAAGGCTTTTGATGCCCGTACACCCAGCCAAACTCTTAGAAATGGCGGGAATCCGCGATCTTTCGATTTCGATAAGCTTCGGCGTATCAATCGCTGCAGATCTGCGATACCAGTTTTATCGTATTGAGAATGTGTAGTTGCATGAAACAAAGAATTTAGACACCCGTACACCCCGCGAATGTCACAGAAACACTCGGAATCCTCGACCTCTCGATTTCGTTAAGATCCGACGTATCAATCGATACAGAACTGCGATACCAGTTTTATCGTATTTAGAGTGTGTAGTTGCGAAAAATAAAGAATTTTGACACCCGTGGAACCAGCCAAACTCTCAGAAACGGCGGGAATCCGCGATCTTTCGATTTCGCTAAGCTTCGACGTATCAATCGCTGCAGCACCACGATACCAGTTTTATCGTAATGAGTATGTGTAGTTGCATAAAGTAAAGGTTTTTGACACCCGTACACCCCGCGAATGTAACAGAAACGCTCGGAATCATCGAGTTTTAAATTTCGCTAAGAAGCGACGTATCAATCGATACAGAACTGCGATACCAGTATTATCGTATTCAGAGTGTGTAGTTGCATAAAATGAAGAATTTTGACACCCGTACACCCAGTCAAAGTCTCAGAAACGCCGAGAATCCTCGATCTTTCGATTTCGATAAGCTTCGGCGTATCAATCGCTGCAGATCTGCGATACCAGTTTTATCGTATTGAGAATGTTTAGTTGCATAGAATGAAGGATTTTGACACCCGTACACCCAGCCAAAGTCTCAGAAACGCCGAGAATCCTCGATCTTTCGATTTCGATAAGCTTCGGCGTATCAATCGCTGCAGATCTGCGATACCAGTTTTATCGTATTGAGAATGCGTAGTTGCATGAAACAAAGAATTTAGACCCCCGGACGACCCGCGAATGTCGCAGAAACACTCAGAATCCTCGATCATTCGATTTCGTTAAGATCCGACGTATCAATCGATACCGAACTGCGATACCAGTTTTATCGTATCGAGAGTGTGTAGTTGCGAAAAATGAAGAATTTTGACACCCGTGGATCCAGCCAAACTCTCAGGAACGGCGGGAATCCGCGATCTTTCGATTTCGCTAAGCTTCGACGTAGCAATCGCTGCGGCACCGCGATACCAGTTTTATCGTATCGGGTATGTGTAGTTGCATAAAGTAATGGTTTTGCACACCCGTAGACCCCGCGAATGTCGCAGAAACGGTCGGAATCATCGAGCTTTCGATTTCGCTAAGATGCGACGTATCAATCGATACAGAACTGCGATACCAGTTTTATTGTATTCAGAGTGTGTAGTTGCATAAAATGAAGAATTTTGACACCCGTACACCCAGCCAAAGTCACAGAAACGCCGAGAATCCTCGATCTTTCGATTTCGATAAGCTTCGGCGTATCAATCGCTGCAGATCTGCGATACCAGTTTTATCGTATTGAGAATGTGTAGTTGCATGAAACGAAGGCTTTTGACACCCGTACACCCAGCCAAACTTTTAGAAACGGCGGGAATCCGCGATCTTTCGACTTCGCTAAGCTTCGTCGTATCAATCGCTGCAGTACCACGATACCAGTTTTATCGTATTGAGAATGTGTAGTTGCATGAAACAAAGAATTTAGACACCCGTACACCCCGCGAATGTCGCAGAAACACTCGGAATCCTCGACCTTTCGATTTCGTTAAGATCCGACGTATCAATCGATACAGAACTGCGATACCAGTTTTATCGTATCGAGAGTGTGTAGTTGCGAAAAATGAAGAATTTTGACACCCGTGGATCCAGCCAAACTCTCAGGAACGGCGGGAATCCGCGATCTTTCGATTTCGCTAAGCTTCGACGTAGCAATCGCTGCGGCACCGCGATACCAGTTTTATCGTATTGGGTATGTGTAGTTGCATAAAGTAATGGTTTTGCACACCCGTAGACCCCGCGAATGTCGCAGAAACGGTCGGAATCATCGAGCTTTCGATTTCGCTAAGATGCGACGTATCAATCGATACAGAACTGCGATACCAGTTTTATCGTATTGAGAATGTGTAGTTGTATGGAATGAAGGCTTTTGATGCCCGTACACCCAGCCAAACTCTTAGAAATGGCGGGAATCCGCGATCTTTCGATTTCGATAAGCTTCGGCGTATCAATCGCTGCAGATCTGCGATACCAGTTTTATCGTATTGAGAATGTGTAGTTGCATGAAATTATGGCTTTTGACACCCGTACACCCAGCCAAACTCTTAGAAACGGGGGGAATCCGCGATCTTTCGATTTCGCTAAGCTGCGACGTATCAATCGCTGCAGCACCACGATACAAGTTTTATCGTAATGAGTATGTGTAGTTGCATAAAGTAAAGGTTTTAGACACCCGTACACCCCGCGAACGTCGCAGAAACACTCGGAATCCTCGACCTTTCGATTTCGTTAAGATCCGACGTATCAATCGATACAGAACTGCGATACCAGTTTTATCGGATTGAGAGTGTGTAGTTGCGAAAAATGAAGAATTTTGACACCCGTGGAACCAGCCAAACTCTCAGAAACGGCGGGAATCCGCGATCTTTCGATTTCGCTAAGCTTCGACGTATCAATCGCTGCAGCACCACGATACCAGTTTTATCGTAATGAGTATGTGTAGTTGCATAAAGTAAAGGTTTTTGACACCCGTACACCCCGCGAATGTCGCAGAAACACTCGGAATCCTCGACCTTTCGATTTCGTTAAGATCCGACGTATCAATCGATACAGAACTGCGATACCAGTTTTATCGGATTGAGAGTGTGTAGTTGCGAAAAATGAAGAATTTTGACACCCGTGGAACCAGCCAAACTCTCAGAAACGGCGGGAATCCGCGATCTTTCGATTTCGCTAAGCTTCGACGTATCAATCGCTGCAGCACCACGATACCAGTTTTGACGTATTGAGTATGTGTAGTTGCATAAAGTAAAGGTTTGTGACACCCGTACACCCCGCGAATGTCGCAGAAACGGTCGGAATCATCGAGCTTTCGATTTCGCTAAGATGCGACGTATCAATCGATACAGAACTGGGATACCAGTTTTATCGTATTCAGAGTTTGTAGTTGCATGAAATGAAGGCTTTTGACACCCGTACACCCAGCCAAACTCTTAGAAACGGGGGGAATCCGCGATCTTTCGATTTCGCTAAGCTTCGACGTATCAATCGCTGCAGCACCACGATACCAGTTTTGACGTATTGAGTATGTGTAGTTGCATAAAGTAAAGGTTTCTGACACCCGTACACCCCGCGAATGTCGCAGAAACGGTCGGAATCATCGAGCTTTCGATTTCGCTAAGATGCGACGTATCAATCGATACAGAACTGGGATACCAGTTTTATCGTATTCAGAGTTTGTAGTTGCATAAAATGAAGAATTTTGACACCCGTACACCCAGCCAAAGTTTCAGAAACGCCGAGAATCCTCGATCTTTCGATTTCGATAAGCTTCGGCGTATCAATCGCTGCAGAACTGCGATACCAGTTTTATCGTATTAAGAATGTGTAGTTGCATGAAATGAAGGCTTTTGACACCCGTACACCCAGCCAAACTCTTAGAAACGGCGGGAATCCGCGATCTTTCGATTTCGCTAAGCTTCGACGTATCAATCGAAACAGAACTGCGATACCAGTTTTATCGTATTGAGAATGTTTAGTTGCATAGAATGAAGGATTTTGATACCCGTACACCCAGCCAAAGTCTCAGAAACGCCGAGAATCCTCGATCTTTCGATTTCGCTAAGCATCGACGTATCAATCGCTGCAGAACTGCGATACCAGTTTTATCGTATTGAAAATGTGTAGTTGCATAAAATAAAGGCTTTTGACACCCGTACACCCCGCGAATGTCGCAGAAACGGTCGGAATCATCGAGCTTTCGATTTCGCTAAGATGCGACGTATCAATCGATACAGAACTGCGATACCAGTTTTATCGTATTCAGAGTGTGTAGTTGCATAAAATGAAGAATTTTGACACCCGTACACCCAGCCAAAGTCTCAGAAACGCCGAGAATCCTCGATCTTTCGATTTCGATAAGCTTCGGCGTATCAATCGCTGCAGAACTGCGATACCAGTTTTATCGTATTGAGAATGTGTAGTTGTATGAAATGAAGGCTTTTGATGCCCGTACACCCAGCCAAACTCTTAGAAATGGCGGGAATCCGCGATCTTTCGATTTCGATAAGCTTCGGCGTATCAATCGCTGCGGATCTGCGATACCAGTTTTATCGTATTGAGAATGTGTAGTTGCATGAAATTATGGCTTTTGACCCGTACACCCAGCCAAACTTTTAGAAACGGCGGGAATCCGCGATCTTTCGATTTCGCTACGCTTCGTCGTATCAATCGCTGCAGTACCACGATACCAGTTTTATTGTATTGAGAATGTGTAGTTGCATTAAACAAAGAATTTAGACACCCGTACACCCCGCGAATGTCGCAGAAACACTCGGAATCCTCGACCTTTCGATTTCGTTAAGATCCGACGTATCAATCGATACAGAACAACGATACCAGTTTTATCGTATTGAGAGTGTCTAGTTGCGAAAAATGTAGAATTTTGACACCCGTTGAACCAGCCAAACTCTCAGAAACGGCAGGAATCCGCGATCTTTCGATTTCGCTAAGCTTCGACGTATCAATCGCTGCAGCACCACGATACCAGTTTTATCGTAATGAGTATGTGTAGTTGCATAAAGTAAAGGTTTTTGACACCCGTACACCCCGCGAATGTCGCAGAAACGCTCGGAATCATCGAGTTTTAAATTTCGCTAAGAAGCGACGTATCAATCGATACAGAACTGCGATACCAGTATTATCGTATTCAGAGTGTGTAGTTGCATAAAATGAAGAATTTTGACACCCGTACACCCAGCCAAAGTCTCAGAAACGCCGAGAATCCTCGATCTTTCGATTTCGATAAGCTTCGGCGTATCAATCGCTGCAGATCTGCGATACCAGTTTTATCGTATTGAGAATGTGTAGTTGCATGAAATGAAGGCTTTTGACACCCGTACACCCAGCCAAACTCTTAGAAACGGCGGGAATCCGCGATCGTTCGATTTCGCTAAGCTTCGACGAATCAATCGAAACAGAACTGCGATACCAGTTTTATCGTATTGAGAATGTTTAGTTGCATAGAATGAAGGATTTTGACACCCGTACACCCAGCCAAAGTCTCAGAAACGCCGAGAATCCTCGATCTTTCGATTTCGCTATGCGTCGGCGTATCAATCGCTGCAGAACTGCGATACCAGTTTTACCGTATTGAAAATGTGTAGTTGCATGAAATGAAGACTTTTGACACCCGTACACCCCGCGAATGTCGCAGAAACGCTCGGAATCCTCGATCTTTCGATTTCGCTAAGATGCAACGTATGAATCGATACAGAACCGCGATACCAGTTTTATCGTATTGAGAGTGTGTAGTTGCATAAAATGAAGGATTTTGACACCCGTACACCCAGCCAAACTCTCAGAAACGGCGGGAATCCGCGATCTTTCGATTTCGCTAAGCTTCGTCGTATCAATCGCTGCAGTACCACGATACCAGTTTTATCGTATTGAGAATGCGTAGTTGCATGAAACAAAGAATTTAGACCACCGGACGACCTGCGAATGTCGCAGAAACACTCAGAATCCTCGATCATTCGATTTCGTTAAGATCCGACGTATCAATCGATACAGAACTGCGATACCAGTTTTATCGTATTTAGAGTGTGTAGTTGCGAAAAATAAAGAATTTTGACACCCGTGGAACCAGCCAAACTCTCAGAAACGGCGGGAATCCGCGATCTTTCGATTTCGCTAAGCTTCGACGTATCAATCGCTGCAGCACCACGATACCAGTTTTATCGTAATGAGTATGTGTAGTTGCATAAAGTAAAGGTTTTTGACACCCGTACACCCCGCGAATGTAACAGAAACGCTCGGAATCATCGAGTTTTAAATTTCGCTAAGAAGCGACGTATCAATCGATACAGAACTGCGATACCAGTATTATCGTATTCAGAGTGTGTAGTTGCATAAAATGAAGAATTTTGACACCCGTACACCCAGTCAAAGTCTCAGAAACGCCGAGAATCCTCGATCTTTCGATTTCGATAAGCTTCGGCGTATCAATCGCTGCAGATCTGCGATACCAGTTTTATCGTATTGAGAATGTTTAGTTGCATAGAATGAAGGATTTTGACACCCGTACACCCAGCCAAAGTCTCAGAAACGCCGAGAATCCTCGATCTTTCGATTTCGATAAGCTTCGGCGTATCAATCGCTGCAGATCTGCGATACCAGTTTTATCGTATTGAGAATGCGTAGTTGCATGAAACAAAGAATTTAGACCCCCGGACGACCCGCGAATGTCGCAGAAACACTCAGAATCTTCGATCATTCGATTTCGTTAAGATCCGACGTATCAATCGATACCGAACTGCGATACCAGTTTTATCGTATCGAGAGTGTGTAGTTGCGAAAAATGAAGAATTTTGACACCCGTGGATCCAGCCAAACTCTCAGGAACGGCGGGAATCCGCGATCTTTCGATTTCGCTAAGCTTCGACGTAGCAATCGCTGCGGCACCGCGATACCAGTTTTATCGTATCGGGTATGTGTAGTTGCATAAAGTAATGGTTTTGCACACCCGTAGACCCCGCGAATGTCGCAGAAACGGTCGGAATCATCGAGCTTTCGATTTCGCTAAGATGCGACGTATCAATCGATACAGAACTGCGATACCAGTTTTATTGTATTCAGAGTGTGTAGTTGCATAAAATGAAGAATTTTGACACCCGTACACCCAGCCAAAGTCACAGAAACGCCGAGAATCCTCGATCTTTCGATTTCGATAAGCTTCGGCGTATCAATCGCTGCAGATCTGCGATACCAGTTTTATCGTATTGAGAATGTGTAGTTGCATGAAACGAAGGCTTTTGACACCCGTACACCCAGCCAAACTTTTAGAAACGGCGGGAATCCGCGATCTTTCGACTTCGCTAAGCTTCGTCGTATCAATCGCTGCAGTACCACGATACCAGTTTTATCGTATTGAGAATGTGTAGTTGCATGAAACAAAGAATTTAGACACCCGTACACCCCGCGAATGTCGCAGAAACACTCGGAATCCTCGACCTTTCGATTTCGTTAAGATCCGACGTATCAATCGATACAGAACTGCGATACCAGTTTTATCGTATCGAGAGTGTGTAGTTGCGAAAAATGAAGAATTTTGACACCCGTGGATCCAGCCAAACTCTCAGGAACGGCGGGAATCCGCGATCTTTCGATTTCGCTAAGCTTCGACGTAGCAATCGCTGCGGCACCGCGATACCAGTTTTATCGTATTGGGTATGTGTAGTTGCATAAAGTAATGGTTTTGCACACCCGTAGACCCCGCGAATGTCGCAGAAACGGTCGGAATCATCGAGCTTTCGATTTCGCTAAGATGCGACGTATCAATCGATACAGAACTGCGATACCAGTTTTATCGTATTGAGAATGTGTAGTTGTATGGAATGAAGGCTTTTGATGCCCGTACACCCAGCCAAACTCTTAGAAATGGCGGGAATCCGCGATCTTTCGATTTCGATAAGCTTCGGCGTATCAATCGCTGCAGATCTGCGATACCAGTTTTATCGTATTGAGAATGTGTAGTTGCATGAAATTATGGCTTTTGACACCCGTACACCCAGCCAAACTCTTAGAAACGGGGGGAATCCGCGATCTTTCGATTTCGCTAAGCTGCGACGTATCAATCGCTGCAGCACCACGATACAAGTTTTATCGTAATGAGTATGTGTAATTGCATAAAGTAAAGGTTTTAGACACCCGTACACCCCGCGAACGTCGCAGAAACACTCGGAATCCTCGACCTTTCGATTTCGTTAAGATCCGACGTATCAATCGATACAGAACTGCGATACCAGTTTTATCGGATTGAGAGTGTGTAGTTGCGAAAAATGAAGAATTTTGACACCCGTGGAACCAGCCAAACTCTCAGAAACGGCGGGAATCCGCGATCTTTCGATTTCGCTAAGCTTCGACGTATCAATCGCTGCAGCACCACGATACCAGTTTTATCGTAATGAGTATGTGTAGTTGCATAAAGTAAAGGTTTTTGACACCCGTACACCCCGCGAATGTCGCAGAAACACTCGGAATCCTCGACCTTTCGATTTCGTTAAGATCCGACGTATCAATCGATACAGAACTGCGATACCAGTTTTATCGGATTGAGAGTGTGTAGTTGCGAAAAATGAAGAATTTTGACACCCGTGGAACCAGCCAAACTCTCAGAAACGGCGGGAATCCGCGATCTTTCGATTTCGCTAAGCTTCGACGTATCAATCGCTGCAGCACCACGATACCAGTTTTGACGTATTGAGTATGTGTAGTTGCATAAAGTAAAGGTTTGTGACACCCGTACACCCCGCGAATGTCGCAGAAACGGTCGGAATCATCGAGCTTTCGATTTCGCTAAGATGCGACGTATCAATCGATACAGAACTGGGATACCAGTTTTATCGTATTCAGAGTTTGTAGTTGCATGAAATGAAGGCTTTTGACACCCGTACACCCAGCCAAACTCTTAGAAACGGGGGGAATCCGCGATCTTTCGATTTCGCTAAGCTTCGACGTATCAATCGCTGCAGCACCACGATACCAGTTTTGACGTATTGAGTATGTGTAGTTGCATAAAGTAAAGGTTTCTGACACCCGTACACCCCGCGAATGTCGCAGAAACGGTCGGAATCATCGAGCTTTCGATTTCGCTAAGATGCGACGTATCAATCGATACAGAACTGGGATACCAGTTTTATCGTATTCAGAGTTTGTAGTTGCATAAAATGAAGAATTTTGACACCCGTACACCCAGCCAAAGTTTCAGAAACGCCGAGAATCCTCGATCTTTCGATTTCGATAAGCTTCGGCGTATCAATCGCTGCAGAACTGCGATACCAGTTTTATCGTATTAAGAATGTGTAGTTGCATGAAATGAAGGCTTTTGACACCCGTACACCCAGCCAAACTCTTAGAAACGGCGGGAATCTGCGATCTTTCGATTTCGCTAAGCTTCGACGTATCAATCGAAACAGAACTGCGATACCAGTTTTATCGTATTGAGAATGTTTAGTTGCATAGAATGAAGGATTTTGATACCCGTACACCCAGCCAAAGTCTCAGAAACGCCGAGAATCCTCGATCTTTCGATTTCGCTAAGCATCGACGTATCAATCGCTGCAGAACTGCGATACCAGTTTTATCGTATTGAAAATGTGTAGTTGCATAAAATAAAGGCTTTTGACACCCGTACACCCCGCGAATGTCGCAGAAACGGTCGGAATCATCGAGCTTTCGATTTCGCTAAGATGCGACGTATCAATCGATACAGAACTGCGATACCAGTTTTATCGTATTCAGAGTGTGTAGTTGCATAAAATGAAGAATTTTGACACCCGTACACCCAGCCAAAGTCTCAGAAACGCCGAGAATCCTCGATCTTTCGATTTCGATAAGCTTCGGCGTATCAATCGCTGCAGAACTGCGATACCAGTTTTATCGTATTGAGAATGTGTAGTTGTATGAAATGAAGGCTTTTGATGCCCGTACACCCAGCCAAACTCTTAGAAATGGCGGGAATCCGCGATCTTTCGATTTCGATAAGCTTCGGCGTATCAATCGCTGCGGATCTGCGATACCAGTTTTATCGTATTGAGAATGTGTAGTTGCATGAAATTATGGCTTTTGACCCGTACACCCAGCCAAACTTTTAGAAACGGCGGGAATCCGCGATCTTTCGATTTCGCTACGCTTCGTCGTATCAATCGCTGCAGTACCACGATACCAGTTTTATTGTATTGAGAATGTGTAGTTGCATGAAACAAAGAATTTAGACACCCGTACACCCCGCGAATGTCGCAGAAACACTCGGAATCCTCGACCTTTCGATTTCGTTAAGATCCGACGTATCAATCGATACAGAACAACGATACCAGTTTTATCGTATTGAGAGTGTCTAGTTGCGAAAAATGTAGAATTTTGACACCCGTTGAACCAGCCAAACTCTCAGAAACGGCAGGAATCCGCGATCTTTCGATTTCGCTAAGCTTCGACGTATCAATCGCTGCAGCACCACGATACCAGTTTTATCGTAATGAGTATGTGTAGTTGCATAAAGTAAAGGTTTTTGACACCCGTACACCCCGCGAATGTCGCAGAAACGCTCGGAATCATCGAGTTTTAAATTTCGCTAAGAAGCGACGTATCAATCGATACAGAACTGCGATACCAGTATTATCGTATTCAGAGTGTGTAGTTGCATAAAATGAAGAATTTTGACACCCGTACACCCAGCCAAAGTCTCAGAAACGCCGAGAATCCTCGATCTTTCGATTTCGATAAGCTTCGGCGTATCAATCGCTGCAGATCTGCGATACCAGTTTTATCGTATTGAGAATGTGTAGTTGCATGAAATGAAGGCTTTTGACACCCGTACACCCAGCCAAACTCTTAGAAACGGCGGGAATCCGCGATCGTTCGATTTCGCTAAGCTTCGACGAATCAATCGAAACAGAACTGCGATACCAGTTTTATCGTATTGAGAATGTTTAGTTGCATAGAATGAAGGATTTTGACACCCGTACACCCAGCCAAAGTCTCAGAAACGCCGAGAATCCTCGATCTTTCGATTTCGCTATGCGTCGGCGTATCAATCGCTGCAGAACTGCGATACCAGTTTTACCGTATTGAAAATGTGTAGTTGCATGAAATGAAGACTTTTGACACCCGTACACCCCGCGAATGTCGCAGAAACGCTCGGAATCCTCGATCTTTCGATTTCGCTAAGATGCAACGTATGAATCGATACAGAACCGCGATACCAGTTTTATCGTATTGAGAGTGTGTAGTTGCATAAAATGAAGGATTTTGACACCCGTACACCCAGCCAAACTCTCAGAAACGGCGGGAATCCGCGATCTTTCGATTTCGCTAAGCTTCGTCGTATCAATCGCTGCAGTACCACGATACCAGTTTTATCGTATTGAGAATGCGTAGTTGCATGAAACAAAGAATTTAGACCACCGGACGACCTGCGAATGTCGCAGAAACACTCAGAATCCTCGATCATTCGATTTCGTTAAGATCCGACGTATCAATCGATACAGAACTGCGATACCAGTTTTATCGTATTTAGAGTGTGTAGTTGCGAAAAATAAAGAATTTTGACACCCGTGGAACCAGCCAAACTCTCAGAAACGGCGGGAATCCGCGATCTTTCGATTTCGCTAAGCTTCGACGTATCAATCGCTGCAGCACCACGATACCAGTTTTATCGTAATGAGTATGTGTAGTTGCATAAAGTAAAGGTTTTTGACACCCGTACACCCCGCGAATGTAACAGAAACGCTCGGAATCATCGAGTTTTAAATTTCGCTAAGAAGCGACGTATCAATCGATACAGAACTGCGATACCAGTATTATCGTATTCAGAGTGTGTAGTTGCATAAAATGAAGAATTTTGACACCCGTACACCCAGTCAAAGTCTCAGAAACGCCGAGAATCCTCGATCTTTCGATTTCGATAAGCTTCGGCGTATCAATCGCTGCAGATCTGCGATACCAGTTTTATCGTATTGAGAATGTTTAGTTGCATAGAATGAAGGATTTTGACACCCGTACACCCAGCCAAAGTCTCAGAAACGCCGAGAATCCTCGATCTTTCGATTTCGATAAGCTTCGGCGTATCAATCGCTGCAGATCTGCGATACCAGTTTTATCGTATTGAGAATGCGTAGTCGCATGAAACAAAGAATTTAGACCCCCGGACGACCCGCGAATGTCGCAGAAACACTCAGAATCCTCGATCATTCGATTTCGTTAAGATCCGACGTATCAATCGATACCGAACTGCGATACCAGTTTTATCGTATCGAGAGTGTGTAGTTGCGAAAAATGAAGAATTTTGACACCCGTGGATCCAGCCAAACTCTCAGGAACGGCGGGAATCCGCGATCTTTCGATTTCGCTAAGCTTCGACGTAGCAATCGCTGCGGCACCGCGATACCAGTTTTATCGTATCGGGTATGTGTAGTTGCATAAAGTAATGGTTTTGCACACCCGTAGACCCCGCGAATGTCGCAGAAACGGTCGGAATCATCGAGCTTTCGATTTCGCTAAGATGCGACGTATCAATCGATACAGAACTGCGATACCAGTTTTATTGTATTCAGAGTGTGTAGTTGCATAAAATGAAGAATTTTGACACCCGTACACCCAGCCAAAGTCACAGAAACGCCGAGAATCCTCGATCTTTCGATTTCGATAAGCTTCGGCGTATCAATCGCTGCAGATCTGCGATACCAGTTTTATCGTATTGAGAATGTGTAGTTGCATGAAACGAAGGCTTTTGACACCCGTACACCCAGCCAAACTTTTAGAAACGGCGGGAATCCGCGATCTTTCGACTTCGCTAAGCTTCGTCGTATCAATCGCTGCAGTACCACGATACCAGTTTTATCGTATTGAGAATGTGTAGTTGCATGAAACAAAGAATTTAGACACCCGTACACCCCGCGAATGTCGCAGAAACACTCGGAATCCTCGACCTTTCGATTTCGTTAAGATCCGACGTATCAATCGATACAGAACTGCGATACCAGTTTTATCGTATCGAGAGTGTGTAGTTGCGAAAAATGAAGAATTTTGACACCCGTGGATCCAGCCAAACTCTCAGTAACGGCGGGAATCCGCGATCTTTCGATTTCGCTAAGCTTCGACGTAGCAATCGCTGCGGCACCGCGATACCAGTTTTATCGTATTGGGTATGTGTAGTTGCATAAAGTAATGGTTTTGCACACCCGTAGACCCCGCGAATGTCGCAGAAACGGTCGGAATCATCGAGCTTTCGATTTCGCTAAGATGCGACGTATCAATCGATACAGAACTGCGATACCAGTTTTATCGTATTGAGAATGTGTAGTTGTATGGAATGAAGGCTTTTGATGCCCGTACACCCAGCCAAACTCTTAGAAATGGCGGGAATCCGCGATCTTTCGATTTCGATAAGCTTCGGCGTATCAATCGCTGCAGATCTGCGATACCAGTTTTATCGTATTGAGAATGTGTAGTTGCATGAAATTATGGCTTTTGACACCCGTACACCCAGCCAAACTCTTAGAAACGGGGGGAATCCGCGATCTTTCGATTTCGCTAAGCTGCGACGTATCAATCGCTGCAGCACCACGATACAAGTTTTATCGTAATGAGTATGTGTAGTTGCATAAAGTAAAGGTTTTAGACACCCGTACACCCCGCGAACGTCGCAGAAACACTCGGAATCCTCGACCTTTCGATTTCGTTAAGATCCGACGTATCAATCGATACAGAACTGCGATACCAGTTTTATCGGATTGAGAGTGTGTAGTTGCGAAAAATGAAGAATTTTGACACCCGTGGAACCAGCCAAACTCTCAGAAACGGCGGGAATCCGCGATCTTTCGATTTCGCTAAGCTTCGACGTATCAATCGCTGCAGCACCACGATACCAGTTTTATCGTAATGAGTATGTGTAGTTGCATAAAGTAAAGGTTTTTGACACCCGTACACCCCGCGAATGTCGCAGAAACACTCGGAATCCTCGACCTTTCGATTTCGTTAAGATCCGACGTATCAATCGATACAGAACTGCGATACCAGTTTTATCGGATTGAGAGTGTGTAGTTGCGAAAAATGAAGAATTTTGACACCCGTGGAACCAGCCAAACTCTCAGAAACGGCGGGAATCCGCGATCTTTCGATTTCGCTAAGCTTCGACGTATCAATCGCTGCAGCACCACGATACCAGTTTTGACGTATTGAGTATGTGTAGTTGCATAAAGTAAAGGTTTGTGACACCCGTACACCCCGCGAATGTCGCAGAAACGGTCGGAATCATCGAGCTTTCGATTTCGCTAAGATGCGACGTATCAATCGATACAGAACTGGGATACCAGTTTTATCGTATTCAGAGTTTGTAGTTGCATAAAATGAAGAATTTTGACACCCGTACACCCAGCCAAAGTTTCAGAAACGCCGAGAATCCTCGATCTTTCGATTTCGATAAGCTTCGGCGTATCAATCGCTGCAGAACTGCGATACCAGTTTTATCGTATTAAGAATGTGTAGTTGCATGAAATGAAGGCTTTTGACACCCGTACACCCAGCCAAACTCTTAGAAACGGCGGGAATCCGCGATCTTTCGATTTCGCTAAGCTTCGACGTATCAATCGAAACAGAACTGCGATACCAGTTTTATCGTATTGAGAATGTTTAGTTGCATAGAATGAAGGATTTTGATACCCGTACACCCAGCCAAAGTCTCAGAAACGCCGAGAATCCTCGATCTTTCGATTTCGCTAAGCATCGACGTATCAATCGCTGCAGAACTGCGATACCAGTTTTATCGTATTGAAAATGTGTAGTTGCATAAAATAAAGGCTTTTGACACCCGTACACCCCGCGAATGTCGCAGAAACGGTCGGAATCATCGAGCTTTCGATTTCGCTAAGATGCGACGTATCAATCGATACAGAACTGCGATACCAGTTTTATCGTATTCAGAGTGTGTAGTTGCATAAAATGAAGAATTTTGACACCCGTACACCCAGCCAAAGTCTCAGAAACGCCGAGAATCCTCGATCTTTCGATTTCGATAAGCTTCGGCGTATCAATCGCTGCGGATCTGCGATACCAGTTTTATCGTATTGAGAATGTGTAGTTGCATGAAATTATGGCTTTTGACCCGTACACCCAGCCAAACTTTTAGAAACGGCGGGAATCCGCGATCTTTCGATTTCGCTACGCTTCGTCGTATCAATCGCTGCAGTATCACGATACCAGTTTTATTGTATTGAGAATGTGTAGTTGCATGAAACAAAGAATTTAGACACCCGTACACCCCGCGAATGTCGCAGAAACACTCGGAATCCTCGACTTTTCGATTTCGTTAAGATCCGACGTATCAATCGATACAGAACTGCGATACCAGTTTTATCGTATTGAGAGTGTCTAGTTGCGAAAAATGTAGAATTTTGACACCCGTTGAACCAGCCAAACTCTCAGAAACGGCGGGAATCCGCGATCTTTCGATTTCACTAAGCTCCGACGTATCAATCGCTGCAGCACCACGATACCAGTTTTATCGTAATGAGTATGTGTAGTTGCATAAAGTAAAGGTTTTTGACACCCGTACACCCCGCGAATGTCGCAGAAACGCTCGGAATCATCGAGTTTTAAATTTCGCTAAGAAGCGACGTATCAATCGATACAGAACTGCGATACCAGTATTATCGTATTCAGAGTGTGTAGTTGCATAAAATGGAGAATTTTGACACCCGTACACCCAGCCAAAGTCTCAGAAACGCCGAGAATCCTCGATCTTTCGATTTCGATAAGCTTCGGCGTATCAATCGCTGCAGATCTGCGATACCAGTTTTATCGTATTGAGAATGTGTAGTTGCATGAAATGAAGGCTTTTGACACCCGTACACCCAGCCAAACTCTTAGAAACGGCGGGAATCCGCGATCGTTCGATTTCGCTAAGCTTCGACGAATCAATCGAAACAGAACTGCGATACCAGTTTTATCGTATTGAGAATGTTTAGTTGCATAGAATGAAGGATTTTGACACCCGTACACCCAGCCAAAGTCTCAGAAACGCCGAGAATCCTCGATCTTTCGATTTCGCTATGCGTCGGCGTATCAATCGCTGCAGAACTGCGATACCAGTTTTACCGTATTGAAAATGTGTAGTTGCATGAAATGAAGACTTTTGACACCCGTACACCCCGCGAATGTCGCAGAAACGCTCGGAATCCTCGATCTTTCGATTTCGCTAAGATGCAACGTATGAATCGATACAGAACCGCGATACCAGTTTTATCGTATTGAGAGTGTGTAGTTGCATAAAATGAAGAATTTTGACACCCGTACACCCAGCCAAACTCTCAGAAACGGCGGGAATCCGCGATCTTTCGATTTCGCTAAGCTTCGTCGTATCAATCGCTGCAGTACCACGATACCAGTTTTATCGTATTGAGAATGCGTAGTTGCATGAAACAAAGAATTTAGACCACCGGACGACCTGCGAATGTCGCAGAAACACTCAGAATCCTCGATCATTCGATTTCGTTAAGATCCGACGTATCAATCGATACAGAACTGCGATACCAGTTTTATCGTATCGAGAGTGTGTAGTTGCGAAAAATGAAGAATTTTAACACCCGTGGATCCAGCCAAACTCTCAGGAACGGCGGGAATCCGCGATCTTTCGATTTCGCTAAGCTTCGACGTAGCAATCGCTGCAGCACCGCGATACCAGTTTTATCGTATTGGGTATGTGTAGTTGCATAAAGTAATGGTTTTGCACACCCGTAGACCCCGCGAATGTCGTAGAAACGGTCGGAATCATCGAGCTTTCGATTTCGCTAAGATGCGACGTATCAATCGATACAGAACTGCGATACCAGTTTTATCGTATTCAGAGTGTGTAGTTGCATAAAATGAAGAATTTTGACACCCGTACACCCAGCCAAAGTCTCAGAAACGCCGAGAATCCTCGATCTTTCGATTTCGATAAGCTTCGGCGTATCAATCGCTGCAGAACTGCGATACCAGTTTTATCGTATTGAGAATGTGTAGTTGTATGAAATGAAGGCTTTTGATGCCCGTACACCCAGCCAAACTCTTAGAAATGGCGGGAATCCGCGATCGTTCGATTTCGATAAGCTTCGGCGTATCAATCGCTGCAGATCTGCGATACCAGTTTTATCGTATTGAGAATGTGTAGTTGCATGAAACGAAGGCTTTTGACACCCGTACACCCAGCCAAACTTTTAGAAACGGCGGGAATCCGCGATCTTTCGACTTCGCTAAGCTTCGTCGTATCAATCGCTGCAGTACCACGATACCAGTTTTATCGTATTGAGAATGTGTAGTTGCATGAAACAAAGAATTTAGACACCCGTACACCCCGCGAATGTCGCAGAAACACTCGGAATCCTCGACCTTTCGATTTCGTTAAGATCCGACGTATCAATCGATACAGAACTGCGATACCAGTTTTATCGTATCGAGAGTGTGTAGTTGCGAAAAATGAAGAATTTTGACACCCGTGGATCCAGCCAAACTCTCAGGAACGGCGGGAATCCGCGATCTTTCGATTTCGCTAAGCTTCGACGTAGCAATCGCTGCGGCACCGCGATACCAGTTTTATCGTATTGGGTATGTGTAGTTGCATAAAGTAATGGTTTTGCACACCCGTAGACCCCGCGAATGTCGCAGAAACGGTCGGAATCATCGAGCTTTCGATTTCGCTAAGATGCGACGTATCAATCGATACAGAACTGCGATACCAGTTTTATCGTATTGAGAATGTGTAGTTGTATGGAATGAAGGCTTTTGATGCCCGTACACCCAGCCAAACTCTTAGAAATGGCGGGAATCCGCGATCTTTCGATTTCGATAAGCTTCGGCGTATCAATCGCTGCAGATCTGCGATACCAGTTTTATCGTATTGAGAATGTGTAGTTGCATGAAATTATGGCTTTTGACACCCGTACACCCAGCCAAACTCTTAGAAACGGGGGGAATCCGCGATCTTTCGATTTCGCTAAGCTGCGACGTATCAATCGCTGCAGCACCACGATACCAGTTTTATCGTAATGAGTATGTGTAGTTGCATAAAGTAAAGGTTTTAGACACCCGTACACCCCGCGAACGTCGCAGAAACACTCGGAATCCTCGACCTTTCGATTTCGTTAAGATCCGACGTATCAATCGATACAGAACTGCGATACCAGTTTTATCGGATTGAGAGTGTGTAGTTGCGAAAAATGAAGAATTTTGACACCCGTGGAACCAGCCAAACTCTCAGAAACGGCGGGAATCCGCGATCTTTCGATTTCGCTAAGCTTCGACGTATCAATCGCTGCAGCACCACGATACCAGTTTTATCGTAATGAGTATGTGTAGTTGCATAAAGTAAAGGTTTTTGACACCCGTACACCCCGCGAATGTCGCAGAAACACTCGGAATCCTCGACCTTTCGATTTCGTTAAGATCCGACGTATCAATCGATACAGAACTGCGATACCAGTTTTATCGGATTGAGAGTGTGTAGTTGCGAAAAATGAAGAATTTTGACACCCGTGGAACCAGCCAAACTCTCAGAAACGGCGGGAATCCGCGATCTTTCGATTTCGCTAAGCTTCGACGTATCAATCGCTGCAGCACCACGATACCAGTTTTATCGTAATGAGTATGTGTAGTTGCATAAAGTAAAGGTTTTTAACTCCCGTACACCCCGCGAATGTCGCAGAAACGCTCGGAATCATCGAGTTTTAAATTTCGCTAAGAAGCGACGTATCAATCGATACAGAACTGCGATTCCAATTTCATCGTATTGAGAGTGTGTAGTTGCATGAAATGAAGGCTTTTGACACCCGTACACCCAGCCAAACTCTTAGAAACGGGGGGAATCCGCGATCTTTCGATTTCGCTAAGCTTCGACGTATCAATCGCTGCAGCACCACGATACCAGTTTTGACGTATTGAGTATGTGTAGTTGCATAAAGTAAAGGTTTGTGACACCCGTACACCCCGCGAATGTCGCAGAAACGGTCGGAATCATCGAGCTTTCGATTTCGCTAAGATGCGACGTATCAATCGATACAGAACTGGGATACCAGTTTTATCGTATTCAGAGTTTGTAGTTGCATAAAATGAAGAATTTTGACACCCGTACACCCAGCCAAAGTTTCAGAAACGCCGAGAATCCTCGATCTTTCGATTTCGATAAGCTTCGGCGTATCAATCGCTGCAGAATTGCGATACCAGTTTTATCGTATTAAGAATGTGTAGTTGCATGAAATGAAGGCTTTTGACACCCGTACACCCAGCCAAACTCTTAGAAACGGCGGGAATCCGCGATCTTTCGATTTCGCTAAGCTTCGACGTATCAATCGAAACAGAACTGCGATACCAGTTTTATCGTATTGAGAATGTTTAGTTGCATAGAATGAAGGATTTTGATACCCGTACACCCAGCCAAAGTCTCAGAAACGCCGAGAATCCTCGATCTTTCGATTTCGCTAAGCATCGACGTATCAATCGCTGCAGAACTGCGATACCAGTTTTATCGTATTGAAAATGTGTAGTTGCATAAAATAAAGGCTTTTGACACCCGTACACCCCGCGAATGTCGCAGAAACGGTCGGAATCATCGAGCTTTCGATTTCGCTAAGATGCGACGTATCAATCGATACAGAACTGCGATACCAGTTTTATCGTATTCAGAGTGTGTAGTTGCATAAAATGAAGAATTTTGACACCCGTACACCCAGCCAAAGTCTCAGAAACGCCGAGAATCCTCGATCTTTCGATTTCGATAAGCTTCGGCGTATCAATCGCTGCAGAACTGCGATACCAGTTTTATCGTATTGAGAATGTGTAGTTGTATGAAATGAAGGCTTTTGATGCCCGTACACCCAGCCAAACTCTTAGAAATGGCGGGAATCCGCGATCTTTCGATTTCGATAAGCTTCGGCGTATCAATCGCTGCGGATCTGCGATACCAGTTTTATCGTATTGAGAATGTGTAGTTGCATGAAATTATGGCTTTTGACCCGTACACCCAGCCAAACTTTTAGAAACGGCGGGAATCCGCGATCTTTCGATTTCGCTACGCTTCGTCGTATCAATCGCTGCAGTACCACGATACCAGTTTTATTTTATTGAGAATGTGTAGTTGCATGAAACAAAGAATTTAGACACCCGTACACCCCGCGAATGTCGCAGAAACACTCGGAATCCTCGACCTTTCGATTTCGTTAAGATCCGACGTATCAATCGATACAGAACTGCGATACCAGTTTTATCGTATTGAGAGTGTCTAGTTGCGAAAAATGTAGAATTTTGACACCCGTTGAACCAGCCAAACTCTCAGAAACGGCGGGAATCCGCGATCTTTCGATTTCGCTAAGCTTCGACGTATCAATCGCTGCAGCACCACGATACCAGTTTTATCGTAATGAGTATGTGTAGTTGCATAAAGTAAAGGTTTTTGACACCCGTACACCCCGCGAATGTCGCAGAAACGCTCGGAATCATCGAGTTTTAAATTTCGCTAAGAAGCGACGTATCAATCGATACAGAACTGCGATACCAGTATTATCGTATTCAGAGTGTGTAGTTGCATAAAATGAAGAATTTTGACACCCGTACACCCAGCCAAAGTCTCAGAAACGCCGAGAATCCTCGATCTTTCGATTTCGATAAGCTTCGGCGTATCAATCGCTGCAGATCTGCGATACCAGTTTTATCGTATTGAGAATGTGTAGTTGCATGAAATGAAGGCTTTTGACACCCGTACACCCAGCCAAACTCTTAGAAACGGCGGGAATCCGCGATCGTTCGATTCCGCTAAGCTTCGACGAATCAATCGAAACAGAACTGCGATACCAGTTTTATCGTATTGAGAATGTTTAGTTGCATAGAATGAAGGATTTTGACACCCGTACACCCAGCCAAAGTCTCAGAAACGCCGAGAATCCTCGATCTTTCGATTTCGCTATGCGTCGGCGTATCAATCGCTGCAGAACTGCGATACCAGTTTTACCGTATTGAAAATGTGTAGTTGCATGAAATGAAGACTTTTGACACCCGTACACCCCGCGAATGTCGCAGAAACGCTCGGAATCCTCGATCTTTCGATTTCGCTAAGATGCAACGTATGAATCGATACAGAACCGCGATACCAGTTTTATCGTATTGAGAGTGTGTAGTTGCATAAAATGAAGAATTTTAACACCCGTGGATCCAGCCAAACTCTCAGGAACGGCGGGAATCCGCGATCTTTCGATTTCGCTAAGCTTCGACGTAGCAATCGCTGCAGCACCGCGATACCAGTTTTATCGTATTGGGTATGTGTAGTTGCATAAAGTAATGGTTTTGCACACCCGTAGACCCCGCGAATGTCGTAGAAACGGTCGGAATCATCGAGCTTTCGATTTCGCTAAGATGCGACGTATCAATCGATACAGAACTGCGATACCAGTTTTATCGTATTCAGAGTGTGTAGTTGCATAAAATGAAGAATTTTGACACCCGTACACCCAGCCAAAGTCTCAGAAACGCCGAGAATCCTCGATCTTTCGATTTCGATAAGCTTCGGCGTATCAATCGCTGCAGAACTGCGATACCAGTTTTATCGTATTGAGAATGTGTAGTTGTATGAAATGAAGGCTTTTGATGCCCGTACACCCAGCCAAACTCTTAGAAATGGCGGGAATCCGCGATCTTTCGATTTCGATAAGCTTCGGCGTATCAATCGCTGCAGATCTGCGATACCAGTTTTATCGTATTGAGAATGTGTAGTTGCATGAAACAAAGAATTTAGACACCCGTACAACCCGCGAATGTCACAGAAACACTCGGAATCCTCGACCTCTCGATTTCGTTAAGATCCGACGTATCAATCGATACAGAACTGCGAAACCAGTTTTATCGTATTTAGAGTGTGTAGTTGCGAAAAATAAAGAATTTTGACACCCGTGGAACCAGCCAAACTCTCAGAAACGGCGGGAATCCGCGATCTTTCGATTTCGCTAAGCTTCGACGTATCAATCGCTGCAGCACCACGATACCAGTTTTATCGTAATGAGTATGTGTAGTTGCATAAAGTAAAGGTTTTTGACACCCGTACACCCCGCGAATGTCGCAGAAACGCTCGGAATCATCGAGTTTTAAATTTCGCTAAGAAGCGACGTATCAATCGATACAGAACTGCGATACCAGTATTATCGTATTCAGAGTGTGTAGTTGCATAAAATGAAGAATTTTGACACCCGTACACCCAGTCAAAGTCTCAGAAACGCCGAGAATCCTCGATCTTTCGATTTCGATAAGCTTCGGCGTATCAATCGCTGCAGATCTGCGATACCAGTTTTATCGTATTGAGAATGTTTAGTTGCATAGAATGAAGGATTTTGACACCCGTACACCCAGCCAAAGTCTCAGAAACGCCGAGAATCCTCGATCTTTCGATTTCGATAAGCTTCGGCGTATCAATCGCTGCAGATCTGCGATACCAGTTTTATCGTATTGAGAATGCGTAGTTGCATGAAACAAAGAATTTAGACCCCCGGACGACCCGCGAATGTCGCAGAAACACTCAGAATCCTCGATCATTCGATTTCGTTAAGATCCGACGTATCAATCGATACCGAACTGCGATACCAGTTTTATCGTATCGAGAGTGTGTAGTTGCGAAAAATGAAGAATTTTGACACCCGTGGATCCAGCCAAACTCTCAGGAACGGCGGGAATCCGCGATCTTTCGATTTCGCTAAGCTTCGACGTAGCAATCGCTGCGGCACCGCGATACCAGTTTTATCGTATTGGGTATGTGTAGTTGCATAAAGTAATGGTTTTGCACACCCGTAGACCCCGCGAATGTCGCAGAAACGGTCGGAATCATCGAGCTTTCGATTTCGCTAAGATGCGACGTATCAATCGATACAGAACTGCGATACCAGTTTTATCGTATTCAGAGTGTGTAGTTGCATAAAATGAAGAATTTTGACACCCGTACACCCAGCCAAAGTCACAGAAACGCCGAGAATCCTCGATCTTTCGATTTCGATAAGCTTCGGCGTATCAATCGCTGCAGATCTGCGATACCAGTTTTATCGTATTGAGAATGTGTAGTTGCATGAAACGAAGGCTTTTGACACCCGTACACCCAGCCAAACTTTTAGAAACGGCGGGAATCCGCGATCTTTCGACTTCGCTAAGCTTCGTCGTATCAATCGCTGCAGTACCACGATACCAGTTTTATCGTATTGAGAATGTGTAGTTGCATGAAAAAAAAAATTTAGACACCCGTACACCCCGCGAATGTCGCAGAAACACTCGGAATCCTCGACCTTTCGATTTCGTTAAGATCCGACGTATCAATCGATACAGAACTGCGATACCAGTTTTATCGTATCGAGAGTGTGTAGTTGCGAAAAATGAAGAATTTTGACACCCGTGGATCCAGCCAAACTCTCAGGAACGGCGGGAATCCGCGATCTTTCGATTTCGCTAAGCTTCGACGTAGCAATCGCTGCGGCACCGCGATACCAGTTTTATCGTATTGGGTATGTGTAGTTGCATAAAGTAATGGTTTTGCACACCCGTAGACCCCGCGAATGTCGCAGAAACGGTCGGAATCATCGAGCTTTCGATTTCGCTAAGATGCGACGTATCAATCGATACAGAACTGCGATACCAGTTTTATCGTATTGAGAATGTGTAGTTGTATGGAATGAAGGCTTTTGATGCCCGTACACCCAGCCAAACTCTTAGAAATGGCGGGAATCCGCGATCTTTCGATTTCGATAAGCTTCGGCGTATCAATCGCTGCAGATCTGCGATACCAGTTTTATCGTATTGAGAATGTGTAGTTGCATGAAATTATGGCTTTTGACACCCGTACACCCAGCCAAACTCTTAGAAACGGGGGGAATCCGCGATCTTTCGATTTCGCTAAGCTGCGACGTATCAATCGCTGCAGCACCACGATACCAGTTTTATCGTAATGAGTATGTGTAGTTGCATAAAGTAAAGGTTTTAGACACCCGTACACCCCGCGAACGTCGCAGAAACACTCGGAATCCTCGACCTTTCGATTTCGTTAAGATCCGACGTATCAATCGATACAGAACTGCGATACCAGTTTTATCGGATTGAGAGTGTGTAGTTGCGAAAAATGAAGAATTTTGACACCCGTGGAACCAGCCAAACTCTCAGAAACGGCGGGAATCCGCGATCTTTCGATTTCGCTAAGCTTCGACGTATCAATCGCTGCAGCACCACGATACCAGTTTTATCGTAATGAGTATGTGTAGTTGCATAAAGTAAAGGTTTTTGACACCCGTACACCCCGCGAATGTCGCAGAAACACTCGGAATCCTCGACCTTTCGATTTCGTTAAGATCCGACGTATCAATCGATACAGAACTGCGATACCAGTTTTATCGGATTGAGAGTGTGTAGTTGCGAAAAATGAAGAATTTTGACACCCGTGGAACCAGCCAAACTCTCAGAAACGGCGGGAATCCGCGATCTTTCGATTTCGCTAAGCTTCGACGTATCAATCGCTGCAGCACCACGATACCAGTTTTATCGTAATGAGTATGTGTAGTTGCATAAAGTAAAGGTTTTTAACTCCCGTACACCCCGCGAATGTCGCAGAAACGCTCGGAATCATCGAGTTTTAAATTTCGCTAAGAAGCGACGTATCAATCGATACAGAACTGCGATTCCAATTTCATCGTATTGAGAGTGTGTAGTTGCATGAAATGAAGGCTTTTGACACCCGTACACCCAGCCAAACTCTTAGAAACGGGGGGAATCCGCGATCTTTCGATTTCGCTAAGCTTCGACGTATCAATCGCTGCAGCACCACGATACCAGTTTTGACGTATTGAGTATGTGTAGTTGCATAAAGTAAAGGTTTGTGACACCCGTACACCCCGCGAATGTCGCAGAAACGGTCGGAATCATCGAGCTTTCGATTTCGCTAAGATGCGACGTATCAATCGATACAGAACTGGGATACCAGTTTTATCGTATTCAGAGTTTGTAGTTGCATAAAATGAAGAATTTTGACACCCGTACACCCAGCCAAAGTTTCAGAAACGCCGAGAATCCTCGATCTTTCGATTTCGATAAGCTTCGGCGTATCAATCGCTGCAGAATTGCGATACCAGTTTTATCGTATTAAGAATGTGTAGTTGCATGAAATGAAGGCTTTTGACACCCGTACACCCAGCCAAACTCTTAGAAACGGCGGGAATCCGCGATCTTTCGATTTCGCTAAGCTTCGACGTATCAATCGAAACAGAACTGCGATACCAGTTTTATCGTATTGAGAATGTTTAGTTGCATAGAATGAAGGATTTTGATACCCGTACACCCAGCCAAAGTCTCAGAAACGCCGAGAATCCTCGATCTTTCGATTTCGCTAAGCATCGACGTATCAATCGCTGCAGAACTGCGATACCAGTTTTATCGTATTGAAAATGTGTAGTTGCATAAAATAAAGGCTTTTGACACCCGTACACCCCGCGAATGTCGCAGAAACGGTCGGAATCATCGAGCTTTCGATTTCGCTAAGATGCGACGTATCAATCGATACAGAACTGCGATACCAGTTTTATCGTATTCAGAGTGTGTAGTTGCATAAAATGAAGAATTTTGACACCCGTACACCCAGCCAAAGTCTCAGAAACGCCGAGAATCCTCGATCTTTCGATTTCGATAAGCTTCGGCGTATCAATCGCTGCAGAACTGCGATACCAGTTTTATCGTATTGAGAATGTGTAGTTGTATGAAATGAAGGCTTTTGATGCCCGTACACCCAGCCAAACTCTTAGAAATGGCGGGAATCCGCGATCTTTCGATTTCGATAAGCTTCGGCGTATCAATCGCTGCGGATCTGCGATACCAGTTTTATCGTATTGAGAATGTGTAGTTGCATGAAATTATGGCTTTTGACCCGTACACCCAGCCAAACTTTTAGAAACGGCGGGAATCCGCGATCTTTCGATTTCGCTACGCTTCGTCGTATCAATCGCTGCAGTACCACGATACCAGTTTTATTTTATTGAGAATGTGTAGTTGCATGAAACAAAGAATTTAGACACCCGTACACCCCGCGAATGTCGCAGAAACACTCGGAATCCTCGACCTTTCGATTTCGTTAAGATCCGACGTATCAATCGATACAGAACTGCGATACCAGTTTTATCGTATTGAGAGTGTCTAGTTGCGAAAAATGTAGAATTTTGACACCCGTTGAACCAGCCAAACTCTCAGAAACGGCGGGAATCCGCGATCTTTCGATTTCGCTAAGCTTCGACGTATCAATCGCTGCAGCACCACGATACCAGTTTTATCGTAATGAGTATGTGTAGTTGCATAAAGTAAAGGTTTTTGACACCCGTACACCCCGCGAATGTCGCAGAAACGCTCGGAATCATCGAGTTTTAAATTTCGCTAAGAAGCGACGTATCAATCGATACAGAACTGCGATACCAGTATTATCGTATTCAGAGTGTGTAGTTGCATAAAATGAAGAATTTTGACACCCGTACACCCAGCCAAAGTCTCAGAAACGCCGAGAATCCTCGATCTTTCGATTTCGATAAGCTTCGGCGTATCAATCGCTGCAGATCTGCGATACCAGTTTTATCGTATTGAGAATGTGTAGTTGCATGAAATGAAGGCTTTTGACACCCGTACACCCAGCCAAACTCTTAGAAACGGCGGGAATCCGCGATCGTTCGATTCCGCTAAGCTTCGACGAATCAATCGAAACAGAACTGCGATACCAGTTTTATCGTATTGAGAATGTTTAGTTGCATAGAATGAAGGATTTTGACACCCGTACACCCAGCCAAAGTCTCAGAAACGCCGAGAATCCTCGATCTTTCGATTTCGCTATGCGTCGGCGTATCAATCGCTGCAGAACTGCGATACCAGTTTTACCGTATTGAAAATGTGTAGTTGCATGAAATGAAGACTTTTGACACCCGTACACCCCGCGAATGTCGCAGAAACGCTCGGAATCCTCGATCTTTCGATTTCGCTAAGATGCAACGTATGAATCGATACAGAACCGCGATACCAGTTTTATCGTATTGAGAGTGTGTAGTTGCATAAAATGAAGAATTTTAACACCCGTGGATCCAGCCAAACTCTCAGGAACGGCGGGAATCCGCGATCTTTCGATTTCGCTAAGCTTCGACGTAGCAATCGCTGCAGCACCGCGATACCAGTTTTATCGTATTGGGTATGTGTAGTTGCATAAAGTAATGGTTTTGCACACCCGTAGACCCCGCGAATGTCGTAGAAACGGTCGGAATCATCGAGCTTTCGATTTCGCTAAGATGCGACGTATCAATCGATACAGAACTGCGATACCAGTTTTATCGTATTCAGAGTGTGTAGTTGCATAAAATGAAGAATTTTGACACCCGTACACCCAGCCAAAGTCTCAGAAACGCCGAGAATCCTCGATCTTTCGATTTCGATAAGCTTCGGCGTATCAATCGCTGCAGAACTGCGATACCAGTTTTATCGTATTGAGAATGTGTAGTTGTATGAAATGAAGGCTTTTGATGCCCGTACACCCAGCCAAACTCTTAGAAATGGCGGGAATCCGCGATCTTTCGATTTCGATAAGCTTCGGCGTATCAATCGCTGCAGATCTGCGATACCAGTTTTATCGTATTGAGAATGTGTAGTTGCATGAAACAAAGAATTTAGACACCCGTACAACCCGCGAATGTCACAGAAACACTCGGAATCCTCGACCTCTCGATTTCGTTAAGATCCGACGTATCAATCGATACAGAACTGCGAAACCAGTTTTATCGTATTTAGAGTGTGTAGTTGCGAAAAATAAAGAATTTTGACACCCGTGGAACCAGCCAAACTCTCAGAAACGGCGGGAATCCGCGATCTTTCGATTTCGCTAAGCTTCGACGTATCAATCGCTGCAGCACCACGATACCAGTTTTATCGTAATGAGTATGTGTAGTTGCATAAAGTAAAGGTTTTTGACACCCGTACACCCCGCGAATGTCGCAGAAACGCTCGGAATCATCGAGTTTTAAATTTCGCTAAGAAGCGACGTATCAATCGATACAGAACTGCGATACCAGTATTATCGTATTCAGAGTGTGTAGTTGCATAAAATGAAGAATTTTGACACCCGTACACCCAGTCAAAGTCTCAGAAACGCCGAGAATCCTCGATCTTTCGATTTCGATAAGCTTCGGCGTATCAATCGCTGCAGATCTGCGATACCAGTTTTATCGTATTGAGAATGTTTAGTTGCATAGAATGAAGGATTTTGACACCCGTACACCCAGCCAAAGTCTCAGAAACGCCGAGAATCCTCGATCTTTCGATTTCGATAAGCTTCGGCGTATCAATCGCTGCAGATCTGCGATACCAGTTTTATCGTATTGAGAATGCGTAGTTGCATGAAACAAAGAATTTAGACCCCCGGACGACCCGCGAATGTCGCAGAAACACTCAGAATCCTCGATCATTCGATTTCGTTAAGATCCGACGTATCAATCGATACCGAACTGCGATACCAGTTTTATCGTATCGAGAGTGTGTAGTTGCGAAAAATGAAGAATTTTGACACCCGTGGATCCAGCCAAACTCTCAGGAACGGCGGGAATCCGCGATCTTTCGATTTCGCTAAGCTTCGACGTAGCAATCGCTGCGGCACCGCGATACCAGTTTTATCGTATTGGGTATGTGTAGTTGCATAAAGTAATGGTTTTGCACACCCGTAGACCCCGCGAATGTCGCAGAAACGGTCGGAATCATCGAGCTTTCGATTTCGCTAAGATGCGACGTATCAATCGATACAGAACTGCGATACCAGTTTTATCGTATTCAGAGTGTGTAGTTGCATAAAATGAAGAATTTTGACACCCGTACACCCAGCCAAAGTCACAGAAACGCCGAGAATCCTCGATCTTTCGATTTCGATAAGCTTCGGCGTATCAATCGCTGCAGATCTGCGATACCAGTTTTATCGTATTGAGAATGTGTAGTTGCATGAAACGAAGGCTTTTGACACCCGTACACCCAGCCAAACTTTTAGAAACGGCGGGAATCCGCGATCTTTCGACTTCGCTAAGCTTCGTCGTATCAATCGCTGCAGTACCACGATACCAGTTTTATCGTATTGAGAATGTGTAGTTGCATGAAAAAAAAAATTTAGACACCCGTACACCCCGCGAATGTCGCAGAAACACTCGGAATCCTCGACCTTTCGATTTCGTTAAGATCCGACGTATCAATCGATACAGAACTGCGATACCAGTTTTATCGTATCGAGAGTGTGTAGTTGCGAAAAATGAAGAATTTTGACACCCGTGGATCCAGCCAAACTCTCAGGAACGGCGGGAATCCGCGATCTTTCGATTTCGCTAAGCTTCGACGTAGCAATCGCTGCGGCACCGCGATACCAGTTTTATCGTATTGGGTATGTGTAGTTGCATAAAGTAATGGTTTTGCACACCCGTAGACCCCGCGAATGTTGCAGAAACGGTCGGAATCATCGAGCTTTCGATTTCGCTAAGATGCGACGTATCAATCGATACAGAACTGCGATACCAGTTTTATCGTATTGAGAATGTGTAGTTGTATGGAATGAAGGCTTTTGATGCCCGTACACCCAGCCAAACTCTTAGAAATGGCGGGAATCCGCGATCTTTCGATTTCGATAAGCTTCGGCGTATCAATCGCTGCAGATCTGCGATACCAGTTTTATCGTATTGAGAATGTGTAGTTGCATGAAATTATGGCTTTTGACACCCGTACACCCAGCCAAACTCTTAGAAACGGGGGGAATCCGCGATCTTTCGATTTCGCTAAGCTGCGACGTATCAATCGCTGCAGCACCACGATACCAGTTTTATCGTAATGAGTATGTGTAGTTGCATAAAGTAAAGGTTTTAGACACCCGTACACCCCGCGAACGTCGCAGAAACACTCGGAATCCTCGACCTTTCGATTTCGTTAAGATCCGACGTATCAATCGATACAGAACTGCGATACCAGTTTTATCGGATTGAGAGTGTGTAGTTGCGAAAAATGAAGAATTTTGACACCCGTGGAACCAGCCAAACTCTCAGAAACGGCGGGAATCCGCGATCTTTCGATTTCGCTAAGCTTCGACGTATCAATCGCTGCAGCACCACGATACCAGTTTTATCGTAATGAGTATGTGTAGTTGCATAAAGTAAAGGTTTTTGACACCCGTACACCCCGCGAATGTCGCAGAAACACTCGGAATCCTCGACCTTTCGATTTCGTTAAGATCCGACGTATCAATCGATACAGAACTGCGATACCAGTTTTATCGGATTGAGAGTGTGTAGTTGCGAAAAATGAAGAATTTTGACACCCGTGGAACCAGCCAAACTCTCAGAAACGGCGGGAATCCGCGATCTTTCGATTTCGCTAAGCTTCGACGTATCAATCGCTGCAGCACCACGATACCAGTTTTATCGTAATGAGTATGTGTAGTTACATAAAGTAAAGGTTTTTGACAACCGTACACCCCGCGAATGTCGCAGAAACGCTCGGAATCATCGAGTTTTAAATTTCGCTAAGAAGCGACGTATCAATCGATACAGAACTGCGATTCCAGTTTCATCGTATTGAGAGTGTGTAGTTGCATGAAATGAAGGCTTTTGACACCCGTACACCCAGCCAAACTCTTAGAAACGGGGGGAATCCGCGATCTTTCGATTTCGCTAAGCTGCGACGTATCAATCGCTGCAGCACCACGATACCAGTTTTGACGTATTGAGTATGTGTAGTTGCATAAAGTAAAGGTTTGTGACACCCGTACACCCCGCGAATGTCGCAGAAACGGTCGGAATCATCGAGCTTTCGATTTCGCTAAGATGCGACGTATCAATCGATACAGAACTGGGATACCAGTTTTATCGTATTGAGAGTGTGTAGTTGCATGAAATGAAGGCTTTTGACACCCGTACACCCAGCCAAACTCTTAGAAACGGGGGGAATCCGCGATCTTTCGATTTCGCTAAGCTGCGACGTATCAATCGCTGCAGCACCACGATACCAGTTTTGACGTATTGAGTATGTGTAGTTGCATAAAGTAAAGGTTTGTGACACCCGTACACCCCGCGAATGTCGCAGAAACGGTCGGAATCATCGAGCTTTCGATTTCGCTAAGATGCGACGTATCAATCGATACAGAACTGGGATACCAGTTTTATCGTATTCAGAGTTTGTAGTTGCATAAAATGAAGAATTTTGACACCCGTACACCCAGCCAAAGTTTCAGAAACGCCGAGAATCCTCGATCTTTCGATTTCGATAAGCTTCGGCGTATCAATCGCTGCAGAACTGCGATACCAGTTTTATCGTATTGAGAATGTGTAGTTGCATGAAATGAAGGCTTTTGACACCCGTACACCCAGCCAAACTCTTAGAAACGGCGGGAATCCGCGATCTTTCGATTTCGCTAAGCTTCGACGTATCAATCGAAACAGAACTGCGATACCAGTTTTATCGTATTGAGAATGTTTAGTTGCATAGAATGAAGGATTTTGATACCCGTACACCCAGCCAAAGTCTCAGAAACGCCGAGAATCCTCGATCTTTCGATTTCGATAAGCTTCGGCGTATCAATCGCTGCAGAACTGCGATACCAGTTTTATCGTATTGAGAATGTGTAGTTGTATGAAATGAAGGCTTTTGATGCCCGTACACCCAGCCAAACTATTAGAAATGGCGGGAATCCGCGATCTTTCGATTTCGATAAGCTTCGGCGTATCAATCGCTGCAGATCTGCGATACCAGTTTTATCGTATTGAGAATGTGTAGTTGCATGAAATTATGGCTTTTGACACCCGTACACCCAGCCAAACTTTTAGAAACGGCGGGAATCCGCGATCTTTCGATTTCGCTAAGCTTCGTCGTATCGATCGCTGCAGTACCACGATACCAGTTTTATTGTATTGAGAATGTGTAGTTGCATGAAACAAAGAATTTAGACACCCGTACACCCCGCGAATGTCGCAGAAACACTCGGAATCCTCGATCTTTCGATTTCGTTAAGATCCGACGTATCAATCGATACAGAACTGCGATACCAGTTTTATCGTATTGAGAGTGTCTAGTTGCGGAAAATGTAGAATTTTGACACCCGTGGAACCAGCCAAACTCTCAGAAACGGCGGGAATCCGCGATCTTTCGATTTCGCTAAGCTTCGACGTATCAATCGCTGCAGCACCACGATACCAGTTTTATCGTAATGAGTATGTGTAGTTGCATAAAGTAAAGGTTTTTGACACCCGTACACCCCGCGAATGTCGCAGAAACGCTCGGAATCATCGAGTTTTAAATTTCGCTAAGAAGCGACGTATCAATCGATACAGAACTGCGATACCAGTATTATCGTATTCAGAGTGTTTAGTTGCATAAAATGAAGAATTTTGACACCCGTACACCCAGCCAAAGTCTCAGAAACGCCGAGAATCCTCGATCTTTCGATTTCGATAAGCTTCGGCGTATCAATCGCTGCAGATCTGCGATACCAGTTTTATCGTATTGAGAATGTGTAGTTGCATGAAATGAAGGCTTTTGACACCCGTACACCCAGCCAAACTCTTAGAAACGGCGGGAATCCGCGATCGTTCGATTTCGCTAAGCTTCGACGAATCAATCGAAACAGAACTGCGATACCAGTTTTATCGTATTGAGAATGTTTAGTTGCATAGAATGAACGCTCTTGACACCCGTACACCCCGCGAATGTCGCTGAAACGCTCGGAATCCTAGATCTTTCGATTTCGCTAAGATGCGACGTATCAATCGACACAGAACTGCGATTCCAGTTTCATCGTATTGAGAGTGTGTAGTTGCCTGAAATGAAGGCTTTTGACACCCGTACACCCAGCCAAAGTCTCAGAAACGCCGAGAATCCTCGATCTTTCGATTTCGAGAAGCTTCGGCGTATCAATCGCTGCAGATCTGCGATACCAGTTTTATCGTATTGAGAATGTGTAGTTGCATGAAATGAAGGCTTTTGACACCCGGACACCCAGCCAAACTCTTAGAAACGGCGGGAATCCGCGATCGTTCGATTTCGCTAAGCTTCGACGAATCAATCGAAACAGAACTGCGTACCAGTTTTATCGTATTGAGAATGTTTAGTTGCATAGAATGAAGGATTTTGACACCCGTACACCCAGCCAAAGTCTCAGAAACGCCGAGAATCCTCGATCTTTCGATTTCGCTATGCGTCGGCGTATCAATCGCTGCAGAACTGCGATACCAGTTTTACCGTATTGAAAATGTGTAGTTGCATGAAATGAAGGCTTTTGACACCCGTACACCCCGCGAATGTCGCAGAAACGCTCGGAATCCTCGATCTTTCGATTTCGCTAAGATGCAACGTATGAATCGATACAGAACCGCGATACCAGTTTTATCGTATTGAGAGTGTGTAGTTGCATAAAATGAAGAATTTTGACACCCGTACACCCAGCCAAACTCTCAGAAACGGCGCGAATCCGCGATCTTTCGATTTCGCTAAGCTTCGTCGTATCAATCGCTGCAGTACCACTATACCAGTTTTATCGTATTGAGAATGCGTAGTTGCATGAAACAAAGAATTTAGACCCCCGGACGACCCGCGAATGTCGCAGAAACACTCAGAATCCTCGATCATTCGATTTCGTTAAGATCCGACGTATCAATCGATACAGAACTGCGATACCAGTTTTATCGTATCGAGAGTTTGTAGTTGCGAAAAATGAAGAATTTTGACACCCGTGGATCCAGCCAAACTCTCAGGAACGGCGGGAATCCGCGATCTTTCGATTTCGCTAAGCTTCGACGTAGCAATCGCTGCGGCACCGCGATACCAGTTTTATCGTATTGGGTATGTGTAGTTGCATAAAGTTATGGTTTTGCACACCCGTAGACCCCGCGAATGTCGCAGAAACGGTCGGAATCATCGAGCTTTCGATTTCGCTAAGATGCGACGTATCAATCGATACAGAACTGCGATACCAGTTTTATCGTATTCAGAGTCTGTAGTTGCGTAAAATGAAGAATTTTGACACCCGTACACCCAGCCAAAGTCTCAGAAACGCCGAGAATCCTCGATCTTTCGATTTCGATAAGCTTCGGCGTATCAATCGCTGCAGATCTGCGATACCAGTTTTATCGTATTGAGAATGTGTAGTTGCATGAAACAAAGGCTTTTGACACCCGTACACCCAGCCAAACTTTTAGAAACGGCGGGAATCCGCGATCTTTCGACTTCGCTAAGCTTCGTCGTATCAATCGCTGCAGTACCACGATACCAGTTTTATCGTATTGAGAATGTGTAGTTGCATGAAACAAAGAATTTAGACACCGGTACACCCCGCGAATGTCGCAGAAACACTCGGAATCCTCGACCTTTCGATTTCGTTAAGATCCGACGTATCAATCGATACAGAACTGCGATACCAGTTTTATCGGATTGAGAGTGTGTAGTTGCGAAAAATGAAGAATTTTGACACCCGTGGAACCAGCCAAACTCTCAGAAACGGCGGGAATCCGCGATCTTTCGATTTCGCTAAGCTTCGACGTATCAATCGCTGCAGCACCACGATACCAGTTTTATCGTAATGAGTATGTGTAGTTACATAAAGTAAAGGTTTTTGACACCCGTACACCCCGCGAATGTCGCAGAAACGCTCGGAATCATCGAGTTTTAAATTTCGCTGAGAAGCGACGTATCAATCGATACAGAACTGCGATTCCAGTTTCATCGTATTGAGAGTGTGTAGTTGCATGAAATGAAGGCTTTTGACACCCGTACACCCAGCCAAACTCTCAGAAACGGGGGGAATCCGCGATCTTTCGATTTCGCTAAGCTGCGACGTATCAATCGCTGCAGCACCACGATACCAGTTTTGACGTATTGAGTATGTGTAGTTGCATAAAGTAAAGGTTTGTGACACCCGTACACCCCGCGAATGTCGCAGAAACGGTCGGAATCATCGAGCTTTCGATTTCGCTAAGATGCGACGTATCAATCGATACAGAACTGGGATACCAGTTTTATCGTATTCAGAGTTTGTAGTTGCATAAAATGAAGAATTTTGACACCCGTACACCCAGCCAAAGTTTCAGAAACGCCGAGAATCCTCGATCTTTCGATTTCGATAAGCTTCGGCGTATCAATCGCTGCAGAACTGCGATACCAGTTTTATCGTATTGAGAATGTGTAGTTGCATGAAATGAAGGCTTTTGACACCCGTACACCCAGCCAAACTCTTAGAAACGGCGGGAATCCGCGATCTTTCGATTTCGCTAAGCTTCGACGTATCAATCGAAACAGAACTGCGATACCAGTTTTATCGTATTGAGAATGTTTAGTTGCATAGAATGAAGGATTTTGATACCCGTACACCCAGCCAAAGTCTCAGAAACGCCGAGAATCCTCGATCTTTCGATTTCGCTAAGCATCGACGTATCAATCGCTGCAGAACTGCGATACCAGTTTTATCGTATTGAAAATGTGTAGTTGCATAAAATAAAGGCTTTTGACACCCGTACACCCCGCGAATGTCGCAGAAACGGTCGGAATCATCGAGCTTTCGATTTCGCTAAGATGCGACGTATCAATCGATACAGAACTGCGATACCAGTTTTATCGTATTCAGAGTGTGTAGTTGCATAAAATGAAGAATTTTGACACCCGTACACCCAGCCAAAGTCTCAGAAACGCCGAGAATCCTCGATCTTTCGATTTCGATAAGCTTCGGCGTATCAATCGCTGCAGAACTGCGATACCAGTTTTATCGTATTGAGAATGTGTAGTTGTATGAAATGAAGGCTTTTGATGCCCGTACACCCAGCCAAACTCTTAGAAATGGCGGGAATCCGCGATCTTTCGATTTCGATAAGCTTCGGCGTATCAATCGCTGCGGATCTGCGATACCAGTTTTATCGTATTGAGAATGTGTAGTTGCATGAAATTATGGCTTTTGACCCGTACACCCAGCCAAACTTTTAGAAACGGCGGGAATCCGCGATCTTTCGATTTCGCTACGCTTCGTCGTATCAATCGCTGCAGTACCACGATACCAGTTTTATTTTATTGAGAATGTGTAGTTGCATGAAACAAAGAATTTAGACACCCGTACACCCCGCGAATGTCGCAGAAACACTCGGAATCCTCGACCTTTCGATTTCGTTAAGATCCGACGTATCAATCGATACAGAACTGCGATACCAGTTTTATCGTATTGAGAGTGTCTAGTTGCGAAAAATGTAGAATTTTGACACCCGTTGAACCAGCCAAACTCTCAGAAACGGCGGGAATCCGCGATCTTTCGATTTCGCTAAGCTTCGACGTATCAATCGCTGCAGCACCACGATACCAGTTTTATCGTAATGAGTATGTGTAGTTGCATAAAGTAAAGGTTTTTGACACCCGTACACCCCGCGAATGTCGCAGAAACGCTCGGAATCATCGAGTTTTAAATTTCGCTAAGAAGCGACGTATCAATCGATACAGAACTGCGATACCAGTATTATCGTATTCAGAGTGTGTAGTTGCATAAAATGAAGAATTTTGACACCCGTACACCCAGCCAAAGTCTCAGAAACGCCGAGAATCCTCGATCTTTCGATTTCGATAAGCTTCGGCGTATCAATCGCTGCAGATCTGCGATACCAGTTTTATCGTATTGAGAATGTGTAGTTGCATGAAATGAAGGCTTTTGACACCCGTACACCCAGCCAAACTCTTAGAAACGGCGGGAATCCGCGATCGTTCGATTCCGCTAAGCTTCGACGAATCAATCGAAACAGAACTGCGATACCAGTTTTATCGTATTGAGAATGTTTAGTTGCATAGAATGAAGGATTTTGACACCCGTACACCCAGCCAAAGTCTCAGAAACGCCGAGAATCCTCGATCTTTCGATTTCGCTATGCGTCGGCGTATCAATCGCTGCAGAACTGCGATACCAGTTTTACCGTATTGAAAATGTGTAGTTGCATGAAATGAAGACTTTTGACACCCGTACACCCCGCGAATGTCGCAGAAACGCTCGGAATCCTCGATCTTTCGATTTCGCTAAGATGCAACGTATGAATCGATACAGAACCGCGATACCAGTTTTATCGTATTGAGAGTGTGTAGTTGCATAAAATGAAGAATTTTAACACCCGTGGATCCAGCCAAACTCTCAGGAACGGCGGGAATCCGCGATCTTTCGATTTCGCTAAGCTTCGACGTAGCAATCGCTGCAGCACCGCGATACCAGTTTTATCGTATTGGGTATGTGTAGTTGCATAAAGTAATGGTTTTGCACACCCGTAGACCCCGCGAATGTCGTAGAAACGGTCGGAATCATCGAGCTTTCGATTTCGCTAAGATGCGACGTATCAATCGATACAGAACTGCGATACCAGTTTTATCGTATTCAGAGTGTGTAGTTGCATAAAATGAAGAATTTTGACACCCGTACACCCAGCCAAAGTCTCAGAAACGCCGAGAATCCTCGATCTTTCGATTTCGATAAGCTTCGGCGTATCAATCGCTGCAGAACTGCGATACCAGTTTTATCGTATTGAGAATGTGTAGTTGTATGAAATGAAGGCTTTTGATGCCCGTACACCCAGCCAAACTCTTAGAAATGGCGGGAATCCGCGATCTTTCGATTTCGATAAGCTTCGGCGTATCAATCGCTGCAGATCTGCGATACCAGTTTTATCGTATTGAGAATGTGTAGTTGCATGAAACAAAGAATTTAGACACCCGTACAACCCGCGAATGTCACAGAAACACTCGGAATCCTCGACCTCTCGATTTCGTTAAGATCCGACGTATCAATCGATACAGAACTGCGAAACCAGTTTTATCGTATTTAGAGTGTGTAGTTGCGAAAAATAAAGAATTTTGACACCCGTGGAACCAGCCAAACTCTCAGAAACGGCGGGAATCCGCGATCTTTCGATTTCGCTAAGCTTCGACGTATCAATCGCTGCAGCACCACGATACCAGTTTTATCGTAATGAGTATGTGTAGTTGCATAAAGTAAAGGTTTTTGACACCCGTACACCCCGCGAATGTCGCAGAAACGCTCGGAATCATCGAGTTTTAAATTTCGCTAAGAAGCGACGTATCAATCGATACAGAACTGCGATACCAGTATTATCGTATTCAGAGTGTGTAGTTGCATAAAATGAAGAATTTTGACACCCGTACACCCAGTCAAAGTCTCAGAAACGCCGAGAATCCTCGATCTTTCGATTTCGATAAGCTTCGGCGTATCAATCGCTGCAGATCTGCGATACCAGTTTTATCGTATTGAGAATGTTTAGTTGCATAGAATGAAGGATTTTGACACCCGTACACCCAGCCAAAGTCTCAGAAACGCCGAGAATCCTCGATCTTTCGATTTCGATAAGCTTCGGCGTATCAATCGCTGCAGATCTGCGATACCAGTTTTATCGTATTGAGAATGCGTAGTTGCATGAAACAAAGAATTTAGACCCCCGGACGACCCGCGAATGTCGCAGAAACACTCAGAATCCTCGATCATTCGATTTCGTTAAGATCCGACGTATCAATCGATACCGAACTGCGATACCAGTTTTATCGTATCGAGAGTGTGTAGTTGCGAAAAATGAAGAATTTTGACACCCGTGGATCCAGCCAAACTCTCAGGAACGGCGGGAATCCGCGATCTTTCGATTTCGCTAAGCTTCGACGTAGCAATCGCTGCGGCACCGCGATACCAGTTTTATCGTATTGGGTATGTGTAGTTGCATAAAGTAATGGTTTTGCACACCCGTAGACCCCGCGAATGTCGCAGAAACGGTCGGAATCATCGAGCTTTCGATTTCGCTAAGATGCGACGTATCAATCGATACAGAACTGCGATACCAGTTTTATCGTATTCAGAGTGTGTAGTTGCATAAAATGAAGAATTTTGACACCCGTACACCCAGCCAAAGTCACAGAAACGCCGAGAATCCTCGATCTTTCGATTTCGATAAGCTTCGGCGTATCAATCGCTGCAGATCTGCGATACCAGTTTTATCGTATTGAGAATGTGTAGTTGCATGAAACGAAGGCTTTTGACACCCGTACACCCAGCCAAACTTTTAGAAACGGCGGGAATCCGCGATCTTTCGACTTCGCTAAGCTTCGTCGTATCAATCGCTGCAGTACCACGATACCAGTTTTATCGTATTGAGAATGTGTAGTTGCATGAAAAAAAAAATTTAGACACCCGTACACCCCGCGAATGTCGCAGAAACACTCGGAATCCTCGACCTTTCGATTTCGTTAAGATCCGACGTATCAATCGATACAGAACTGCGATACCAGTTTTATCGTATCGAGAGTGTGTAGTTGCGAAAAATGAAGAATTTTGACACCCGTGGATCCAGCCAAACTCTCAGGAACGGCGGGAATCCGCGATCTTTCGATTTCGCTAAGCTTCGACGTAGCAATCGCTGCGGCACCGCGATACCAGTTTTATCGTATTGGGTATGTGTAGTTGCATAAAGTAATGGTTTTGCACACCCGTAGACCCCGCGAATGTTGCAGAAACGGTCGGAATCATCGAGCTTTCGATTTCGCTAAGATGCGACGTATCAATCGATACAGAACTGCGATACCAGTTTTATCGTATTGAGAATGTGTAGTTGTATGGAATGAAGGCTTTTGATGCCCGTACACCCAGCCAAACTCTTAGAAATGGCGGGAATCCGCGATCTTTCGATTTCGATAAGCTTCGGCGTATCAATCGCTGCAGATCTGCGATACCAGTTTTATCGTATTGAGAATGTGTAGTTGCATGAAATTATGGCTTTTGACACCCGTACACCCAGCCAAACTCTTAGAAACGGGGGGAATCCGCGATCTTTCGATTTCGCTAAGCTGCGACGTATCAATCGCTGCAGCACCACGATACCAGTTTTATCGTAATGAGTATGTGTAGTTGCATAAAGTAAAGGTTTTAGACACCCGTACACCCCGCGAACGTCGCAGAAACACTCGGAATCCTCGACCTTTCGATTTCGTTAAGATCCGACGTATCAATCGATACAGAACTGCGATACCAGTTTTATCGGATTGAGAGTGTGTAGTTGCGAAAAATGAAGAATTTTGACACCCGTGGAACCAGCCAAACTCTCAGAAACGGCGGGAATCCGCGATCTTTCGATTTCGCTAAGCTTCGACGTATCAATCGCTGCAGCACCACGATACCAGTTTTATCGTAATGAGTATGTGTAGTTGCATAAAGTAAAGGTTTTTGACACCCGTACACCCCGCGAATGTCGCAGAAACACTCGGAATCCTCGACCTTTCGATTTCGTTAAGATCCGACGTATCAATCGATACAGAACTGCGATACCAGTTTTATCGGATTGAGAGTGTGTAGTTGCGAAAAATGAAGAATTTTGACACCCGTGGAACCAGCCAAACTCTCAGAAACGGCGGGAATCCGCGATCTTTCGATTTCGCTAAGCTTCGACGTATCAATCGCTGCAGCACCACGATACCAGTTTTATCGTAATGAGTATGTGTAGTTACATAAAGTAAAGGTTTTTGACAACCGTACACCCCGCGAATGTCGCAGAAACGCTCGGAATCATCGAGTTTTAAATTTCGCTAAGAAGCGACGTATCAATCGATACAGAACTGCGATTCCAGTTTCATCGTATTGAGAGTGTGTAGTTGCATGAAATGAAGGCTTTTGACACCCGTACACCCAGCCAAACTCTTAGAAACGGGGGGAATCCGCGATCTTTCGATTTCGCTAAGCTGCGACGTATCAATCGCTGCAGCACCACGATACCAGTTTTGACGTATTGAGTATGTGTAGTTGCATAAAGTAAAGGTTTGTGACACCCGTACACCCCGCGAATGTCGCAGAAACGGTCGGAATCATCGAGCTTTCGATTTCGCTAAGATGCGACGTATCAATCGATACAGAACTGGGATACCAGTTTTATCGTATTGAGAGTGTGTAGTTGCATGAAATGAAGGCTTTTGACACCCGTACACCCAGCCAAACTCTTAGAAACGGGGGGAATCCGCGATCTTTCGATTTCGCTAAGCTGCGACGTATCAATCGCTGCAGCACCACGATACCAGTTTTGACGTATTGAGTATGTGTAGTTGCATAAAGTAAAGGTTTGTGACACCCGTACACCCCGCGAATGTCGCAGAAACGGTCGGAATCATCGAGCTTTCGATTTCGCTAAGATGCGACGTATCAATCGATACAGAACTGGGATACCAGTTTTATCGTATTCAGAGTTTGTAGTTGCATAAAATGAAGAATTTTGACACCCGTACACCCAGCCAAAGTTTCAGAAACGCCGAGAATCCTCGATCTTTCGATTTCGATAAGCTTCGGCGTATCAATCGCTGCAGAACTGCGATACCAGTTTTATCGTATTGAGAATGTGTAGTTGCATGAAATGAAGGCTTTTGACACCCGTACACCCAGCCAAACTCTTAGAAACGGCGGGAATCCGCGATCTTTCGATTTCGCTAAGCTTCGACGTATCAATCGAAACAGAACTGCGATACCAGTTTTATCGTATTGAGAATGTTTAGTTGCATAGAATGAAGGATTTTGATACCCGTACACCCAGCCAAAGTCTCAGAAACGCCGAGAATCCTCGATCTTTCGATTTCGATAAGCTTCGGCGTATCAATCGCTGCAGAACTGCGATACCAGTTTTATCGTATTGAGAATGTGTAGTTGTATGAAATGAAGGCTTTTGATGCCCGTACACCCAGCCAAACTATTAGAAATGGCGGGAATCCGCGATCTTTCGATTTCGATAAGCTTCGGCGTATCAATCGCTGCAGATCTGCGATACCAGTTTTATCGTATTGAGAATGTGTAGTTGCATGAAATTATGGCTTTTGACACCCGTACACCCAGCCAAACTTTTAGAAACGGCGGGAATCCGCGATCTTTCGATTTCGCTAAGCTTCGTCGTATCGATCGCTGCAGTACCACGATACCAGTTTTATTGTATTGAGAATGTGTAGTTGCATGAAACAAAGAATTTAGACACCCGTACACCCCGCGAATGTCGCAGAAACACTCGGAATCCTCGATCTTTCGATTTCGTTAAGATCCGACGTATCAATCGATACAGAACTGCGATACCAGTTTTATCGTATTGAGAGTGTCTAGTTGCGGAAAATGTAGAATTTTGACACCCGTGGAACCAGCCAAACTCTCAGAAACGGCGGGAATCCGCGATCTTTCGATTTCGCTAAGCTTCGACGTATCAATCGCTGCAGCACCACGATACCAGTTTTATCGTAATGAGTATGTGTAGTTGCATAAAGTAAAGGTTTTTGACACCCGTACACCCCGCGAATGTCGCAGAAACGCTCGGAATCATCGAGTTTTAAATTTCGCTAAGAAGCGACGTATCAATCGATACAGAACTGCGATACCAGTATTATCGTATTCAGAGTGTTTAGTTGCATAAAATGAAGAATTTTGACACCCGTACACCCAGCCAAAGTCTCAGAAACGCCGAGAATCCTCGATCTTTCGATTTCGATAAGCTTCGGCGTATCAATCGCTGCAGATCTGCGATACCAGTTTTATCGTATTGAGAATGTGTAGTTGCATGAAATGAAGGCTTTTGACACCCGTACACCCAGCCAAACTCTTAGAAACGGCGGGAATCCGCGATCGTTCGATTTCGCTAAGCTTCGACGAATCAATCGAAACAGAACTGCGATACCAGTTTTATCGTATTGAGAATGTTTAGTTGCATAGAATGAACGCTCTTGACACCCGTACACCCCGCGAATGTCGCTGAAACGCTCGGAATCCTAGATCTTTCGATTTCGCTAAGATGCGACGTATCAATCGACACAGAACTGCGATTCCAGTTTCATCGTATTGAGAGTGTGTAGTTGCCTGAAATGAAGGCTTTTGACACCCGTACACCCAGCCAAAGTCTCAGAAACGCCGAGAATCCTCGATCTTTCGATTTCGAGAAGCTTCGGCGTATCAATCGCTGCAGATCTGCGATACCAGTTTTATCGTATTGAGAATGTGTAGTTGCATGAAATGAAGGCTTTTGACACCCGGACACCCAGCCAAACTCTTAGAAACGGCGGGAATCCGCGATCGTTCGATTTCGCTAAGCTTCGACGAATCAATCGAAACAGAACTGCGTACCAGTTTTATCGTATTGAGAATGTTTAGTTGCATAGAATGAAGGATTTTGACACCCGTACACCCAGCCAAAGTCTCAGAAACGCCGAGAATCCTCGATCTTTCGATTTCGCTATGCGTCGGCGTATCAATCGCTGCAGAACTGCGATACCAGTTTTACCGTATTGAAAATGTGTAGTTGCATGAAATGAAGGCTTTTGACACCCGTACACCCCGCGAATGTCGCAGAAACGCTCGGAATCCTCGATCTTTCGATTTCGCTAAGATGCAACGTATGAATCGATACAGAACCGCGATACCAGTTTTATCGTATTGAGAGTGTGTAGTTGCATAAAATGAAGAATTTTGACACCCGTACACCCAGCCAAACTCTCAGAAACGGCGCGAATCCGCGATCTTTCGATTTCGCTAAGCTTCGTCGTATCAATCGCTGCAGTACCACTATACCAGTTTTATCGTATTGAGAATGCGTAGTTGCATGAAACAAAGAATTTAGACCCCCGGACGACCCGCGAATGTCGCAGAAACACTCAGAATCCTCGATCATTCGATTTCGTTAAGATCCGACGTATCAATCGATACAGAACTGCGATACCAGTTTTATCGTATCGAGAGTTTGTAGTTGCGAAAAATGAAGAATTTTGACACCCGTGGATCCAGCCAAACTCTCAGGAACGGCGGGAATCCGCGATCTTTCGATTTCGCTAAGCTTCGACGTAGCAATCGCTGCGGCACCGCGATACCAGTTTTATCGTATTGGGTATGTGTAGTTGCATAAAGTTATGGTTTTGCACACCCGTAGACCCCGCGAATGTCGCAGAAACGGTCGGAATCATCGAGCTTTCGATTTCGCTAAGATGCGACGTATCAATCGATACAGAACTGCGATACCAGTTTTATCGTATTCAGAGTCTGTAGTTGCGTAAAATGAAGAATTTTGACACCCGTACACCCAGCCAAAGTCTCAGAAACGCCGAGAATCCTCGATCTTTCGATTTCGATAAGCTTCGGCGTATCAATCGCTGCAGATCTGCGATACCAGTTTTATCGTATTGAGAATGTGTAGTTGCATGAAACAAAGGCTTTTGACACCCGTACACCCAGCCAAACTTTTAGAAACGGCGGGAATCCGCGATCTTTCGACTTCGCTAAGCTTCGTCGTATCAATCGCTGCAGTACCACGATACCAGTTTTATCGTATTGAGAATGTGTAGTTGCATGAAACAAAGAATTTAGACACCGGTACACCCCGCGAATGTCGCAGAAACACTCGGAATCCTCGACCTTTCGATTTCGTTAAGATCCGACGTATCAATCGATACAGAACTGCGATACCAGTTTTATCGGATTGAGAGTGTGTAGTTGCGAAAAATGAAGAATTTTGACACCCGTGGAACCAGCCAAACTCTCAGAAACGGCGGGAATCCGCGATCTTTCGATTTCGCTAAGCTTCGACGTATCAATCGCTGCAGCACCACGATACCAGTTTTATCGTAATGAGTATGTGTAGTTACATAAAGTAAAGGTTTTTGACACCCGTACACCCCGCGAATGTCGCAGAAACGCTCGGAATCATCGAGTTTTAAATTTCGCTGAGAAGCGACGTATCAATCGATACAGAACTGCGATTCCAGTTTCATCGTATTGAGAGTGTGTAGTTGCATGAAATGAAGGCTTTTGACACCCGTACACCCAGCCAAACTCTCAGAAACGGGGGGAATCCGCGATCTTTCGATTTCGCTAAGCTGCGACGTATCAATCGCTGCAGCACCACGATACCAGTTTTGACGTATTGAGTATGTGTAGTTGCATAAAGTAAAGGTTTGTGACACCCGTACACCCCGCGAATGTCGCAGAAACGGTCGGAATCATCGAGCTTTCGATTTCGCTAAGATGCGACGTATCAATCGATACAGAACTGGGATACCAGTTTTATCGTATTCAGAGTTTGTAGTTGCATAAAATGAAGAATTTTGACACCCGTACACCCAGCCAAAGTTTCAGAAACGCCGAGAATCCTCGATCTTTCGATTTCGATAAGCTTCGGCGTATCAATCGCTGCAGAACTGCGATACCAGTTTTATCGTATTGAGAATGTGTAGTTGCATGAAATGAAGGCTTTTGACACCCGTACACCCAGCCAAACTCTTAGAAACGGCGGGAATCCGCGATCTTTCGATTTCGCTAAGCTTCGACGTATCAATCGAAACAGAACTGCGATACCAGTTTTATCGTAATGAGTATGTGTAGTTGCATAAAGTAAAGGTTTTAGACACCCGTACACCCCGCGAACGTCGCAGAAACACTCGGAATCCTCGACCTTTCGATTTCGTTAAGATCCGACGTATCAATCGATACAGAACTGCGATACCAGTTTTATCGGATTGAGAGTGTGTAGATGCGAAAAATGAAGAATTTTGACACCCGTGGAACCAGCCAAACTCTCAGAAACGGCGGGAATCCGCGATCTTTCGATTTCGCTAAGCTTCGACGTATCAATCGCTGCAGCACCACGATACCAGTTTTATCGTAATGAGTATGTGTAGTTGCATAAAGTAAAGGTTTTTGACACCCGTACACCCCGCGAATGTCGCAGAAACACTCGGAATCCTCGACCTTTCGATTTCGTTAAGATCCGACGTATCAATCGATACAGAACTGCGATACCAGTTTTATCGGATTGAGAGTGTGTAGTTGCGAAAAATGAAGAATTTTGACACCCGTGGAACCAGCCAAACTCTCAGAAACGGCGGGAATCCGCGATCTTTCGATTTCGCTAAGCTTCGACGTATCAATCGCTGCAGCACCACGATACCAGTTTTATCGTAATGAGTATGTGTAGTTGCATAAAGTAAAGGTTTTTAACACCCGTACACCCCGCGAATGTCGCAGAAACGCTCGGAATCATCGAGTTTTAAATTTCGCTAAGAAGCGACGTATCAATCGATACAGAACTGCGATTCCAATTTCATCGTATTGAGAGTGTGTAGTTGCATGAAATGAAGGCTTTTGACACCCGTACACCCAGCCAAACTTTTAGAAACGGGGGGAATCCGCGATCTTTCGATTTCGCTAAGCTTCGACGTATCAATCGCTGCAGCACCACGATACCAGTTTTGACGTATTGAGTATGTGTAGTTGCATAAAGTAAAGGTTTGTGACACCCGTACACCCCGCGAATGTCGCAGAAACGGTCGGAATCATCGAGCTTTCGATTTCGCTAAGATGCGACGTATCAATCGATACAGAACTGGGATACCAGTTTTATCGTATTCAGAGTTTGTAGTTGCATAAAATGAAGAATTTTGACACCCGTACACCCAGCCAAAGTTTCAGAAACGCCGAGAATCCTCGATCTTCCGATTTCGATAAGCTTCGGCGTATCAATCGCTGCAGAACTGCGATACCAGTTTTATCGTATTAAGAATGTGTAGTTGCATGAAATGAAGGCTTTTGACACCCGTACACCCAGCCAAACTCTTAGAAACGGCGGGAATCCGCGATCTTTCGATTTCGCTAAGCTTCGACGTATCAATCGAAACAGAACTGCGATACCAGTTTTATCGTATTGAGAATGTTTAGTTGCATAGAATGAAGGATTTTGATACCCGTACACCCAGCCAAAGTCTCAGAAACGCCGAGAATCCTCGATCTTTCGATTTCGCTAAGCATCGACGTATCAATCGCTGCAGAACTGCGATACCAGTTTTATCGTATTGAAAATGTGTAGTTGCATAAAATAAAGGCTTTTGACACCCGTACACCCCGCGAATGTCGCAGAAACGGTCGGAATCATCGAGCTTTCGATTTCGCTAAGATGCGACGTATCAATCGATACAGAACTGCGATACCAGTTTTATCGTATTCAGAGTGTGTAGTTGCATAAAATGAAGAATTTTGACACCCGTACACCCAGCCAAAGTCTCAGAAACGCCGAGAATCCTCGATCTTTCGATTTCGATAAGCTTCGGCGTATCAATCGCTGCAGAACTGCGATACCAGTTTTATCGTATTGAGAATGTGTAGTTGTATGAAATGAAGGCTTTTGATGCCCGTACACCCAGCCAAACTCTTAGAAATGGCGGGAATCCGCGATCTTTCGATTTCGATAAGCTTCGGCGTATCAATCGCTGCGGATCTGCGATACCAGTTTTATCGTATTGAGAATGTGTAGTTGCATGAAATTATGGCTTTTGACCCGTACACCCAGCCAAACTTTTAGAAACGGCGGGAATCCGCGATCTTTCGATTTCGCTACGCTTCGTCGTATCAATCGCTGCAGTACCACGATACCAGTTTTATTGTATTGAGAATGTGTAGTTGCATGAAACAAAGAATTTAGACACCCGTACACCCCGCGAATGTCGCAGAAACACTCGGAATCCTCGACCTTTCGATTTCGTTAAGATCCGACGTATCAATCGATACAGAACTGCGATACCAGTTTTATCGTATTGAGAGTGTCTAGTTGCGAAAAATGTAGAATTTTGACACCCGTTGAACCAGCCAAACTCTCAGAAACGGCGGGAATCCGCGATCTTTCGATTTCGCTAAGCATCGACGTATCAATCGCTGCAGCACCACGATACCAGTTTTATCGTAATGAGTATGTGTAGTTGCATAAAGTAAAGGTTTTTGACACCCGTACACCCCGCGAATGTCGCAGAAACGCTCGGAATCATCGAGTTTTAAATTTCGCTAAGAAGCGACGTATCAATCGATACAGAACTGCGATACCAGTATTATCGTATTCAGAGTGTGTAGTTGCATAAAATGAAGAATTTTGACACCCGTACACCCAGCCAAAGTCTCAGAAACGCCGAGAATCCTCGATCTTTCGATTTCGATAAGCTTCGGCGTATCAATCGCTGCAGATCTGCGATACCAGTTTTATCGTATTGAGAATGTGTAGTTGCATGAAATGAAGGCTTTTGACACCCGTACACCCAGCCAAACTCTTAGAAACGGCGGGAATCCGCGATCGTTCGATTTCGCTAAGCTTCGACGAATCAATCGAAACAGAACTGCGATACCAGTTTTATCGTATTGAGAATGTTTAGTTGCATAGAATGAAGGATTTTGACACCCGTACACCCAGCCAAAGTCTCAGAAACGCCGAGAATCCTCGATCTTTCGATTTCGCTATGCGTCGGCGTATCAATCGCTGCAGAACTGCGATACCAGTTTTACCGTATTGAAAATGTGTAGTTGCATGAAATGAAGACTTTTGACACCCGTACACCCCGCGAATGTCGCAGAAACGCTCGGAATCCTCGATCTTTCGATTTCGCTAAGATGCAACGTATGAATCGATACAGAACCGCGATACCAGTTTTATCGTATTGAGAGTGTGTAGTTGCATAAAATGAAGAATTTTGACACCCGTACACCCAGCCAAACTCTCAGAAACGGCGGGAATCCGCGATCTTTCGATTTCGCTAAGCTTCGTCGTATCAATCGCTGCAGTACCACGATACCAGTTTTATCGTATTGAGAATGCGTAGTTGCATGAAACAAAGAATTTAGACCACCGGACGACCCGCGAATGTCGCAGAAACACTCAGAATCCTCGATCATTCGATTTCGTTAAGATCCGACGTATCAATCGATACAGAACTGCGATACCAGTTTTATCGTATCGAGAGTGTGTAGTTGCGAAAAATGAAGAATTTTAACACCCGTGGATCCAGCCAAACTCTCAGGAACGGCGGGAATCCGCGATCTTTCGATTTCGCTAAGCTTCGACGTAGCAATCGCTGCAGCACCGCGATACCAGTTTTATCGTATTGGGTATGTGTAGTTGCATAAAGTAATGGTTTTGCACACCCGTAGACCCCGCGAATGTCGTAGAAACGGTCGGAATCATCGAGCTTTCGATTTCGCTAAGATGCGACGTATCAATCGATACAGAACTGCGATACCAGTTTTATCGTATTCAGAGTGTGTAGTTGCATAAAATGAAGAATTTTGACACCCGTACACCCAGCCAAAGTCTCAGAAACGCCGAGAATCCTCGATCTTTCGATTTCGATAAGCTTCGGCGTATCAATCGCTGCAGAACTGCGATACCAGTTTTATCGTATTGAGAATGTGTAGTTGTATGAAATGAAGGCTTTTGATGCCCGTACACCCAGCCAAACTCTTAGAAATGGCGGGAATCCGCGATCTTTCGATTTCGATAAGCTTCGGCGTATCAATCGCTGCAGATCTGCGATACCAGTTTTATCGTATTGAGAATGTGTAGTTGCATGAAATTATGGCTTTTGACACCCGTACACCCAGCCAAACTTTTAGAAACGGCGGGAATCCGCGATCTTTCGATTTCACTAAGCTTCGTCGTATCAATCGCTGCAGTACCACGATACCAGTTTTATCGTATTGAGAATGTGTAGTTGCATGAAACAAAGTATTTAGACACCCGTACACCCCGCGAATGTCGCAGAAACACTCGGAATCCTCGACCTTTCGATTTCGTTAAGATCCGACGTATCAATCGATACAGAACTGCGATACCAGTTGTATCGGATTGAGAGTGTGTAGTTGCGAAAAATGAAGAATTTTGACACCCGTGGAACCAGCCAAACTCTCAGAAACGGCGGGAATCCGCGATCTTTCGATTTCGCTAAGCTTCGACGTATCAATCGCTGCAGCACCACGATACCAGTTTTATCGTAATGAGTATGTGTAGTTGCATAAAGTAAAGGTTTTTGACACCCGTACACCCCGCGAATGTCGCAGAAACGCTCGGAATCATCGAGTTTTAAATTTCGCTAAGAAGCGACGTATCAATCGATACAGAACTGCGATACCAGTATTATCGTATTCAGAGTGTGTAGTTGCATAAAATGAAGAATTTTGACACCCGTACACCCAGCCAAAGTCTCAGAAACGCCGAGAATCCTCGATCTTTCGATTTCGATAAGCTTCGGCGTATCAATCGCTGCAGATCTGCGATACCAGTTTTATCGTATTGAGAATGTGTAGTTGCATGAAACGAAGGCTTTTGACACCCGTACACCCAGCCAAACTTTTAGAAACGGCAAGAATCCGCGATCTTTCGACTTCGCTAAGCTTCGTCGTATCAATCGCTGCAGTACCACGATACCAGTTTTATCGTATTGAGAGTGTGTAGTTGCATGAAACAAAGAATTTAGACACCCGTACACCCCGCGAATGTCGCAGAAACACTCGGAATCCTCGACCTTTCGATTTCGTTAAGATCCGACGTATCAATCGATACAGAACTGCGATACCAGTTTTATCGTATTTAGAGTGTGTAGTTGCGAAAAATGAAGAATTTTGACACCCGTGGAACCAGCCAAACTCTCAGAAACGGCGGGAATCCGCGATCTTTCGATTTCGCTAAGCTTCGACGTATCAACCGCTGCAGCACCACGATACCAGTTTTATCGTAATGAGTATGTGTAGTTGCATAAAGTAAAGGTTTTTGACAACCGTACACCCCGCGAATGTCGCAGAAACGCGCGGAATCATCGAGTTTTAAATTTCGCTAAGAAGCGACGTATCAATCGATACAGAACTGCGATACCAGTATTATCGTATTCAGAGTGTGTAGTTGCATAAAATGAAGAATTTTGACACCCGTACACCCAGCCAAAGTCTCAGAAACGCCGAGAATCCTCGATCTTTCGATTTCGATAAGCTTCGGCGTATCAATCGCTGCAGATCTGCGATACCAGTTTTATCGTATTGAGAATGTGTAGTTGCATGAAATGAAGGCTCTTGACACCCGTACACCCCGCGAATGTCGCTGAAACGCTCGGAATCCTAGATCTTTCGATTTCGCTAAGATGCGACGTATCAATCGACACAAAACTGCGATTCCAGTTTCATCGTATTGAGAGTGTGTAGTTGCCTGAAATGAAGGCTTTTGACACCCGTACACCCAGCCAAAGTCTCAGAAACGCCGAGAATCCTCGATCTTTCGATTTCGATAAGCTTCGGCGTATCAATCGCTGCAGATCTGCGATACCAGTTTTATCGTATTGAGAATGTGTAGTTGCATGAAATGAAGGCTTTTGACACCCGTACACCCAGCCAAACTCTTAGAAACGGCGGGAATCCGCGATCGTTCGATTTCGCTAAGCTTCGACGAATCAATCGAAACAGAACTGCGATACCAGTTTTATCGTATTGAGAATGTTTAGTTGCATAGATTGAAGGATTTTGACACCCGTACACCCAGCCAAAGTCTCAGAAACGCCGAGAATCCTCGATCTTTCGATTTCGCTATGCGTCGGCGTATCAATCGCTGCAGAACTGCGATACCAGTTTTACCGTATTGAAAATGTGTAGTTGCATGAAATGAAGGCTTTTGACACACGTACACCCCGCGAATGTCGCAGAACCGCTCGGAATCCTCGATCTTTCGATTTCGCTAAGATGCAACGTATGAATCGATACAGAACCGCGATACCAGTTTTATCGTATTGAGAGTGTGTAGTTGCATAAAATGAAGAATTTTGACACCCGTACACCCAGCCAAACTCTCAGAAACGGCGGGAATCCGCGATCTTTCGATTTCGCTAAGCTTCGTCGTATCAATCGCTGCAGTACCACGATACCAGTTTTATCGTATTGAGAATGCGTAGTTGCATGAAACAAAGAATTTAGACCCCCGGACGACCCGCGAATGTCGCAGAAACACTCAGAATCCTCGATCATTCGATTTCGTTAAGATCCGACGTATCAATGGATACAGAACTGCGATACCAGTTTTATGGTATCGAGAGTGTGTAGTTGCGAAAAATGAAGAATTTTGACACCCGTGGATCCAGCCAAACTCTCAGGAACGGCGGGAATCCGCGATCTTTCGATTTCGCTAAGCTTCGACGTAGCAATCGCTGCGGCACCGCGATACCAGTTTTATCGTATTGGGTATGTGTAGTTGCATAAAGTAATGGTTTTGCACACCCGTAGACCCCGCGAATGTCGCAGAAACGGTCGGAATCATCGAGCTTTCAATTTCGCTAAGATGCGACGTATCAATCGATACAGAACTGCGATACCAGTTTTATCGTATTCAGAGTGTGTAGTTGCATAAAATGAAGAATTTTGACACCCGTACACCCAGCCAAAGTCTCAGAAACGCCGAGAATCCTCGATCTTTCGATTTCGATAAGCTTCGGCGTATCAATCGCTGCAGATCTGCGATACCAGTTTTATCGTATTGAGAATGTGTAGTTGCATGAAACAAAGGCTTTTGACACCCGTACACCCAGCCAAACTTTTAGAAACGGCGGGAATCCGCGATCTTTCGACTTCGCTAAGCTTCGTCGTATCAATCGCTGCAGTACCACGATACCAGTTTTATCGTATTGAGAATGTGTAGTTGCATGAAACAAAGAATTTAGACACCCGTACACCCCGCGAATGTCGCAGAAACACTCGGAATCCTCGACCTTTCGATTTCGTTAAGATCCGACGTATCAATCGATACAGAACTGCGATACCAGTTTTATCGGATTGAGAGTGTGTAGTTGCGAAAAATGAAGAATTTTGACACCCGTGGAACCAGCCAAACTCTCAGAAACGGCGGGAATCCGCGATCTTTCGATTTCGCTAAGCTTCGACGTATCAATAGCTGCAGCACCACGATACCAGTTTTATCGTAATGAGTATGTGTAGTTGCATAAAGTAAAGGTTTTTGACACCCGTACACCTCGCGAATGTCGCAGAAACGCTCGGAATCATCGAGTTTTAAATTTCGCTAAGAAGCGACGTATCAATCGATACAGAACTGCGATACCAGTATTATCGTATTCAGAGTGTGTAGTTGCATAAAATGAAGAATTTTGACACCCGTACACCCAGCCAAAGTCTCAGAAACGCCGAGAATCCTCGATCTTTCGATTTCGATAAGCTTCGGCGTATCAATCGCTGCAGATCTGCGATACCAGTTTTATCGTATTGAGAATGTGTAGTTGCATGAAACGAAGGCTTTTGACACCCGTACACCCAGCCAAACTTTTAGAAACGGCGGGAATCCGCGATCTTTCGACTTCGCTAAGCTTCGTCGTATCAATCGCTGCAGTACCACGATACCAGTTTTATCGTATTGAGAATGTGTAGTTGCATGAAACAAAGAATTTAGACACCCGTACACCCCGCGAATGTCGCAGAAACACTCGGAATCCTCGACCTTTCGATTTCGTTAAGATCCGACGTATCAATCGATACAGAACTGCGATACCAGTTTTATCGTATTGAGAGTGTCTAGTTGCGAAAAATGTAGAATTTTGACACCCGTTGAACCAGCCAAACTCTCAGAAACGGCGGGAATCCGCGATCTTTCGATTTCGCTAAGCTTCGACGTATCAATCGCTGCAGCACCACGATACCAGTTTTATCGTAATGAGTATGTGTAGTTGCATAAAGTAAAGGTTTTTGACACCCGTACACCCCGCGAATGTCGCAGAAACGCTCGGAATCATCGAGTTTTAAATTTCGCTAAGAAGCGACGTATCAATCGATACAGAACTGCGATACCAGTATTATCGTATTCAGAGTGTGTAGTTGCATAAAATGAAGAATTTTGACACCCGTACACCCAGCCAAAGTCTCAGAAACGCCGAGAATCCTCGATCTTTCGATTTCGATAAGCTTCGGCGTATCAATCGCTGCAGATCTGCGATACCAGTTTTATCGTATTGAGAATGTGTAGTTGCATGAAATGAAGGCTTTTGACACCCGTACACCCAGCCAAACTCTTAGAAACGGCGGGAATCCGCGATCGTTCGATTTCGCTAAGCTTCGACGAATCAATCGAAACAGAACTGCGATACCAGTTTTATCGTATTGAGAATGTTTAGTTGCATAGAATGAAGGATTTTGACACCCGTACACCCAGCCAAAGTCTCAGAAACGCCGAGAATCCTCGATCTTTCGATTTCGCTATGCGTCGGCGTATCAATCGCTGCAGAACTGCGATACCAGTTTTACCGTATTGAAAATGTGTAGTTGCATGAAATGAAGACTTTTGACACCCGTACACCCCGCGAATGTCGCAGAAACGCTCGGAATCCTCGATCTTTCGATTTCGCTAAGATGCAACGTATGAATCGATACAGAACCGCGATACCAGTTTTATCGTATTGAGAGTGTGTAGTTGCATAAAATGAAGAATTTTGACACCCGTACACCCAGCCAAACTCTCAGAAACGGCGGGAATCCGCGATCTTTCGATTTCGCTAAGCTTCGTCGTATCAATCGCTGCAGTACCACGATACCAGTTTTATCGTATTGAGAATGCGTAGTTGCATGAAACAAAGAATTTAGACCACCGGACGACCCGCGAATGTCGCAGAAACACTCAGAATCCTCGATCATTCGATTTCGTTAAGATCCGACGTATCAATCGATACAGAACTGCGATACCAGTTTTATCGTATCGAGAGTGTGTAGTTGCGAAAAATGAAGAATTTTAACACCCGTGGATCCAGCCAAACTCTCAGGAACGGCGGGAATCCGCGATCTTTCGATTTCGCTAAGCTTCGACGTAGCAATCGCTGCAGCACCGCGATACCAGTTTTATCGTATTGGGTATGTGTAGTTGCATAAAGTAATGGTTTTGCACACCCGTAGATCCCGCGAATGTCGTAGAAACGGTCGGAATCATCGAGCTTTCGATTTCGCTAAGATGCGACGTATCAATCGATACAGAACTGCGATACCAGTTTTATCGTATTCAGAGTGTGTAGTTGCATAAAATGAAGAATTTTGACACCCGTACACCCAGCCAAAGTCTCAGAAACGCCGAGAATCCTCGATCTTTCGATTTCGATAAGCTTCGGCGTATCAATCGCTGCAGAACTGCGATACCAGTTTTATCGTATTGAGAATGTGTAGTTGTATGAAATGAAGGCTTTTGATGCCCGTACACCCAGCCAAACTCTTAGAAATGGCGGGAATCCGCGATCTTTCGATTTCGATAAGCTTCGGCGTATCAATCGCTGCAGATCTGCGATACCAGTTTTATCGTATTGAGAATGTGTAGTTGCATGAAATTATGGCTTTTGACACCCGTACACCCAGCCAAACTTTTAGAAACGGCGGGAATCCGCGATCTTTCGATTTCACTAAGCTTCGTCGTATCAATCGCTGCAGTACCACGATACCAGTTTTATCGTATTGAGAATGTGTAGTTGCATGAAACAAAGTATTTAGACACCCGTACACCCCGCGAATGTCGCAGAAACACTCGGAATCCTCGACCTTTCGATTTCGTTAAGATCCGACGTATCAATCGATACAGAACTGCGATACCAGTTTTATCGGATTGAGAGTGTGTAGTTGCGAAAAATGAAGAATTTTGACACCCGTGGAACCAGCCAAACTCTCAGAAACGGCGGGAATCCGCGATCTTTCGATTTCGCTAAGCTTCGACGTATCAATCGCTGCAGCACCACGATACCAGTTTTATCGTAATGAGTATGTGTAGTTGCATAAAGTAAAGGTTTTTGACACCCGTACACCCCGCGAATGTCGCAGAAACGCTCGGAATCATCGAGTTTTAAATTTCGCTAAGAAGCGACGTATCAATCGATACAGAACTGCGATACCAGTATTATCGTATTCAGAGTGTGTAGTTGCATAAAATGAAGAATTTTGACACCCGTACACCCAGCCAAAGTCTCAGAAACGCCGAGAATCCTCGATCTTTCGATTTCGATAAGCTTCGGCGTATCAATCGCTGCAGATCTGCGATACCAGTTTTATCGTATTGAGAATGTGTAGTTGCATGAAACGAAGGCTTTTGACACCCGTACACCCAGCCAAACTTTTAGAAACGGCAAGAATCCGCGATCTTTCGACTTCGCTAAGCTTCGTCGTATCAATCGCTGCAGTACCACGATACCAGTTTTATCGTATTGAGAGTGTGTAGTTGCATGAAACAAAGAATTTAGACACCCGTACACCCCGCGAATGTCGCAGAAACACTCGGAATCCTCGACCTTTCGATTTCGTTAAGATCCGACGTATCAATCGATACAGAACTGCGATACCAGTTTTATCGTATTTAGAGTGTGTAGTTGCGAAAAATGAAGAATTTTGACACCCGTGGAACCAGCCAAACTCTCAGAAACGGCGGGAATCCGCGATCTTTCGATTTCGCTAAGCTTCGACGTATCAACCGCTGCAGCACCACGATACCAGTTTTATCGTAATGAGTATGTGTAGTTGCATAAAGTAAAGGTTTTTGACAACCGTACACCCCGCGAATGTCGCAGAAACGCGCGGAATCATCGAGTTTTAAATTTCGCTAAGAAGCGACGTATCAATCGATACAGAACTGCGATACCAGTATTATCGTATTCAGAGTGTGTAGTTGCATAAAATGAAGAATTTTGACACCCGTACACCCAGCCAAAGTCTCAGAAACGCCGAGAATCCTCGATCTTTCGATTTCGATAAGCTTCGGCGTATCAATCGCTGCAGATCTGCGATACCAGTTTTATCGTATTGAGAATGTGTAGTTGCATGAAATGAAGGCTCTTGACACCCGTACACCCCGCGAATGTCGCTGAAACGCTCGGAATCCTAGATCTTTCGATTTCGCTAAGATGCGACGTATCAATCGACACAGAACTGCGATTCCAGTTTCATCGTATTGAGAGTGTGTAGTTGCCTGAAATGAAGGCTTTTGACACCCGTACACCCAGCCAAAGTCTCAGAAACGCCGAGAATCCTCGATCTTTCGATTTCGATAAGCTTCGGCGTATCAATCGCTGCAGATCTGCGATACCAGTTTTATCGTATTGAGAATGTGTAGTTGCATGAAATGAAGGCTTTTGACACCCGTACACCCAGCCAAACTCTTAGAAACGGCGGGAATCCGCGATCGTTCGATTTCGCTAAGCTTCGACGAATCAATCGAAACAGAACTGCGATACCAGTTTTATCGTATTGAGAATGTTTAGTTGCATAGATTGAAGGATTTTGACACCCGTACACCCAGCCAAAGTCTCAGAAACGCCGAGAATCCTCGATCTTTCGATTTCGCTATGCGTCGGCGTATCAATCGCTGCAGAACTGCGATACCAGTTTTACCGTATTGAAAATGTGTAGTTGCATGAAATGAAGGCTTTTGACACACGTACACCCCGCGAATGTCGCAGAACCGCTCGGAATCCTCGATCTTTCGATTTCGCTAAGATGCAACGTATGAATCGATACAGAACCGCGATACCAGTTTTATCGTATTGAGAGTGTGTAGTTGCATAAAATGAAGAATTTTGACACCCGTACACCCAGCCAAACTCTCAGAAACGGCGGGAATCCGCGATCTTTCGATTTCGCTAAGCTTCGTCGTATCAATCGCTGCAGTACCACGATACCAGTTTTATCGTATTGAGAATGCGTAGTTGCATGAAACAAAGAATTGAGACCCCCGGACGACCCGCGAATGTCGCAGAAACACTCAGAATCCTCGATCATTCGATTTCGTTAAGATCCGACGTATCAATGGATACAGAACTGCGATACCAGTTTTATGGTATCGAGAGTGTGTAGTTGCGAAAAATGAAGAATTTTGACACCCGTGGATCCAGCCAAACTCTCAGGAACGGCGGGAATCCGCGATCTTTCGATTTCGCTAAGCTTCGACGTAGCAATCGCTGCGGCACCGCGATACCAGTTTTATCGTATTGGGTATGTGTAGTTGCATAAAGTAATGGTTTTGCACACCCGTAGACCCCGCGAATGTCGCAGAAACGGTCGGAATCATCGAGCTTTCAATTTCGCTAAGATGCGACGTATCAATCGATACAGAACTGCGATACCAGTTTTATCGTATTCAGAGTGTGTAGTTGCATAAAATGAAGAATTTTGACACCCGTACACCCAGCCAAAGTCTCAGAAACGCCGAGAATCCTCGATCTTTCGATTTCGATAAGCTTCGGCGTATCAATCGCTGCAGATCTGCGATACCAGTTTTATCGTATTGAGAATGTGTAGTTGCATGAAACAAAGGCTTTTGACACCCGTACACCCAGCCAAACTTTTAGAAACGGCGGGAATCCGCGATCTTTCGACTTCGCTAAGCTTCGTCGTATCAATCGCTGCAGTACCACGATACCAGTTTTATCGTATTGAGAATGTGTAGTTGCATGAAACAAAGAATTTAGACACCCGTACACCCCGCGAATGTCGCAGAAACACTCGGAATCCTCGACCTTTCGATTTCGTTAAGATCCGACGTATCAATCGATACAGAACTGCGATACCAGTTTTATCGGATTGAGAGTGTGTAGTTGCGAAAAATGAAGAATTTTGACACCCGTGGAACCAGCCAAACTCTCAGAAACGGCGGGAATCCGCGATCTTTCGATTTCGCTAAGCTTCGACGTATCAATAGCTGCAGCACCACGATACCAGTTTTATCGTAATGAGTATGTGTAGTTGCATAAAGTAAAGGTTTTTGACACCCGTACACCTCGCGAATGTCGCAGAAACGCTCGGAATCATCGAGTTTTAAATTTCGCTAAGAAGCGACGTATCAATCGATACAGAACTGCGATACCAGTATTATCGTATTCAGAGTGTGTAGTTGCATAAAATGAAGAATTTTGACACCCGTACACCCAGCCAAAGTCTCAGAAACGCCGAGAATCCTCGATCTTTCGATTTCGATAAGCTTCGGCGTATCAATCGCTGCAGATCTGCGATACCAGTTTTATCGTATTGAGAATGTGTAGTTGCATGAAACGAAGGCTTTTGACACCCGTACACCCAGCCAAACTTTTAGAAACGGCGGGAATCCGCGATCTTTCGACTTCGCTAAGCTTCGTCGTATCAATCGCTGCAGTACCACGATACCAGTTTTATCGTATTGAGAATGTGTAGTTGCATGAAACAAAGAATTTAGACACCCGTACACCCCGCGAATGTCGCAGAAACACTCGGAATCCTCGACCTTTCGATTTCGTTAAGATCCGACGTATCAATCGATACAGAACTGCGATACCAGTTTTATCGTATTGAGAGTGTCTAGTTGCGAAAAATGTAGAATTTTGACACCCGTTGAACCAGCCAAACTCTCAGAAACGGCGGGAATCCGCGATCTTTCGATTTCGCTAAGCTTCGACGTATCAATCGCTGCAGCACCACGATACCAGTTTTATCGTAATGAGTATGTGTAGTTGCATAAAGTAAAGGTTTTTGACACCCGTACACCCCGCGAATGTCGCAGAAACGCTCGGAATCATCGAGTTTTAAATTTCGCTAAGAAGCGACGTATCAATCGATACAGAACTGCGATACCAGTATTATCGTATTCAGAGTGTGTAGTTGCATAAAATGAAGAATTTTGACACCCGTACACCCAGCCAAAGTCTCAGAAACGCCGAGAATCCTCGATCTTTCGATTTCGATAAGCTTCGGCGTATCAATCGCTGCAGATCTGCGATACCAGTTTTATCGTATTGAGAATGTGTAGTTGCATGAAATGAAGGCTTTTGACACCCGTACACCCAGCCAAACTCTTAGAAACGGCGGGAATCCGCGATCGTTCGATTTCGCTAAGCTTCGACGAATCAATCGAAACAGAACTGCGATACCAGTTTTATCGTATTGAGAATGTTTAGTTGCATAGAATGAAGGATTTTGACACCCGTACACCCAGCCAAAGTCTCAGAAACGCCGAGAATCCTCGATCTTTCGATTTCGCTATGCGTCGGCGTATCAATCGCTGCAGAACTGCGATACCAGTTTTACCGTATTGAAAATGTGTAGTTGCATGAAATGAAGACTTTTGACACCCGTACACCCCGCGAATGTCGCAGAAACGCTCGGAATCCTCGATCTTTCGATTTCGCTAAGATGCAACGTATGAATCGATACAGAACCGCGATACCAGTTTTATCGTATTGAGAGTGTGTAGTTGCATAAAATGAAGAATTTTGACACCCGTACACCCAGCCAAACTCTCAGAAACGGCGGGAATCCGCGATCTTTCGATTTCGCTAAGCTTCGTCGTATCAATCGCTGCAGTACCACGATACCAGTTTTATCGTATTGAGAATGCGTAGTTGCATGAAACAAAGAATTTAGACCACCGGACGACCCGCGAATGTCGCAGAAACACTCAGAATCCTCGATCATTCGATTTCGTTAAGATCCGACGTATCAATCGATACAGAACTGCGATACCAGTTTTATCGTATCGAGAGTGTGTAGTTGCGAAAAATGAAGAATTTTAACACCCGTGGATCCAGCCAAACTCTCAGGAACGGCGGGAATCCGCGATCTTTCGATTTCGCTAAGCTTCGACGTAGCAATCGCTGCAGCACCGCGATACCAGTTTTATCGTATTGGGTATGTGTAGTTGCATAAAGTAATGATTTTGCACACCCGTAGACCCCGCGAATGTCGTAGAAACGGTCGGAATCATCGAGCTTTCGATTTCGCTAAGATGCGACGTATCAATCGATACAGAACTGCGATACCAGTTTTATCGTATTCAGAGTGTGTAGTTGCATAAAATGAAGAATTTTGACACCCGTACACCCAGCCAAAGTCTCAGAAACGCCGAGAATCCTCGATCTTTCGATTTCGATAAGCTTCGGCGTATCAATCGCTGCAGAACTGCGATACCAGTTTTATCGTATTGAGAATGTGTAGTTGTATGAAATGAAGGCTTTTGATGCCCGTACACCCAGCCAAACTCTTAGAAATGGCGGGAATCCGCGATCTTTCGATTTCGATAAGCTTCGGCGTATCAATCGCTGCAGATCTGCGATACCAGTTTTATCGTATTGAGAATGTGTAGTTGCATGAAATTATGGCTTTTGACACCCGTACACCCAGCCAAACTTTTAGAAACGGCGGGAATCCGCGATCTTTCGATTTCACTAAGCTTCGTCGTATCAATCGCTGCAGTACCACGATACCAGTTTTATCGTATTGAGAATGTGTAGTTGCATGAAACAAAGTATTTAGACACCCGTACACCCCGCGAATGTCGCAGAAACACTCGGAATCCTCGACCTTTCGATTTCGTTAAGATCCGACGTATCAATCGATACAGAACTGCGATACCAGTTTTATCGGATTGAGAGTGTGTAGTTGCGAAAAATGAAGAATTTTGACACCCGTGGAACCAGCCAAACTCTCAGAAACGGCGGGAATCCGCGATCTTTCGATTTCGCTAAGCTTCGACGTATCAATCGCTGCAGCACCACGATACCAGTTTTATCGTAATGAGTATGTGTAGTTGCATAAAGTAAAGGTTTTTGACACCCGTACACCCCGCGAATGTCGCAGAAACGCTCGGAATCATCGAGTTTTAAATTTCGCTAAGAAGCGACGTATCAATCGATACAGAACTGCGATACCAGTATTATCGTATTCAGAGTGTGTAGTTGCATAAAATGAAGAATTTTGACACCCGTACACCCAGCCAAAGTCTCAGAAACGCCGAGAATCCTCGATCTTTCGATTTCGATAAGCTTCGGCGTATCAATCGCTGCAGATCTGCGATACCAGTTTTATCGTATTGAGAATGTGTAGTTGCATGAAACGAAGGCTTTTGACACCCGTACACCCAGCCAAACTTTTAGAAACGGCAAGAATCCGCGATCTTTCGACTTCGCTAAGCTTCGTCGTATCAATCGCTGCAGTACCACGATACCAGTTTTATCGTATTGAGAGTGTGTAGTTGCATGAAACAAAGAATTTAGACACCCGTACACCCCGCGAATGTCGCAGAAACACTCGGAATCCTCGACCTTTCGATTTCGTTAAGATCCGACGTATCAATCGATACAGAACTGCGATACCAGTTTTATCGTATTTAGAGTGTGTAGTTGCGAAAAATGAAGAATTTTGACACCCGTGGAACCAGCCAAACTCTCAGAAACGGCGGGAATCCGCGATCTTTCGATTTCGCTAAGCTTCGACGTATCAACCGCTGCAGCACCACGATACCAGTTTTATCGTAATGAGTATGTGTAGTTGCATAAAGTAAAGGTTTTTGACAACCGTACACCCCGCGAATGTCGCAGAAACGCGCGGAATCATCGAGTTTTAAATTTCGCTAAGAAGCGACGTATCAATCGATACAGAACTGCGATACCAGTATTATCGTATTCAGAGTGTGTAGTTGCATAAAATGAAGAATTTTGACACCCGTACACCCAGCCAAAGTCTCAGAAACGCCGAGAATCCTCGATCTTTCGATTTCGATAAGCTTCGGCGTATCAATCGCTGCAGATCTGCGATACCAGTTTTATCGTATTGAGAATGTGTAGTTGCATGAAATGAAGGCTCTTGACACCCGTACACCCCGCGAATGTCGCTGAAACGCTCGGAATCCTAGATCTTTCGATTTCGCTAAGATGCGACGTATCAATCGACACAGAACTGCGATTCCAGTTTCATCGTATTGAGAGTGTGTAGTTGCCTGAAATGAAGGCTTTTGACACCCGTACACCCAGCCAAAGTCTCAGAAACGCCGAGAATCCTCGATCTTTCGATTTCGCTATGCGTCGGCGTATCAATCGCTGCAGAACTGCGATACCAGTTTTACCGTATTGAAAATGTGTAGTTGCATGAAATGAAGGCTTTTGACACACGTACACCCCGCGAATGTCGCAGAACCGCTCGGAATCCTCGATCTTTCGATTTCGCTAAGATGCAACGTATGAATCGATACAGAACCGCGATACCAGTTTTATCGTATTGAGAGTGTGTAGTTGCATAAAATGAAGAATTTTGACACCCGTACACCCAGCCAAACTCTCAGAAACGGCGGGAATCCGCGATCTTTCGATTTCGCTAAGCTTCGTCGTATCAATCGCTGCAGTACCACGATACCAGTTTTATCGTATTGAGAATGCGTAGTTGCATGAAACAAAGAATTTAGACCCCCGGACGACCCGCGAATGTCGCAGAAACACTCAGAATCCTCGATCATTCGATTTCGTTAAGATCCGACGTATCAATGGATACAGAACTGCGATACCAGTTTTATGGTATCGAGAGTGTGTAGTTGCGAAAAATGAAGAATTTTGACACCCGTGGATCCAGCCAAACTCTCAGGAACGGCGGGAATCCGCGATCTTTCGATTTCGCTAAGCTTCGACGTAGCAATCGCTGCGGCACCGCGATACCAGTTTTATCGTATTGGGTATGTGTAGTTGCATAAAGTAATGGTTTTGCACACCCGTAGACCCCGCGAATGTCGCAGAAACGGTCGGAATCATCGAGCTTTCAATTTCGCTAAGATGCGACGTATCAATCGATACAGAACTGCGATACCAGTTTTATCGTATTCAGAGTGTGTAGTTGCATAAAATGAAGAATTTTGACACCCGTACACCCAGCCAAAGTCTCAGAAACGCCGAGAATCCTCGATCTTTCGATTTCGATAAGCTTCGGCGTATCAATCGCTGCAGATCTGCGATACCAGTTTTATCGTATTGAGAATGTGTAGTTGCATGAAACAAAGGCTTTTGACACCCGTACACCCAGCCAAACTTTTAGAAACGGCGGGAATCCGCGATCTTTCGACTTCGCTAAGCTTCGTCGTATCAATCGCTGCAGTACCACGATACCAGTTTTATCGTATTGAGAATGTGTAGTTGCATGAAACAAAGAATTTAGACACCCGTACACCCCGCGAATGTCGCAGAAACACTCGGAATCCTCGACCTTTCGATTTCGTTAAGATCCGACGTATCAATCGATACAGAACTGCGATACCAGTTTTATCGGATTGAGAGTGTGTAGTTGCGAAAAATGAAGAATTTTGACACCCGTGGAACCAGCCAAACTCTCAGAAACGGCGGGAATCCGCGATCTTTCGATTTCGCTAAGCTTCGACGTATCAATAGCTGCAGCACCACGATACCAGTTTTATCGTAATGAGTATGTGTAGTTGCATAAAGTAAAGGTTTTTGACACCCGTACACCTCGCGAATGTCGCAGAAACGCTCGGAATCATCGAGTTTTAAATTTCGCTAAGAAGCGACGTATCAATCGATACAGAACTGCGATACCAGTATTATCGTATTCAGAGTGTGTAGTTGCATAAAATGAAGAATTTTGACACCCGTACACCCAGCCAAAGTCTCAGAAACGCCGAGAATCCTCGATCTTTCGATTTCGATAAGCTTCGGCGTATCAATCGCTGCAGATCTGCGATACCAGTTTTATCGTATTGAGAATGTGTAGTTGCATGAAACGAAGGCTTTTGACACCCGTACACCCAGCCAAACTTTTAGAAACGGCGGGAATCCGCGATCTTTCGACTTCGCTAAGCTTCGTCGTATCAATCGCTGCAGTACCACGATACCAGTTTTATCGTATTGAGAATGTGTAGTTGCATGAAACAAAGAATTTAGACACCCGTACACCCCGCGAATGTCGCAGAAACACTCGGAATCCTCGACCTTTCGATTTCGTTAAGATCCGACGTATCAATCGATACAGAACTGCGATACCAGTTTTATCGGATTGAGAGTGTGTAGTTGCGAAAAATGAAGAATTTTGACACCCGTGGAACCAGCCAAACTCTCAGAAACGGCGGGAATCCGCGATCTTTCGATTTCGCTAAGCTTCGACGTATCAATCGCTGCAGCACCACGATACCAGTTTTATCGTAATGAGTATGTGTAGTTACATAAAGTAAAGGTTTTTGACACCCGTACACCCCGCGAATGTCGCAGAAACGCTCGGAATCATCGAGTTTTAAATTTCGCTAAGAAGCGACGTATCAATCGATACAGAACTGCGATTCCAGTTTCATCGTATTGAGAGTGTGTAGTTGCATGAAATGAAGGCTTTTGACACCCGTACACCCAGCCAAACTCTTAGAAACGGGGGGAATCCGCGATCTTTCGATTTCGCTAAGCTGCGACGTATCAATCGCTGCAGCACCACGATACCAGTTTTGACGTATTGAGTATGTGTAGTTTCATAAAGTAAAGGTTTGTGACACCCGTACACCCCGCGAATGTCGCAGAAACGGTCGGAATCATCGAGCTTTCGATTTCGCTAAGATGCGACGTATCAATCGATACAGAACTGGGATACCAGTTTTATCGTATTCAGAGTTTGTAGTTGCATAAAATGAAGAATTTTGACACCCGTACACCCAGCCAAAGTTTCAGAAACGCCGAGAATCCTCGATCTTTCGATTTCGATAAGCTTCGGCGTGTCAATCGCTGCAGAACTGCGATACCAGTTTTATCGTATTGAGAATGTGTAGTTGCATGAAATGAAGGCTTTTGATACCCGTACACCCAGCCAAACTCTTAGAAACGGCGGGAATCCGCGATCTTTCGATTTCGCTAAGCTTCGACGTATCAATCGAAACAGAACTGCGATACCAGTTTTATCGTATTGAGAATGTTTAGTTGCATAGAATGAAGGATTTTGATACCCGTACACCCAGCCAAAGTCTCAGAAACGCCGAGAATCCTCGATCTTTCGATTTCGCTAAGCATCGACGTATCAATCGCTGCAGAACTGCGATACCAGTTTTATCGTATTGAAAATGTGTAGTTGCATAAAATAAAGGCTTTTGACACCCGTACACCCCGCGAATGTCGCAGAAACGGTCGGAATCATCGAGCTTTCGATTTCGCTAAGATGCGACGTATCAATCGATACAGAACTGCGATACCAGTTTTATCGTATTCAGAGTGTGTAGTTGCATAAAATGAAGAATTTTGACACCCGTACACCCAGCCAAAGTCTCAGAAACGCCGAGAATCCTCGATCTTTCGATTTCGATAAGCTTCGGCGTATCAATCGCTGCAGAACTGCGATACCAGTTTTATCGTATTGAGAATGTGTAGTTGTATGAAATGAAGGCTTTTAATGCCCGTACACCCAGCCAAACTATTAGAAATGGCGGGAATCCGCGATCTTTCGATTTCGATAAGCTTCGGCGTATCAATCGCTGCAGATCTGCGATACCAGTTTTATCGTATTGAGAATGTGTAGTTGCATGAAATTATGGCTTTTGACACCCGTACACCCAGCCAAACTTTTAGAAACGGCGGGAATCCGCGATCTTTCGATTTCGCTAAGCTTCGTCGTATCAATCGCTGCAGTACCACGATACCAGTTTTATTGTATTGAGAATGTGTAGTTGCATGAAACAAAGAATTTAGACACCCGTACACCCCGCGAATGTCGCAGAAACACTCGGAATCCTCGATCTTTCGATTTCGTTAAGATCCGACGTATCAATCGATACAGAACTGCGATACCAGTTTTATCGTATTGAGAGTGTCTAGTTGCGAAAAATGTAGAATTTTGACACCCGTGGAACCAGCCAAACTCTCAGAAACGGCGGGAATCCGCGATCGTTCGATTTCGCTAAGCTTCGACGAATCAATCGAAACAGAACTGCGATACCAGTTTTATCGTATTGAGAATGTTTAGTTGCATAGAATGAAGGCTCTTGACACCCGTACACCCCGCGAATGTCGCTGAAACGCTCGGAATCCTAGATCTTTCGATTTCGCTAAGATGCGACGTATCAATCGACACAGAACTGCGATTCCAGTTTCATCGTATTGAGAGTGTGTAGTTGCCTGAAATGAAGGCTTTTGACACCCGTACACCCAGCCAAAGTCTCAGAAACGCCGAGAATCCTCGATCTTTCGATTTCGATAAGCTTCGGCGTATCAATCGCTGCAGATCTGCGATACCAGTTTTATCGTATTGAGAATGTGTAGTTGCATGAAATGAAGGCTTTTGACACCCGTACACCCAGCCAAACTCTTAGAAACGGCGGGAATCCGCGATCGTTCGATTTCGCTAAGCTTCGACGAATCAATCGAAACAGAACTGCGTACCAGTTTTATCGTATTGAGAATGTTTAGTTGCATAGAATGAAGGATTTTGACACCCGTACACCCAGCCAAAGTCTCAGAAACGCCGAGAATCCTCGATCTTTCGATTTCGCTATGCGTCGGCGTATCAATCGCTGCAGAACTGCGATACCAGTTTTACCGTATTGAAAATGTGTAGTTGCATGAAATGAAGGCTTTTGACACCCGTACACCCCGCGAATGTCGCAGAAACACTCGGAATCCTCGACCTTTCGATTTCGTTAAGATCCGACGTATCAATCGATACAGAACTGCGATACCAGTTTTATCGGATTGAGAGTGTGTAGTTGCGAAAAATGAAGAATTTTGACACCCGTGGAACCAGCCAAACTCTCAGAAACGGCGGGAATCCGCGATCTTTCGATTTCGCTAAGCTTCGACGTATCAATCGCTGCAGCACCACGATACCAGTTTTATCGTAATGAGTATGTGTAGTTACATAAAGTAAAGGTTTTTGACAACCGTACACCCCGCGAATGTCGCAGAAACGCTCGGAATCATCGAATTTTAAATTTCGCTAAGAAGCGACGTATCAATCGATACAGAACTGCGATTCCAGTTTCATCGTATTGAGAGTGTGTAGTTGCATGAAATGAAGGCTTTTGACACCCGTACACCCAGCCAAACTCTTAGAAACGGGGGGAATCCGCGATCTTTCGATTTCGCTAAGCTGCGACGTATCAATCGCTGCAGCACCACGATACCAGTTTTGACGTATTGAGTATGTGTAGTTGCATAAAGTAAAGGTTTGTGACACCCGTACACCCCGCGAATGTCGCAGAAACGGTCGGAATCATCGAGCTTTCGATTTCGCTAAGATGCGACGTATCAATCGATACAGAACTGGGATACCAGTTTTATCGTATTCAGAGTTTGTAGTTGCATAAAATGAAGAATTTTGACACCCGTACACCCAGCCAAAGTTTCAGAAACGCCGAGAATCCTCGATCTTTCGATTTCGATAAGCTTCGGCGTATCAATCGCTGCAGAACTGCGATACCAGTTTTATCGTATTGAGAATGTGTAGTTGCATGAAATGAAGGCTTTTGACACCCGTACACCCAGCCAAACTCTTAGAAACGGCGGGAATCCGCGATCTTTCGATTTCGATAAGCTTCGGCGTATCAATCGCTGCAGATCTGCGATACCAGTTTTATCGTATTGAGAATGTGTAGTTGCATGAAATTATGGCTTTTGACACCCGTACACCCAGCCAAACTTTTAGAAACGGCGGGAATCCGCGATCTTTCGATTTCGCTAAGCTTCGTCGTATCGATCGCTGCAGTACCACGATACCAGTTTTATTGTATTGAGAATGTGTAGTTGCATGAAACAAAGAATTTAGACACCCGTACACCCCGCGAATGTCGCAGAAACACTCGGAATCCTCGATCTTTCGATTTCGTTAAGATCCGACGTATCAATCGATACAGAACTGCGATACCAGTTTTATCGTATTGAGAGTGTCTAGTTGCGAAAAATGTAGAATTTTGACACCCGTGGAACCAGCCAAACTCTCAGAAACGGCGGGAATCCGCGATCTTCCGATTTCGCTAAGCTTCGACGTATCAATCGCTGCAGCACCACGATACCAGTTTTATCGTAATGAGTATGTGTAGTTGCATAAAGTAAAGGTTTTTGACACCCGTACACCCCGCGAATGTCGCAGAAACGCTCGGAATCATCGAGTTTTAAATTTCGCTAAGAAGCGACGTATCAATCGATACAGAACTGCGATACCAGTATTATCGTATTCAGAGTGTGTAGTTGCATAAAATGAAGAATTTTGACACCCGTACACCCAGCCAAAGTCTCAGAAACGCCGAGAATCCTCGATCTTTCGATTTCGATAAGCTTCGGCGTATCAATCGCTGCAGATCTGCGATACCAGTTTTATCGTATTGAGAATGTGTAGTTGCATGAAATGAAGGCTTTTGACACCCGTACACCCAGCCAAACTCTTAGAAACGCCGGGAATCCGCGATCGTTCGATTTCGCTAAGCTTCGACGAATCAATCGAAACAGAACTGCGATACCAGTTTTATCGTATTGAGAATGTTTAGTTGCATAGAATGAAGGCTCTTGACACCCGTACACCCCGCGAATGTCGCTGAAACGCTCGGAATCCTAGATCTTTCGATTTCGCTAAGATGCGACGTATCAATCGACACAGAACTGCGATTCCAGTTTCATCGTATTGAGAGTGTGTAGTTGCCTGAAATGAAGGCTTTTGACACCCGTACACCCAGCCAAAGTCTCAGAAACGCCGAGAATCCTCGATCTTTCGATTTCGATAAGCTTCGGCGTATCAATCGCTGCAGATCTGCGATACCAGTTTTATCGTATTGAGAATGTGTAGTTGCATGAAATGAAGGCTTTTGACACCCGGACACCCAGCCAAACTCTTAGAAACGGCGGGAATCCGCGATCGTTCGATTTCGCTAAGCTTCGACGAATCAATCGAAACAGAACTGCGTACCAGTTTTATCGTATTGAGAATGTTTAGTTGCATAGAATGAAGGATTTTGACACCCGTACACCCAGCCAAAGTCTCAGAAACGCCGAGAATCCTCGATCTTTCGATTTCGCTATGCGTCGGCGTATCAATCGCTGCAGAACTGCGATACCAGTTTTACCGTATTGAAAATGTGTAGTTGCATGAAATGAAGGCTTTTGACACCCGTACACCCCGCGAATGTCGCAGAAACGCTCGGAATCCTCGATCTTTCGATTTCGCTAAGATGCAACGTATGAATCGATACAGAACCGCGATACCAGTTTTATCGTATTGAGAGTGTGTAGTTGCATAAAATGAAGAATTTTGACACCCGTACACCCAGCCAAACTCTCAGAAACGGCGGGAATCCGCGATCTTTCGATTTCGCTAAGCTTCGTCGTATCAATCGCTGCAGTACCACTATACCAGTTTTATCGTATTGAGAATGCGTAGTTGCATGAAACAAAGAATTTAGACCCCCGGACGACCCGCGAATGTCGCAGAAACACTCAGAATCCTCGATCATTCGATTTCGTTAAGATCCGACGTATCAATCGATACAGAACTGCGATACCAGTTTTATCGTATCGAGAGTTTGTAGTTGCGAAAAATGAAGAATTTTGACACCCGTGGATCCAGCCAAACTCTCAGGAACGGCGGGAATCCGCGATCTTTCGATTTCGCTAAGCTTCGACGTAGCAATCGCTGCGGCACCGCGATACCAGTTTTATCGTATTGGGTATGTGTAGTTGCATAAAGTTATGGTTTTGCACACCCGTAGACCCCGCGAATGTCGCAGAAACGGTCGGAATCATCGAGCTTTCGATTTCGCTAAGATGCGACGTATCAATCGATACAGAACTGCGATACCAGTTTTATCGTATTCGGAGTGTGTAGTTGCGTAAAATGAAGAATTTTGACACCCGTACACCCAGCCAAAATCTCAGAAACGCCGAGAATCCTCGATCTTTCGATTTCGATAAGCTTCGGCGTATCAATCACTGCAGATCTGCGATACCAGTTTTATCGTATTGAGAATGTGTAGTTGCATGAAACAAAGGCTTTTGACACCCGTACACCCAGCCAAACTTTTAGAAACGGCGGGAATCCGCGATCTTTCGACTTCGCTAAGCTTCGTCGTATCAATCGCTGCAGTACCACGATACCAGTTTTATCGTATTGAGAATGTGTAGTTGCATGAAACAAAGAATTTAGACACCCGTACACCCCGCGAATGTCGCAGAAACACTCGGAATCCTCGACCTTTCGATTTCGTTAAGATCCGACGTATCAATCGATACAGAACTGCGATACCAGTTTTATCGGATTGAGAGTGTGTAGTTGCGAAAAATGAAAAATTTTGACACCCGTGGAACCAGCCAAACTCTCAGAAACGGCGGGAATCCGCGATCTTTCGATTTCGCTAAGCTTCGACGTATCAATCGCTGCAGCACCACGATACCAGTTTTATCGTAATGAGTATGTGTAGTTACATAAAGTAAAGGTTTTTGACACCCGTACACCCCGCGAATGTCGCAGAAACGCTCGGAATCATCGAGTTTTAAATTTCGCTAAGAAGCGACGTATCAATCGATACAGAACTGCGATTCCAGTTTCATCGTATTGAGAGTGTGTAGTTGCATGAAATGAAGGCTTTTGACACCCGTACACCCAGCCAAACTCTTAGAAACGGGGGGAATCCGCGATCTTTCGATTTCGCTAAGCTGCGACGTATCAATCGCTGCAGCACCACGATACCAGTTTTGACGTATTGAGTATGTGTAGTTGCATAAAGTAAAGGTTTGTGACACCCGTACACCCCGCGAATGTCGCAGAAACGGTCGGAATCATCGAGCTTTCGATTTCGCTAAGATGCGACGTATCAATCGATACAGAACTGGGATACCAGTTTTATCGTATTCAGAGTTTGTAGTTGCATAAAATGAAGAATTTTGACACCCGTACACCCAGCCAAAGTCTCAGAAACGCCGAGAATCCTCGATCTTTCGATTTCGATAAGCTTCGGCGTATCAATCGCTGCAGAACTGCGATACCAGTTTTATCGTATTGAGAATGTGTAGTTGTATGAAATGAAGGCTTTTAATGCCCGTACACCCAGCCAAACTATTAGAAATGGCGGGAATCCGCGATCTTTCGATTTCGATAAGCTTCGGCGTATCAATCGCTGCAGATCTGCGATACCAGTTTTATCGTATTGAGAATGTGTAGTTGCATGAAATTATGGCTTTTGACACCCGTACACCCAGCCAAACTTTTAGAAACGGCGGGAATCCGCGATCTTTCGATTTCGCTAAGCTTCGTCGTATCAATCGCTGCAGTACCACGATACCAGTTTTATTGTATTGAGAATGTGTAGTTGCATGAAACAAAGAATTTAGACACCCGTACACCCCGCGAATGTCGCAGAAACACTCGGAATCCTCGATCTTTCGATTTCGTTAAGATCCGACGTATCAATCGATACAGAACTGCGATACCAGTTTTATCGTATTGAGAGTGTCTAGTTGCGAAAAATGTAGAATTTTGACACCCGTGGAACCAGCCAAACTCTCAGAAACGGCGGGAATCCGCGATCTTTCGATTTCGCTAAGCTTCGACGTATCAATCGCTGCAGCACCACGATACCAGTTTTATCGTAATGAGTATGTGTAGTTGCATAAAGTGAAGGTTTTTGACACCCGTACACCCCGCGAATGTCGCAGAAACGCTCGGAATCATCGAGTTTTAAATTTCGCTAAGAAGCGACGTATCAATCGATACAGAACTGCGATACCAGTATTATCGTATTCAGAGTGTGTAGTTGCATAAAATGAAGAATTTTGACACCCGTACAGCCAGCCAAAGTCTCAGAAACGCCGAGAATCCTCGATCTTTCGATTTCGATAAGCTTCGGCGTATCAATCGCTGCAGATCTGCGATACCAGTTTTATCGTATTGAGAATGTGTAGTTGCATGAAATGAAGGCTTTTGACACCCGTACACCCAGCCAAACTCTGAGAAACGGCGGGAATCCGCGATCGTTCGATTTCGCTAAGCTTCGACGAATCAATCGAAACAGAACTGCGATACCAGTTTTATCGTATTGAGAATGTTTAGTTGCATAGAATGAAGGCTCTTGACACCCGTACACCCCGCGAATGTCGCTGAAACGCTCGGAATCCTAGATCTTTCGATTTCGCTAAGATGCGACGTATCAATCGACACAGAACTGCGATTCCAGTTTCATCGTATTGAGGGTGTGTAGTTGCCTGAAATGAAGGCTTTTGACACCCGTACACCCAGCCAAAGTCTCAGAAACGCCGAGAATCCTCGATCTTTCGATTTCGATAAGCTTCGGCGTATCAATCGCTGCAGATCTGCGATACCAGTTTTATCGTATTGAGAATGTGTAGTTGCATGAAATGAAGGCTTTTGACACCCGTACACCCAGCCAAACTCTTAGAAACGGCGGGAATCCGCGATCGTTCGATTTCGCTAAGCTTCGACGAATCAATCGAAACAGAACTGCGTACCAGTTTTATCGTATTGAGAATGTTTAGTTGCATAGAATGAAGGATTTTGACACCCGTACCCCCAGCCAAAGTCTCAGAAACGCCGAGAATCCTCGATCTTTCGATTTCGCTATGCGTCGGCGTATCAATCGCTGCAGAACTGCGATACCAGTTTTACCGTATTGAAAATGTGTAGTTGCATGAAATGAAGGCTTTTGACACCCGTACACCCCGCGAATGTCGCAGAAACACTCGGAATCCTCGACCTTTCGATTTCGTTAAGATCCGACGTATCAATCGATACAGAACTGCGATACCAGTTTTATCGGATTGAGAGTGTGTAGTTGCGAAAAATGAAGAATTTTGACACCCGTGGAACCAGCCAAACTCTCAGAAACGGCGGGAATCCGCGATCTTTCGATTTCGCTAAGCTTCGACGTATCAATCGCTGCAGCACCACGATACCAGTTTTATCGTAATGAGTATGTGTAGTTACATAAAGTAAAGGTTTTCGACAACCGTACACCCCGCGAATGTCGCAGAAACGCTCGGAATCATCGAATTTTAAATTTCGCTAAGAAGCGACGTATCAATCGATACAGAACTGCGATTCCAGTTTCATCGTATTGAGAGTGTGTAGTTGCATGAAATGAAGGCTTTTGACACCCGTACACCCAGCCAAACTCTTAGAAACGGGGGGAATCCGCGATCTTTCGATTTCGCTAAGCTGCGACGTATCAATCGCTGCAGCACCACGATACCAGTTTTGACGTATTGAGTATGTGTAGTTGCATAAAGTAAAGATTTGTGACACCCGTACACCCCGCGAATGTCGCAGAAACGGTCGGAATCATCGAGCTTTCGATTTCGCTAAGATGCGACGTATCAATCGATACAGAACTGGGATACCAGTTTTATCGTATTCAGAGTTTGTAGTTGCATAAAATGAAGAATTTTGACACCCGTACACCCAGCCAAAGTTTCAGAAACGCCGAGAATCCTCGATCTTTCGATTTCGATAAGCTTCGGCGTATCAATCGCTGCAGAACTGCGATACCAGTTTTATCGTATTGAGAATGTGTAGTTGCATGAAATGAAGGCTTTTGACACCCGTACACCCAGCCAAACTCTTAGAAACGGCGGGAATCCGCGATCTTTCGATTTCGCTAAGCTTCGACGTATCAATCGAAACAGAACTGCGATACCAGTTTTATCGTATTGAGAATGTTTAGTTGCATAGAATGAAGGATTTTGATACCCGTACACCCAGCCAAAGTCTCAGAAACGCCGAGAATCCTCGATCTTTCGATTTCGCTAAGCATCGACGTATCAATCGCTGCAGAACTGCGATACCAGTTTTATCGTATTGAAAATGTGTAGTTGCATAAAATAAAGGCTTTTGACACCCGTACACCCCGCGAATGTCGCAGAAACGGTCGGAATCATCGAGCTTTCGATTTCGCTAAGATGCGACGTATCAATCGATACAGAACTGCGATACCAGTTTTATCGTATTCAGAGTGTGTAGTTGCATAAAATGAAGAATTTTGACACCCGTACACCCAGCCAAAGTCTCAGAAACGCCGAGAATCCTCGATCTTTCGATTTCGATAAGCTTCGGCGTATCAATCGCTGCAGAACTGCGATACCAGTTTTATCGTATTGAGAATGTGTAGTTGTATGAAATGAAGGCTTTTGATGCCCGTACACCCAGCCAAACTATTAGAAATGGCGGGAATCCGCGATCTTTCGATTTCGATAAGCTTCGGCGTATCAATCGCTGCAGATCTGCGATACCAGTTTTATCGTATTGAGAATGTGTAGTTGCATGAAATTATGGCTTTTGACACCCGTACACCCAGCCAAACTTTTAGAAACGGCGGGAATCCGCGATCTTTCGATTTCGCTAAGCTTCGTCGTATCGATCGCTGCAGTACCACGATACCAGTTTTATTGTATTGAGAATGTGTAGTTGCATGAAACAAAGAATTTAGACACCCGTACACCCCGCGAATGTCGCAGAAACACTCGGAATCCTCGATCTTTCGATTTCGTTAAGATCCGACGTATCAATCGATACAGAACTGCGATACCAGTTTTATCGTATTGAGAGTGTCTAGTTGCGAAAAATGTAGAATTTTGACACCCGTGGAACCAGCCAAACTCTTAGAAACGGCGGGAATCCGCGATCTTCCGATTTCGCTAAGCTTCGACGTATCAATCGCTGCAGCACCACGATACCAGTTTTATCGTAATGAGTATGTGTAGTTGCATAAAGTAAAGGTTTTTGACACCCGTACACCCCGCGAATGTCGCAGAAACGCTCGGAATCATCGAGTTTTAAATTTCGCTAAGAAGCGACGTATCAATCGATACAGAACTGCGATACCAGTATTATCGTATTCAGAGTGTGTAGTTGCATAAAATGAAGAATTTTGACACCCGTACACCCAGCCAAAGTCTCAGAAACGCCGAGAATCCTCGATCTTTCGATTTCGATAAGCTTCGGCGTATCAATCGCTGCAGATCTGCGATACCAGTTTTATCGTATTGAGAATGTGTAGTTGCATGAAATGAAGGCTTTTGACACCCGTACACCCAGCCAAACTCTTAGAAACGGCGGGAATCCGCGATCGTTCGATTTCGCTAAGCTTCGACGAATCAATCGAAACAGAACTGCGATACCAGTTTTATCGTATTGAGAATGTTTAGTTGCATAGAATGAAGGATTTTGACACCCGTACACCCAGCCAAAGTCTCAGAAACGCCGAGAATCCTCGATCTTTCGATTTCGCTATGCGTCGGCGTATCAATCGCTGCAGAACTGCGATACCAGTTTTACCGTATTGAAAATGTGTAGTTGCATGAAATGAAGACTTTTGACACCCGTACACCCCGCGAATGTCGCAGAAACGCTCGGAATCCTCGATCTTTCGATTTCGCTAAGATGCAACGTATGAATCGATACAGAACCGCGATACCAGTTTTATCGTATTGAGAGTGTGTAGTTGCATAAAATGAAGAATTTTGACACCCGTACACCCAGCCAAACTCTCAGAAACGGCGGGAATCCGCGATCTTTCGATTTCGCTAAGCTTCGTCGTATCAATCGCTGCAGTACCACGATACCAGTTTTATCGTATTGAGAATGCGTAGTTGCATGAAACAAAGAATTTAGACCACCGGACGACCCGCGAATGTCGCAGAAACACTCAGAATCCTCGATCATTCGATTTCGTTAAGATCCGACGTATCAATCGATACAGAACTGCGATACCAGTTTTATCGTATCGAGAGTGTGTAGTTGCGAAAAATGAAGAATTTTAACACCCGTGGATCCAGCCAAACTCTCAGGAACGGCGGGAATCCGCGATCTTTCGATTTCGCTAAGCTTCGACGTAGCAATCGCTGCAGCACCGCGATACCAGTTTTATCGTATTGGGTATGTGTAGTTGCATAAAGTAATGGTTTTGCACACCCGTAGACCCCGCGAATGTCGTAGAAACGGTCGGAATCATCGAGCTTTCGATTTCGCTAAGATGCGACGTATCAATCGATACAGAACTGCGATACCAGTTTTATCGTATTCAGAGTGTGTAGTTGCATAAAATGAAGAATTTTGACACCCGTACACCCAGCCAAAGTCTCAGAAACGCCGAGAATCCTCGATCTTTCGATTTCGATAAGCTTCGGCGTATCAATCGCTGCAGAACTGCGATACCAGTTTTATCGTATTGAGAATGTGTAGTTGTATGAAATGAAGGCTTTTGATGCCCGTACACCCAGCCAAACTCTTAGAAATGGCGGGAATCCGCGATCTTTCGATTTCGATAAGCTTCGGCGTATCAATCGCTGCAGATCTGCGATACCAGTTTTATCGTATTGAGAATGTGTAGTTGCATGAAATTATGGCTTTTGACACCCGTACACCCAGCCAAACTTTTAGAAACGGCGGGAATCCGCGATCTTTCGATTTCACTAAGCTTCGTCGTATCAATCGCTGCAGTACCACGATACCAGTTTTATCGTATTGAGAATGTGTAGTTGCATGAAACAAAGTATTTAGACACCCGTACACCCCGCGAATGTCGCAGAAACACTCGGAATCCTCGACCTTTCGATTTCGTTAAGATCCGACGTATCAATCGATACAGAACTGCGATACCAGTTTTATCGGATTGAGAGTGTGTAGTTGCGAAAAATGAAGAATTTTGACACCCGTGGAACCAGCCAAACTCTCAGAAACGGCGGGAATCCGCGATCTTTCGATTTCGCTAAGCTTCGACGTATCAATCGCTGCAGCACCACGATACCAGTTTTATCGTAATGAGTATGTGTAGTTGCATAAAGTAAAGGTTTTTGACACCCGTACACCCCGCGAATGTCGCAGAAACGCTCGGAATCATCGAGTTTTAAATTTCGCTAAGAAGCGACGTATCAATCGATACAGAACTGCGATACCAGTATTATCGTATTCAGAGTGTGTAGTTGCATAAAATGAAGAATTTTGACACCCGTACACCCAGCCAAAGTCTCAGAAACGCCGAGAATCCTCGATCTTTCGATTTCGATAAGCTTCGGCGTATCAATCGCTGCAGATCTGCGATACCAGTTTTATCGTATTGAGAATGTGTAGTTGCATGAAACGAAGGCTTTTGACACCCGTACACCCAGCCAAACTTTTAGAAACGGCAAGAATCCGCGATCTTTCGACTTCGCTAAGCTTCGTCGTATCAATCGCTGCAGTACCACGATACCAGTTTTATCGTATTGAGAGTGTGTAGTTGCATGAAACAAAGAATTTAGACACCCGTACACCCCGCGAATGTCGCAGAAACACTCGGAATCCTCGACCTTTCGATTTCGTTAAGATCCGACGTATCAATCGATACAGAACTGCGATACCAGTTTTATCGTATTTAGAGTGTGTAGTTGCGAAAAATGAAGAATTTTGACACCCGTGGAACCAGCCAAACTCTCAGAAACGGCGGGAATCCGCGATCTTTCGATTTCGCTAAGCTTCGACGTATCAACCGCTGCAGCACCACGATACCAGTTTTATCGTAATGAGTATGTGTAGTTGCATAAAGTAAAGGTTTTTGACAACCGTACACCCCGCGAATGTCGCAGAAACGCTCGGAATCATCGAATTTTAAATTTCGCTAAGAAGCGACGTATCAATCGATACAGAACTGCGATTCCAGTTTCATCGTATTGAGAGTGTGTAGTTGCATGAAATGAAGGCTTTTGACACCCGTACACCCAGCCAAACTCTTAGAAACGGGGGGAATCCGCGATCTTTCGATTTCGCTAAGCTGCGACGTATCAATCGCTGCAGCACCACGATACCAGTTTTGACGTATTGAGTATGTGTAGTTGCATAAAGTAAAGGTTTGTGACACCCGTACACCCCGCGAATGTCGCAGAAACGGTCGGAATCATCGAGCTTTCGATTTCGCTAAGATGCGACGTATCAATCGATACAGAACTGGGATACCAGTTTTATCGTATTCAGAGTTTGTAGTTGCATAAAATGAAGAATTTTGACACCCGTACACCCAGCCAAAGTTTCAGAAACGCCGAGAATCCTCGATCTTTCGATTTCGATAAGCTTCGGCGTATCAATCGCTGCAGAACTGCGATACCAGTTTTATCGTATTGAGAATGTGTAGTTGCATGAAATGAAGGCTTTTGACACCCGTACACCCAGCCAAACTCTTAGAAACGGCGGGAATCCGCGATCTTTCGATTTCGATAAGCTTCGGCGTATCAATCGCTGCAGATCTGCGATACCAGTTTTATCGTATTGAGAATGTGTAGTTGCATGAAATTATGGCTTTTGACACCCGTACACCCAGCCAAACTTTTAGAAACGGCGGGAATCCGCGATCTTTCGATTTCGCTAAGCTTCGTCGTATCGATCGCTGCAGTACCACGATACCAGTTTTATTGTATTGAGAATGTGTAGTTGCATGAAACAAAGAATTTAGACACCCGTACACCCCGCGAATGTCGCAGAAACACTCGGAATCCTCGATCTTTCGATTTCGTTAAGATCCGACGTATCAATCGATACAGAACTGCGATACCAGTTTTATCGTATTGAGAGTGTCTAGTTGCGAAAAATGTAGAATTTTGACACCCGTGGAACCAGCCAAACTCTCAGAAACGGCGGGAATCCGCGATCTTCCGATTTCGCTAAGCTTCGACGTATCAATCGCTGCAGCACCACGATACCAGTTTTATCGTAATGAGTATGTGTAGTTGCATAAAGTAAAGGTTTTTGACACCCGTACACCCCGCGAATGTCGCAGAAACGCTCGGAATCATCGAGTTTTAAATTTCGCTAAGAAGCGACGTATCAATCGATACAGAACTGCGATACCAGTATTATCGTATTCAGAGTGTGTAGTTGCATAAAATGAAGAATTTTGACACCCGTACACCCAGCCAAAGTCTCAGAAACGCCGAGAATCCTCGATCTTTCGATTTCGATAAGCTTCGGCGTATCAATCGCTGCAGATCTGCGATACCAGTTTTATCGTATTGAGAATGTGTAGTTGCATGAAATGAAGGCTTTTGACACCCGTACACCCAGCCAAACTCTTAGAAACGCCGGGAATCCGCGATCGTTCGATTTCGCTAAGCTTCGACGAATCAATCGAAACAGAACTGCGATACCAGTTTTATCGTATTGAGAATGTTTAGTTGCATAGAATGAAGGCTCTTGACACCCGTACACCCCGCGAATGTCGCTGAAACGCTCGGAATCCTAGATCTTTCGATTTCGCTAAGATGCGACGTATCAATCGACACAGAACTGCGATTCCAGTTTCATCGTATTGAGAGTGTGTAGTTGCCTGAAATGAAGGCTTTTGACACCCGTACACCCAGCCAAAGTCTCAGAAACGCCGAGAATCCTCGATCTTTCGATTTCGATAAGCTTCGGCGTATCAATCGCTGCAGATCTGCGATACCAGTTTTATCGTATTGAGAATGTGTAGTTGCATGAAATGAAGGCTTTTGACACCCGGACACCCAGCCAAACTCTTAGAAACGGCGGGAATCCGCGATCGTTCGATTTCGCTAAGCTTCGACGAATCAATCGAAACAGAACTGCGTACCAGTTTTATCGTATTGAGAATGTTTAGTTGCATAGAATGAAGGATTTTGACACCCGTACACCCAGCCAAAGTCTCAGAAACGCCGAGAATCCTCGATCTTTCGATTTCGCTATGCGTCGGCGTATCAATCGCTGCAGAACTGCGATACCAGTTTTACCGTATTGAAAATGTGTAGTTGCATGAAATGAAGGCTTTTGACACCCGTACACCCCGCGAATGTCGCAGAAACGCTCGGAATCCTCGATCTTTCGATTTCGCTAAGATGCAACGTATGAATCGATACAGAACCGCGATACCAGTTTTATCGTATTGAGAGTGTGTAGTTGCATAAAATGAAGAATTTTGACACCCGTACACCCAGCCAAACTCTCAGAAACGGCGGGAATCCGCGATCTTTCGATTTCGCTAAGCTTCGTCGTATCAATCGCTGCAGTACCACTATACCAGTTTTATCGTATTGAGAATGCGTAGTTGCATGAAACAAAGAATTTAGACCCCCGGACGACCCGCGAATGTCGCAGAAACACTCAGAATCCTCGATCATTCGATTTCGTTAAGATCCGACGTATCAATCGATACAGAACTGCGATACCAGTTTTATCGTATCGAGAGTTTGTAGTTGCGAAAAATGAAGAATTTTGACACCCGTGGATCCAGCCAAACTCTCAGGAACGGCGGGAATCCGCGATCTTTCGATTTCGCTAAGCTTCGACGTAGCAATCGCTGCGGCACCGCGATACCAGTTTTATCGTATTGGGTATGTGTAGTTGCATAAAGTTATGGTTTTGCACACCCGTAGACCCCGCGAATGTCGCAGAAACGGTCGGAATCATCGAGCTTTCGATTTCGCTAAGATGCGACGTATCAATCGATACAGAACTGCGATACCAGTTTTATCGTATTCGGAGTGTGTAGTTGCGTAAAATGAAGAATTTTGACACCCGTACACCCAGCCAAAATCTCAGAAACGCCGAGAATCCTCGATCTTTCGATTTCGATAAGCTTCGGCGTATCAATCACTGCAGATCTGCGATACCAGTTTTATCGTATTGAGAATGTGTAGTTGCATGAAACAAAGGCTTTTGACACCCGTACACCCAGCCAAACTTTTAGAAACGGCGGGAATCCGCGATCTTTCGACTTCGCTAAGCTTCGTCGTATCAATCGCTGCAGTACCACGATACCAGTTTTATCGTATTGAGAATGTGTAGTTGCATGAAACAAAGAATTTAGACACCCGTACACCCCGCGAATGTCGCAGAAACACTCGGAATCCTCGACCTTTCGATTTCGTTAAGATCCGACGTATCAATCGATACAGAACTGCGATACCAGTTTTATCGGATTGAGAGTGTGTAGTTGCGAAAAATGAAAAATTTTGACACCCGTGGAACCAGCCAAACTCTCAGAAACGGCGGGAATCCGCGATCTTTCGATTTCGCTAAGCTTCGACGTATCAATCGCTGCAGCACCACGATACCAGTTTTATCGTAATGAGTATGTGTAGTTACATAAAGTAAAGGTTTTTGACACCCGTACACCCCGCGAATGTCGCAGAAACGCTCGGAATCATCGAGTTTTAAATTTCGCTAAGAAGCGACGTATCAATCGATACAGAACTGCGATTCCAGTTTCATCGTATTGAGAGTGTGTAGTTGCATGAAATGAAGGCTTTTGACACCCGTACACCCAGCCAAACTCTTAGAAACGGGGGGAATCCGCGATCTTTCGATTTCGCTAAGCTGCGACGTATCAATCGCTGCAGCACCACGATACCAGTTTTGACGTATTGAGTATGTGTAGTTGCATAAAGTAAAGGTTTGTGACACCCGTACACCCCGCGAATGTCGCAGAAACGGTCGGAATCATCGAGCTTTCGATTTCGCTAAGATGCGACGTATCAATCGATACAGAACTGGGATACCAGTTTTATCGTATTCAGAGTTTGTAGTTGCATAAAATGAAGAATTTTGACACCCGTACACCCAGCCAAAGTCTCAGAAACGCCGAGAATCCTCGATCTTTCGATTTCGATAAGCTTCGGCGTATCAATCGCTGCAGAACTGCGATACCAGTTTTATCGTATTGAGAATGTGTAGTTGTATGAAATGAAGGCTTTTAATGCCCGTACACCCAGCCAAACTATTAGAAATGGCGGGAATCCGCGATCTTTCGATTTCGATAAGCTTCGGCGTATCAATCGCTGCAGATCTGCGATACCAGTTTTATCGTATTGAGAATGTGTAGTTGCATGAAATTATGGCTTTTGACACCCGTACACCCAGCCAAACTTTTAGAAACGGCGGGAATCCGCGATCTTTCGATTTCGCTAAGCTTCGTCGTATCAATCGCTGCAGTACCACGATACCAGTTTTATTGTATTGAGAATGTGTAGTTGCATGAAACAAAGAATTTAGACACCCGTACACCCCGCGAATGTCGCAGAAACACTCGGAATCCTCGATCTTTCGATTTCGTTAAGATCCGACGTATCAATCGATACAGAACTGCGATACCAGTTTTATCGTATTGAGAGTGTCTAGTTGCGAAAAATGTAGAATTTTGACACCCGTGGAACCAGCCAAACTCTCAGAAACGGCGGGAATCCGCGATCTTTCGATTTCGCTAAGCTTCGACGTATCAATCGCTGCAGCACCACGATACCAGTTTTATCGTAATGAGTATGTGTAGTTGCATAAAGTGAAGGTTTTTGACACCCGTACACCCCGCGAATGTCGCAGAAACGCTCGGAATCATCGAGTTTTAAATTTCGCTAAGAAGCGACGTATCAATCGATACAGAACTGCGATACCAGTATTATCGTATTCAGAGTGTGTAGTTGCATAAAATGAAGAATTTTGACACCCGTACAGCCAGCCAAAGTCTCAGAAACGCCGAGAATCCTCGATCTTTCGATTTCGATAAGCTTCGGCGTATCAATCGCTGCAGATCTGCGATACCAGTTTTATCGTATTGAGAATGTGTAGTTGCATGAAATGAAGGCTTTTGACACCCGTACACCCAGCCAAACTCTGAGAAACGGCGGGAATCCGCGATCGTTCGATTTCGCTAAGCTTCGACGAATCAATCGAAACAGAACTGCGATACCAGTTTTATCGTATTGAGAATGTTTAGTTGCATAGAATGAAGGCTCTTGACACCCGTACACCCCGCGAATGTCGCTGAAACGCTCGGAATCCTAGATCTTTCGATTTCGCTAAGATGCGACGTATCAATCGACACAGAACTGCGATTCCAGTTTCATCGTATTGAGGGTGTGTAGTTGCCTGAAATGAAGGCTTTTGACACCCGTACACCCAGCCAAAGTCTCAGAAACGCCGAGAATCCTCGATCTTTCGATTTCGATAAGCTTCGGCGTATCAATCGCTGCAGATCTGCGATACCAGTTTTATCGTATTGAGAATGTGTAGTTGCATGAAATGAAGGCTTTTGACACCCGTACACCCAGCCAAACTCTTAGAAACGGCGGGAATCCGCGATCGTTCGATTTCGCTAAGCTTCGACGAATCAATCGAAACAGAACTGCGTACCAGTTTTATCGTATTGAGAATGTTTAGTTGCATAGAATGAAGGATTTTGACACCCGTACCCCCAGCCAAAGTCTCAGAAACGCCGAGAATCCTCGATCTTTCGATTTCGCTATGCGTCGGCGTATCAATCGCTGCAGAACTGCGATACCAGTTTTACCGTATTGAAAATGTGTAGTTGCATGAAATGAAGGCTTTTGACACCCGTACACCCCGCGAATGTCGCAGAAACACTCGGAATCCTCGACCTTTCGATTTCGTTAAGATCCGACGTATCAATCGATACAGAACTGCGATACCAGTTTTATCGGATTGAGAGTGTGTAGTTGCGAAAAATGAAGAATTTTGACACCCGTGGAACCAGCCAAACTCTCAGAAACGGCGGGAATCCGCGATCTTTCGATTTCGCTAAGCTTCGACGTATCAATCGCTGCAGCACCACGATACCAGTTTTATCGTAATGAGTATGTGTAGTTACATAAAGTAAAGGTTTTCGACAACCGTACACCCCGCGAATGTCGCAGAAACGCTCGGAATCATCGAATTTTAAATTTCGCTAAGAAGCGACGTATCAATCGATACAGAACTGCGATTCCAGTTTCATCGTATTGAGAGTGTGTAGTTGCATGAAATGAAGGCTTTTGACACCCGTACACCCAGCCAAACTCTTAGAAACGGGGGGAATCCGCGATCTTTCGATTTCGCTAAGCTGCGACGTATCAATCGCTGCAGCACCACGATACCAGTTTTGACGTATTGAGTATGTGTAGTTGCATAAAGTAAAGATTTGTGACACCCGTACACCCCGCGAATGTCGCAGAAACGGTCGGAATCATCGAGCTTTCGATTTCGCTAAGATGCGACGTATCAATCGATACAGAACTGGGATACCAGTTTTATCGTATTCAGAGTTTGTAGTTGCATAAAATGAAGAATTTTGACACCCGTACACCCAGCCAAAGTTTCAGAAACGCCGAGAATCCTCGATCTTTCGATTTCGATAAGCTTCGGCGTATCAATCGCTGCAGAACTGCGATACCAGTTTTATCGTATTGAGAATGTGTAGTTGCATGAAATGAAGGCTTTTGACACCCGTACACCCAGCCAAACTCTTAGAAACGGCGGGAATCCGCGATCTTTCGATTTCGCTAAGCTTCGACGTATCAATCGAAACAGAACTGCGATACCAGTTTTATCGTATTGAGAATGTTTAGTTGCATAGAATGAAGGATTTTGATACCCGTACACCCAGCCAAAGTCTCAGAAACGCCGAGAATCCTCGATCTTTCGATTTCGCTAAGCATCGACGTATCAATCGCTGCAGAACTGCGATACCAGTTTTATCGTATTGAAAATGTGTAGTTGCATAAAATAAAGGCTTTTGACACCCGTACACCCCGCGAATGTCGCAGAAACGGTCGGAATCATCGAGCTTTCGATTTCGCTAAGATGCGACGTATCAATCGATACAGAACTGCGATACCAGTTTTATCGTATTCAGAGTGTGTAGTTGCATAAAATGAAGAATTTTGACACCCGTACACCCAGCCAAAGTCTCAGAAACGCCGAGAATCCTCGATCTTTCGATTTCGATAAGCTTCGGCGTATCAATCGCTGCAGAACTGCGATACCAGTTTTATCGTATTGAGAATGTGTAGTTGTATGAAATGAAGGCTTTTGATGCCCGTACACCCAGCCAAACTATTAGAAATGGCGGGAATCCGCGATCTTTCGATTTCGATAAGCTTCGGCGTATCAATCGCTGCAGATCTGCGATACCAGTTTTATCGTATTGAGAATGTGTAGTTGCATGAAATTATGGCTTTTGACACCCGTACACCCAGCCAAACTTTTAGAAACGGCGGGAATCCGCGATCTTTCGATTTCGCTAAGCTTCGTCGTATCGATCGCTGCAGTACCACGATACCAGTTTTATTGTATTGAGAATGTGTAGTTGCATGAAACAAAGAATTTAGACACCCGTACACCCCGCGAATGTCGCAGAAACACTCGGAATCCTCGATCTTTCGATTTCGTTAAGATCCGACGTATCAATCGATACAGAACTGCGATACCAGTTTTATCGTATTGAGAGTGTCTAGTTGCGAAAAATGTAGAATTTTGACACCCGTGGAACCAGCCAAACTCTTAGAAACGGCGGGAATCCGCGATCTTCCGATTTCGCTAAGCTTCGACGTATCAATCGCTGCAGCACCACGATACCAGTTTTATCGTAATGAGTATGTGTAGTTGCATAAAGTAAAGGTTTTTGACACCCGTACACCCCGCGAATGTCGCAGAAACGCTCGGAATCATCGAGTTTTAAATTTCGCTAAGAAGCGACGTATCAATCGATACAGAACTGCGATACCAGTATTATCGTATTCAGAGTGTGTAGTTGCATAAAATGAAGAATTTTGACACCCGTACACCCAGCCAAAGTCTCAGAAACGCCGAGAATCCTCGATCTTTCGATTTCGATAAGCTTCGGCGTATCAATCGCTGCAGATCTGCGATACCAGTTTTATCGTATTGAGAATGTGTAGTTGCATGAAATGAAGGCTTTTGACACCCGTACACCCAGCCAAACTCTTAGAAACGGCGGGAATCCGCGATCGTTCGATTTCGCTAAGCTTCGACGAATCAATCGAAACAGAACTGCGATACCAGTTTTATCGTATTGAGAATGTTTAGTTGCATAGAATGAAGGATTTTGACACCCGTACACCCAGCCAAAGTCTCAGAAACGCCGAGAATCCTCGATCTTTCGATTTCGCTATGCGTCGGCGTATCAATCGCTGCAGAACTGCGATACCAGTTTTACCGTATTGAAAATGTGTAGTTGCATGAAATGAAGACTTTTGACACCCGTACACCCCGCGAATGTCGCAGTAACGCTCGGAATCCTCGATCTTTCGATTTCGCTAAGATGCAACGTATGAATCGATACAGAACCGCGATACCAGTTTTATCGTATTGAGAGTGTGTAGTTGCATAAAATGAAGAATTTTGACACCCGTACACCCAGCCAAACTCTCAGAAACGGCGGGAATCCGCGATCTTTCGATTTCGCTAAGCTTCGTCGTATCAATCGCTGCAGTACCACGATACCAGTTTTATCGTATTGAGAATGCGTAGTTGCATGAAACAAAGAATTTAGACCACCGGACGACCCGCGAATGTCGCAGAAACACTCAGAATCCTCGATCATTCGATTTCGTTAAGATCCGACGTATCAATCGATACAGAACTGCGATACCAGTTTTATCGTATCGAGAGTGTGTAGTTGCGAAAAATGAAGAATTTTAACACCCGTGGATCCAGCCAAACTCTCAGGAACGGCGGGAATCCGCGATCTTTCGATTTCGCTAAGCTTCGACGTAGCAATCGCTGCAGCACCGCGATACCAGTTTTATCGTATTGGGTATGTGTAGTTGCATAAAGTAATGGTTTTGCACACCCGTAGACCCCGCGAATGTCGTAGAAACGGTCGGAATCATCGAGCTTTCGATTTCGCTAAGATGCGACGTATCAATCGATACAGAACTGCGATACCAGTTTTATCGTATTCAGAGTGTGTAGTTGCATAAAATGAAGAATTTTGACACCCGTACACCCAGCCAAAGTCTCAGAAACGCCGAGAATCCTCGATCTTTCGATTTCGATAAGCTTCGGCGTATCAATCGCTGCAGAACTGCGATACCAGTTTTATCGTATTGAGAATGTGTAGTTGTATGAAATGAAGGCTTTTGATGCCCGTACACCCAGCCAAACTCTTAGAAATGGCGGGAATCCGCGATCTTTCGATTTCGATAAGCTTCGGCGTATCAATCGCTGCAGATCTGCGATACCAGTTTTATCGTATTGAGAATGTGTAGTTGCATGAAATTATGGCTTTTGACACCCGTACACCCAGCCAAACTTTTAGAAACGGCGGGAATCCGCGATCTTTCGATTTCACTAAGCTTCGTCGTATCAATCGCTGCAGTACCACGATACCAGTTTTATCGTATTGAGAATGTGTAGTTGCATGAAACAAAGTATTTAGACACCCGTACACCCCGCGAATGTCGCAGAAACACTCGGAATCCTCGACCTTTCGATTTCGTTAAGATCCGACGTATCAATCGATACAGAACTGCGATACCAGTTTTATCGGATTGAGAGTGTGTAGTTGCGAAAAATGAAGAATTTTGACACCCGTGGAACCAGCCAAACTCTCAGAAACGGCGGGAATCCGCGATCTTTCGATTTCGCTAAGCTTCGACGTATCAATCGCTGCAGCACCACGATACCAGTTTTATCGTAATGAGTATGTGTAGTTGCATAAAGTAAAGGTTTTTGACACCCGTACACCCCGCGAATGTCGCAGAAACGCTCGGAATCATCGAGTTTTAAATTTCGCTAAGAAGCGACGTATCAATCGATACAGAACTGCGATACCAGTATTATCGTATTCAGAGTGTGTAGTTGCATAAAATGAAGAATTTTGACACCCGTACACCCAGCCAAAGTCTCAGAAACGCCGAGAATCCTCGATCTTTCGATTTCGATAAGCTTCGGCGTATCAATCGCTGCAGATCTGCGATACCAGTTTTATCGTATTGAGAATGTGTAGTTGCATGAAACGAAGGCTTTTGACACCCGTACACCCAGCCAAACTTTTAGAAACGGCAAGAATCCGCGATCTTTCGACTTCGCTAAGCTTCGTCGTATCAATCGCTGCAGTACCACGATACCAGTTTTATCGTATTGAGAGTGTGTAGTTGCATGAAACAAAGAATTTAGACACCCGTACACCCCGCGAATGTCGCAGAAACACTCGGAATCCTCGACCTTTCGATTTCGTTAAGATCCGACGTATCAATCGATACAGAACTGCGATACCAGTTTTATCGTATTTAGAGTGTGTAGTTGCGAAAAATGAAGAATTTTGACACCCGTGGAACCAGCCAAACTCTCAGAAACGGCGGGAATCCGCGATCTTTCGATTTCGCTAAGCTTCGACGTATCAACCGCTGCAGCACCACGATACCAGTTTTATCGTAATGAGTATGTGTAGTTGCATAAAGTAAAGGTTTTTGACAACCGTACACCCCGCGAATGTCGCAGAAACGCGCGGAATCATCGAGTTTTAAATTTCGCTAAGAAGCGACGTATCAATCGATACAGAACTGCGATACCAGTATTATCGTATTCAGAGTGTGTAGTTGCATAAAATGAAGAATTTTGACACCCGTACACCCAGCCAAAGTCTCAGAAACGCCGAGAATCCTCGATCTTTCGATTTCGATAAGCTTCGGCGTATCAATCGCTGCAGATCTGCGATACCAGTTTTATCGTATTGAGAATGTGTAGTTGCATGAAATGAAGGCTCTTGACACCCGTACACCCCGCGAATGTCGCTGAAACGCTCGGAATCCTAGATCTTTCGATTTCGCTAAGATGCGACGTATCAATCGACACAGAACTGCGATTCCAGTTTCATCGTATTGAGAGTGTGTAGTTGCCTGAAATGAAGGCTTTTGACACCCGTACACCCAGCCAAAGTCTCAGAAACGCCGAGAATCCTCGATCTTTCGATTTCGATAAGCTTCGGCGTATCAATCGCTGCAGATCTGCGATACCAGTTTTATCGTATTGAGAATGTGTAGTTGCATGAAATGAAGGCTTTTGACACCCGTACACCCAGCCAAACTCTTAGAAACGGCGGGAATCCGCGATCGTTCGATTTCGCTAAGCTTCGACGAATCAATCGAAACAGAACTGCGATACCAGTTTTATCGTATTGAGAATGTTTAGTTGCATAGATTGAAGGATTTTGACACCCGTACACCCAGCCAAAGTCTCAGAAACGCCGAGAATCCTCGATCTTTCGATTTCGCTATGCGTCGGCGTATCAATCGCTGCAGAACTGCGATACCAGTTTTACCGTATTGAAAATGTGTAGTTGCATGAAATGAAGGCTTTTGACACACGTACACCCCGCGAATGTCGCAGAACCGCTCGGAATCCTCGATCTTTCGATTTCGCTAAGATGCAACGTATGAATCGATACAGAACCGCGATACCAGTTTTATCGTATTGAGAGTGTGTAGTTGCATAAAATGAAGAATTTTGACACCCGTACACCCAGCCAAACTCTCAGAAACGGCGGGAATCCGCGATCTTTCGATTTCGCTAAGCTTCGTCGTATCAATCGCTGCAGTACCACGATACCAGTTTTATCGTATTGAGAATGCGTAGTTGCATGAAACAAAGAATTTAGACCCCCGGACGACCCGCGAATGTCGCAGAAACACTCAGAATCCTCGATCATTCGATTTCGTTAAGATCCGACGTATCAATGGATACAGAACTGCGATACCAGTTTTATGGTATCGAGAGTGTGTAGTTGCGAAAAATGAAGAATTTTGACACCCGTGGATCCAGCCAAACTCTCAGGAACGGCGGGAATCCGCGATCTTTCGATTTCGCTAAGCTTCGACGTAGCAATCGCTGCGGCACCGCGATACCAGTTTTATCGTATTGGGTATGTGTAGTTGCATAAAGTAATGGTTTTGCACACCCGTAGACCCCGCGAATGTCGCAGAAACGGTCGGAATCATCGAGCTTTCAATTTCGCTAAGATGCGACGTATCAATCGATACAGAACTGCGATACCAGTTTTATCGTATTCAGAGTGTGTAGTTGCATAAAATGAAGAATTTTGACACCCGTACACCCAGCCAAAGTCTCAGAAACGCCGAGAATCCTCGATCTTTCGATTTCGATAAGCTTCGGCGTATCAATCGCTGCAGATCTGCGATACCAGTTTTATCGTATTGAGAATGTGTAGTTGCATGAAACAAAGGCTTTTGACAACCGTACACCCAGCCAAACTTTTAGAAACGGCGGGAATCCGCGATCTTTCGACTTCGCTAAGCTTCGTCGTATCAATCGCTGCAGTACCACGATACCAGTTTTATCGTATTGAGAATGTGTAGTTGCATGAAACAAAGAATTTAGACACCCGTACACCCCGCGAATGTCGCAGAAACACTCGGAATCCTCGACCTTTCGATTTCGTTAAGATCCGACGTATCAATCGATACAGAACTGCGATACCAGTTTTATCGGATTGAGAGTGTGTAGTTGCGAAAAATGAAGAATTTTGACACCCGTGGAACCAGCCAAACTCTCAGAAACGGCGGGAATCCGCGATCTTTCGATTTCGCTAAGCTTCGACGTATCAATAGCTGCAGCACCACGATACCAGTTTTATCGTAATGAGTATGTGTAGTTGCATAAAGTAAAGGTTTTTGACACCCGTACACCTCGCGAATGTCGCAGAAACGCTCGGAATCATCGAGTTTTAAATTTCGCTAAGAAGCGACGTATCAATCGATACAGAACTGCGATACCAGTATTATCGTATTCAGAGTGTGTAGTTGCATAAAATGAAGAATTTTGACACCCGTACACCCAGCCAAAGTCTCAGAAACGCCGAGAATCCTCGATCTTTCGATTTCGATAAGCTTCGGCGTATCAATCGCTGCAGATCTGCGATACCAGTTTTATCGTATTGAGAATGTGTAGTTGCATGAAACGAAGGCTTTTGACACCCGTACACCCAGCCAAACTTTTAGAAACGGCGGGAATCCGCGATCTTTCGACTTCGCTAAGCTTCGTCGTATCAATCGCTGCAGTACCACGATACCAGTTTTATCGTATTGAGAATGTGTAGTTGCATGAAACAAAGAATTTAGACACCCGTACACCCCGCGAATGTCGCAGAAACACTCGGAATACTCGACCTTTCGATTTCGTTAAGATCCGACGTATCAATCGATACAGAACTGCGATACCAGTTTTATCGGATTGAGAGTGTGTAGTTGCGAAAAATGAAGAATTTTGACACCCGTGGAACCAGCCAAACTCTCAGAAACGGCGGGAATCCGCGATCTTTCGATTTCGCTAAGCTTCGACGTATCAATCGCTGCAGCACCACGATACCAGTTTTATCGTAATGAGTATGTGTAGTTACATAAAGTAAAGGTTTTTGACACCCGTACACCCCGCGAATGTCGCAGAAACGCTCGGAATCATCGAGTTTTAAATTTCGCTAAGAAGCGACGTATCAATCGATACAGAACTGCGATTCCAGTTTCATCGTATTGAGAGTTTGTAGTTGCATGAAATGAAGGCTTTTGACACCCGTACACCCAGCCAAACTCTTAGAAACGGGGGGAATCCGCGATCTTTCGATTTCGCTAAGCTGCGACGTATCAATCGCTGCAGCACCACGATACCAGTTTTGACGTATTGAGTATGTGTAGTTGCATAAAGTAAAGGTTTGTGACACCCGTACACCCCGCGAATGTCGCAGAAACGGTCGGAATCATCGAGCTTTCGATTTCGCTAAGATGCGACGTATCAATCGATACAGAACTGGGATACCAGTTTTATCGTATTCAGAGTTTGTAGTTGCATAAAATGAAGAATTTTGACACCCGTACACCCAGCCAAAGTTTCAGAAACGCCGAGAATCCTCGATCTTTCGATTTCGATAAGCTTCGGCGTGTCAATCGCTGCAGAACTGCGATACCAGTTTTATCGTATTGAGAATGTGTAGTTGCATGAAATGAAGGCTTTTGACACCCGTACACCCAGCCAAACTCTTAGAAACGGCGGGAATCCGCGATCTTTCGATTTCGCTAAGCTTCGACGTATCAATCGAAACAGAACTGCGATACCAGTTTTATCGTATTGAGAATGTTTAGTTGCATAGAATGAAGGATTTTGATACCCGTACACCCAGCCAAAGTCTCAGAAACGCCGAGAATCCTCGATCTTTCGATTTCGCTAAGCATCGACGTATCAATCGCTGCAGAACTGCGATACCAGTTTTATCGTATTGAAAATGTGTAGTTGCATAAAATAAAGGCTTTTGACACCCGTACACCCCGCGAATGTCGCAGAAACGGTCGGAATCATCGAGCTTTCGATTTCGCTAAGATGCGACGTATCAATCGATACAGAACTGCGATACCAGTTTTATCGTATTCAGAGTGTGTAGTTGCATAAAATGAAGAATTTTGACACCCGTACACCCAGCCAAAGTCTCAGAAACGCCGAGAATCCTCGATCTTTCGATTTCGATAAGCTTCGGCGTATCAATCGCTGCAGAACTGCGATACCAGTTTTATCGTATTGAGAATGTGTAGTTGTATGAAATGAAGGCTTTTAATGCCCGTACACCCAGCCAAACTATTAGAAATGGCGGGAATCCGCGATCTTTCGATTTCGATAAGCTTCGGCGTATCAATCGCTGCAGATCTGCGATACCAGTTTTATCGTATTGAGAATGTGTAGTTGCATGAAATTATGGCTTTTGACACCCGTACACCCAGCCAAACTTTTAGAAACGGCGGGAATCCGCGATCTTTCGATTTCGCTAAGCTTCGTCGTATCAATCGCTGCAGTACCACGATACCAGTTTTATTGTATTGAGAATGTGTAGTTGCATGAAACAAAGAATTTAGACACCCGTACACCCCGCGAATGTCGCAGAAACACTCGGAATCCTCGATCTTTCGATTTCGTTAAGATCCGACGTATCAATCGATACAGAACTGCGATACCAGTTTTATCGTATTGAGAGTGTCTAGTTGCGAAAAATGTAGAATTTTGACACCCGTGGAACCAGCCAAACTCTCAGAAACGGCGGGAATCCGCGATCTTTCGATTTCGCTAAGCTTCGACGTATCAATCGCTGCAGCACCACGATACCAGTTTTATCGTAACGAGTATGTGTAGTTGCATAAAGTGAAGGTTTTTGACACCCGTACACCCCGCGAATGTCGCAGAAACGCTCGGAATCATCGAGTTTTAAATTTCGCTAAGAAGCGACGTATCAATCGATACAGAACTGCGATACCAGTATTATCGTATTCAGAGTGTGTAGTTGCATAAAATGAAGAATTTTGACACCCGTACACCCAGCCAAAGTCTCAGAAACGCCGAGAATCCTCGATCTTTCGATTTCGATAAGCTTCGGCGTATCAATCGCTGCAGATCTGCGATACCAGTTTTATCGTATTGAGAATGTGTAGTTGCATGAAATGAAGGCTTTTGACACCCGTACACCCAGCCAAACTCTTAGAAACGGCGGGAATCCGCGATCGTTCGATTTCGCTAAGCTTCGACGAATCAATCGAAACAGAACTGCGATACCAGTTTTATCGTATTGAGAATGTTTAGTTGCATAGAATGAAGGCTCTTGACACCCGTACACCCCGCGAATGTCGCTGAAACGCTCGGAATCCTAGATCTTTCGATTTCGCTAAGATGCGACGTATCAATCGACACAGAACTGCGATTCCAGTTTCATCGTATTGAGAGTGTGTAGTTGCCTGAAATGAAGGCTTTTGACACCCGTACACCCAGCCAAAGTCTCAGAAACGCCGAGAATCCTCGATCTTTCGATTTCGATAAGCTTCGGCGTATCAATCGCTGCAGATCTGCGATACCAGTTTTATCGTATTGAGAATGTGTAGTTGCATGAAATGAAGGCTTTTGACACCCGTACACCCAGCCAAACTCTTAGAAACGGCGGGAATCCGCGATCGTTCGATTTCGCTAAGCTTCGACGAATCAATCGAAACAGAACTGCGTACCAGTTTTATCGTATTGAGAATGTTTAGTTGCATAGAATGAAGGATTTTGACACCCGTACACCCAGCCAAAGTCTCAGAAACGCCGAGAATCCTCGATCTTTCGATTTCGCTATGCGTCGGCGTATCAATCGCTGCAGAACTGCGATACCAGTTTTACCGTATTGAAAATGTGTAGTTGCATGAAATGAAGGCTTTTGACACCCGTACACCCCGCGAATGTCGCAGAAACACTCGGAATCCTCGACCTTTCGATTTCGTTAAGATCCGACGTATCAATCGATACAGAACTGCGATACCAGTTTTATCGGATTGAGAGTGTGTAGTTGCGAAAAATGAAGAATTTTGACACCCGTGGAACCAGCCAAACTCTCAGAAACGGCGGGAATCCGCGATCTTTCGATTTCGCTAAGCTTCGACGTATCAATCGCTGCAGCACCACGATACCAGTTTTATCGTAATGAGTATGTGTAGTTACATAAAGTAAAGGTTTTTGACAACCGTACACCCCGCGAATGTCGCAGAAACGCTCGGAATCATCGAATTTTAAATTTCGCTAAGAAGCGACGTATCAATCGATACAGAACTGCGATTCCAGTTTCATCGTATTGAGAGTGTGTAGTTGCATGAAATGAAGGCTTTTGACACCCGTACACCCAGCCAAACTCTTAGAAACGGGGGGAATCCGCGATCTTTCGATTTCGCTAAGCTGCGACGTATCAATCGCTGCAGCACCACGATACCAGTTTTGACGTATTGAGTATGTGTAGTTGCATAAAGTAAAGGTTTGTGACACCCGTACACCCCGCGAATGTCGCAGAAACGGTCGGAATCATCGAGCTTTCGATTTCGCTAAGATGCGACGTATCAATCGATACAGAACTGGGATACCAGTTTTATCGTATTCAGAGTTTGTAGTTGCATAAAATGAAGAATTTTGACACCCGTACACCCAGCCAAAGTTTCAGAAACGCCGAGAATCCTCGATCTTTCGATTTCGATAAGCTTCGGCGTATCAATCGCTGCAGAACTGCGATACCAGTTTTATCGTATTGAGAATGTGTAGTTGCATGAAATGAAGGCTTTTGACACCCGTACACCCAGCCAAACTCTTAGAAACGGCGGGAATCCGCGATCTTTCGATTTCGATAAGCTTCGGCGTATCAATCGCTGCAGATCTGCGATACCAGTTTTATCGTATTGAGAATGTGTAGTTGCATGAAATTATGGCTTTTGACACCCGTACACCCAGCCAAACTTTTAGAAACGGCGGGAATCCGCGATCTTTCGATTTCGCTAAGCTTCGTCGTATCGATCGCTGCAGTACCACGATACCAGTTTTATTGTATTGAGAATGTGTAGTTGCATGAAACAAAGAATTTAGACACCCGTACACCCCGCGAATGTCGCAGAAACACTAGGAATCCTCGATCTTTCGATTTCGTTAAGATCCGACGTATCAATCGATACAGAACTGCGATACCAGTTTTATCGTATTGAGAGTGTCTAGTTGCGAAAAATGTAGAATTTTGACACCCGTGGAACCAGCCAAACTCTCAGAAACGGCGGGAATCCGCGATCTTCCGATTTCGCTAAGCTTCGACGTATCAATCGCTGCAGCACCACGATACCAGTTTTATCGTAATGAGTATGTGTAGTTGCATAAAGTAAAGGTTTTTGACACCCGTACACCCCGCGAATGTCGCAGAAACGCTCGGAATCATCGAGTTTTAAATTTCGCTAAGAAGCGACGTATCAATCGATACAGAACTGCGATACCAGTATTATCGTATTCAGAGTGTGTAGTTGCATAAAATGAAGAATTTTGACACCCGTACACCCAGCCAAAGTCTCAGAAACGCCGAGAATCCTCGATCTTTCGATTTCGATAAGCTTTGGCGTATCAATCGCTGCAGATCTGCGATACCAGTTTTATCGTATTGAGAATGTGTAGTTGCATGAAATGAAGGCTTTTGACACCCGTACACCCAGCCAAACTCTTAGAAACGCCGGGAATCCGCGATCGTTCGATTTCGCTAAGCTTCGACGAATCAATCGAAACAGAACTGCGATACCAGTTTTATCGTATTGAGAATGTTTAGTTGCATAGAATGAAGGATTTTGACACCCGTACACCCAGCCAAAGTCTCAGAAACGCCGAGAATCCTCGATCTTTCGATTTCGCTATGCGTCGGCGTATCAATCGCTGCAGAACTGCGATACCAGTTTTACCGTATTGAAAATGTGTAGTTGCATGAAATGAAGGCTTTTGGCACCCGTACACCCCGCGAATGTCGCAGAAACGCTCGGAATCCTCGATCTTTCGATTTCGCTAAGATGCAACGTATGAATCGATACAGAACCGCGATACCAGTTTTATCGTATTGAGAGTGTGTAGTTGCATAAAATGAAGAATTTTGACACCCGTACACCCAGCCAAACTCTCAGAAACGGCGGGAATCCGCGATCTTTCGATTTCGCTAAGCTTCGTCGTATCAATCGCTGCAGTACCACTATACCAGTTTTATCGTATTGAGAATGCGTAGTTGCATGAAACAAAGAATTTAGACCCCCGGACGACCCGCGAATGTCGCAGAAACACTCAGAATCCTCGATCATTCGATTTCGTTAAGATCCGACGTATCAATCGATACAGAACTGCGATACCAGTTTTATCGTATCGAGAGTTTGTAGTTGCGAAAAATGAAGAATTTTGACACCCGTGGATCCAGCCAAACTCTCAGGAACGGCGGGAATCCGCGATCTTTCGATTTCGCTAAGCTTCGACGTAGCAATCGCTGCGGCACCGCGATACCAGTTTTATCGTATTGGGTATGTGTAGTTGCATAAAGTTATGGTTTTGCACACCCGTAGACCCCGCGAATGTCGCAGAAACGGTCGGAATCATCGAGCTTTCGATTTCGCTAAGATGCGACGTATCAATCGATACAGAACTGCGATACCAGTTTTATCGGATTGAGAGTGTGTAGTTGCGAAAAATGAAGAATTTTGACACCCGTGGAACCAGCTAAACTCTCAGAAACGGCGGGAATCCGCGATCTTTCGATTTCGCTAAGCTTCGACGTATCAATCACTGCAGATCTGCGATACCAGTTTTATCGTATTGAGAATGTGTAGTTGCATGAAACAAAGGCTTTTGACACCCGTACACCCAGCCAAACTTTTAGAAACGGCGGGAATCCGCGATCTTTCGACTTCGCTAAGCTTCGTCGTATCAATCGCTGCAGTACCACGATACCAGTTTTATCGTATTGAGAATGTGTAGTTGCATGAAACAAAGAATTTAGACACCCGTACACCCCGCGAATGTCGCAGAAACACTCGGAATCCTCGACCTTTCGATTTCGTTAAGATCCGACGTATCAATCGATACAGAACTGCGATACCAGTTTTATCGGATTGAGAGTGTGTAGTTGCGAAAAATGAAAAATTTTGACACCCGTGGAACCAGCCAAACTCTCAGAAACGGCGGGAATCCGCGATCTTTCGATTTCGCTAAGCTTCGACGTATCAATCGCTGCAGCACCACGATACCAGTTTTATCGTAATGAGTATGTGTAGTTACATAAAGTAAAGGTTTTTGACACCCGTACACCCCGCGAATGTCGCAGAAACGCTCGGAATCATCGAGTTTTACATTTCGCTAAGAAGCGACGTATCAATCGATACAGAACTGCGATTCCAGTTTCATCGTATTGAGAGTGTGTAGTTGCATGAAATGAAGGCTTTTGACACCCGTACACCCAGCCAAACTCTTAGAAACGGGGGGAATCCGCGATCTTTCGATTTCGCTAAGCTGCGACGTATCAATCGCTGCAGCACCACGATACCAGTTTTGACGTATTGAGTATGTGTAGTTGCATAAAGTAAAGGTTTGTGACACCCGTACACCCCGCGAATGTCGCAGAAACGGTCGGAATCATCGAGCTTTCGATTTCGCTAAGATGCGACGTATCAATCGATACAGAACTGGGATACCAGTTTTATCGTATTCAGAGTTTGTAGTTGCATAAAATGAAGAATTTTGACACCCGTACACCCAGCCAAAGTCTCAGAAACGCCGAGAATCCTCGATCTTTCGATTTCGATAAGCTTCGGCGTATCAATCGCTGCAGAACTGCGATACCAGTTTTATCGTATTGAGAATGTGTAGTTGTATGAAATGAAGGCTTTTAATGCCCGTACACCCAGCCAAACTATTAGAAATGGCGGGAATCCGCGATCTTTCGATTTCGATAAGCTTCGGCGTATCAATCGCTGCAGATCTGCGATACCAGTTTTATCGTATTGAGAATGTGTAGTTGCATGAAATTATGGCTTTTGACACCCGTACACCCAGCCAAACTTTTAGAAACGGCGGGAATCCGCGATCTTTCGATTTCGCTAAGCTTCGTCGTATCAATCGCTGCAGTACCACGATACCAGTTTTATTGTATTGAGAATGTGTAGTTGCATGAAACAAAGAATTTAGACACCCGTACACCCCGCGAATGTCGCAGAAACACTCGGAATCCTCGATCTTTCGATTTCGTTAAGATCCGACGTATCAATCGATACAGAACTGCGATACCAGTTTTATCGTATTGAGAGTGTCTAGTTGCGAAAAATGTAGAATTTTGACACCCGTGGAACCAGCCAAACTCTCAGAAACGGCGGGAATCCGCGATCTTTCGATTTCGCTAAGCTTCGACGTATCAATCGCTGCAGCACCACGATACCAGTTTTATCGTAATGAGTATGTGTAGTTGCATAAAGTGAAGGTTTTTGACACCCGTACACCCCGCGAATGTCGCAGAAACGCTCGGAATCATCGAGTTTTAAATTTCGCTAAGAAGCGACGTATCAATCGATACAGAACTGCGATACCAGTATTATCGTATTCAGAGTGTGTAGTTGCATAAAATGAAGAATTTTGACACCCGTACAGCCAGCCAAAGTCTCAGAAACGCCGAGAATCCTCGATCTTTCGATTTCGATAAGCTTCGGCGTATCAATCGCTGCAGATCTGCGATACCAGTTTTATCGTATTGAGAATGTGTAGTTGCATGAAATGAAGGCTTTTGACACCCGTACACCCAGCCAAACTCTTAGAAACGGCGGGAATCCGCGATCGTTCGATTTCGCTAAGCTTCGTCGTATCAATCGCTGCAGTACCACGATACCAGTTTTATCGTATTGAGAGTGTGTAGTTGCATGAAACAAAGAATTTAGACACCCGTACACCCCGCGAATGTCGCAGAAACACTCGGAATCCTCGACCTTTCGATTTCGTTAAGATCCGACGTATCAATCGATACAGAACTGCGATACCAGTTTTATCGTATTTAGAGTGTGTAGTTGCGAAAAATGAAGAATTTTGACACCCGTGGAACCAGCCAAACTCTCAGAAACGGCGGGAATCCGCGATCTTTCGATTTCGCTAAGCTTCGACGTATCAACCGCTGCAGCACCACGATACCAGTTTTATCGTAATGAGTATGTGTAGTTGCATAAAGTAAAGGTTTTTGACAACCGTACACCCCGCGAATGTCGCAGAAACGCGCGGAATCATCGAGTTTTAAATTTCGCTAAGAAGCGACGTATCAATCGATACAGAACTGCGATACCAGTATTATCGTATTCAGAGTGTGTAGTTGCATAAAATGAAGAATTTTGACACCCGTACACCCAGCCAAAGTCTCAGAAACGCCGAGAATCCTCGATCTTTCGATTTCGATAAGCTTCGGCGTATCAATCGCTGCAGATCTGCGATACCAGTTTTATCGTATTGAGAATGTGTAGTTGCATGAAATGAAGGCTCTTGACACCCGTACACCCCGCGAATGTCGCTGAAACGCTCGGAATCCTAGATCTTTCGATTTCGCTAAGATGCGACGTATCAATCGACACAGAACTGCGATTCCAGTTTCATCGTATTGAGAGTGTGTAGTTGCCTGAAATGAAGGCTTTTGACACCCGTACACCCAGCCAAAGTCTCAGAAACGCCGAGAATCCTCGATCTTTCGATTTCGATAAGCTTCGGCGTATCAATCGCTGCAGATCTGCGATACCAGTTTTATCGTATTGAGAATGTGTAGTTGCATGAAATGAAGGCTTTTGACACCCGTACACCCAGCCAAACTCTTAGAAACGGCGGGAATCCGCGATCGTTCGATTTCGCTAAGCTTCGACGAATCAATCGAAACAGAACTGCGATACCAGTTTTATCGTATTGAGAATGTTTAGTTGCATAGATTGAAGGATTTTGACACCCGTACACCCAGCCAAAGTCTCAGAAACGCCGAGAATCCTCGATCTTTCGATTTCGCTATGCGTCGGCGTATCAATCGCTGCAGAACTGCGATACCAGTTTTACCGTATTGAAAATGTGTAGTTGCATGAAATGAAGGCTTTTGACACACGTACACCCCGCGAATGTCGCAGAACCGCTCGGAATCCTCGATCTTTCGATTTCGCTAAGATGCAACGTATGAATCGATACAGAACCGCGATACCAGTTTTATCGTATTGAGAGTGTGTAGTTGCATAAAATGAAGAATTTTGACACCCGTACACCCAGCCAAACTCTCAGAAACGGCGGGAATCCGCGATCTTTCGATTTCGCTAAGCTTCGTCGTATCAATCGCTGCAGTACCACGATACCAGTTTTATCGTATTGAGAATGCGTAGTTGCATGAAACAAAGAATTTAGACCCCCGGACGACCCGCGAATGTCGCAGAAACACTCAGAATCCTCGATCATTCGATTTCGTTAAGATCCGACGTATCAATGGATACAGAACTGCGATACCAGTTTTATGGTATCGAGAGTGTGTAGTTGCGAAAAATGAAGAATTTTGACACCCGTGGATCCAGCCAAACTCTCAGGAACGGCGGGAATCCGCGATCTTTCGATTTCGCTAAGCTTCGACGTAGCAATCGCTGCGGCACCGCGATACCAGTTTTATCGTATTGGGTATGTGTAGTTGCATAAAGTAATGGTTTTGCACACCCGTAGACCCCGCGAATGTCGCAGAAACGGTCGGAATCATCGAGCTTTCAATTTCGCTAAGATGCGACGTATCAATCGATACAGAACTGCGATACCAGTTTTATCGTATTCAGAGTGTGTAGTTGCATAAAATGAAGAATTTTGACACCCGTACACCCAGCCAAAGTCTCAGAAACGCCGAGAATCCTCGATCTTTCGATTTCGATAAGCTTCGGCGTATCAATCGCTGCAGATCTGCGATACCAGTTTTATCGTATTGAGAATGTGTAGTTGCATGAAACAAAGGCTTTTGACAACCGTACACCCAGCCAAACTTTTAGAAACGGCGGGAATCCGCGATCTTTCGACTTCGCTAAGCTTCGTCGTATCAATCGCTGCAGTACCACGATACCAGTTTTATCGTATTGAGAATGTGTAGTTGCATGAAACAAAGAATTTAGACACCCGTACACCCCGCGAATGTCGCAGAAACACTCGGAATCCTCGACCTTTCGATTTCGTTAAGATCCGACGTATCAATCGATACAGAACTGCGATACCAGTTTTATCGGATTGAGAGTGTGTAGTTGCGAAAAATGAAGAATTTTGACACCCGTGGAACCAGCCAAACTCTCAGAAACGGCGGGAATCCGCGATCTTTCGATTTCGCTAAGCTTCGACGTATCAATAGCTGCAGCACCACGATACCAGTTTTATCGTAATGAGTATGTGTAGTTGCATAAAGTAAAGGTTTTTGACACCCGTACACCTCGCGAATGTCGCAGAAACGCTCGGAATCATCGAGTTTTAAATTTCGCTAAGAAGCGACGTATCAATCGATACAGAACTGCGATACCAGTATTATCGTATTCAGAGTGTGTAGTTGCATAAAATGAAGAATTTTGACACCCGTACACCCAGCCAAAGTCTCAGAAACGCCGAGAATCCTCGATCTTTCGATTTCGATAAGCTTCGGCGTATCAATCGCTGCAGATCTGCGATACCAGTTTTATCGTATTGAGAATGTGTAGTTGCATGAAACGAAGGCTTTTGACACCCGTACACCCAGCCAAACTTTTAGAAACGGCGGGAATCCGCGATCTTTCGACTTCGCTAAGCTTCGTCGTATCAATCGCTGCAGTACCACGATACCAGTTTTATCGTATTGAGAATGTGTAGTTGCATGAAACAAAGAATTTAGACACCCGTACACCCCGCGAATGTCGCAGAAACACTCGGAATACTCGACCTTTCGATTTCGTTAAGATCCGACGTATCAATCGATACAGAACTGCGATACCAGTTTTATCGGATTGAGAGTGTGTAGTTGCGAAAAATGAAGAATTTTGACACCCGTGGAACCAGCCAAACTCTCAGAAACGGCGGGAATCCGCGATCTTTCGATTTCGCTAAGCTTCGACGTATCAATCGCTGCAGCACCACGATACCAGTTTTATCGTAATGAGTATGTGTAGTTACATAAAGTAAAGGTTTTTGACACCCGTACACCCCGCGAATGTCGCAGAAACGCTCGGAATCATCGAGTTTTAAATTTCGCTAAGAAGCGACGTATCAATCGATACAGAACTGCGATTCCAGTTTCATCGTATTGAGAGTTTGTAGTTGCATGAAATGAAGGCTTTTGACACCCGTACACCCAGCCAAACTCTTAGAAACGGGGGGAATCCGCGATCTTTCGATTTCGCTAAGCTGCGACGTATCAATCGCTGCAGCACCACGATACCAGTTTTGACGTATTGAGTATGTGTAGTTGCATAAAGTAAAGGTTTGTGACACCCGTACACCCCGCGAATGTCGCAGAAACGGTCGGAATCATCGAGCTTTCGATTTCGCTAAGATGCGACGTATCAATCGATACAGAACTGGGATACCAGTTTTATCGTATTCAGAGTTTGTAGTTGCATAAAATGAAGAATTTTGACACCCGTACACCCAGCCAAAGTTTCAGAAACGCCGAGAATCCTCGATCTTTCGATTTCGATAAGCTTCGGCGTGTCAATCGCTGCAGAACTGCGATACCAGTTTTATCGTATTGAGAATGTGTAGTTGCATGAAATGAAGGCTTTTGACACCCGTACACCCAGCCAAACTCTTAGAAACGGCGGGAATCCGCGATCTTTCGATTTCGCTAAGCTTCGACGTATCAATCGAAACAGAACTGCGATACCAGTTTTATCGTATTGAGAATGTTTAGTTGCATAGAATGAAGGATTTTGATACCCGTACACCCAGCCAAAGTCTCAGAAACGCCGAGAATCCTCGATCTTTCGATTTCGCTAAGCATCGACGTATCAATCGCTGCAGAACTGCGATACCAGTTTTATCGTATTGAAAATGTGTAGTTGCATAAAATAAAGGCTTTTGACACCCGTACACCCCGCGAATGTCGCAGAAACGGTCGGAATCATCGAGCTTTCGATTTCGCTAAGATGCGACGTATCAATCGATACAGAACTGCGATACCAGTTTTATCGTATTCAGAGTGTGTAGTTGCATAAAATGAAGAATTTTGACACCCGTACACCCAGCCAAAGTCTCAGAAACGCCGAGAATCCTCGATCTTTCGATTTCGATAAGCTTCGGCGTATCAATCGCTGCAGAACTGCGATACCAGTTTTATCGTATTGAGAATGTGTAGTTGTATGAAATGAAGGCTTTTAATGCCCGTACACCCAGCCAAACTATTAGAAATGGCGGGAATCCGCGATCTTTCGATTTCGATAAGCTTCGGCGTATCAATCGCTGCAGATCTGCGATACCAGTTTTATCGTATTGAGAATGTGTAGTTGCATGAAATTATGGCTTTTGACACCCGTACACCCAGCCAAACTTTTAGAAACGGCGGGAATCCGCGATCTTTCGATTTCGCTAAGCTTCGTCGTATCAATCGCTGCAGTACCACGATACCAGTTTTATTGTATTGAGAATGTGTAGTTGCATGAAACAAAGAATTTAGACACCCGTACACCCCGCGAATGTCGCAGAAACACTCGGAATCCTCGATCTTTCGATTTCGTTAAGATCCGACGTATCAATCGATACAGAACTGCGATACCAGTTTTATCGTATTGAGAGTGTCTAGTTGCGAAAAATGTAGAATTTTGACACCCGTGGAACCAGCCAAACTCTCAGAAACGGCGGGAATCCGCGATCTTTCGATTTCGCTAAGCTTCGACGTATCAATCGCTGCAGCACCACGATACCAGTTTTATCGTAACGAGTATGTGTAGTTGCATAAAGTGAAGGTTTTTGACACCCGTACACCCCGCGAATGTCGCAGAAACGCTCGGAATCATCGAGTTTTAAATTTCGCTAAGAAGCGACGTATCAATCGATACAGAACTGCGATACCAGTATTATCGTATTCAGAGTGTGTAGTTGCATAAAATGAAGAATTTTGACACCCGTACACCCAGCCAAAGTCTCAGAAACGCCGAGAATCCTCGATCTTTCGATTTCGATAAGCTTCGGCGTATCAATCGCTGCAGATCTGCGATACCAGTTTTATCGTATTGAGAATGTGTAGTTGCATGAAATGAAGGCTTTTGACACCCGTACACCCAGCCAAACTCTTAGAAACGGCGGGAATCCGCGATCGTTCGATTTCGCTAAGCTTCGACGAATCAATCGAAACAGAACTGCGATACCAGTTTTATCGTATTGAGAATGTTTAGTTGCATAGAATGAAGGCTCTTGACACCCGTACACCCCGCGAATGTCGCTGAAACGCTCGGAATCCTAGATCTTTCGATTTCGCTAAGATGCGACGTATCAATCGACACAGAACTGCGATTCCAGTTTCATCGTATTGAGAGTGTGTAGTTGCCTGAAATGAAGGCTTTTGACACCCGTACACCCAGCCAAAGTCTCAGAAACGCCGAGAATCCTCGATCTTTCGATTTCGATAAGCTTCGGCGTATCAATCGCTGCAGATCTGCGATACCAGTTTTATCGTATTGAGAATGTGTAGTTGCATGAAATGAAGGCTTTTGACACCCGTACACCCAGCCAAACTCTTAGAAACGGCGGGAATCCGCGATCGTTCGATTTCGCTAAGCTTCGACGAATCAATCGAAACAGAACTGCGTACCAGTTTTATCGTATTGAGAATGTTTAGTTGCATAGAATGAAGGATTTTGACACCCGTACACCCAGCCAAAGTCTCAGAAACGCCGAGAATCCTCGATCTTTCGATTTCGCTATGCGTCGGCGTATCAATCGCTGCAGAACTGCGATACCAGTTTTACCGTATTGAAAATGTGTAGTTGCATGAAATGAAGGCTTTTGACACCCGTACACCCCGCGAATGTCGCAGAAACACTCGGAATCCTCGACCTTTCGATTTCGTTAAGATCCGACGTATCAATCGATACAGAACTGCGATACCAGTTTTATCGGATTGAGAGTGTGTAGTTGCGAAAAATGAAGAATTTTGACACCCGTGGAACCAGCCAAACTCTCAGAAACGGCGGGAATCCGCGATCTTTCGATTTCGCTAAGCTTCGACGTATCAATCGCTGCAGCACCACGATACCAGTTTTATCGTAATGAGTATGTGTAGTTACATAAAGTAAAGGTTTTTGACAACCGTACACCCCGCGAATGTCGCAGAAACGCTCGGAATCATCGAATTTTAAATTTCGCTAAGAAGCGACGTATCAATCGATACAGAACTGCGATTCCAGTTTCATCGTATTGAGAGTGTGTAGTTGCATGAAATGAAGGCTTTTGACACCCGTACACCCAGCCAAACTCTTAGAAACGGGGGGAATCCGCGATCTTTCGATTTCGCTAAGCTGCGACGTATCAATCGCTGCAGCACCACGATACCAGTTTTGACGTATTGAGTATGTGTAGTTGCATAAAGTAAAGGTTTGTGACACCCGTACACCCCGCGAATGTCGCAGAAACGGTCGGAATCATCGAGCTTTCGATTTCGCTAAGATGCGACGTATCAATCGATACAGAACTGGGATACCAGTTTTATCGTATTCAGAGTTTGTAGTTGCATAAAATGAAGAATTTTGACACCCGTACACCCAGCCAAAGTTTCAGAAACGCCGAGAATCCTCGATCTTTCGATTTCGATAAGCTTCGGCGTATCAATCGCTGCAGAACTGCGATACCAGTTTTATCGTATTGAGAATGTGTAGTTGCATGAAATGAAGGCTTTTGACACCCGTACACCCAGCCAAACTCTTAGAAACGGCGGGAATCCGCGATCTTTCGATTTCGATAAGCTTCGGCGTATCAATCGCTGCAGATCTGCGATACCAGTTTTATCGTATTGAGAATGTGTAGTTGCATGAAATTATGGCTTTTGACACCCGTACACCCAGCCAAACTTTTAGAAACGGCGGGAATCCGCGATCTTTCGATTTCGCTAAGCTTCGTCGTATCGATCGCTGCAGTACCACGATACCAGTTTTATTGTATTGAGAATGTGTAGTTGCATGAAACAAAGAATTTAGACACCCGTACACCCCGCGAATGTCGCAGAAACACTAGGAATCCTCGATCTTTCGATTTCGTTAAGATCCGACGTATCAATCGATACAGAACTGCGATACCAGTTTTATCGTATTGAGAGTGTCTAGTTGCGAAAAATGTAGAATTTTGACACCCGTGGAACCAGCCAAACTCTCAGAAACGGCGGGAATCCGCGATCTTCCGATTTCGCTAAGCTTCGACGTATCAATCGCTGCAGCACCACGATACCAGTTTTATCGTAATGAGTATGTGTAGTTGCATAAAGTAAAGGTTTTTGACACCCGTACACCCCGCGAATGTCGCAGAAACGCTCGGAATCATCGAGTTTTAAATTTCGCTAAGAAGCGACGTATCAATCGATACAGAACTGCGATACCAGTATTATCGTATTCAGAGTGTGTAGTTGCATAAAATGAAGAATTTTGACACCCGTACACCCAGCCAAAGTCTCAGAAACGCCGAGAATCCTCGATCTTTCGATTTCGATAAGCTTTGGCGTATCAATCGCTGCAGATCTGCGATACCAGTTTTATCGTATTGAGAATGTGTAGTTGCATGAAATGAAGGCTTTTGACACCCGTACACCCAGCCAAACTCTTAGAAACGCCGGGAATCCGCGATCGTTCGATTTCGCTAAGCTTCGACGAATCAATCGAAACAGAACTGCGATACCAGTTTTATCGTATTGAGAATGTTTAGTTGCATAGAATGAAGGCTCTTGACACCCGTACACCCCGCGAATGTCGCTGAAACGCTCGGAATCCTAGATCTTTCGATTTCGCTAAGATGCGACGTATCAATCGACACAGAACTGCGATTCCAGTTTCATCGTATTGAGAGTGTGTAGTTGCCTGAAATGAAGGCTTTTGACACCCGTACACCCAGCCAAAGTCTCAGAAACGCCGAGAATCCTCGATCTTTCGATTTCGATAAGCTTCGGCGTATCAATCGCTGCAGATCTGCGATACCAGTTTTATCGTATTGAGAATGTGTAGTTGCATGAAATGAAGGCTTTTGACACCCGGACACCCAGCCAAACTCTTAGAAACGGCGGGAATCCGCGATCGTTCGATTTCGCTAAGCTTCGACGAATCAATCGAAACAGAACTGCGTACCAGTTTTATCGTATTGAAAATGTTTAGTTGCATAGAATGAAGGATTTTGACACCCGTACACCCAGCCAAAGTCTCAGAAACGCCGAGAATCCTCGATCTTTCGATTTCGCTATGCGTCGGCGTATCAATCGCTGCAGAACTGCGATACCAGTTTTACCGTATTGAAAATGTGTAGTTGCATGAAATGAAGGCTTTTGGCACCCGTACACCCCGCGAATGTCGCAGAAACGCTCGGAATCCTCGATCTTTCGATTTCGCTAAGATGCAACGTATGAATCGATACAGAACCGCGATACCAGTTTTATCGTATTGAGAGTGTGTAGTTGCATAAAATGAAGAATTTTGACACCCGTACACCCAGCCAAACTCTCAGAAACGGCGGGAATCCGCGATCTTTCGATTTCGCTAAGCTTCGTCGTATCAATCGCTGCAGTACCACTATACCAGTTTTATCGTATTGAGAATGCGTAGTTGCATGAAACAAAGAATTTAGACCCCCGGACGACCCGCGAATGTCGCAGAAACACTCAGAATCCTCGATCATTCGATTTCGTTAAGATCCGACGTATCAATCGATACAGAACTGCGATACCAGTTTTATCGTATCGAGAGTTTGTAGTTGCGAAAAATGAAGAATTTTGACACCCGTGGATCCAGCCAAACTCTCAGGAACGGCGGGAATCCGCGATCTTTCGATTTCGCTAAGCTTCGACGTAGCAATCGCTGCGGCACCGCGATACCAGTTTTATCGTATTGGGTATGTGTAGTTGCATAAAGTTATGGTTTTGCACACCCGTAGACCCCGCGAATGTCGCAGAAACGGTCGGAATCATCGAGCTTTCGATTTCGCTAAGATGCGACGTATCAATCGATACAGAACTGCGATACCAGTTTTATCGGATTGAGAGTGTGTAGTTGCGAAAAATGAAGAATTTTGACACCCGTGGAACCAGCTAAACTCTCAGAAACGGCGGGAATCCGCGATCTTTCGATTTCGCTAAGCTTCGACGTATCAATCACTGCAGATCTGCGATACCAGTTTTATCGTATTGAGAATGTGTAGTTGCATGAAACAAAGGCTTTTGACACCCGTACACCCAGCCAAACTTTTAGAAACGGCGGGAATCCGCGATCTTTCGACTTCGCTAAGCTTCGTCGTATCAATCGCTGCAGTACCACGATACCAGTTTTATCGTATTGAGAATGTGTAGTTGCATGAAACAAAGAATTTAGACACCCGTACACCCCGCGAATGTCGCAGAAACACTCGGAATCCTCGACCTTTCGATTTCGTTAAGATCCGACGTATCAATCGATACAGAACTGCGATACCAGTTTTATCGGATTGAGAGTGTGTAGTTGCGAAAAATGAAAAATTTTGACACCCGTGGAACCAGCCAAACTCTCAGAAACGGCGGGAATCCGCGATCTTTCGATTTCGCTAAGCTTCGACGTATCAATCGCTGCAGCACCACGATACCAGTTTTATCGTAATGAGTATGTGTAGTTACATAAAGTAAAGGTTTTTGACACCCGTACACCCCGCGAATGTCGCAGAAACGCTCGGAATCATCGAGTTTTACATTTCGCTAAGAAGCGACGTATCAATCGATACAGAACTGCGATTCCAGTTTCATCGTATTGAGAGTGTGTAGTTGCATGAAATGAAGGCTTTTGACACCCGTACACCCAGCCAAACTCTTAGAAACGGGGGGAATCCGCGATCTTTCGATTTCGCTAAGCTGCGACGTATCAATCGCTGCAGCACCACGATACCAGTTTTGACGTATTGAGTATGTGTAGTTGCATAAAGTAAAGGTTTGTGACACCCGTACACCCCGCGAATGTCGCAGAAACGGTCGGAATCATCGAGCTTTCGATTTCGCTAAGATGCGACGTATCAATCGATACAGAACTGGGATACCAGTTTTATCGTATTCAGAGTTTGTAGTTGCATAAAATGAAGAATTTTGACACCCGTACACCCAGCCAAAGTCTCAGAAACGCCGAGAATCCTCGATCTTTCGATTTCGATAAGCTTCGGCGTATCAATCGCTGCAGAACTGCGATACCAGTTTTATCGTATTGAGAATGTGTAGTTGTATGAAATGAAGGCTTTTAATGCCCGTACACCCAGCCAAACTATTAGAAATGGCGGGAATCCGCGATCTTTCGATTTCGATAAGCTTCGGCGTATCAATCGCTGCAGATCTGCGATACCAGTTTTATCGTATTGAGAATGTGTAGTTGCATGAAATTATGGCTTTTGACACCCGTACACCCAGCCAAACTTTTAGAAACGGCGGGAATCCGCGATCTTTCGATTTCGCTAAGCTTCGTCGTATCAATCGCTGCAGTACCACGATACCAGTTTTATTGTATTGAGAATGTGTAGTTGCATGAAACAAAGAATTTAGACACCCGTACACCCCGCGAATGTCGCAGAAACACTCGGAATCCTCGATCTTTCGATTTCGTTAAGATCCGACGTATCAATCGATACAGAACTGCGATACCAGTTTTATCGTATTGAGAGTGTCTAGTTGCGAAAAATGTAGAATTTTGACACCCGTGGAACCAGCCAAACTCTCAGAAACGGCGGGAATCCGCGATCTTTCGATTTCGCTAAGCTTCGACGTATCAATCGCTGCAGCACCACGATACCAGTTTTATCGTAATGAGTATGTGTAGTTGCATAAAGTGAAGGTTTTTGACACCCGTACACCCCGCGAATGTCGCAGAAACGCTCGGAATCATCGAGTTTTAAATTTCGCTAAGAAGCGACGTATCAATCGATACAGAACTGCGATACCAGTATTATCGTATTCAGAGTGTGTAGTTGCATAAAATGAAGAATTTTGACACCCGTACAGCCAGCCAAAGTCTCAGAAACGCCGAGAATCCTCGATCTTTCGATTTCGATAAGCTTCGGCGTATCAATCGCTGCAGATCTGCGATACCAGTTTTATCGTATTGAGAATGTGTAGTTGCATGAAATGAAGGCTTTTGACACCCGTACACCCAGCCAAACTCTTAGAAACGGCGGGAATCCGCGATCGTTCGATTTCGCTAAGCTTCGACGAATCAATCGAAACAGAACTGCGATACCAGTTTTATCGTATTGAGAAGGTTTAGTTGCATAGAATGAAGGCTCTTGACACCCGTACACCCCGCGAATGTCGCTGAAACGCTCGGAATCCTAGATCTTTCGATTTCGCTAAGATGCGACGTATCAATCGACACAGAACTGCGATTCCAGTTTCATCGTATTGAGAGTGTGTAGTTGCCTGAAATGAAGGCTTTTGACACCCGTACACCCAGCCAAAGTCTCAGAAACGCCGAGAATCCTCGATCTTTCGATTTCGATAAGCTTCGGCGTATCAATCGCTGCAGATCTGCGATACCAGTTTTATCGTATTGAGAATGTGTAGTTGCATGAAATGAAGGCTTTTGACACCCGTACACCCAGCCAAACTCTTAGAAACGGCGGGAATCCGCGATCGTTCGATTTCGCTAAGCTTCGACGAATCAATCGAAACAGAACTGCGTACCAGTTTTATCGTATTGAGAATGTTTAGTTGCATAGAATGAAGGATTTTGACACCCGTACACCCAGCCAAAGTCTCAGAAACGCCGAGAATCCTCGATCTTTCGATTTCGCTATGCGTCGGCGTATCAATCGCTGCAGAACTGCGATACCAGTTTTACCGTATTGAAAATGTGTAGTTGCATGAAATGAAGGCTTTTGACACCCGTACACCCCGCGAATGTCGCAGAAACACTCGGAATCCTCGACCTTTCGATTTCGTTAAGATCCGACGTATCAATCGATACAGAACTGCGATACCAGTTTTATCGGATTGAGAGTGTGTAGTTGCGAAAAATGAAGAATTTTGACACCCGTGGAACCAGCCAAACTCTCAGAAACGGCGGGAATCCGCGATCTTTCGATTTCGCTAAGCTTCGACGTATCAATCGCTGCAGCACCACGATACCAGTTTTATCGTAATGAGTATGTGTAGTTACATAAAGTAAAGGTTTTTGACAACCGTACACCCCGCGAATGTCGCAGAAACGCTCGGAATCATCGAATTTTAAATTTCGCTAAGAAGCGACGTATCAATCGATACAGAACTGCGATTCCAGTTTCATCGTATTGAGAGTGTGTAGTTGCATGAAATGAAGGCTTTTGACACCCGTACACCCAGCCAAACTCTTAGAAACGGGGGGAATCCGCGATCTTTCGATTTCGCTAAGCTGCGACGTATCAATCGCTGCAGCACCACGATACCAGTTTTGACGTATTGAGTATGTGTAGTTGCATAAAGTAAAGGTTTGTGACACCCGTACACCCCGCGAATGTCGCAGAAACGGTCGGAATCATCGAGCTTTCGATTTCGCTAAGATGCGACGTATCAATCGATACAGAACTGGGATACCAGTTTTATCGTATTCAGAGTTTGTAGTTGCATAAAATGAAGAATTTTGACACCCGTACACCCAGCCAAAGTTTCAGAAACGCCGAGAATCCTCGATCTTTCGATTTCGATAAGCTTCGGCGTATCAATCGCTGCAGAACTGCGATACCAGTTTTATCGTATTGAGAATGTGTAGTTGCATGAAATGAAGGCTTTTGACACCCGTACACCCAGCCAAACTCTTAGAAACGGCGGGAATCCGCGATCTTTCGATTTCGCTAAGCTTCGACGTATCAATCGAAACAGAACTGCGATACCAGTTTTATCGTATTGAGAATGTTTAGTTGCATAGAATGAAGGATTTTGATACCCGTACACCCAGCCAAAGTCTCAGAAACGCCGAGAATCCTCGATCTTTCGATTTCGCTAAGCATCGACGTATCAATCGCTGCAGAACTGCGATACCAGTTTTATCGTATTGAAAATGTGTAGTTGCATAAAATAAAGGCTTTTGACACCCGTACACCCCGCGAATGTCGCAGAAACGGTCGGAATCATCGAGCTTTCGATTTCGCTAAGATGCGACGTATCAATCGATACAGAACTGCGATACCAGTTTTATCGTATTCAGAGTGTGTAGTTGCATAAAATGAAGAATTTTGACACCCGTACACCCAGCCAAAGTCTCAGAAACGCCGAGAATCCTCGATCTTTCGATTTCGATAAGCTTCGGCGTATCAATCGCTGCAGAACTGCGATACCAGTTTTATCGTATTGAGAATGTGTAGTTGTATGAAATGAAGGCTTTTGATGCCCGTACACCCAGCCAAACTATTAGAAATGGCGGGAATCCGCGATCTTTCGATTTCGATAAGCTTCGGCGTATCAATCGCTGCAGATCTGCGATACCAGTTTTATCGTATTGAGAATGTGTAGTTGCATGAAATTATGGCTTTTGA